>OX031013.1:28654392-29854392 GCA_943736025.1 Tenthredo mesomela
AGGAGTTCGGAGCAAAAGACCGTTCTCCCGACAATCACCTACCCTAATAGGTGATAAAAAAAAAAAAAAAATACAGCAATTACGAGCTATGTATGAGCTGACGATTCCCCCTAGTTTTGATTTTCGAGCTACAACCCCTGAGGAGTTCGGAGCAAAAGACCGTTCTCCCGACAATCACCTACCCTAATAGTTGATTGGAAAAAAAAAAAAAAAAAAATACAGGAATTACGAGCTATTTATGAGCTGACGATTCCCCCTAGTTTTGATTTTTGAGCAACAACCCCTACGGAGTTCGGAGCACAAAACCGTTTTCCCGACAATCACCTACCCTAATAGTTGATCAAAAAAAAAAAAAAAAATACAGGAATTACGAGCTATTTATGAACTGACGATTCCCCCTTGTTTTGATTTTTGAACAACAACCCCTCAGGAGTTCGGAGCACAAAACCGTTTTCCCGACAATCACCTACCCCAATGGTTGATAAAAAAAAAAAAAAAAAAAAAAATACAGGAATCACGAGCTATTTACGAGCTGACTATTCCCCCTAGTTTTGATTTTTGAGCTACAACCCCTGAGGAGTTCGGAGCAAAAGACCGTTCTCCCGACAATCACCTACCCTAATAGGTGATAAAAAAAAAAAAAAAAAAAAAAAAAATACAGCAATTACGAGCTATGTATGAGCTGACGATTCCCCCTAGTTTTGATTTTTGAGCTACAACCCCTGAGGAGTTCGGAGCAAAAGACCGTTCTCCCGACAATCACCTACCCTAATAGTTGATTGGAAGAAAAAAAAAAAAAAAAATACCGGAATTACGAGCTATTTATGAGCTGACGATTCCTTCTGGTTTTGATTCTTGAGCAACAACCCCTAAGGAGTTCGGAGCACAAAACCGTTTTCCCGACAATCACCTACCCTAATAGTTGATTGAAAAAAAATAAAAAAATACAGGAATTACGAGCTATTTATGAACTGACGATTCCCCCTCGTTTTGATTTTTGAACAACAACCCCTCAGGAGTTCGGAGCACAAAACCGTTTTCCCGACAATGACCTACCCTAATAGTTGATACAAAAAAAAAAAAAAAAATTACAGGAATTACGAGCTATTTACGAGCTGACTATTCCCCCTAGTTTTGATTTTTGAGCAACAACCCCTAAGGAGTTCGGAGCACAAAACCGTTTCCCCGACAATCACCTACCCTAATAGTTGATTGAAAAAAAAAAAAAAAAATACAGGAATTACGAGCTATTTATGAGCTGACGATTCCCCCTCGTTTTGATTTTTGAACAACAACTCTTCAGGAGTTCGGAGCACAAAACCGTTTTCTCGACAATCACCTACCCTAATAGTTGATAAAAAAAAAAAAAAAAAAAAAAATACAGGAATCACGAGCTATTTACGAGCTGACTATTCCCCCTAGTTTTGATTTTTGAGCTACAACCCCTGAGGAGTTCGGAGCAAAAGACCGTTCTCCCGACAATCACCTACCCTAATAGTTGATTGGAAAAAAAAAAAAAAAATACAGGAATTACGAGCTATTTATGAGCTGACGATTCCCTCTAGTTTTGATTTTTGAGCTACAACCCCTGAGGAGTTCGGAGCAAAAGACCGTTCTCCCGACAATCACCTACCCTAATAGTTGATTGGAAAAAAAAAAAAAAAATAGAGGAATTACGAGCTATTTATGAGCTGACGATTCCCCCTGGTTTTTATTTTTGAGCAAAAACCCCTAAGGAGTTCGGAGCACAAAACCGTTTTCCCGACAATCACCTACCCTAATAGTTGATTGAAAAAAAAAAAAAAAAAAATACAGGAATTACGAGCTATTTATGAGCTGACGATTCCCCCTAGTTTTGATTTTTGAGCTACAACCCCTGAGGAGTTCGGAGCAAAAGACCGTTTTCCCGACAATCACCTACCCTAATAGTTGATTTAAAAAAAAAAAAAAAATAAAAAAATACAGGAATTACGAGCTATTTATGAGCTGACGATTCCCCCTAGATGCGATTTTTGAACTACAACAATAAGAATCTAATTTGTCATTTCGATGTAATTGTGTAATTACAATTTGTAATTAGTGGTGCCCGATACTCTGCTGTGCTGATCGCAGAAGTGGTAACTTGCATTTTGGCCATCTTGAGATATTGACAGTTTTCAATTTTCAATCTTCAGAGTCATTAAAAATTATATTTATAGTAGAACGATTTTGAAGTTCGATTCGAATTAAAAAGATGAGAGGTTATATTATTTGTTACTATTGTATCAATATTAATGATAAGGCTAATTCTTCTAGTAATTGACAACTTCAACGAAGATACGGCAACTTTGATAGTTATTTTATTAAGAAAAATGAACTAGATTGTTTGTTAGTATGATGAAAATATTCATCGATTGTTATTATACCATCTTAGATTCATAACTCGTTTCTGACAAAAAAGTAAGTTACGACCTCTGTGCTGTGCTCTGTACTGGTCTCAACACACTCAACCTTGTCCCCTCGGACGCCAAATCGCGGTTATCAACAATCAGTGAGCAGAACGATACATATACCAAAGAAAGGTGAGTCTATCAATATTCCGTGAATGAACAGGATAATACACCAACTGGGAGGGTGGGAACCTATCCTCACAGAACGAGGAGATAAACACTGATCGGAAACTCAGTATAATTGATACAATAGACCAGAGCGCACACGCTCTAAAAGTGTGTACAACTTTCTAATTGCGTGAGAGGAAAATCAAATAGTGAATATTTAGACGTGTGATATTTTTATTATTGCAGCAAGTGAATATTCGCAGGTATGTACATGCATTACTCTATAATTAAAATGCGACATCGCGCTTATGCATGACGTGTGAAAAACCTTGACCGAAAAGTAATTTTTTTTTCGAAGTTGTGTATCTTCTTTTCGTATTCAAGCATACGTAAACTTCTGTAAAAATAATCATGTTTCAATACGGAACACGACATGCAGAAGCCCATACTACATCAATAGTCGTTTCAATGAAGTAACACCAACTCTACTAAAAATGAATCAAATCTCAAAATAATATCCAAGAGGAAATAGAATACCTTAAAATGAAGAATACTAATAAGAAGACCTAATAAGAATACCTACAAAATGAAGAATATTAATAAGAATATAAAACGCCAGCTAGGTTAACGTAAAATGGTCTTGGTAGTTGAGAGAGAAGGAAGGGCGGCCATATAAAAAGGGATTCGGCAGAAATTTTGACAAAACTAGTTTTTTCATTTTTAAAATCACTCAGAAAAATCTAATCAAAAATTTCTCCCCGAAAAATGTAGATAATGTTAGTACAGTAATGTTCATTAATGGGTTCGCGGTGGCTAACTGTTTTTTTCGGACTTTTTCGGATACAATCAAGTAAAGTAATATTATATTATTTCTATAAGGGGTCATAATTATTATTATCATAGTTTCGGCTATCAGCACATGTAATACGACTAGAATGGAGTCTCGTTTCCGAAAAAGTCCGAAAAAAAAAAAAAAAATAGTCAGCACCGCGAACCCATCAATGAACATTTCTGTACAGTAATGTTCATCGATGGGGTGCCCCGTAGCTGACTATTTTTCGTAGCCTTTTTTTTAAATCGAGTTTCACTTTTATAAATATTTCATTTGCCCATGACCAGGGGAACTTCAGGTTGTCAGGAATTTGATAGCTGCGAGGTGGAACAGAGTCGTGGCTGCTTCATTGCTCATGGGCAAATAAAATATTTGTAAAATGGAAATTCCATTTGAGAAAAGGCTAGGAAAAATAGCGAGACGCAGGAACCACATCGTTGAACATTACTATAAGTGTTGAAAAAAAAAAACAATTTTTTGCGATCAAAGTGAAAGGGCACCTTTTTCTCCGAAACTATCAAATTCGAAATTTTCTATCGAAACTATCAAATTTTCATTTGTTTTTACACACTATAAACAATTAGGTGGATTTTTGCAGGGAAATTGTTGGGTATAATTTTCGCTTTCTTCTGAGTGTCGTCGTACTGCACCCACGATTGATCCGGGCGAAAACAAATAGGCGTATAATGTCCTATAGCCTGGTGTTCAGGATCCGATCTTCGTGTTCCCGGCCCAGGAGGTTTCCAATGCACCACTCCTCTTAACTTGTAAGGTTTTGTCATGAAAGACAGTTTGATCTCTCTCGGAACCTTACAGAGCTCGGTAGTAGCGTTTTCTTCGGGATTTGAATCATAATTTTCCGGATCAACATCTAGATCCTTCTGAATATCTGTATCGTCCAGATCGAGATTCAGATCTTTCAGATTATTGACGTCGCAGATGATGAAACTTTCTGTGAACAATATTTACCAAAAGTGAGTACATCTTTCTATTGACTAATAATTAGAAAATTATACTCTACTTATTCTACTTATTCTACTTATTCAGCTCATTTCGACCACCTTCCAGACCTGACCCCTCGGATTCAAGTGAAACTTTTTTTTGCTGCACTTAAGGTCAAAGTTGCAACCTCAATTTTTTAAAGAATTTTTCGAGCCCCCGTCCCGCAGGCTTAAATAGTGGAAATTTGCCATTTTATGAAATCCCAGAATTTTTGAAAGATGATATCTTGAGATTGGAGAGTCATATCAATAAAAACAGGGAGATCAATAGATTTGTCTTGGATTCAACCTGCTGAAAAAAATATATTGGAATTTTGCGATACCGTCCCGCTAGCTAGAAATTCATTTGAAAGCGAAAAATTGATGGTTCGATGATTCGGGCATTTTTAATTTTTCCAATTTTTTTTCCAAAATTCTAGGAAGAAAGACACATTTTTAAGGCGCACAACGAAGATGGAGACTCCAATGGTTTAAAAGTTATGACTTTTTCAGTTTCTAAAAGTGTGCGAAACTGAAAATTTTAAGCGACAAATATCTGTCTCATTGGCTGTTCAATTTTTTTCGTTTCATTCGAATAGAATTGACTCCTTATTCGAAGAGCTGTACCACATGAATTGAAAAAAAAAGAAACAGCCGGTGAACGGGTATTTGTCGCTTGAAATTCTCAGTTTCGCACATTTTTAGAAACTGAAAAAGTCATAACTTCTGAACCATTGGAGTCTCCATCTTCGTTATGCGCCTCAAAAATTTGTCTTCATAGAATTTCGAAAAAAAAGAAGTGAATAAAAAATGCCCGAATCATCGAAACATCAATTTTTCGCTTTCAAATGAATTGCTAGTGGCCGAGACGGTGTCGCGAAATTCCAAAATATTTATTTTTAGAAAGTTGAATTCAAGACGAATTTATTGACCCCTCCTTTGTTATTGATATGACTATCCAATCCCAAGATATCATCCTTCAAAAATTCTGGGATTTCATAAAATGGCAAATTTCCACTATTTATGCCTCTGGAACGGGGGCTCGAAAATTTCTAAAAAAAATCAAGGTTGCAGCTTGGACCTTAAGGTTGTTAGCTTGTAAAAGCAGTTTTCGACAGATTTGTGTGAAATTTCACTGGTGGATAGCTTGAAACAAAATCAACAAGTTCTACAACATGAGACGAAGTTCATTGACTTTTACCGCATATTAGTGATAAAAAAAATTATTGAAGTTCACATCATTTGCATACGTACATAGGGAAAATGGCAACCTTTATCACTCTAACGTTTTTTATGATTTCATGATGAACTTGAGTTTAACTAACAATATCTGTTATTACACGGTAAATACGTTTGTTTCTAGTCTCAAAATATTAGTCAAATTTCAATTCATAACATACTAGTTTTTTATTGAAATCAGTCGACTAGTTGAATCGTAAAAAACGTTAGAATGATAAAAGTTGGCATTTTCCCTATGTTACGTATGCAAATAATGTCAACTTCAATCATTTTTTTTATCACTAATACACGGCAAAAGTCAATGAACTTCGTCTCATGTTGTAGAACTTGTTTCAAGCTATCCACCAGTGAAATTTAACACAAATCTGTTGAAAGCCGCTTTTACAAGCTAACAACCTTGACTGCAGCAAAAAAAAAAAAGTTTCACCCGAATCCGAGGGGGTCAGGTCTGGAAAGTGGTCGAGATGAGCTGGAGGCCCCTATCTACACTCATCAAAAAAATTAAGGGATTACCTGAATCTCGCCCAAAAAGACCCGTTTTCAAACTGCTGTAACTCTGTCAAAAACTCCTGCACCGTGTGTCATAACGGTTATACAAAATTAGCATTGCGAGCGTTTTGAAGCTCAGAATGTCCTTTTCAAACTGCTTTTCTTCGAATTTTGATACGACCTTTTATCACCAAGATACTCGAGTTCGAACGTTTTTACTGCACACACGGTGCAGGAGTCGGAAAAAATCACAATTTCGGATAACTTGCTCAAATATTGCTGAAATCAACATTAAAAAAATGCGTTGGGACGGAGAGACTTTGAGCTTTCGAACGCAATCCTCTTTTTCCAAATCCGTTTATTTTTGACGGAGTTACAGCAGTTTAAAAACGGGTCTTTTTGGGCGAAGATTTAGGTGATCCCTTAATTCGTTTGATGAGTGTATTTAATTTAGGGTGGTTTTTTTTTTTTTTTACTATTTTTTTTCTCTACTCCCGGCCTGAAATTTTGTTGGAAATGCCAAAAAAGAAATTCCCTCAAAATATAAGCCCTTAATATTAATGTTAAGTACTCGCCCAGAACGTGAGAAGATTTCCCATTTAAATAACATGTAAATTGAGATTTTTTTCTTTCAAATTTCTATAGATCAGCGGCATTTTGTGTTATCATATTGCCCAAACTCGGAAATTACTCAGGATTAAGCGCTCTACAAAAGTGCCCGTGGCGACTTAACTGTAACTCAAACTGGTGAGGTAGTACAGGTCACTAAAGTCAAATTTTGAAGAATAATTTCTTGTCTTTTGGTTGTTATTTTATTTTTTTTATTTTTTATATAATGGGCACTTTTGTAGAGCGCTTAATCCTGAGTAATTTCCGAGTTTGGGCGATATCATAACACAAAATTCCGCTGAGTTATAGGAATTTGAAAAGAAAAAAAATCTAAATTTACATGTTATTTAAATGGGAAATCTTCTGACGTTCTGGGCGAGTACTTAACATTAATATTAAGGGCTGATATTTGGAGGGAATTTCTTTTTTGGCATTTCCAATAGAATTTCAGGCCGGGAGCAAAGAAAAAAAAAAATGTCCCAAAAAAAAAAAAACCACCCTAGTATTTATCTATTTTCATCTATTCGTTCATTTTAAATAATTTTTCGTAATATTCAATGAAATTATTTTCTTACCAGCTTTCGGCGGGGCGGTCATTTCGATTCCAACGCAGTTTTTCCGACAGCAGTGCCTACCACCAGTCAGCAAAAAGTCTTTGTCGACTGCATTGCTGAAATCATTTTCGAGAAGGAACCTACGATCAACTGGTACCGTTTGAATTGGTTTGATCCTTGGTGGACATCTCTCGTCACAGGATGACACCTCCACGACACACGGTGTGCTTTGAAATAGTTTTTGGCACAAGGTCTTTACAGTAACCGCACATTGTACACTTAGCGTGTTGTGGAGACTGGGTTCCGCCGGAAATATGGCAATCAGGGCTTCGGTTCTTAAATGGTACGTATTTTTTGTCACACCTTTTTCTGCAGAGTTTTTTATCATTTTGAAAAAGATGTTCGTTTCCGCCAGCCGACGACATTCATCTCTGAAGTCAACGCTATCAAATGCTGCCGTCAAGAAGATTTGATACACGCTATCGAAAGCACAGGTATTCGATAACGACACCCGGTTTCCTTTTAATTTGGTTGCTTCCAAGTTTAACGAGCTACCATTCTTCAAAATCGGTACCGCTTTTATTTTATCGTGTAATAGGAATTGGTTGTGAGTGAAGTTCTTTTGCAGGTATCTAGATTTCTTCTTTGGTGGTTCTGTCGACAGTCCTCCCCAATTTTCCCGCTCACTAGAATCGATCATGTTCATCGCCGTCTTTTCTGGAATTCTAGAACATGGAATACAGAGCCGCCTTTGGCCATAGCCTTCCTCTTCATTTTGCAAGGACTTCGAACATTCATCGAGAGCATGAACAAATGCGCCACAAATTATGCACGCGTGCGCTCCGGACGGCTCATTGCCCATTGCACAGGCCGGACATGCAGTGTCGCTTCGCTGTTCAACAGGCTCAATTATTTTGGCTTCATTTGTCGTATCAAAGCAATTGGGTGAGTCGTTCTTTGCACTTCTAATTTTCATGCGACCATTAATATGCTCGGCGTGTTTTTGCAGAAATACGTCCGCTCGGATCGGCAATGTCACGTTCGCGAGCAGTCGGGTTTTGATATTATTAAACTCCGACTCAACTGCTGCACTAGAAGCAGGAACTCTACCGTATCCGAAACGATCGCGACGAACGCAGGACCACAAAGGGAACCACTTCATATCCTTCAATAAGCGATCTGCCAATTGTGGAAAGTAGTGGGCGTTTACTCTATCGCCGGTGTCAATGGATTCTGATGAGACTCTCTCAAAAACACCCATAGCCCAATCACTCCACATGTTTTTAACTCTTCCTGTGTCATCTATTTCCACACTCTCCAAGACCTCATCCTCGGGATTTTCGGGTACGTTTGTATCACAGGTAGTATCTAATAACAGGTCGTTCAATTTAGCTTTTTCTACTTCGCAGAGTGATGCTTGTCCATTTTCGAGTAAGCCTTCCGTTTTGCTCTGAGAGATTGCTAGAATGGAAAACAAAATACTTTCGGCATCACGGATCGTACGCGTGAGAATGAGCTGGCCAATCGATGCCATGTAAAATGTTTTAATTTTGGGGTTTATGACTCCTTTCAGGAAGTTAGCATACGTCTTAATAAAGTGGGCGACGTCTATGCGGATATAGCAAACGGGCATATCAGAGGTTCCCCAACACTTGTCCGCATATTCGTGAACGGATGCACAGTTCGTGAACGTTCTCGTTGCAGCCAGTAACAATGCCTTCGATGCATCGCAAGTAACCTCTTTCGGAGGTGGAGCGCCAGTACCTATCCACTCCATAAGCCAGAAGCATATTGAATTTGTTGTCTGTGATTCGCTAAGCATTTGCGTAATTGGGCATTTTTCTGCCTCAGGCGAATTGACAACGCATGTATATAAAAAAATATGCTTCGATTTGGATCCATCCGGTCGATTAATTTTACGGACAATACTTCCGGTAGCATCAATTGCTATAGAAGACGTTTGCGAAAGGGTGTACTGCTTATAAACATTTGTCTGCAAGTTGGACCAATAGTGAACATAAAATGGGTTCAAGCCGAGATTATGGATGAAATATTTGAGCGATGACAATTGTGCGTGCAAGATCGATATTACGGGATTTTTATGTAGGGTGAGTGATGCCTGGTACTGTTCTTTTGCCTTTCGCAATGCTTCAGCCTTGTATAAATGTGCCGGTTCCGGGTCACCAGAAGACATCATCTGATCGGCTTCTGCTGCTCGATGAACTTCAGCAGTTTTATTCGTCTCATACAGCATCTTTCCGAGTTCTAATCTAATTGGATCTCGCAGATAGCGTTTTCCACACGTGCCATCGCCAGAAGTTATAGCACACGTCATCATGTTCGTTTCAGAATTGAAGTTCAAACGGGTGATTGATCCTTTAATAACTGAGCCACAGTTGCACTTACCTAAGACCTCGAGTTTATCATTATAAATTTTGTTCCGTTTGAACTGAAACGCACATTTTTTCTTACAGGCTTCCCAGAGCTTCTTCGTGACGACCTCTTGCCACTTACCAGGTTGTAAGACTAGATACTCCCGAAACGAAAGTTGTGGTCCATCGTTCTCTGATCTACTGTACTGCTTTTTGATCAGCAAGACTTCCAGCTCGGCTTTATCGAACGTGATATTGATTATTTGCTGATCATTTTCTTCGTTAACAGAAGCCGTTGATGAATCAAGGGTATTCGAGGATTCATCGATAGACGCCTCGGGAACTTCTGTCTGTGTTATCTCCGTCGGCGGAATCAAAGTATCTCTGACTTTATATCGATTATTCACAACAAAAGTGAACAAGGCATGTGGTTGTATTAAATTGTCAAGTTCGTGCGAAAGTACTGTCCACACTTTGTCTTTTTTTGAAACAATTTTTCCTATTCCCGATACCACTTCTGATTTACGTGCTAACACGGCTGAAACAATAGCATCGCTGTCTAACTTACGTGGCCGCCCGCGTTTCATTGTTTATGATAAATGATACTACACTTGCGAAAAAATTATGCGAAAATAAAAAACACGTTATATGTTATACGAAAACACGTAATAAGATATGTAACTAAATGCCAATCGATCGTGGACACGATCGTTGCAAACTGTTATTTCACACCGAACTACGTTAAACTTATTACACTATTTGCTTTGACGTGGATGTTAACGCTGTCGAAAGCCGAAGGCAACTGAAAAATTAGTGCACTTCTCCAACCACTTTTTCTAGTTCGGAAACATCAAAAGTATTAGAACAATTGGAAGAATAATCATTGAAAACGATCGTCAGAAAGGTACCGCATTGAATGCAACAATGTAAATCGCGTAATTCAGATAGGGAAGAAACCTACTGAATGAGTTCAAATCTGTTTTCGTCAGTGAACAAAAATAGTTTATTTCAGGTCAGTTGAAACAATTCATCGTATATTTATTTTATGTGTAACTGGATCAATTTCATCGTCTAATTAGCTGTTCAGTTTAGTGCAGTATCAGCCATTGTATCGATATCAAGTCGGCTTGATCGTTTTCAACAATCCTACGTATTCCGATCTGAACCCCGATGTTTTTCGGAAAAATTGGTTTTGATTACTCATTCAGTTGAAGACGCACTTCTTTTCTTGCACTATCTTTCGTAAAGGCAGTCGTTACACGCCGTGAGTTGAATAATAATGGCAATGTTTCAGGCGGTTGAACTGCACAATTGTTACTTCGAGGAGAAAAGTACAACAAAATTCGAATACTTGGGGGTTGTAGCTCAGAAATCAAAACTGGGGGAATCGTCAGCTGATAAATAGCTAGTGATTCTAGGATTTTTTTTTTCCCCAATCAACTATTAGGGTCGGTAATTGTCGGGAGAACGGTCTTTTGCTCCGAACTCCTCAGGGGTTATAGCTCAAAAATCAAAACTAGGGGGAATCGTCAGCTCATACATAGCTCGTAATTCCTGTATTTTTTTTTTTTTTTTTTTTTTATCACCTATTAGGGTAGGTGATTGTCGGGAAAACGGTCTTTTGCTCCGAACTCCTCAGGGGTTGTAGCTCAAAAATCAAAACTAGGGGGAATCGTCAGCTCATACATAGCTCGTAATTCCTGTATTTTTTTTTTTTTTTTTTGATCAACTATTAGGGTAGGTGATTGTCGGGAAAACGGTCTTTTGCTCCGAACTCCTCAGGGGTTGTAGCTCAAAAATCAAAACTAGGGGGAATCGTCAGCTCATAAATAGCTCGTAATTCCTGTATTTTTTTTTTTTTTTTCTTCCAATCAACTATTAGGGTAGGTGATTGTCGGGAGAACGGTCTTTTGCTCCGAACTCCTCAGGGGTTGTAGCTCAAAAATCAAAACTAGGGGGAATCGTCAGCTCATAAATAGCTCGTAATTCCTGCATTTTTTTTTTTTTTTTTTTTTTTTTTGATCAACTATTAGGGTAGGTGATTGTCGGGAAAACGGTCTTTTGCTCCGAACTCTTCAGGGGTTGTAGCTCAAAAATCAAAACTAGGGGGAATCGTCAGCTCATACATAGCTCGTAATTCCTGTATTTTTTTTTTTTTTTCTTCCAATCAACTATTAGGGTAGGTGATTGTCGGGAGAACGGTCATTTGCTCCGAACTCCTCAGGGGTTGTAGCTCAAAAATCAAAACTAGGGGGAATCGTCAGCTCATAAATAGCTCGTAATTCCTGTATTTTTTTTTTTTTTTTTTTCAATCAACTATTAAGGTAGGTGATTGTCGGGAAAACGGTTTTGTGCTCCGAACTCCTCAGGGGTTGTAGCTCAAAAATCAAAACTAGGGGCAATAGTCAGCTCATGAATAGCTCGTAATTCCTGTATTTTTTTTTTTTTTTTTATTAAATATTAGGGTAGGTGATTGTCGGGAAAACGGTCTTTTGCTCCGAACTCCTCAGGGGTTGTAGCTCAAAAATCAAAACTAGGGGGAATCGTCAGCTCATACATAGCTCGTAATTCCTGTATTTTTTTTTTTTTTTTTTATCACCTATTAGGGTAGGTGATTGTCGGGAGAACGGTTTTGTGCTTCGAACTCCTCAGGGGTTGTAGCTCAAAAATCAAAACTAGGGGCAATAGTCAGCTCATAAATAGCTCGTAATTCCTGTATTTTTTTTTTTTTTTTCTATTAAATATTAGGGTAGGTGATTGTCGGGAAAACGGTCTTTTGCTCCGAACTCCTCAGGGGTTGTAGCTCAAAAATCAAAACTAGGGGGAATCGTCAGCTCATACATAGCTCGTAATTCCTGTATTTTTTTTTTTTTTTTTTATCACCTATTAGGGTAGGTGATTGTCGGGAGAACGGTCTTTTGCTCCGAACTCCTCAGGGGTTGTAGCTCAAAAATAGAAACTAGGGGGAATCGTCAGCTCATAAATAGCTCGTAATTCCTGTATTTTTTTTTTTTTTTTTCAATCAACTATTAAGGTAGGTGATTGTCGGGAAAACGGTTTTGTGCTCCGAACTCCTCAGGGGTTGTAGCTCAAAAATCAAAACTAGGGGCAATAGTCAGCTCATAAATAGCTCGTAATTCCTGTATTTTTTTTTTTTTTTTTATTAAATATTAGGGTAGGTGATTGTCGGGAAAACGGTCTTTTGCTCCGAACTCCTCAGGGGTTGTAGCTCAAAAATCAAAACTAGGGGGAATCGTCAGCTCATACATAGCTCGTAATTCCTGTATTTTTTTTTTTTTTTTTTATCACCTTTTAGGGTAGGTGATTGTCGGGAGAACGGTTTTGTGCTTCGAACTCCTCAGGGGTTGTAGCTCAAAAATCAAAACTAGGGGCAATAGTCAGCTCATAAATAGCTCGTAATTCCTGTATTTTTTTTTTTTTTTTTTATTAAATATTAGGGTAGGTGATTGTCGGGAAAACGGTCTTTTGCTCCGAACTCCTCAGGGGTTGTAGCTCAAAAATCAAAACTAGGGGGAATCGTCAGCTCATACATAGCTCGTAATTCCTGTATTTTTTTTTTTTTTTTTTTTTTTTATCACCTATTAGGGTAGGTGATTGTCGGGAGAACGGTCTTTTGCTCCGAACTCCTCAGGGGTTGTAGCTCAAAAATCAAAACTAGGGGGAATCGTCAGCTCATAAATAGCTCGTAATTCCTGTATTTCTTTTTTTTTTTTTTTCAATCAACTATTAAGGTAGGTGATTGTCGGGAAAACGGTTTTGTGCTCCGAACTCCTCAGGGGTTGTAGCTCTAAAATCAAAACTAGGGGCAATAGTCAGCTCATAAATAGCTCGTAATTCCTGTATTTTTTTTTTTTTTTTTATTAAATATTAGGGTAGGTGATTGTCGGGAAAACGGTCTTTTGCTCCGAACTCCTCAGGGGTTGTAGCTCAAAAATCAAAACTAGGGGGAATCGTCAGCTCATACATAGCTCGTAATTCCTGTATTTTTTTTTTTTTTTTTTATTACCTATCAGGGTAGGTGATTGTCGGGAGAACGGTTTTGTGCTTCGAACTCCTCAGGGGTTGTAGCTCAAAAATCAAAACTAGGGGCAATAGTCAGCTCATAAATAGCTCGTAATTCCTGTATTTTTTTTTTTTTTTTTTTATTAAATATTAGGGTAGGTGATTGTCGGGAAAACGGTCTTTTGCTCCGAACTCCTCAGGGGTTGTAGCTCAAAAATCAAAACTAGGGGGAATCGTCAGCTCATACATAGCTCGTAATTCCTGTATTTTTTTTTTTTTTTTTTTTTTTTTATCACCTATTAGGGTAGGTGATTGTCGGGAGAACGGTCTTTTGCTCCGAACTCCTCAGGGGTTGTAGCTCAAAAATCAAAACTAGGGGGAATCGTCAGCTCATAAATAGCTCGTAATTCCTGTATTTTTTTTTTTTTTTTTTTCAATCAACTATTAAGGTAGGTGATTGTCGGGAAAACGGTTTTGTGCTCCGAACTCCTCAGGGGTTGTAGCTCAAAAATCAAAACTAGGGGCAATAGTCAGCTCATAAATAGCTCGTAATTCCTGTATTTTTTTTTTTTTTTTTATTAAATATTAGGGTAGGTGATTGTCGGGAAAACGGTCTTTTGCTCCGAACTCCTCAGGGGTTGTAGCTCAAAAATCAAAACTAGGGGGAATCGTCAGCTCATACATAGCTCGTAATTCCTGTATTTTTTTTTTTTTTTTTATCACTTATTAGGGTAGGTGATTGTCGGGAGAACGGTTTTGTGCTTCGAACTCCTCAGGGGTTGTAGCTCAAAAATCAAAACTAGGGGCAATAGTCAGCTCATAAATAGCTCGTAATTCCTGTATTTTTTTTTTTTTTTTTTATTAAATATTAGGGTAGGTGATTGTCGGGAAAACGGTCTTTTGCTCCGAACTCCTCAGGGGTTGTAGCTCAAAAATCAAAACTAGGGGAAATCGTCAGCTCGTACATAGCTCGTAATTCCTGTATTTTTTTTTTTTTTTTATCACCTATTAGGGTAGGTGATTGTCGGGAGAACGGTCTTTTGCTCCGAACTCCTCAGGGGTTGTAGCTCAAAAATCAAAACTAGGGGGAATCGTCAGCTCATAAATAGCTCGTAATTCCTGTATTTTTTTTTTTTTTTTTCAATCAACTATTAAGGTAGGTGATTGTGGGGAAAACGGTTTTGTGCTCCGAACTCCTCAGGGGTTGTAGCTCAAAAATCAAAACTAGGGGGAATAGTCAGCTCGTAAATAGCTCGTAATTCCTGTATTTTTTTTTTTTTTTTTTTTTTATCAACTATTAGGGTAGGTGATTGTCGGGAAAACGGTTTTATGCTCCGAACTCCTGAGGGGTTGTTGTTCAAAAATCAAAACGAGGGGGAATCGTCAGTTCATAAATAGCTCGTAATTTTTGTACTTTTTTTTTTTTTTTTTTTCAATCAACTATTAGGGTAGGTGATTGTCGGGAAAACGGTTTTGTGCTTCGAACTCCTTAGGGGTTGTTGCTCAAAAATCAAAACTAGGGGGAATCGTCAGTTTATAAATAGCTCGTAATTCCTGTATTTTTTTTTTTTTTTTTAATCAACTATTAGGGTAGGTGATCGTCGGGAAAACGGTTTTGTGCTCCGAACTCCTCAGGGGTTGTTGCTCAAAAATCGAAACTGAGGGGAATCGTCAGCTCATAAATATCTCGTAATTCCTGTGATTTTTTTCGTATTTTTAATCAACCATTAGGGTGGGTGACTGTTGGCAAAACGGTTTTTTGCTCCTAACTCCTTAGGGGTTGTAGCTCGAAAATCGAAACTAGGGGGAATCGTCAGCTCATAAATAGCTCGTAATTCTAGTATTTTTTTTTTTTTTTTTTAATCAATTTTTAGGGGGTGGGGGGGCTGGCTACGTACGTACCTAGCCCCCCCATTCAAAATTGGGAATTCCTGCTCAACCGCACGAGCTCAAAAATCGGGACTGGGGGGAATCAAGAGCTCATAAATAGCTCTTTAATCTCGTGTGGTTGTTTTTTGATTTGCCGTTGGTGGGGGTGCTAGGTACACGGAGGTAAACGATGCTATGGTTTTAATAGATCAGTCGCCTACTCCACGTAAAAAACTGAATCGATGTAGCAATCAGTGGGTATTGCAGAAAATTGATAATGTCGCCAACGCCTTGCGGCAAGACTTGGGAGTGGCAAGCACCTCTGTACCGCGACAAAGCGCGGACAATTACGCAGAAATGTTTGCACAAGTAAAAGAACGGTTTCATGCGCCAAATACAAGTTATGATTTAAAAATTCCGCTGCTGACATTACTACCAAAAAGTTGGAGTATACACAAAATTGTGCGAGAAATAGGATCGACACGTCATATGGCGAGGTTAGCTAAAAAACTCTTTTCGCTAAGGGGCCATTTAACAAATACGTTCGCTTTTTTGGACGATTTGAGACCCCCCCCCTCCCCTATGTAACAATGGTTCGTTTGACTAGACCCCCCCCAAAATAATACGTCACAAATCTCGACCCCCCCCCCCCCCGGCCTTTATTGCCTTTTTTGGTCTATCGATCCATAATTCGATCTATTTCTAAGATTTGCCTTTCGATGTCACTTGGCATTAAATAGAGATAAAAGAGATATTTAAAAGCAGTCCTTTATTTCTCACTTCACTTTAACAAAATTCTCGTGCCAAAACACGAATTCTATACATAAAAACCGAACGTCACATTTTGCCCCCCCCCCCCCCCCCCCCCCCCCCCCCCGTGACTTGTAACGTCACATCAACCTCGACCCCCCCCCCCCCCCCCCCCCCCCTAAAAGCGAACGTATTTGTTGAATCGCCCCTAAGCGGAATACTCGCCACACCGACTCAGAAACGAGGTACACCTGAAATATGAGTTCAATGAGAAGTGTTTCTCATTATAGGCATCCATGCGGTATTTATTTGAATTTAGATAATCTCGTAGATGAATGTTTTTCACGTTGTCATTTTTTTTCTATGGGAAAACCACTTTCTGCTACTCTGATAGCAGAAGTGATTAAATTCTACGAGGATGACGAAATGAGTTCACCTATGCCAGGAAAAAAGGATTTCGTAACGGTCAAGGATCATAATGGGAATGGAAGACGAATGCATCGCCAGAAACGCCTGATACTGTGCAATTTAAAAGAACTGTACGCTCTATTCAAAAATCGAAATAACGAACACAAAATTGGACTTTCGAAATTTTTGTCTTTAAGGCCAAAACATTGCCTTCTAGCGGGAGCCAGTGGCACGCATACAGTTTGTGTGTGCTCTATGCACGAAAACATGAAACTCATGATCGAAGGTAGCTATACAATGGGTTAGGTAATTGAGGTCAGCCAAAGTCATCACTCAAGTTATTTCTATCCTAACCTTTGCTATCATGAGAAGGAAATTCGGATTTAAGTTTATATTTTTCGAGTGTTGCATTTTGTAGTATACTGTTTGAAGTTATTTATGAAGAAATAATATGCAGGTCTTCATGCGTGGTGATTGAATTTCCAAATTTTTTGAGCAAACATGAGTTATTGGATTTCAACTGACATTGTCGCGAAGTAAAATCCTCTAATAGGTCTCCGTCAGCTTATTCCAAAAACTCTAATCGTTTCCATTTAACTTGAATCATTTTTCACTTTTTTTGGTTTCAGCTTCCCATTTGCCGTCCTTAACGAAATATTATGACCACCCGCTGCAAAATTACGATGATGTGCTGATGATGCCAACATGTGACGATGAACGCCCTGAGTGTTGCCTTGATAATTGCAATCAATGCCCGGGAACGAAAAACCTTGAGGAGATTGTATTCCAGACTTTGAGCAATGCTGGTACCGAAAATATTTCTTATCGACAGTGGGTATCAAAACCTCGTACGTCCTTAGAGCCCACCATCTCAACTTTGCCGGAATTTGTCCAAAAACTTTGTGAACAAGCCAAAATACTCCTTGCGCACTCATTTATTGCCAAGCAGCAATCTAAATTTCTTCGTTCATCAAAAACAAACCTGGAAGACGGCGAGTGCATTGTTATCTGCGACTTCTCCGAAAATTACGCTTTCGTAGTACAAAACGCCGCGCCCGGGTTCCACTGGAACAATAGCCAAGCAACAATATATCCAGTGGTAATATACTACAAGAACGATGGTGTTCTTGACCATAAGAGTCTGGTCATTATATCGGACTGCTTAAAACATGATGCGATCGCTGTACATACGTTTTCGAAAATTGTGAACCGCTTCATCAGTTCATTGTAGATCCCAGAAGAATACTTTACTTTTCCGATGGCGCCCCGCAGCAGTTTAAAAATTTAAAAAAATTTTTAAACGTGTATCATCATGCGAACGACTTCGGGATTCCAGCAGAGTGGCATTTTTTTGCCACCGCGCATGGTAAGGGTCCCTGCGATGGCTTGGGTGGAACCATCAAAAGGCTGGCCGCTAGGGCTAGTTTGCAGCTCCCAGCACAAAGGCAGATAACAACTCCTTGGGCATTATATCAGTGGGCTAAAGAGAATGTTCCTGGGATTACCGTGGAATTTAGCACCATAAACAACTATGAAGAAACGAAGAAAGAGGTTGCAGAAACTCGGTTTGTAACTGCGAAAGCAACTCCACAAACTCAGAAGAGCCATTGCCTTATACCCGCTGGAAATGGCAATGTTGTACTCAAAAGATATTCGCTGGCAGATGATCAGATGATCCACCGTTTGATCAAATAAGTGAGCACACATGACACAATATCCACATGAAAATAAAAATTCAGATTTCAACTGATACCTTGCGTGTTTTCAAGTTCATCATTGTCCTTACCTCTCGACCTCGCCGAACTTCGATTAAAATCTTTCACCGATGACAGATTTGATGAATTTCGAATTTAAAAATTTCCGCTCTTCCGATGTTCAAGTGACTGTAACTCCTGAACCAATTGCGTCGCCATCATCGGCAAGATCTTAAAAATTTTGTAATTTCTCAAAGAATTTTTCGCAATTTTATTTTGCAAAATCAATCGTGGCCTATTGTTGAAAAAATCGATTTATGATGTTTATTCGCATGAAAAACAAGTTTCGAGTGGTACGAATATTACAAAAAAATATTCTTCGAATAGGACACTCGAATACCGAATTTTTTTGTGGTATGAATTTTTCCGATACGAGTAAAACATTTGGAGTTACCGCAGCATAAAATGTGACTGATAATAAAATCGGCGAAATTTCGAAATTCTGCCCTAACCACACGGTGTGACAAAACGGCAAACTATGAAATACGGGTAGGTTTCTTTTACTCGTACTAAATAGAAAAAAAAGATCAGCCATTTCAAAAATGTCGAGGTCCGAGAGCGTGCTGAGTTGAGGTGGTTTACACCATATATATATATATATATTAATATGAGCGTATTTTTCGATGGACTAATGCCAAAGGGGCGTAAGCACCAAAAAGTCGGATACTGCCATACGGGCGTAAGCGCTATACCTGGCGGGTCTAAGGGAAGGAGATTTATACAGCCAAAAGGGCGTAACTGCAACGGCACTTACGCCTGTATGGCCGTAGTAACCCGACGAAATTGAGAAATTAGTCATATCTTACTGCCAGAGGGGCGTATCTCCTCTTCAAAAAATTTGGTCACTTACGCCCGTATGGCCGTAGTAACCCGACGAAATTGAGAAATTGGTCAAATCTTACTGCCAGAGGGGCGTATCTCGTTCTCGAAAAATTTGGTCACTTACGCCCGTATGGCCGTAGTAACCCGATGAAATTGAGAAATTGGTCAAATCTTCTTTATCTTATATGTGACCCAACGCCTCAACCTCCTTAAAGTAAATTTTTTCAGGAAACTTATTGGACCTTAACGAACCACTTTCTCACAAGAAGTTTTCAGTCGCTCGAAATTCGTCCGACTTCCGAAGCGCTTGAAGATATCCATGACTGATTTTTTCAATGTCTCGGAATAAAATGATAACTTTTTTGTTAACGACAATATTACCAGTTTTATTTTTCAATCAATCTTGAAACACTATAAAATATGATTTCGGCAAATTTAATTCAAAAATTCTAAAAATTGAGTGAGCTGGGGCGAGTTGAAGTAATAATAGGCGGGAACTTCTCATCTTGGAACAAACGCGTTCTTTGTAAATAATGATCTAACTGTGGCGCCTCTAGCGGTAAGTGTGCGAACTGCGTCGCGTTCGCGCGTTTGAATCGGACCTCTCACTGACATTTTGTAACACATAGGTGAAGCTCATTATTGGAGCGAGAATTGAGAGATACGATTCAAACTTTTCTAGTTTCATTCGACGGTAAAGAATTAAAAAGTAGAAGTGAATTATAGGATTCAAAGGCTCATGTATTTTTGGGACAATGGGCACTAGTAATAAAGACGTCGATGTCCTCTCGGGAATAGATACCTCAGCGTATCGTCAGTCCTGTGAGAATTTGTTGGCCGATTCAGATTCGGAAAATTCATGTGTGACAACTTTACTGACAGACTTGCCTAATAACATCGATTGTGAACAAGCCATTCCGAGCTGTAGCATTGGCATTAGCTCTATAACTCAGCGAAATGTCAATAAATGTCATAAGCGACGCCGTAATAAAATTATTTCTGACTCGGAAACTGATGAGAATTCCGTATACTGTTCTTCCGAAAACAATAGGAGTGAACAAGATCAAGCAGAAGATAGTCAAATTACATCGCAAATCTCTGCATTGAGTATGGAAGAAAGGCCTGCACGGCCAAAGAGAAAGCGTAGAAGGATCGCAGCTCCCGATGAGTGGGTAAAAAATAAAAGGAAGTTGGCAAAAAATACGGGTAACCCCTATGTTTCGTCAAGAAATATTCATCGTCCTGGGAAAGCATTGCGAGCACCTTACAGCTGTCCCGACCAATGCATACTCACAGTACGAAATGTAATGCGGTGTCAGATTTTCAAATCTTTTTGGGAATTGGGAGACTCGAACCGCCAACGGGAACTGTTGTCAAAACTAGTCACGAAGTCTAGAGTCAAGCGGAAGACAGTTGAAGGAAGATCAAGACGGCGGTACCCTCATAATTATTATACAGGGTGTTATGCCAACTACATCGCAGTATTGCAGGTCTCGGACTGTCAGGTATAGTCGAAAATTGGCCGATAAACATGAGCGCGAAATATCTCACAGATCGTAGCCGTGGATTTCGATGACTCATAGTCGAGCGGCGAACCAGATATTTCGCGCTCATGCTTATCGGCCAATTTTCGACTATACCCAGGGTTGTAAAATTTTTAATGGAAAATATTTCCATTAACCATTAAATTCAATTTTTTAATGGAAAATATTTCCATTAACCATTAAATTTAATTTTTTTAATGGAAAATATTTCCATTAACCATTAAATTTAATTTTTTAATGGAAAATCTATATATTAAAGTTCGAAAACCGATGTCCGGATGTCACACTTTTTTTTCAGAGCACTACTATAGCTCGACTGTACATGTCTGCGTGCTTCTCACTGTCATGCTATCTGACCTCGGACTTCGCTGTTACATATGATGTGATATTATTATCCAGAACGTTTCAGAGTTCATGCATGAGTTTTTCGAGATTATAAAAAAAGTATAGTAAGGACAGTAATAATAACACCTGTTCTTACGATATTTTACTTATTTATTTTTTCATTAAATTTAAAAAAAAAAATAGCAAAATTTTTTGCCACGGCCTCCTGCCGCGACTGCTCCTCCCGCTGCTGCTGCAGCCTTCGCCGCCACTCTTTGGCACTGCTGCCGGCCCTCGTTCCTCTGTACGCTGTTAAAAAATCAAATACTCGAATAAATATTTTACAAAACAACATAGCCAGAATTATTGAGAATTGACCTTGCGATTACATATAGGTGCGAATTCGCACCAAGGGTTTCTCATTTCGCCTGTATTTTTTCGATTTCGGGAAGTACGGTGTTTCCCCCACCATAAAAAAAAGTCGAACAGTTTTTCCAGCAGTTGGCCCCGGACCAACATTCAATTATATTTTGGCCATCGAAGAAGTCGGACGTGAATTCATTTTCGGTGCGAATTTCTACCCGCGTGTAACTCCCGGCTAATAAACGAACTTTTTTGCGATCGAGGAATCGAATATACATCAAATAAATAAACGTGTATACCCTCAAATTATGAATATTCCCGTTGGATATCGGGTTCGAATTTTTGATTATGATCCAAATAGGTGTGTGATCAAAGGGTTATGGATAGAAAAAAATTTCAATTGTCGCTACTTATTATCGATGAGTAAGTACGAAGAAAAATTCGTGAAAAATCGAAATTTTGAGTTTTTGCCGTCACTGAAATCACATGTGATCTCATATAGGTATACATGGACGCGTTTGCAGATATGACTTACGTTTCACCCTCCCATCTTTCACTCCCCTCGCGCTGCTTCCCGTTCTCTTTTCTCTGTCTTTGTCCTCCTCTTCATGTCTCCCTCTCTCCTTTTCCTTTCCCCTTTTTTCTTCCTCTTTTTCTCGATTCTCTCTCCGTCTCTCCTTTTCCTTCCTCCGTCTCTCTTCCTCTTTCTCTCGATCCTCCTTCTCCTTTCCGCTCTCCACCGACGTACTAGCCATTAGTTCTGAAATATGTATTGAAAAATATTTGAATTCATCGAATGATAAATTCAACCAGCACTTGTCGGTACAGTTTTGTTTTCATGAGTTAAATATATTGGCAATATAGTTAATCATTCTCATATTGATGATAGTTGCGGTCACAGATTTTGAAGCAAATAATGGATTTTATTCGCCGAACGGTTTGTCATACACTGTATGTTTGACTCACCGTGCGTTGAAATGCTCAACCGGTTCAAGTGATCTGAAAGTATTATATTTTTAATAAATAAGGCAATTTATGTCAACTTCACCACGTTGAAGGAACCAGTACAGCGTTCCTCGTGGAATTCGACATATCTCTGAATCTATTGATTACTCAACTAATGTTCAGTTGAGGATGTTCAAGAACTAAATCTCAAAAAAAAGTACTGGTCGCCTACTACTATTGAGGTATAAAAAAAGTTAATCTGCAACTGAACTGAAAGTATTCCAAATTCTATAGGTGTATGAAATACTTCTTCGCAATCATTTAAGAAATAGTTTCGACTTGCCGTTTATCTTGGAAATCTCCTCGTCGTTCGACATGAAGTCCAAATTCACACTGATTTGTTCACGTGCGAAGACTACTATACGCGCAAATAGAGTAGGGATAATTCTCGAGCCCCGCGTACGGACAAATCCTAAGTCAGCCTAATCTGTGTCATGTTTGTATATTCGTGTTATGTCGTATTTCTATGTCAGCGAATAAGTATCTATTGAGTGAGGAAAGACAAAAGAATATAGAGATTACTCCGATATGATGAACGTGTCTCACGGTGATCACGCCGTTAGCGATCACAACGCTGAAGACATGGGGCGAAGAAACACTAAAAGTAAGTAGACTCCCATTAGAATATAACATATCCATTTTATTGCCATTCTATTATATGATTCGTTGACATTATTTAAATTTATTCCACAAATATATTCCATATACAAATGAATGATTTAGAAAAAATCCTCTCATTCAGTATCACCTGCGTCTCTGAAACTGTGTTCTTTTCTCGGATATAAATGAACATCCAACTTTTCTCCGATTATTACAATAACAAAAATAACGAGGATTTGTTCGAATCTGCAGATGTAAACAACGATTAGACAAATTCAGTGTTGATATTCTGATAATTATTACTTCGCGTTTCAGATTCCGAGAACAAAAAAAAAAAGGGGGATGGGCGTTCAAGCCACCAGGGCTGAAAGTGAATAGCTTTCCAACGGCTTAATAACTAAGAGTACGGAACTTCTCCAGGAAAAAATTGCCGCTAAATACTATGATTCATAACAAAATCAAAACTAATAATCAGATGAAGAATATACAAAAAGATATTATGTTACGTAAATTTCATAAAATGCTATAGGACTTGCGAAAATAAAAAGACGAAAACAAATTTAGATTAAATTCAAATAATTGGAAAGAAAATTGAAATTGATAATTCAAAAAAGAATACAAGAGGGAAACAAGAAGCTATGTTATATTCCGTTAAGTAATTTTGAGAAAAAAAGGAAATTTCCCGGAAAATATAATGATTGAATCATTATATGTTTGAAATAAAATTTAAATTGATCGTCAGGAAATTAGAAATGGAAATCTCTTTTATTTTTCAGATCCCATCAAAGACGCGGGGTTGGCGGCGATCGTCGCTGCGTTCATGAAAGGTATGATACAATTCCAAACCTTCAAGTGTATAAACAAAAAGATATGTCGACATGGATTTTGATATATTGTTGTCTTTTTCAGGAGATGAGTGGGACGCCATCCTGGCGACGGTGGAGTTGTCGGGATGACAACTCCATGAAAATAATCCCTAATAAATAATAAGAATAATAAATAATAATAATAAATAATTATAATAGTAATAATAATAATAAATCATATTATACTACATCTTCAGTATTAGATGTTTCATTCACACCCAAAAAAATGTCCTTCAGTTCTAGCAGTTTATTATCATAACTAGCTGATAATTGTTCTTGAATTGTTCTCATATTTAGATGATGTTATTCGTATAGATCGTCATAAAAGCTGTCAGATTTTTGTAGAATTTATCATTCAAGCAATTGGTCATTTTTCATTGGATTATAAGAATTGGTCATTTTTTGTAAAAATTATTATCAAAAACAATTATAATGAATGAGTCCAAAAAGGTTTAATTTGCCCCAGAACCGGGGTAAATTGAACTTGAGTCGGGACAAATCGAATTTATGCAAAAAGATATTAGAAAATGGTTATTCACTGAATTGAAATTATTTTATTTGAATTAGTACAATATTCTATTGTCGTTGAATATTAAAATCAGTTCCGAATGTCAAAAAAATTTCATCTAATTAATTAATAAAAACTTGTAACCGATGTATCAGATGTGCACCACGACACGTGCAGCCATAGGCGCCGACTTCCACAAATCCCTGGGGTTGCTCTCACTAGTGGCGGTTGGGGGGGGGGGGGGGGGGGGGGGGGCAAAATAATCACTAATTTTGATTTTTTCCTAGAACATCAAAATTTTTATTGATATAATCAACAATAAGAATGTTGTACAGCACACATGCTATATAATGGCACAACATTGTTTTTGGTACATAAACCTCGGTCTTTGACTTAGGCAATTGACTTTTTTGCTTACTCGAGCTTATATATAATATTACAGTACGGTAATAGAGTACTGTAATATTATATATAATATTACAGGGGGGGGGGGGGGGGGGGGGGGGCAAAATAATCACTAATTTTGATTTTTTCCTAGAACATCAAAATTTTTATTGATATAATCAACAATAAGAATGTTGTACAGCACACATGCTATATAATGGCACAACATTGTTTTTGGTACATAAACCTCGGTCTTTGACTTAGGCAATTGACTTTTTTGCTTACTCGAGCTTATATATAATATTACAGTACGGTAATAGAGTAGTATAATATCACTTCATACACTTTTATTATTTAATCAAATGAAATAATTATTATTATGATTATCACAGTGTCTATGTCATGACATAACAGTCTTACGCTAGGTACAACGTATGCTCAATGAAATTGATTCTGAGCCGGATGTATTTGACAATCAAAGAAACAGCTAATCAGTGCTCTAAATTATTGCAATCCAGAGCGCTGATTGGCTGTTTCTAGAATTGTCAAACATATCCGGCTCAGAATCAATTTCATTATGTGTACAAGGGTTCTTAACTCTTAAGATCTATATACTATATACTACCTATGATGATGATAGGATACTACCTATGACAAGATTCTTTTTTGGTAAATTGTTCCACTTAAAAACTAACCTTATACGTACAAAGCGATTCTCTAGAAAGTAACGCGCCCAAAAGGTAGGCAAGCGCGAGAGGCCTGCATTGAGCAGCTCAAACATCGACAAATGACGATTGGGTTTTATTTCCCACCCAATAAATAAAACCCCACGTAACGAATAAAAAAATATTTATTACGTGGAAAAAAAAACCCAATCGTCGATGTTTGAGCTGCTCAATGCAGGCGTCTCGCGCTTGCCTACGTTTTGGGCGTGTTACTTTTCAGAGAATCGCTCTGTATAACTTTTCTGACAGTACATTGATAAAATAGTATTACTTCGGATGGTACTGACACTGTTGTTTTGAACCTACTTCGAAAGTATTTTGCCTAACAGTGGAACGTGCAATAAATTCATCCGCCAGCGCATCAAGATCCAATGTCTGGCTTATGTCGTTATGTACATGAATCAGAGAGATGTCGTTGAGCCGTTTTTGGGTCATTGTTGACCGTAAAAAAGTTTTCAGCCGCCGAAGGGTGGAAAAAGATCGTTCAGCAGTGCATGATGTTACGGGAATTGTGATTAAAATCTTTATGAATTTCAAATACTCAGATACGAGACCTCGCAGTGTCATACACTCCGCACGACTAAGGAATTTAACAATATCGATCAAGTTATTTATCACGAAATTTTCGCTATTACAAAAATCCAAAAACATGTCACGATGCAACAACAGTCTTGGTAGGTCAAAGTCAGACTTATAAAAAGAGGATACTAGTGTTCCATCGGTTCGGCCAATTGCAAATTCTTCCATGTTTGACAAATGATCCATTACACTTTGTTGGAATCTTGTTTTCAATGATGATATAGTCATATCAATTATTTCAAAATACAGTTTCCGGTATCGTTCTTCAACCGTGTTGAAAACGTGACATCCACTTCCATCATCGAATCTCTTCGGAATTTTTCTCTGTCTCTCCAGCTTCGGGCCTTCCAGATCCAATCCCTGTCGTTCAAGCTCGATATCCTTCCATAAGCAGTCGAACCCCGATTCTCTTCGAGCTTCTAGAGATTTTGTGACGATATCAATATTAGATTTAGCTTCATGATAATGAAGAGAAATTCGCTGCAAAGCTGCATTAAGTGATTCAATTCTGTCAAATATCGATATCATCGTATTGATGAGGAATAAGAATTGAAATTTTTGGAGTTGTTTGATGAATCCATTCGCTTTAGCTCCGACCTCATTACGTTCTTGAGAGAGTTCTCCAAGAAAATTCAGCAACATTGCATAGTTATCCTTTATTGTTCTGAGAGAGGCGACTCTCAAACACCACCTGGTCGGACAAAACGGTCGAAGAGATCCATCTCCTTCCGCTTGAAGCGATTTAAATATCGCCTGTCTTTTAGGAGAACTTCTAACAAAAACTATCATTTCTCGTAGTACAGCTAGGAAATCTCGGACCATTTCAATTTTTTGCATTGCATCCTGGACGACTAAATTCAGTGAATGCGCAGTGCAATGTACAAATACCGCTCGTGGTTCAAGTTCGCGGATTCGGCTTTGCAAACCAGTTGATTTTCCACTTACACTCGCTGCCCCATCATAACATTGACCGCGGCAGTGTTTTAAGTCGAGACTAAAACGGGATAGCACATCTTTAACTATAGTAAATAACGTTGCTGCAGTAGTGGATGATGTTTCGTAGAATCCGAGGAAATATTCTTCGATTTTCAAGTCAGAATCTACGATACGGAAGCAGATACTAACTTGCTCGTTAGTGGAAATGTCCGCAGTTTCGTCTACTATAATTACATAGTATTTGGCTTCCTTGATTATCGATGTGAGGTTCTCTAGCACAGCTTTTGATAACATTGATAAAATTTCGTTCACTACATCATGAGATATCCATTTATATTTAGAACGGTCCAGCCAAGATTTTAGTGCAGGAATATCCTGTGCGCGAAGTCGAAGGAGTTGTGATAAGTTTGAATGTTCATCTCAATGACCACGAATAGCTAATCCTTGTTGGGATAAAAATCGGATCGATGAGATAATACTAATTAGAGCCCATCGTGCGTCTTTCATTTCTTGAAATTTAGCTTTGGATAATGATGCTGCAACATCAATTCCCTTCGCAATAGTTGAATTGTCTTGAACTGCAGCACGGTGGAGTTCACTACTTTCGTGTGTTTTGAATCTTTGGAGAGCTTTAACCCACGTCGAAAATCCGTTTACTACAAACGCCTTGTAGGCATCGGAATCATTGAATTTATGCAAGAGTTTAGATTTGGAAGCTTTCTGACAAACTGCACAAAACAATTTATCCATATCTTTATCGTAGTAAAGCCAAGAATAGACCTTCGCCCATTGTTCTTGATAAGATCTGCCTGATATTTTTGGTGCTGTATTCTTTGAATTTTCTTTACCTGTGGTTGTGCTTGGAGGCAACTTCTCTTTTTCTGATGGAGTGTTTTGAAATTTAGCAACAATAGGAACAGGTGAATTATCGCGGTCTTGGTTATCCTTTTGATTTTCCAGCAATAAAGGTTGATCTCCTGATTTCACCGAATTTAGTCGATCCGGTGGATTCTTAATCTTTATTAAAAATTTATCCATAACTGACACCATACTTTATCAGACAATGATAGAATGAAACGCACACAACAATGTCAAACTTCTCACCTAACAAAATAAACAATGTACGCTAGAACGCTACTTTGACAAGTTCTAATTCGCGGGGAACCCCGTCGTGGCGTCGTCGACGCACGTGTCGCTGGGCACGTCTAGTAAACCGTAAATCGCCGGAGCCTCCAGAATCGGCGCACGAAAAGAAGCAAGCAAGTGAGGCGAGTCAAGCGAATACAATGAGAGCGAGAGCACGGAGGAGTGAGGGATACATCTGAAGATACCACGGAATTCGGGATATAAGCGAAAGGCAAATAACCATTGAAAATTGAAATTATCGCCATCGATTGCAGTAACGCTTGACTTGCCTAGAAATAACTGAGACCTGGTATGGTGACCGGTACTGGTAAAGAATTTTTTTTTTTTTTCCAATAATAAGATTAAATTTCTAAAATTACTTCCGTGAAACACCGGTGTGCAGCAACCCCTGAAATTCCTCAGGGGTTGCTCGGGCACCCGAGCAACCCCGTAGTCGGCGCCTATGCGTGCAGCAGCAAAGGTATGCAGAAGTGAAGGCATTGGAATATTCCCGCAAAAGGGCGGTCGACAGTAATTTTTTGATATTTTCGAATGGGTTAGTCAGAAAAATAAAAATTGAGTTCAAATAGAACTTTGTTATAGATCTAGGGTAAAATGTTTCAATTAGTGCGATTTAATGAATTGATTTTATCAAGCGATCAGCGCACATTGCGGACAGTTAGCGAGAGTTTACTAAATAATCTCACAATTCGGTGGAACGTCGATTTGTAATTGTTTCCGAATATTATCGATCATTTCATGTGTTCAGAGGCCGTTTTCTATGATAAAGGCCCTGCCACGATCAAACGCGAACGCAAACGCAGGAGCAGCGCAGCAGCGCTCCTTATTGGTGGTTGACACGACTTGTCCAACTTTAGACCAATGAAATTTTGTTGTCCAATAAAGTTTCACATGATCTTGGACAAATATCTAGGGATACAAGCGCAAGCCATTTCAGAACCAGTTCTAATTTCGGTTTTGCGTAGTATCCCTAGGTATTTGTCCAAGATCATGTGCAACTTTATTGGACAACAAAATTTCATTGGTCTAAAGTTGGACAAGTCGTGTCAACCACCAATCGGGAGCGCCGCTGCGCTTCTCTGCGTCTGCGTTTCGTTTGCGTTCCACCGTGGCATGGCCTTTACGGGCTGCTTGCGACCAATGGTTCGTCAAAGACTTTTGTTCGTTTCGAGGAGTAGAATTTTTAAGGGTCATAAAATTTTTGGGATCATCTGACCTTCAAAATCAAGATCAATATCAATTTTGCGGAGGCGTATTCTTCAAGATCTTCACCGATCGCAAACTGGAGAATCATCTGGTAAAACGGCGACACATAATTTTTTTACGCCCTGTACTTGGCGCGAGACTCTACCGAGTCTCTTGATAAAGACATATTGTGGAAAATAGCGAATAACTAACTGATTATTCTGCTCAGATTGAATATTATTCGCATTTACTCACTTTTATTAACTCGTAAACTGCAATAACTTTCCCAAAAACTCCAGAATCGAAAATCAAATAGTTATAAACAAATGACCGGATATCAATGTTTTATTTCCAAGCGCTTCATCACAATGAAAAATGTATCAGCTCGAATAATTTTGGTCTCCTTTTGCTGATTGTTCATGTGAAAAGCATTGTTTAAAAATAGTTCCAAGACTTGGGGACATCGCCAGGGCCGGGCAATGAATTTGGACGAATCTTTGTTCTCCTGTAGTACTCGATTCATAGTTACAGTGAATTGTCTCCTCGGCCCTGGCGATGTCCCCTTTAGCATAACAATGCGTGCGAGTGTTACGGCTAAGCCATGTATCGGTTATCAATTGATAGGCGTCGTTCATCGAGGTATTCGTAGTGAGTCAATGGGTCAGAGTGAGAGAGTGAAAACGAGATACGGATGGAGATGTTTCAAACTCGATAGATTTGCGCGAAAGACAGAGATCGATATACAAACAAACATCTGTGAGTATATGGTTCAGGTATATTGTACTTCATATGAATGTCGCAGAGGTGCGAGGATAGATCAATTCGAGCGTCGGTGATATAGAATAGATGAAATCATTCTTCCTTGTTAGAATTATAATTCGTTCGAAGAACAAGATATATCGTGCGTGATCCGCGAATAAACGTGGGACGAAGAGGATTAGACAAAAAACATCGCCACGAATATTGTTATGTCGAGTTGCCGGAGGTACATCGGACTGTGTCCCGATGATTTGGCAGTTCTGGGAAGAACTGGCAGAGCAGGTATGTTGTTCGATACTCATATGCATAAGTTTATTGGTATATTAGAACACCACACTACCTTTCGCATGCAAAGTACTTTATTGGTGCAAATCCCGGAAACGATTCAAAGAATTCCGAAAAACAAGGCATGCTTACAAATATTGTTCAATGGCCCGAGACTAGCGGGACATTGGATTTGCGTTTGGTATGATACCGAAGTAGTACACGTTTATGACAGTGCGAATCGGGGAGTATTGCACGATGATCATAAGATATTTTTGAGTAAACTGCTGCCTCGCGGTAATGCGCGAGTCGTGTTTGAGAAAGTTCAGCAGCAAACTAATTACTGGGATTGCGGGGTTTTCGCGATAGCTTTCGCGATATCCATGGTTTTTGGCCAGAATCCTTGTAACGTGGTATATGACATACCAAAGATGAGACCGCATTTAATCGATATGTTCAATTCGAACAGCTTAATACACTTTCCATTGATGCAAGCAAATTCATTAGTTATTGAGAATGTGCCTCGCGACATTAATTCTATAGGTATAATTGGAAAATGTGATTATACAACAACTGTGATCGTTCCGGATGAAAAGACAGAGGGAGGTATAAATAAAGAAATTCAAGGACGAAAATCATCAGAACACGTGGATCTCACAACTGGAGACGTACGAACGTCACTGATCGGAGCGAATAATTTCAGTGCTACGACTACCGATATCGATTCTTATGATAAAGAAGCTAATAAGAAAGAAAGACCTCGTCCTGTGAAACCAACAGAAAAACAATCTCTCAATCAAACTGCGGAAAAAAAACTGAATAAAAATGTCCAGAGAGCAACTGTGGCTGTTTTGCGAGGAAAAGCTGCTAATAGACAAAGAAAACATCGTGCTGAAGAATCGATGGAACAAATGAGTCAAAGATTAGAGACCGCCGCAACATACAAGAAGCACAAAAGGGGATTCGTTAAAGAGGCAGATCACGCAGAGGCGGTTGTGATAAATAAAAACGATGCAGATAGAAAAAAACACAGTCGTGCTAAGGAATCTGAGGAACAATGGTCTAGCAGACTTGAAGCTGCGGCAAAATACAAAAAGAAACAAAGAGAATCTATTCGTATGGTCAATTCAAATAAAAGAAAAAATATTTCCAAAGAATTTTCAGTGTCATCTAGAACGAAAAAATTGAAAACTGATAATCATACGATCTCCAGAGGAAGCGCGCTGATAGCGAACTCAGATTACAAAGAAGATGAGGTAAAACTTAATTATTTGGGAGAAATGAATAATATATGTGAATTCTGTAATGCTAAACATTTCGTTTCTGAATTGCCAACCGATAACAAGTATAGCATTTGTTGTCACAAAGGTAAAGTACGTATTTCCGATGATAGTACTTATCCTGAAGCGATCGAACAGATGATCAACGGTACCGATAAAAGTAGTAAAAATTTTATGCGCAACGTAAGAAGTTATAATAATTCTTTGGCATTCGCAAGTTCGGTGTGAAATTGGATTCAATGAAAGGAAGTTCGGGTCCTTTCGTATTCCGCATATGCGGACAAACGTATCATAATACATACGCGCTTCACCCAGATGTCCATGAAGCACGTAAATATGGACAATTGTATATCATCGATACCGAAATCGCCACTAGAATACGTATGCAGCATCCCGGCAATAATGGTTGTTTACCAGAACTACTGAGCGAATTGGATGATATTATACGAAGAACGAATCCATACGCGAAGGCGTTCAAAATGATGCACGAAATGGAAGAAGAAGAACAAAAATTGGCGAATGCAGCCGGTCATCCTGCCCGCGAAGTGAGAATGTGGTTGAAGCGGCATGATGATGTTGACAAAAATCGTTTCAACCTACCAAAATGCAACGAAGTAGTGGTTGTATTTGTCGCGGAAGACGGAGATCCTCCAGTACATAGAAACTTATGCGTGTATTCTAAGAGCGAAGGTGCTATAAGTATACCGAGTCTAAGTAAACACGTCGACCCGATGACTTATCCTCTGATGTTTCCTTCCGGTGAAACCGGTTGGACGCCAGGGATGAAACAAATGGCAGAAAAGCGCATAATAACCACGTTGCAATATTACAGTTATAAATTGAGCGATAGAGGGAAATTCAATCCACGTCTGGACATGGGGAGATTGTCTCAACAATACATTGTTGATATGTGGACGAAAGTTGAAAGCCATCGACTGCATTTCATAAGGAATCAACAAAGCAAATTACGAGCGGAAATGTATCAAGGAGTGATCGATTATCTACATAACAAAGCTGGAGAGGATAATGCGAGAATCGGGAAAATGGTTATATTACCATCGTCGTTCAGCGGAAGTCCGCGAGCCTTGCAGCAAAGTTTCATTGATGCAATGAGCATATTGCAAAAATATGGAAAACCCGAATTATTCATAACCATGACCTGCAATCCCAAATGGAAGGAAATTGTGGAAAATTTGAAGCCGGGTCAAGCTGCAACGGACCGACCAGACCTCGTGTCAAGGGTTTTTCATCATAAAGTTAAGGAATTAAAGGTGGAATTGATCGACAACTCGATATTTGGAAAGTGTGCTGCTTATGTTTATGTGGTTGAATTTCAAAAAAGAGGGTTACCACACGTGCATATGCTATTTTGGCTGGAGGAAGACAGCAAAATCCGGGATGCAGATGACGTAGACAAAGTAGTCTCTGCAGAGATACCAGATAAAACGAGGTATCCGGTCTTACATGACATAGTCAGGCAATGCATGATTCACGGTCCTTGTGGCCAACAAAATATACATTCCCCATGCATGGATAGCGAAACTAATCTGTGCACCAAACAATTTCCGAAGGATTATGTTTTGGAAACAAATTATCACTCAGCGGGTTATCCGTTATATCGTAGAAGAGACGATGGTAACGTGATTGTTTTCATCTCTAAGAAAGATGGGACGCGTAGAATCGCTGACAATAGATACGTTGTACCGTATAATGCGTATTTGTTGTTGAAATTCAACTGTCACATTAATGTGGAAATATGTTCGACGGTGCAATGTGTAAAGTATTTATTCAAGTACTGCTATAAAGGACATGACTGTGCAATTGTCGAAATAACGAATGTACAGGAGGAAAATTGCATCCAATACAACGAAGTTGATGAATATATATCCACGCGATACGTCTGTCCACCCGAGGCAATGCATCGTTTATTCGAATATCCAATGAATGAACAATCACACGCTATATACAGATTAGCAGTTCATGTGGAAAACGAACAGTTGATGTACTTTGAAGAGGGTCGTGAGGAAGCAGCCATAAATAAAAATAAGGAATCAACATTGCTCGCGTGGTTCAATCTGAATAAGACTGATATTGAAGCACATAAGCATTTGTACTGTGAAATTCCAAATCATTATGTATTCAATAAGCAAAATACACAGTGGACGGAACGAAAGAAATTTGTCAAACCTATTTTGAGTAGAATGTACTTCGTGAGTCCGAAGGAAACTGAGCGTTATTATTTGAGATTGTTGCTATCAGTGCCGGATTTAGATTTTTAGGACCCTGGGGCACAATCGATGTGGAGGCCCCATGTGAGGGATTCAAAATTGAAAAATAAATTCTACTACACACTAATAAATATAATTCTTTTTATTTCTGTTGGTATGAAAATAAACAATGAATCGGATAGATATAATGATTAAATATTTGAATTTCGCACATATTTGCAGAATTATATGAAACGTTTTCTAGCTTTTTTTTCAGCGAAACGCTTTATAATATCATCGACATTAATTTCACGCATAATATCTCTTTCCATACTGATAAGTGTAAGATAATTCAATCTTTTCTGGCTCATGGAAACTCTGAGTGGATCATTGATAAGATTTAGTTTAGAGAATGACCTTTCGCCAGTGCAGTTACTGATCATCAATTTTAAATAAATTCGTAAGACCATCTCAGTATTTGGGAAAGAGTCTCTAACTCCTTCCGTTATTATCAATGAATACATTGCTTGCTCCCTACTAATTTTAGCTGTAGTAGGTTCGAATTTTAGTAATTGGGTACAGAATTCTTGGAATAGAAGCAATTCCATCTCTAAGTTGGCGTCAAGATCATTTATATATATACTCAATAATCTTTTGGCGTTTTCTGATATTTCAGATGAACTTAATTCATGAAATCTTGATAGAAATCCGAATCGTAAGCCAACTAATTCATAGGCTGCTATCCTCTGATCTAAAGCAATGACAAAAGTATCGATTAGAGGAATAAATTCCAGTATCCGAAATTTTTCGGACAGAGTAAATTCAACTTCTGGTGCTCTTCCATAGTCTAGAGGATTCAATCGTACATTTCTTCGACGTATGCGATCGTTTTTAAATTCGGCAAGGTTTGTCAAAACCTTGACAAAACTCCTTACCTAGTTGCTCGTAATGTTCAAATGAATCTCTTTTGCTTGATATATATTCTCTCAATGATCGAACACAAGATAGAGCTGTATTCAACAATACTTTGGTACTTTGTAAAAGTTTGCTTGTGTTATTGAGATTATCAAGGACATCATTCCAAAATGCTGCTAGGATTCCAGTTTCTAATGTATACAGCTTCTTATACAATCCTTCTGCTTCGCATCGTATATTTGCCTCATATTCATCATTTTCAGTTATAAGCAGCAGGACTTCCAAAAATGATGAATAACTCATAACGAACGATCTGTTAGCTTCCCCGCTTCCCCGCGAGCAAATTTCCATTTCAGTATTGCAGTCTACCTATAGACCATCATGACCAATTGAAAATTATTAGTTTAATTTATGTAAACTTGCCAAAGTGTTATATATATTTATAAAACTACTATGACAAACATCGATATGAAGTGAAATATAGTCTTACCGTCTAGTTAGTTATACTTATCAATTTTTAGAGTTACTCTCATTACTCTTATTTCTTGTCATCTTTTATTAAAGCATATGCGATTCTCAAAAGCTTGACCTATCAATATTAATCTTTGAATTGAGTGAATGAAAGAGAAGTTTGATATAATTTGTGGAGTCCCTTGATTGGTGGAGGCCCTGGGGCCTGTGCCCCAAGTGCCCATAGGTAAATCCGGCACTGGTTGCTATTACATGTTCGAGGAGCACAATCATTTCAAGATATGCGAACTTTTGATGGTGTAGTATACCCATCCTTTTTTGAAGCGGCCGTACAGCGAGAGTTAGTCGCCGATGACCAAGAATGGGATAAATGTCTTGCAGAAGGATCGAGCCTTAAATTTCCCAAAGAGATGTGTCGGTTGTTTGCATACATATGTGTGTTCGGCATGCCGATCAATGCCCGCCAATCATTTGAAAAATACAAAAACGAGTTCGTTGATCAAACTGCAGAATATACCGAAGAAAATGAACAAAAGGCTTTGCAGGTAATCAATGACATACTTATATTTCATGGATTCAATTTGCGAAACTTCAATTTACCGGATATCAAAGATGTTGGTGCATTCCTGGGTGATACGAAGAATGATGACGCGCAACACGAAAATATGATTTCGTTAAAACAGGCGGTGATCACATCAGTAAATAGTTTAACGCAACATCAAAGAAACATATTTCATGCAGTCATGGCTGCAGTTCATGGTGAATCTGCCAAGAAATGTATTTATTTAGATGGTCCCGGTGGCAGTGGAAAGAGTTATTTACACAACACTATTATAAACACATTGAAGATTTTAAATATGACGGTGCTGCCTGTAGCGTGGACAGGAATTGCAGCGAATTTATTAAAAGGAGGGAGAACTGCACATTCCACGTTCAAATTACCGTTTCTTCTCAATGAAAAATCAACGTGTAACATCAGACCAAATTCTAAACATGGATCACATATTCGAGACGCGAAAGTTATAATTTGGGATGAAATAACCATGGCATCTAAATATGCACTGGAGGCTGTTGATCGTATGTTAAGAGACTTGTGTCATTGTAACGAGCCATTCGGTGGTAAAATTGTCATAGTTTCCGGTGATTTTCGGCAAACTTTACCTGTTGTACGACATGGCGGTAGAACACAAATTTTAGAAGCGTGTGTCAAAAGAAGCAGCCTATGGAGTAAATTCACATATATGTCATTGAAGGGTAACATTCGTATTTGCGATGGACAAACGGATTTCAAGCAATGGCTTCTGAAGGTTGGCGATGGGATATTCTCTGATTCCTTCGAACGCGATAACGAAGTTGTATCCATTCCTTCTGATATTCTCTCGAATGGAAATATTGTACAAGAAATATTTGGAGCAAGTGTCGATCCTCAAGATCCGTTGAATTATGGCAAAGTTATATTAGCTCCGAAAAACGTCGACGTTATCGCCATTAATAACGAAATATTGTCGAAAATTGAAGGTGTCGGTGTAGATTATCTGAGTGTAGATTCGGGTGAGGATGAAGATAATATAGACATCAAAAATATACTTCCAATGGAATTCATGAATTCATTGACGCCGAATGGTCTTCCACCGCATAAGTTAACGTTGAAAGTAGGAAGCATTGTTATCCTGTTACGTAATCTGAATTTATCACAAGGGTTATGTAATGGCACCAGACTGGTTGTTAAAAAGTTGAACCAATATCTGATTTGTACTGAAATCATCGGTGGAAATTGCGCTGGAGAAACAGTTTTGATACCCCGGATAGATTTATCACCGTCCGAAGAGGAGATGCCATTCAAGAGGTCTAATAAGCTAGCACACCCACATTCTGCAAACCGATTTTTTAGGGGCGGAGATTTGCCTGCTTTTTATTTGCTATTTTTTTGCCAAATTTTTGATTTTTTTGCTCCACCCCTTCAGCCAATATTCATGGCGTTGCCAACTTGAAAAAAAGCTAGCAGCGCCATTCGAAAAAAAATGAAAGGGGGGTGAAAAATTGAAAACAACGGTACCATATTTTTTTGCTATTTATTTGCTTCAAAATGCACCCCTTCCGAATTTTTTTCCATCACCCCCCAGCCCAAAAGAACCACCCCAACCGTAGCCGAAGGCAACGAATTGCTAAAAAAATGGAAATTTCGGAAAACTATGTACGCCTGATTTGATTGCTCGTCGATTCCAGCGAGAATATCACTTGACTTGTTTTTTTGTTCAACCCCCTGGCCGGAAAAGTCACCCCTACAGTCGAGAACGAGAAAAAACGGTCGCAGGAGTGGAATTTCGAAAAACTGAGAACGCCTGATTTAATTGCTCGCCGATTCCAGCGAGAATATCACTTGACTTATTTTTTTGCACAACCCCCTGGCCGGAAAAGTCACCCCTACAATAGAGAACGAGAAAAAATGGTCGCAGGAGTGGAATATCGAAAAACTGAGTACGCGTGATTTAATTGCTCGCCGATTCCAGCGAAAATATCACTTGACTCATTTTTTTGAACCCCCTGGCCGGAAAAGTCACCCTTACAGTCGAGAACGAGAAAAAACGGTCGCAGGAGTGGAATTTCGAAAAACTGAGCACGCCTGATTTAATTGCTTGCCGATTCCAGGGAGAATATCACTTGACTTATTTTTTTGCACAACCCCCTGGCCGGAAAAGTCACCCCTACAGTCGAGAACGAGAAAAAACGGTCGCAGGAGTGGAATTTCGAAAAACTGAGTACGCCTGATTTAATTGCTCGCCGATTCCAGCGAAAATATCACTTGACTTATTTTTTTGAACCCCCTGGCCGGAAAAGTCACCCCTACAATAGAGAACGAGAAAAAATGGTCGCAGGAGTGGAATTTCGAAAAACTGAGTACGCCTGATTTAATTGCTCCCCGATTCCAGCGAAAATATCACTTGACTTATTTTTTTGAACCCCCTGGCCAGAAAAGTCACCCCTACAATAGAGAACGAGAAAAAACGGTCGCAGGAGTGGAATTTCGAAAAACTGAGCACGCCTGATTTAATTGCTCGCCGATTCCAGCGAGAATATCACTTGACTTATTTTTTTGCTCAACCCCCTAGCCGGAAAAAAAATGAATTTTAGCGATACATCTAGAGTGAATTCATGCATTCAGCATGTCAATTCACTGACCTTATCGAGAGATTTTTTTCTTCGGGGCATTCCAAAATTAACGTGCCAAATATGGCACGCCACTTACGGTCATAACGGGTCATTATAACAATATTCGTGACAACATGCATCAGTGAAAAACAACGAGAAAGAATTTCTTGTGAAATAATATTTTATTTCATAAGGTGTGATAATGGACGTTATACGCACGCTTCGCGTATATAAAACCCCCATTTCCACACCTTATAAAGTAAAATTTTGTACACTACTCGACGGAAAAACTTCTTCTGATCTCGTGTGATTGCAACCCTCGCCTTTGGCTCGTACTGCAACCTCACACTCGTCAGAAAAAGTTTTACCGTAATGTACCGTATCGTAATGTGCCATTATAATCATTTATCGACGTTACAGAAACACAAGGGAAAGTTTAAACTACTACAATCAGCCAAACAATTAACGGCGCATCTGGAAATTTGCGGAAAGTGGATAGCTTTCACAACTCTGTAACTCAGAGAAAATCGTTTAAAAAAAAACCGTTGAAGAAACTCGAAGCTGGAAACATTTTTTTCAAGATGGTTTTTGGATGCCTTGTGTACGATCATTTTTCATGACGAGGGTTCGAGCATGGAGCTGTGAAACGCAGCGAAGGAACAGTTATTCAAAGTTCTCTGTGGTGCAGTAAAAAAATCGCAGAAACTTCTCACGATACAGGTTTTGAAACCTGGAGTTTCCCGGTTAAACGTTTCTTTAAAATTTCGTTCCGATTGTTTCTCACTGAGTTATCGAATTTTGATTGTCATTGAAAGTCATTCCTACGGTTGGATGATTAGGTTTATACACTTCGCGTGACTAAGCCATAAGATCGTTAGAGACAAAAAAAAATTTTTTTGTTTTTTTTTTTTCGGATATGCCCGAAAGATGTTATATTACATGAAAAAGATTCTTCCACCAAGAAACGTTTTTTGTTTCTTCGAGTGCTTACGACCTTATGGCATTAGTCACGCGACTTATAACTTGGTGAGGGAAAATTGAAAATATATTTTATGTGTCATAGGCCGTAAAACTGCGTTTTTAACCTCGCTTCGCTCGGTTAAAACGCGGTTTTTGGCCTGGACACATAAAATTCTGTATGCCACACGGCCCAAAAAGTATTTTCTCACGAATTTCATCATAATCCTCGCCTTCGGCTCGGATTATAAACTCAAATTCGTCGGAAAATACTTAATCGGCCTAGTGACATAATGTACTATTGTTACCACCCCACAGAGAACTTTGAAAAGTTTGATTTTTCTCCACTTTTCACAGCTCTGCGTTCAAACGTATGCCACGAGGTGAAAAAAAACTATGTTGAAAAAGGAGTCTCAAGCTTATTATTTTGTTTTTGAATTATTTTTTTTTTTCTCATCATTTTTCACTGATTTACACCATTTTGAAAACGAGATATTTTTCGGAAAGTTTCAGGTGCGCCATTAATCGTTTTGCTGAGTGTATTGTAACAATCGCGACTTATCCCCAGTGGATTTTACCCTATATTTGAATAAACCGGACATTATCTAGAAGTTAGAATCTTTATCTAATCAACGAATTAATAATTCAGGACTCTTTCTCGTCTATGAGTGTTTAGCCTATTTATTTATGACAGTTCTTATTTCTACGAATTCCCATGTGATCGCTACCTCAGAAACTTTCGTACCGTTGGCGTTGATTATATGAGAGCTTTGGAAGTATAATCGCGACCTCAGAGTATTTAAACCCGTCAGTGTTGATTTTCTTATTTTGATTATTTCTATTATCAGGATAGAATAAAATAATCGCAGCTTCAGAGTTTTTACACCCGTTAGCGTTGACCGTCTTATTTGGATTGATACAGTTATTTTATTAGGATAATTCACGTCCTCGGAGTATTTAAACTCGTAAGCAATGAATTGATAGGAAGGAATGATTTTATAGAAGGGATGTCGTAACCGCAAAGTCTTTCAACTTGTTGGTTGCGTATTTGTGAATCAATAATAAATGTATTTGATTAATTATTATTTGATTAATAAGCTCGACAAAATTTGTTATGTCAATTACCTATTTAATTGTTTAAATTTAATGATCTTATGCGAAATATAGATATCGATAGATCTGAATAGATAGATCGCAAGATCCCGAGCCGCTTTACTCGTTCTCTTATATAGTAGCTGTCCCCACTACTTTTTGACATTGCGTCAGCAATTGCTTACTACTGAGCATTTTCTATCTCTTTTTAATTTTGCGTTTCAGCGAAACTACTAGGCTTTCCCTATTAAACTCTATTTTGAGTAACTTTTAGCCAGATAGTTTCATACTCTATTTCTGCTAATTTTGTCGATCTTTATTTTCGTTTATTGAAATTTCTCTTTTCTTTTTCTCATGTAATATTCACATTTACATCATTATATGAATATTGTTACAGTATATTGAAAACAATCAACATATTTTGAGTTGGGCGTAATTTTGATGTTTCAAACTCAAAAAAATTCGAAGTTCGGGACAAATAAAACGGTAGTCATCAATATAATTTTGGAGCATCTTTCTCGACTGTTATTGGTAAAAATGTTTGATGAATCTAACAGCATCGAGCTGGTGAAAGATGCAACAATGTATTATCGACATTTATTCGTTTATTGTACTATGAGTCCTTTATCTCTCAATCTTTCGAGAGAGACGAAAATCTTTTTAGAAAGACAAATGCAGTTCGACGACTGAATGCAACTGATGCAGACAGTCTTCGTTGAGAAGTTATTAAAAGTAGTCGTGTTTATATGAAGTGCTGTTAGAATTAATAGAAATGGTGTTAGGGCGTGGAAGACCGCGTAAGATCGACTCAGACTCGATTATCGAAGCAGTCTTGAATCACAAGGAAGACGTGCTTCTTTCTCCGAGTGGTATAGTGTCGAAGCAGAATAATGTGTGGTGTATCATATCACAGGAATTGGGGAATGCGATTTTGCCGAATTCGTTATATACTTTCGTCACGTGCAATACTTACGGCGTGAGAGATAAACTCACGAATCGCCTCAGTGTTACTGTAAACGACAGTATTTCGTTAGAAAATAGTGACCTTCAAGTGACAAATCAGTCAAATCAATCGGTATCGTCTGTCGAAGGTGAAGCTGGTACCCTGCAATTTTATATATTTTTAACCAAAACTGAATTTGACGAACTACTTATAAACAAAACATACAAGCGTACCGGCACAAGCCAACTCAAACCGTATCTACGGTCTTGTACAGTTATGCAATCAGGGAAATGGCAAGAGATTCTCAGTGAGAAAATTTGGGATGCTACACGTCTGAAATGCGGATTTAATTTTAAAAATCACCACATCGCCAACAACTGCAGGTCTGGTTCGATGAATGGGCAATGTAAGTGCGGCTCCACTCTTCGATGCGAGATAATCGATTCACAGGAAGAAGACATTCGTATAAACTGCACTGTGAACCAAGGCGATAACACTTGCGGTAAAAGGTACCTTAGGGCACCCGTTAGGAGAGCTGTTGCTGCAGAGCTCCAGGGAAAATCCGTCAGTGTTTATCGCGCTGAAAAAGCAAAAGAATTAATGCACCCGGGTGACCCTGAACCACCACATTTAAGGAGTTCAAACGTATTGTATACGGCGAAAAATGAATATGCGGCGTGTATGCATTTAGATCGCGATCCAGTTTTGGCATTAGCGAAAATGCAATTAGGCTCGCACAAGAACATGATACATCACTTATCATTGAATCCATTTTTCATATATTACTGGACGAATCATCAAAAGCACGCATACAGGAACTATGCACGAGATCAACCTGCTTGTATAGCTATTGATGCCACAGGGAGTATTGTGAAGAAGGTACAGAGGTGTGACGATAAAACTAAGTCCAGTCACATATTCCTATACGAATGTGTTGTTCGCTGTGATACACGTGGACAGTTCTCTGTCGCACAAATGTTGACTGAAAGTCACAAAACTACTTCGATACAAGCATGGCTGATGGAGTGGATAACCTCAGGTATGATTCCAAATACTCACTGCCACTTGCAATTACTTACGTTTACCTCATTATTTCGGGCGCATACGTCCTCATCATTTTAGTACGTGATGAATTAAATGCACCTGCAAAACATTTATCAATAAATTGCACTGTGTTTTATAGAAACTTACTTCTTAATATTGAAATGTACGTACCTAATTTTCGCGAATATTTCATAACGTTTGTAATTGGAAACCTTACGGACATATAATGGTATAATCATTCATACTTTGAGTAGATTCACTGGAATAACTTTTCCAGGTGCACCTTGTCCCAAAGAAGTTGTCTGTGATTCCGCCAAAGCATTGCTTACAGCCTCCATTCGTACGTTTACATCGTACTCGACTATTGACGAATATGCGGATGCATTTTCTGATGAGTCTGTACCTAATTGCTGGATCCGCATTGATGTTGCGCATTTTATCCACATGTACGTGGGATTTTTGAAAGGCGTGAATCGTCGAGTACAGACCTTCTTCTTAGCATCATTGGGTCAATTAATCCAATCTCGTTCAGTTGAAGATGCTGTGGAATTATTGAGATCTATTTTAATAGTTGCTCGAAGCGAGACAGAGGGTAATTTCATGACTGGTCAAATAACACCGTGTGAACAACACAAAGAACTGCTCAAAAACCGCATAACCATCGATAACCCTGACCTGGAAAACTTGGACAACGGTGTAGATAATCGCGATAGTACTGAGGAAGATCGTGATAGTACTGATGAAGATACACTTCTTAACAGTTGGTCGTCATGGGCAAAAAATATTGATAACGAAGTGAAAGCATTGATATCAGATGGTGACGGTAACCGTGATAATGCGCATTTCATACCTCAACTCGCCGATCGTCTCGTCAAAGATGCCAAGTGGCTACCGTTATGGTCCTGCGCGTTCAGGGATAGGTATGGCTACGGTCGCGTATCTGCATCCAGTGCCTCAGTCGAAAGTGATTTCAACCAAATAAAAAATCGACTGCTTAGAAATTGCAATAGACCGATGCGAGTAGACGAGTTCGTGCAAAAGCATCTCGACTATATTAATGGACGAATTAAAATTGCTGAAGCTCAGTCGCTGGGGGTCTTGACCACAGTAGTTGAAGATGAACCTGCAGAGATATCAATCATAGAACATGAACCGACATTGCCCTCGAACATTGATAGCGTACTGACACCGATCATAGATAAACCGGTGTCCGCGCCTTCGTCAACACCGATTATACATGAAGAAAAATTGTGTAGTAAGTTTTATATACTCATATTTGGAAAGACATTCTTACCTGTGTATAGCACTGAAATTTTCAGCAGTGTTTCTTCGTTAAGCTTGTTTGAAGCGCTGGTATATTTCAACCGAAAAATAAGGCTGGTCCTCTAATCTCTCACAAATCCTGTAAAATTTACTTACTTTTCAGCACACATTACAGTATTTTTTCTCGTGTAGATACACCTATATTCGTGCATTCGTCACCTTCTTCGTGTCCAGCGTGCATCAACGGTGATGAGCCTACAGGAGCTCATGTTTGTGTCGTTTGCCAGACACCAGTACACGCTCTTGATTTGTGCTCCGTAGCCTATGAGAATAACACAGAAGGATACGGTCAGAAACGTGTATGTGTGTCGTGTAACAAATTACCAAATCTGCCAAGCACTCTCGCGTCCCAAGAAATCGAGAATTGGCGAGGACTGGCAATAACGAAACCGAAAAAGAATAAGAAGAAGATATCAAAATACCTGCAGAAAAATTTCACCAAGCATGAGTTCATCTTACACGCTAAAATAAAGAAATTACCGATTATACGGAATGGCAACGACATGACACTGCAATCAGTGAAGATTGGACGTATTTATATTTCGTTGGAAAACACTTGTGCCTTCGATAGTGTGTTCCAAATCTTTTTAGCAGGAGCGTACGACCGGCCTCTGTTGAAAGAACACATGATTATCAGTGCTGAAAGCAATTCATTTTCGAAATTGATAATACATGTTCTAGATAAAGGGCTGACAAATTGTGCATATCGCTTGAGGACAGAAATACTTACCGGTATATTCACAACTCCCAGACGCAGTAAGAGTGGCAGTATCTTACCTTGCCAAGTTACGGTGGCTCATTTGGTTTCTTTGCTATTTCAAGACTCACCTGCCTTGGCAGAACTAACACAGTGTGACAAAGGGTGTGCCCCTAGAAATAAACAATTCGCAAAGATTCAAATCCTGCATTCTCGATTATTCGAATCGGATTTCAATAATATCATCGAAAATGACATACTTCTAACGGCCAGTAATCAATGTGGCACGAAGGGATGCCTGGGTAGAGAGAGTACTGTCGTCACGCAAATAGGTCAGTCTCTGTTTGACATAATATGCCATTTGGGGCTTTTTATTAGAAATTAATAATCAGAGCAGGGTTATGACAGGAGAAATTAATCAACTAAAATAATTCTTGATTTCTTCTTTCGTTACTATTTTCACTATACCATTTACTGTAAATATTTCTACAATCAATAATAGGAATCACGAATCATACGTTGCCAAAAAAACAAATTCTAAATGGTCGGAACAATTTTTTTGTCTACTTTTTTCAAGATCGGGAAATGTTCACAAAAGAAGTGAATTTTTTGAAAATGTGAATAAAAAGAATTGATATACGCGGAATTTGAAGTTGAAAAAGTAAGGCTTCAGGAAATTTGAAAAATGTATGACAGTACCTGAGAGTCAAAAGTATCATACAGTACTCAATTATTCATTAAATTGAAGATATTCAAGTGTTGACTGGCTAAGTTGGCTAGAGTCTCCATATCTCACGACAAAATCAAAGACTTTACCTTTAATCAGGCCATACATTTTCCATGAAATGCTCCAAATAGCCACCCGGACACAGCAATTTGATAGCTGCAATTCGAACAAAAAACGATCGAAGTCAATTAAAAATCACATCATATCTATATTAGACTAGTTCATAAAAATTGACTTTTTTTTTTTCTTCAAAGTCACATGTCTAAAGGCCCGCGCCCCCTACGCGGAAGTGAAGCGCGGCGCACCACCGAAAACAGTGGTACATCGTCTTTTTTTCTGTAGTTTCTTATAAGAGTGTGCATGTTTTCCATTATAAAATACTATGCGCCACTGTTTTTGGTGCTGCGTCGTGCTTCGCTTCGCAATTTTCAAATCAAACGCAACTTTTCATTTTCCATTTGATTAAGGAGGTTCGACCGAATTTTATTTAAAAAATAATTTCCAACTTTGAGCTTTGAAATTAAGTATACATATAAATAAACACACAATTTATCATATCCTAAAATTTGAAAATGATTCACCGTTTAGTTATTTATATATTAAATTTCAAAAATCACATTTTTTCTCTCCTTATACACGGGCTCTTATGGCGGACAAACCTTTGTCGAGACTATTTTTATCTTTTTTTCAATATGAATCCCCCAACTTTAACGAATAAAAAACTATACACAAGAAACTTGAACTATTGTAGAATATAAGAAAAATTTTAAAATATTACATTACCGATATAATTTCGGAAATATTTAAAGTTGAATTTTATTATTTTAACTCATTTATCGACGGCTATTTACTCGAATAAAAATTTGGCAACGCTGCGTCAACAGCTGAGAAAAAAGAAAAGGATAGAAATATAATTTAAAAAAAAATACGAGATAAGAATTTAATTTTTCGATATAGTATGCGTAAAATTTCATTTTACGCACACTGTATCGAAAAATATCGTATGTAACTCGTGCGTAAAAATTTTACGCACTTGTTGCATAATATACTATTTCCATTTTGCTACATTTTTCTCACAAAATTTCCCTTTATATCTGCAATGCATGTGTATCCAAATGTCTTAACATACTCACATAACAGCGCGCTGTTGCCACATCTCTTCATCAAACCATATGACTCAAAAATAACGAAGTCATTTCATTACTTTCTTTTATTGAATAAATAACAATTATCAATGTATGAACTACTGTCGGCGCAAAAAGGTTTGGCCCCTCTGTTTGAGTGATCATAACTTCTACAGGAAAATTGGTAGAGCATCGAGTCTAGAAAGATCGGAATGCGCTAAGTTTTCTGCGTCTAATGGTTGTTCGCAAATTTCCGTGTAAAAATCGTGAAAACCGTTATGATCTCCGAAAAGTTAAAAAACGTAGTTTTTCGGAGTCCATCGCCGTACGTCAACTTCAACTCGTCACTGTTGATCTGAAATGAGTGTAAAAAATCTGGAAAAATTTAGAAATATTCCCTGAACATTGACGAACATGATAGAGTTTGGTAAATCCAAAAATATTCACAAACCTGGACACCAGGTGCAAAAAGGTCCAATGGTGCGATTTGGGGGAACGGATCGGTACGGACGAACCTGAGCCGGCTCAAAATTATCGTCAGGATATACACTTTTTGATTTCGTAATCAGTTTTTGGTTCGCTATAGCGGACTTCCAGTAATCGACGTCAACAATTTTTCAAATTTGAACGGGGCCGCGTGTGTCCCAGCCGCGATATTCTTCGCTGCATTCACATTGTTATATCAGTGGCCCCGAGTAACAATTGAGTCTGCGACGGGCGCGGCGGGAGGGAAATATCGCAGCTAGGACACAGGCGGCCCCGCGCAAATTTGAAAAATTGTTGACGTCGATTCCTGGAAGTCCGCTATTGCGAACCAAAAACTGATTACGGAATCAAAAAGTGTATATCCTGACGATAATTTTGAGCCGGCTCAGGTTCGTCCGTACCGATCCGTTCCCCAAATCGCACCATTGGACCTTTTTGCACCTGGTGTCCAGGTTTGTGAATATTTTTGGATTTACCAAACTCTATCATGTTCGTCAATGTTCAGGGAATATTTCTAAATTTCTCCAGATTTTTTACACTCATTTCAGATCAACAGTGACGAGTTGAAGTTGACGTGCGGCGATGGACTCCGAAAAACTACGTTTTTTAACTTTTCGGAGATCATAACGGCTTTCACGATTTTTACACGGAAATTTGCGAACAACCATTAGACGCAGAAAACTTGGCGCTTTCCGATCTTTCTAGACTCGATGCTCTACCAATTTTCCTGTAGAAGTTATGAATACTCAAACAGAGGGGCCAAACCTTTTTGCGCCGACAGTAGTTGTATCATTCTAAATGAAAATAATGAATTTTAATAAATAGTAGAAGAATTAAGTAAGCGAAAAAATTCAAACACTACTTTGACTCATTAGTTTCGGTCGAACCTCCTTAACATGGGAAATTTTTTTTTCAGCTATTTCTGAATTTCGTACCTCAGTTCAAGTTCGAGGTGAAAGTTGAATTTCAATTTTTATTGAAATTCAACTTCCGAAAATTGCGTTCAGGAACCACTAAATATTAATATTGAAGCCTCAAATTTCAACAGGCGTCTTATTTCCTCTTTCTAGAACTATTGAACATGTGACTTTAAAAGAAAAAAGTAGTCGATTTTGTTGAACCAGTCCAATATATATAGGGTAACACGCGGCAAAACTGGCACCAAATCCAAAAAAAAAAATAATAATTTCGAATTGGATTTTTATGATACGGCGAGGTATTTTGGATCAATAATGACACAAAAAAGCAACATAAAAAAGTGGAACGAAATAAATTGATTTATAATCGCGCAATTTTTATCGGCTTGATTGCCGTTGTTACCACCTTATGATGAAAAGTCATTAGAATAAAATAAAAAGGCAAGTATTGAAGGATGAAATCAAGTTATACCAAGTCTTCACTTTCATTTTCGAACAATATTAGGGAGTATGGGGGTACACCAAAATGACTAGTTTCTTATAAATTCATTACGGCATAGTCGTCACATTGAATATTCATCAAATTATTTTATTCATAAACTCATGATTTCCCGGAAATTTGAAAAAAAAAAAAAAAAAAAAAAATACAACCGAAATTATAAACAAACGGCTAGATATGGATTTTTGATTTTCAAGTGCTTTAAATGGTTAAAAATCTAACACATTGGTTCGATTACAGTCTACGATGGCTCATTTTATCCAGAAAACTATTTCCCACAAATTCACTGTGGCAGATTATTTTCTATGTCAATCGGCAATTCAATGTGGTTATTTGTTGCTTAAAAGCGATGTACGTGCAATATTGTGAAATTGAATATTTACCGTCACCAACATGATGAAAAAAATATGTCACAGTCGGATTATAGAGAATAGTTTGCTGAAGAAAATAAGCCATCGTAGACTGTAATCGAACCAATCTACTAGATTTTTAACCATTTTAAAGCACTTGAAAATCAAAAATCGATATTGAGCCGATTGTTTATAATTTCGGTATTATTTGTTTGTTTTTTGTAAATTTCCGGGAAATCATTAGTTTATGAATATAATAATTTGATGAATATTCAATGTGACGACTATGCCGTAATAAATTTTTAATTTCCTCAAACTACATCCTTTAATACTGGCCCTTTTATTTTATTCTAATAACTTTTCATCATAAGGTGGCAACAGCGGCAATCAAGCTGATCGAATTGCACGATTAGGAATCAATTTTTTTTTTTCATTTGCTTTTTTTTGCTGCTCTTTTGTGTGATTATTGATCCAAAGTACGTCGTCGTATCATAAAAAATCATTTCCGACGAAATTATTATTTTTTCTATTTAGTGCCCATTTTACCCCGTATTACCCTACAGGGTGTCACAGATTCGTGAAGGATATTCACAGGGTAAATCTTGATCAATGATGGGATTGAAATTTTCTTAGTTGATTTTTCCGAAAATGCATAGGTTTCCCGTTATAATTGTTTACATTTCAGCCAATGACGCGCGGCTTATGAACGGCCGTTTGTCGGTGTGCTTACCGCTTGGTTGTGTGCACGTTTTCGCGGCGACAATAGTGTGAGAGACGCACACACAGCCCAGCGGTAATCACATCGACAAACGGCCGTTCATAAGCCACGCGTCATTGGCTGAAAAGAAAATAATTATAACGGAAAATTTATGCATTACCGAAAAAATCGGATGAGGAAAGCTCGATCTCATTTTTGATCGAGATTTACCCTGTTAAAAAACCGTCACGAATACTGTGGCACCCTGTATATTGATGATCGGTTTTCGCTCGGACGAATATACATACAATAACTAGAGACAAATGTTTACTATACTCTGCTATAGTGTATTCAAATGATTCAGATATCTGTATTATCTACTTGTTCTTACCGTATATGTTTTGTTTACAGGGAATATCATTCTGTTCGAGGTCTTCTCGATAGATTCCAAGGCTGACGAGAATGTTATTATCATATCTCTCATTCCCACACAGATCAACATGCCATCGGTTGATGATGTTTATCATTTAATAGGGGTGGTACATTTCCAACCCCCCGCTGTACTAACATGTACTACCCGAAGTACTTCTTCTGTCCCCGTTCAGCTCGGGCACTATACGGCAATTTGTCGACGACGCGATGGCACGTGGGTACACTACGATGGCCTGAAAAATATAGACGAGACTGTGGACCAGTTTGCATCTATAACTCCCCATATAATCGCGTACGCCCGTTAAATCGCGTATACTTCACCCATGCGGGAGGTTTATCAAATACCATATTATTACATTTATAAGATTCATTTCATGCTAAAACTTGTCAAACCTTACTTACAAATTTTTAAAAATATTATACCATATCAAAATAGTACGTCATTCGCATTCACTGCATAAAATAAAAACCGTCCACCTAAGAGGGGTCATGTCAGTGCAGCGTACGAACAATGAGAAGACTCGCCAAATATAAATATAAATATAAATATAAATACAAATATAAATATCCCATTATATCTCAATATGATATTATCACTCAAATTTTCTACAATATTTACTACGTTCCTTGGGCTGTGATATATCTTGTCAGTTAATTTTGTTGATACGAAAAAAAAATCATTTTCGACATTAACGAAATAGTTCAAAGCTGTTATTTTAGGTGGTAGTTAGAACTTACTTAAAATAAATATCTGTGGGTTACTCATAATCTTATAGATAAACTATTACCTATATTGTGTTGTTATTTTCAATTAATATTTTAAATATGAGCATAATACGTTATGAATGACATCATCATAAAAAAAAAAGATCTTGAAGCAACTTCTTATACACAATCACAATTTTCATTGTTAGACCCATTCATTTTATCGCATGTTACTTGACAACAACAAAAAGCGATCCGAAGACCAGAAACTATAGAGACGAGGGACTGTTTTTTTTTTCTGGTTTTCTTTACTGATCACGTTTTGATTGTTAGCTTCTCAGTTAGGCTTACCTGGCTATTTCGAGTTTCGCTTGAAGAAGCGGCTATCTCGGCTTATGGATGAATATCCGGCTATCCCACGTTTGAAATTTTCTCGTCGCAAATTGAGTTAGCATCACTGTCGAGCTGGATACGAAATTCGTCAGCGCCCTTCGACTACTGGCCCGCGCATTACTGTTGCTGAGTTACGGAACAAGGATAGCGACTGAGCAATCCATGTATATAGTGATCTACCGAGACCATTCCTTGAAGGTTCACAGTCAGTCACAGCCAATTTGACACTACCCGACTTTTTCGCTTGTTTTTCGCAGGCTGGCCATCCCCTTTTCAATTTTAAATTGTGAAAGGCCGTCAAATGATTTCAAATGATTAAAATTCTGAATAATTGAATAAATAAATAAATAAATGTATAAATAAATAAATAAATAAATAAATAAACAAATAAATGAATAATTGTTTTATGGCTATTTATTATAATGATTCAGCTTAAAATTACATGGCTAATCGAATAATTGAATAATTGAATGAATAATTAAATAAATAAATGAATGTATTATAACATGTATGAATAAATAAATAAATCATTATTGATAATCAATAATTATTATTATTAATTAACTATTGATTGATTTATTTATTTCTAAATTTATTTATTCAATTATTCAACTATTCATATAGCCAGGTAACCCCAAGAGGAACCATTATAATAAATAAACATAAAACAATTATTCATTCATTTATCTATTCATTCATTATTATTATTATTATTTATTTATTTATTTGTTCAATTATTTGATTATTTATTTATACATTTATTTATTGATCTAATTATTTAGACATTTTAAGGTGATGTAGCACTTATCACCGGGAATTAAAATTGCAGAATACGCCTTTACTCAAAAATGGAAGCTCGGATCGAATTTTCACTTAGTCATTCAACTTGTCGCACAGTTTGGTATTGTTGTAGACCAAGAAACCAGTGAACCAGTGACCACGTATGCTTGGATAATAAACAGTACATACGGCGTTGTCGTCCGAGCCGTCATCACGAGGCCTCTGCGTGGTGCTGTCACGCAGAGACATAATTAACGAAATAGAACTTATTTTTTCGAATTTCTCGGGTTTTTTGGTCTACAACAATACCTAACTGTGTAACGAGTCGAATGACCAAGTGAAAATTCGATCCGAGCTTCCATTTTAAAATGAAGGCGTATTCTGCAATTTTAATTCCCGGCGATAAGTGCTACATCACCTTAACAATTTAAAATTGAAAAGGGGATGGCCAGCCTGCGAAAAACAGACGAAAAACTCGAATTCACTTCGAACAGGGTATAGGTAACATGTTACAACGCTGTGAAGTGTGAATGGCAGTGTAAATGGTTTAGTCCATCGAAGGTGGAGGTTACATTGTCCTACGCATTGCGGAGCCGGGAGGACTACCTACACTGAGAGAAATATTTAGTTCCCCCAACTCAAATCGGCGAGTTAAATAAGGCCTTAACATTTTTTTTTGTGTTCAACGAACGTTTCAAAATTCAGTACCAGTTACTGGAAATTTCGGTGAACGTAACTATATCAGCGAACTATTCAAACAGAGTACTTCTAACTAAACCATCTTTACTAAGTAATATTGGTTCGAGTGACATTGCATTAGAGTTGAAGTAACCCTTCGTTTTTCGAGGAATCGTGTATTATCAACGAGATTATAAAGTAGCGCTGACTGATAAATTACTGTAAACTCGACTCGATTTTATCGTGATGGAATTTCGCTGCGCGAAAAAAATTAATTTAGATTGTTACAATGAATTTATTACAATGTACGATGCGTTGAGCAACACCTACTATTTGTAATCAATCGCATATTGATACAAAGTAAAGATTTACAGGATAGAAAAACATCGCATCGTTTTGGCCGGGATTCGATCCAGGGACGCACGCATTCGCTCGCATTACTAGTCGCACGCTCTACCGACTACGCTAAACTATTCATTGAAATAAGAAATCACTTTTGTCTATTTATTTTGAACTTGGCATCTGTCTCAATGATATCAACGATTTAATGCAGCTAAGATATCTCAACTGAACATCTGTTTCTTAGAGTTCCAAAAGTTCTTATATACTGTGACGCTTAGAGTAAGTATGTAATAATATCTATAAAAATCTATCGTCTTGTTACTCGTGAGTAACTTTTGTTTACTGAAAGTGATAAATTATATTGCTTGGACTGAAAATTATAGTTGTTGATACCTTAATAAGTTGACTTTCCAAAAGTATTCGATATAAGCATGTTGTTTGAGTACACTTGCAATTATAAAAACTAGTCCATTTAAACAAACGAGTGAAGTTGAATAGTTGGTTATTCTTTAATAGAAAATAGAGTTCCGTCAACTGAAAATATAGTTACGATTACTCGAAGGAATTCAACGTCCCAAAAATAGTACATGCAATTCGCCAAATCTGTGCCTTGCACAGCAGGCTCAATAGTTACTGTAAATATTCGAGAAAAGTTGAATATACGGCCGGAAAAGAATGTTAATATTACTAAATTTCTGGCGTGGTTACTGTTACTAAATCACGAATGCTCGCTGTACCTTATTATAGTTACATCAACGAAAAAAAAAGTTACGGTTACAATAAAATTTTAACTCATCAAAAATGTTGATTTAACACATTGAATTTCTCTCAGTGTATCCTTGTCCCGTAACTTAGTAACAACACCACTATTGGCGAAGATAGGGTATGCACAGTCCAGTAGTATATGGTCTAAGGTCGACCTCCGTTTCGAAGATGTATTATAATCATCTACATAATTATCATGCAGTAATAAAAGTACACACCATCGGGTGTATGTTGAGATAGAATTGAAGACCATCATTCCGGCGCAATAAAATTAGTACATCATGTCGTGATGGCACATATAAATAGTTGATATCGATAATATTATTTAGGTATACAAAATTACAGTACTTACTTCCGAGACAATGGCAGATTTTGATGAATCTCGTTCACACAAGTCACTTATATAATACACAACGATTTCTGTAGACAAACCCGATTTCCCTTCTCATATTCTTCCATTTCCTCTTCTTCTTTTTCTTCTTATCCTTTTTCTTATGGTTTTCTTCTTCCACTTTCGTTGGCCGTTGTAATATTATAATATATGTAATACAATAACTGAGTACTAGTAAGTCATGACCGTAGCTTGTCAGCCATAAGAGTCTGTGTATAAGAGCTTTAAAAACGTCATATTCAAAACTATTTTTCTAAGAAACTAGACGGTAGATCGTTCTCAAATTTTGAGAATACACCAATAAAGTATTCATTTATTATTAGGGTGGTCGTTAAAAAACGAAAATTCCACGCCGCCCCCTCAAACTGTAGTGAATGGCGAAAAAAGAGGTACTGCCAAATGTGAAGTCTCTCAATTGAAGGGAACCCGCGCCTCTTCGCGTTCACAGTTTCAAAATTCGCTTTTTTTACTTTTTTTTATGAATTATTATTATATTTGATCTATAATATAGATGGGATAATAGTTATTAGTGAATCTTTCAATGACAAATATCCTGTAAAAATATCATTTTCATTAAAATTCGTTTTTTTGTGGAACTTTCCGTGTAATTTAAAATCCTGGTTTGAACAAGGCATTTTAAATTACATGGAAAGGTCCCCAAAAAACGAATTTTGATGAAATTGATATTTTTACAGGACATTTGTCATTGAAAGATTCACAAATAACTATTATCCTATCTATATTATAAGTCAAATATAATAATAGTTAAAAAAAAAAAAACGTTAAAAAAAAGCGAATTTTGAAACTTTGAACGCGAAGAGGCGCGGGTTCTCTTCAATTGGGAGACTTCACATTTGGCAGTACCTCTTTTTTCGTCATTCACTACAGTTAAAGAGGGCGGCGTGGAATCTTTGTTTTTTAACGACCACCCTAAATATATATTAGGGTGGTCCTTATTTGGGGCTTGGACGAATTTTTAATCAGCCGCCTCCCAAATCGACTCCAAATAATTCAAAAACAATACCCTATTTTTTTCAGATTTTTATCTAAACTCTAACCCCTCCCTAAATGAGGGTGGATTTCCCTATTTGAAATACACGTGTTTTGGCCATATTCTCAGGACATATTTTATTCTAAAAGTAAAATTTATTAAAAAAATCTTTAACTGCGAGATTTTAGTGTTCATTGGTGCTACTATTTGAGAAAAAATTCATAATATCATACGGGTCAATCTAGGCGAATTGCACACCCTTTAATCTGCCTTTTTTTCTCAATTAAAGGCTTATTAATATGCTTGTGAGGTACACATGGTCAGAGATCGTCGGTCCTGCGACCATATTTACATTTCATTTTATAGTATAGTCAGATATTTATTATAAATATTTTGAACTTGAAAAATTTGTAAATTAAATATTAAAAAAAAAAAAATTGCCGCTAATTTTGTCACGCAAACGTATCTAGAATTTTTTTTCGTTTTCATAAGCTATTCAACATATATACAGCAATATATGCTAGAATATATGCCAGGATATATACTAGAATATATGCGAGAATATATGGGCCAATCTACCGTAACGTTAACATTCCGAATTTTTTTTTCCGGTTTTTCAATTCGAGAGCACATTTCTCAAGTTTGAACGGTTAATAAATACCATCGAAAGATGTGAGAAAATCGCCGTGTAACTCTTCTTTGATGCACGGCGTGAACAAAAAGGCTTAAATAGGACAAGGTGCGTGTTTGAGGTTACATATCCTAAAAATTACTTTTATAATCCACTGATGAAGCTTCCTTCTACGTTGAATATCATTTTTGTGCTTTCTTGCTTTCTTTTCTCGGGCAATTCTGACTTTCTCCCTCTTCTGAAATAATTCTAATTGCTCTCTTTCGATGGACATTCTTGAATGGTATTTATCTATTTATTATATAAATGAACCTATTATCGCCTTGATGTTATAGATGAAATAAACTTTTGTATGGTGACATCTCAATACATACCAAAACTACTTAAAGTGTCCGAGGAAATTTAGCAAAATTAATTAATTAATTCAATTATAAATCATTAATGACATCGAAACTTTCACTCATTAGGTTATTGTGTCATACGTAATCGGCGAAAAAACAAACAAATATCGTCCACAAATGATCTTTTAAAATAATAATTCTTCAAAGAATTATTATTTGTATGATATCTATCCAATGCTCACGATTGCCGAATTTTGGTAGTGAAATTATTATTCATTGCTAGCGATTACAATCTCTTTTCAGCAGATTGGATGCTGATTACGTTTGTGCTGAGCAAAAATACCACCTGGCTTCGCGAGTTACGCATCGAACTCCGCATATTGAAATTGAATTTTCTCTGCTGTCTTTGAGAGCACAAGGACCCCAAGCATCAGGATTTGTTCCTTAGTAATCCTAGGACACGGTTGAAAGAATAGATTTGAATTTTGAGGCACGGCGTGAATGCTAAGTGACAAAAACTGGCAGCAGCTCAAATTTTCAAAAAAAGTAATCACTATTTTTTAAACGAGTGTAACTTTTTTTTTATGATAGGCACATTCTTGAGCATTTATACAGCAAAGCAGTGCACAGATACCTATTAAATGATGCCTGATTCAAGTTATTTGGTTGAACGGCATTGATTTGACAATGGTTTGAAATACCGTTTTTGCGATTATCACAACACCAAGTCTGGCAATTTCATGCACATATAAGTAGCTGACAGAAAAAATTTGGCATATCAAGGTTCAGAACTTATTGGAATGATCGAGTTACGTTATTTTTTTATTGATTTTCATCAAAACTTTTTCAGAAAATCACTCATAATCGAATAAAATGCCGTGTCACAGTAATATTAACGTTGCGGTAGATTTGCCCATATGCTGAGAATATATGCTAGGGTATATATGCCGGAATATATGCCAGAATATATACCAGAATATATGCTAGAATATATGATAGAAATATATGCTGGAGTATACCGTGAAGTTGAAAGGAAACCAAACGATGGCCGCACTATAGTTCGACCAACTCACGCTCGCGATGCGTACGTGAGCTTCTACTCGCTTCTACTACCAGGTACTCAGTTTGCCGAAATTCTACTGCTACGACCGTTTTTTCTCGTTCTCGATTGTGGGGGTGACTTTTCCGGCCAGGGGGTTGTGCAAAAAAATAAGTCAAGTGATATTCTCGCTGGAATCGGCGAGCAATTAAATCAGGCGTTCTCAGTTTTTCGAAATTCCACTCCTGCGACCATTTTTTCTCGTTCTCGACTGTAGGGGTGACTTTTCCGGCCAGGGGGTTGAACAAAAAAACAAGTCAAGTGATATTCTCGCTGGAATCGACGAGCAATCAAATCAGGCGTACATAATTTTCCGAAATTTCCATTTTTTTAGCAATTCGTTGCCTTCGGCTACGGTTGGGGTGGTTCTTTTGGGCTGGGGGGTGATGGAAAAGAATTCGGAAGGGGTGCATTTTGAAGCAAATAAATAGCAAAAAAATATGGTACCGTTGTTTTCAATTTTTCACCCCCCTTTCATTCTTTTTCGAATGGCGCTGCTAGCTTTTTTTCAAGTTGGCAACGCCATGAATATTGGCTGAAGGGGTGGAGCAAAAAAATCAAAAATTTGGCAAAAAAATAGCAAATAAAAAGCAGGCAAATCTCCGCCCCTAAAAAATTGGTTTGCAGAATGTGGGTGTGCTAGCTTATTAGACCTCCATTCAAGATGATTAGAATACAATTTCCAGTCAGATTAGGTTGTGCGATGACAATTAACAAGTCGCAAGGTCAATCTTTCGACAGCGTCGGTGTGTATTTACCAAATCCAGTATTTAGTCATGGTCAACTGTATGTTGCCTTGTCCAGAGTTAAATCTAAGAACAATTTGAAAGTTTTGCTGACAGACAAATCTGTCTTCACCAACAGTAAAAATTCCGATCATAAATTGTGTACCAGAAATGTTGTCTATAAGGAAATACTAGGTGCTTCGTGAATTAATCGATCCATAGCTACAATTTTAAATTCATGCCGGCACTTCGAATACTACTGGATACTGTGGAACTGTGATAATCAACCACTATTTCAATAATATTCTATCGGAAATGCAGTATTTGATGTTGGTGACTTTCCCAAAAATGCAGTTGTTTACCTACAATTATGTCAGTCTAATGGTGAGAACGATCAGCTGCTTATGCCTTATGTAGGTACTATAAGCACTAAAAAAATTAGCTGCCAACGCCTTGTGTAGCTGGGCGCTACAAAAATTATGAGCTGCTTGACACTTTCTGTCGCTAAGCGCTACAAAATTATCCAAACACATCATTAACCATGCCCCTCCTAATTCCTGCCTTCCCGATGGAAGAAACCGCACCACCTTCTCGTCGGTTTCCATTGAGCGATAGTACTTCTACAATTAATGATACGTGTATTAATGATTCAGATCTAAGTTGGAAAAGCTATTTTATCAAGCACAAAGAAGGCTAATAGTGTGATGACATTTCTTTTTAGTGTGCTATCCGTTTTAAATTGAACAGCGTGAAAACAACTCATAACCGAACGAGCGTAGCGAGTGAGGAACAACGCAAAAACCACTCATAACCGAACGAGCGTAGCGAGTGAGGAACAACGCAAAAACCACTGATAACCGAGCGAGCGTAGCGAGTGAGGGACAACGCAAAACCAAACGAGTGAGCGAGCGAAGCGAGCGAACGAGAAAAATTATCAGCTAGTATTTCCATTAACCATTGAATTTATTTTTCTAATGGAAACTTTTTCCATCAACCATTAAATTTAATTCATACCATATGTGAATTTATCGGACCAGTCGAACCAAATTTTTTAAGTCTTCTAACTGAAGCTCACCTCTATATAGAGCGTGCAATCTCCAGATAGACCGAAAAAAACGGAAGTGCATCATAATTATTTTTTCAAGTAAAAATTCCTTCAGCCCGGGTTTGAACCGGGACCTCCGCATTTGTACTGCGACGCCTTGTCCAATTAGACCACTGAAAACTTTTTACTTGAAAAAATAATTATGATGCACTTCCGTTTTTTTCGGTCTATCTGGAGATTGCACGCTCTATATAGAGGTGAGCTTCAGTTAGAAGACTTAAAAAATTTGGTACGACTGGTCCGATAAATTCACATATGGTATGAATTAATAGGTTTCGAACGATAGAGTCACTACTTAATGAATTAAATTTAATTGTTCAACGGAAAACATTTCCATTAAAAAATTGAATTTCATCATTTGATGAGAAAAATTTTCATCAATTTTTGAATATTTTTTTCTATTCGGAAAAATTCTCATCAACTGCTGGAATTTTCTGAAATTACTTTGGATCACTTTTAATTTTTAAATAGACTTGGCGGAAAAGTAGAAAGCCATTCGCTGTGTGCATGACCGTGAGCGGCTCAGGGTTGTAAAATTTTTAATGGAAAATATTTCCATTAACTCATTGAATTTAATTTTTCAATGAAAACATTTTCCAATAAAAAAATGAATTTAATGGTGAGTGAAAATATTGCCCATTAAATTTAATTTTTTTTTCAATTAAATTTAATTTTTTCGGCATAGGCATTGAAAAGTCACTTTTTGACGCCTGTTTTCGATCCACAAAGTGTCACTTTATACGGTTGATCTCAGAACTGCCCTATAAAGTCTTTATACGGCAGTTTGGATGCGCAGTTCGAAGTGCGCATTCCAAAGCTGCCGTATAAAGTCTTTATACGGCAGTTTCGATGCACGGTTCGAAGTGCGCGACAGATCGCACCGTAACCTCATTCTCCGTCTAGTGAATTTCAACAGTATGGGGCGCACCCGTAAACCGTTTTTGACTCGAATAATGATTTCAGAACTTGCTTACGGCTCGCCTTCGGCTCGCCTTTAGCTCGTCCTGAAATCATTATTCTCGCCGAAGAACACTTGGTTTACGGGCATGCCACATAATATACTATTAATGGTTAATGGAAATATTTTCCATTAAAAAATTAAATTTAATGGTTAATGGAAATATTTTCAATTAAAAAAATTAAATTTAATGGTTAATGGAAATATTTTCCATTAAAAAATTGAATTTAATGGTTAATGGAAATATTTTCCATTAAAAAATTAAATTTAATGGTTAATGGAAATATTTTACATTAAAAAATTAAATTTAATGGTTAATGAAAATGTCAATGCATTAAAAAATTTAATGCATTAATTACAACTCTGACTATACCTGACAATCCGAGACCTGCAGTACTGCGATGTAGTTGGCATAACACCCTGTATTTCTTGTTTATAATATTAAAACTCTTCGTATCACGTGGGAAACAACACCCTCTTCCGGAATACATATCGTTAGCTACATAGAAAAGTCACGTAACTACCAATATTTCCAGGTATCGAAAACTTGAGTAATAATCAAATATCTCCGGTTCTTTTTCATCTCTTTACATTTTCTTCACTTCTTTTGGTTGTTACGAGACTTTTCTATTCAGCTAACGATATACAGGGTGAGTCTCTCCAAACTTCCAGAATGGGGGTTTCGAAAAGCTCACCTGATACGTGGGTCCTCTGAGCTCGACCACCTTTTCTCCTGTTCAAATTGAACCACAAATTCTCCAAGAAATTATAAGCAATAAGCATACTCTCAATTTGGTCGAACGAATGTTCTATACCTTCACTTTGAAAAAAAAAAGAAAGAATTGTAGTATAATTTATTCATCCATATTTTATTATTTACTAATTAGAGCAGCGAGTTATTTGGTAGGAATCGCCCGGACTCGAAAGACCCATGCTTGTAGGGAAAAGGTTTGTTCCTGTAAATATGAAGATTTCTTGAAATTTGTCGTAATAGATCATCTAGATAATGATGAAACAAAAAATCGGATAAAAATTCTCTGTTTATCAATTAATGAACAATTAAGAAACCAGACTCATCGGATATGGCTGGTTTTGGTCTCGATCGATGGCATATATGCGATTCAACTTAAAACTGAATGAATTTTTAATTCAATTAATGCACTGTTTCTGAAACTAGGAAAATTGATCGATTCACTTTGCATTTCGTTTTTCAATCCATTCTTTATTGTTCATTTTCTCGCCACCATGATTCCTTCCTCATTGTTGACTTTATAATATTCTTTCAACCCATATCTGAAAATTGCCGAAATCTTTTCACTCGTACTTCTCTTTGGGCTGAAAAATTCCGAGCAGAAAGTCATAGGTTTTAGCTCACCGACTTACCGACCTTTTTTTTTTTTTGCGTTCACATTAGTTTTGTTTTTTTCAGTTACACGTTACATCGTATCATCTAAAAGTAGGAGAAAACTTGATTCGCGTGTGTAAAGTTTTCTTCTTTCGGACTCTCGGTGTTTTCGAAAGAATGGTCCGGGTAGCCGTCGCGAAATTCAGTAGAAGTAGAGCTGACGCGATTTGTCCCGATCATCGGGGAAAGCATATACCCCATAACAAATTCTCCCAGGAAACGATGGACTGTGTAGAACAACAAATAGATGCCCTGTCAAAAGTTCCAGCCCATTGGTGCAGACGTGACTCTAATAAGTTATACATTGAAGGCACACTGAATCAGACATCAGCATACCGTTTATACAAAGAGTATGCTATTGAGCGGCACATGCAAGTCGTATCGCAGCCTGTCTATGCCCGGAAGCTGGCCGAAAAAAATATAAGTTTTCACCAACCGAAAAAAGATCAGTGTTGGTGCTATTCTTTTTGTGACCTGCCGCCGGAAGAACAAGCTGAGTCACGAGACAAATACGAGCTACACATGAGGAGAAAAGAGGCTGCGTGTATCGAAAAAGAAGCTGATAAAGAGCGAAGCCAGGCCGATAGAAGAGTGATAACAGCGAACTTCGATCTGCAAGCTGTTTTGTACTCGCCACTGTTTTTTGCGAAACCTCTTTTCTACAAGAGAAAATTAGCCGCATTTAATCTCACAGTATTTCAGACGGCCAAAAAGCTCGGTAAATTTACCTTATTTTTTGTCGATGCCTCAATTGCCCTCACGTTATTTGTGTACGTCTGTATCGTGATATGGATGGCAGATTTTAGAAATATTCGGATAGTGATCTGGACGTATTTTATTGATAACTTTCATGAGACCTTTAGTGTTAGCCGAATCAGGACAGTACTATAATTCCAATATCAGTGTCCCCCAAACGCAGAATAAAATTTTCGTTCAAACAGTCATTTGTCACACAGGAATCTGCAAAAATTGCAGTCTATTACTCTTCATCATATCAGAAATTACGTCCGAACGTTAAGGGTATTAGACTGCTAGTTACCTTGGTTATCGACGAATTTTTTTCGCTCGGAATACAGGAGTGGGTTCCGGATGAATAAAACCAAAGATTCGTCAAATTTTAGCCGTCAATTTTATTATTAAGGCGTGCCGGCAGCCCCTTACTTTTCCTCATTTGAATATTATGCACTTTTCCATTGTTTTAATCCATTTTTTTCTCGAAGGCTCAATCATTCGTCAAAAAATCTAAGATTGAGCAGCAATGTCGGCGATGATACTCCCTTCCAGTAAAACAAAATTTGGCAACATCCACGAGGAATTTCATGTTGGTTCATTTCATTGTTCAGAGTTTAACAATTGGATTTGAGGGATGAAAACCAACATGAAATTCCTCATGGATGTTGCCAAATTTTGTTTCACTGGACGGAGTATCATCACCGACATCGTTGCTCAATTTTACATACTTGAAGAATGATTGGGCCTTCAAGAAAAAAAAAATGATTGAAACAGTCGAAAAGCACATATTATTCAAATTGCGAAAAGTAAGGGATTGCCGTGGGCACGCCTTAATATTAAAATTAAGGGCTAAAATCTCTCGAATGTTTTTTTTTTTTATTCATTCGAAACCCATTCATGTATTCGGAGTGATAAAATTAGTCGATAACCAAAATAACTGTCAATCTAAAGGGTATGCGAATTATTTGATTTGAAATAAGCAGCATCTCAAAATCACTGCTGTATTATAATAATATTCGATATTCAACATCATGGTCGAATTGAATTTTGGCTTACCGACGTTTAGCGGACGAAAAATCTTATGGATGTCTATTAACCCTCGTATGCCCCACTGGGGTCTGAGAGACCCGAACAAAACTTTCTCACTCTCGCGTAGGTAGAATTTGACAAGGAGGCGGATGAGACCTGTGCGTAAAAAAACTTTAGTGTCTCCTCTAGCGGTAGCGGCCCACATGTGCGCAAGTTGTCGCTTAATTGTTGAGCAGTGCGCAGCGAAAGTGAGGTTGGGGTCTGAGAAACCCGAGTGTGGCGTCCGTGTAACTTTTTTCGACGTAAGTACATCTGAGCCGTTCTCTCGAAGAACGGCTTAAGTCGAAAAATGTCATTCTGAGATAATTGCGTTTTAAGTTTGTACAGTGTTTTATAAATGGTTTGTTTTTATTTTAGCGTAGTTTATTATGTTCCACCTAAGAGTTATAGTATCCAATAGTGAATTGCGAGCGGCGGGAAAAAATTAACCATTATATTTTAATATTTATCAGCGTATTATTAAATTAATACTTAAGCCGTTTTAACGGAGAATGACTGCCCTAGCGAACTGGTTTACACCTGAATTACACCGAAAAAACGAGGTTTATTTTGGTATAATATTGGTGTGAAATTGGTAAAATACTAATTTTACACCAATATTACACCAAAGTTAAACGGTGTGTTTGCTCGGTTTCCACACCATTTTTACACCAACTTTACACCTAACCAATTTTACACCAATTTAACACCCAAGTTACACTTCACCAAAAATAAACCAAAAATGCACCAGAAGTGCACCGAAAATTTTCCGACTACATTAATGTGGCGATTGTGGAGAAAAATACGTTCTTAGTGGTTGTCGAAAATTGTAAAATCAGTGCATCAATGAATTCATATTCGTATTTATTCTTCTAATTATATAATATACAATATGTTGATCACAATTTATACATGTTTTTTTTTCTCTCTCTTTATTATCATCATTATTCGCTTGGACTTTACCTTCCAGAGACAATTATGCGACTATTTTTATGTTTTTATACTATATATATATATATATATATATATGGGGAATTCCACGTCAGAACAGCAAACCAAAACCCTCACTATTTTAGATTGACTTAATTATCATATATGATGCTTGTTAGGGTTCAAAATGATCAAATTATTTTTTTTAATTTTTTATCATTTATCATTCTTTCACAACAAGGCAAAAACAAATTTTCTAATGGGGGCCGATTTAAAATTACCAAAAAAATCATACGCACTCTGTGATGACCTAGAAAAATTCTCCACCAAAGATCAAAGTGGAACTGCGATCAACGACCGAGACAAAAAATTAATTGTTAAAAATTAAAAAAATCACAAAATCATCCGAATTATTTCTTTGAATAATTAATTATTTGTCTCGGTCGTTGATCGTAGTTCCACTCTGATCTTTGTGTGAGAATGTTTCTAGGTCATCACAGAGTGCGTATGATTTTTTTGGTAATTTTAAATCGGGTCCCATTGGAAAATTTGTTTTTGCCTTATTGTGAAAGAATGATGAATGATAAAAAATTGAAAAAAATAATTTAATCATTTTGAACCCTAACAAGCATCATATATGATAATTAAGTCAATCTAAAATAGTGAGGGTTTTGGTTTGCTGTTCTGACGTGGAATTCCCCATATATATAATATAAAATATATAGTATATGGGCAAATCTACCGCAACGTTAATATTACTGTGACACGGCATTTTATTCGATTATGAGTGATTTTCTGAAAAAGTTTTGATGAAAATCAATAAAAAAATAACGTAACTCGATCATTCCAATAAGTTTTGAACCTTGATATGCCAAATTTTTTCTGTCAGCTACTTATATGTGCATGAAATTGCCAGACTTGGTGTTGTGATAATCGCAAAAACGGTATTTCAAACCATTGTTAAATCAATGCCGCTCAACCAAATAACTTGAATCAAGCATCATTTAATAGGTATCTGTGCACTGCTTTGCTGTATAAATGCTCAAGAATGTGCCTATCATAAAAAAAAAGTTACACTCGTTTAAAAAGTAGTGATTACTCTTTTTGAAAATTTGAGCTGCTGCCAGTTTTTGTCACTTAGCATTCACGCCGTGCCACAAAATTCAAATCTATTCTTTCAACCGTGTCCTAGGATTACTAAGGAACAAATCCTGATGCTTGGGGTCCTTGTGCTCTCAAAGACAGCAGAGAAAATTCAATTTCAATATGCGGAGTTCGATGCGTAACTCGCGAAGCCAGGTGGTATTTTTGCTCAGCACAAACGTAATCAGCATCCAATCTGCTGAAAAGAGATTGTGATCGCTAGCAATGAATAATAATTTCACTACCAAAATTCGGCAATCATGAGCATTGGATAGATATCATACAAATAATAATTCTTTGAAGAATTATTATTTTAAAAGAACATTTGTGGACGATATTTGTTTGTTTTTTCGCCGATTACGTATGACACAATAACCTAATGAGTGAAAGTTTCGATGTCATTAATGATTTATAATTGAATTAATTAATTAATTTTGCTAAATTTCCTCGGACACTTTAAGTAGTTTTGGTATGTATTGAGATGTCACCATACAAAAGTTTATTTCATCTATAACATCAAGGCGATAATAGGTTCATTTATATAATAAATAGATAAATACCATTCAAGAATGTCCATCGAAAGAGAGCAATTAGAATTATTTCAGAAGAGGGAGAAAGTCAGAATTGCCCGAGAAAAGAAAGCAAGAAAGCACAAAAATGATATTCAACGTAGAAGGAAGCTTCATCAGTGGATTATAAAAGTAATTTTTAGGATATGTAACCTCAAACACGCACCTTGTCCTATTTAAGCCTTTTTGTTCACGCCGTGCATCAAAGAAGAGTTACACGGCGATTTTCTCACATCTTTCGATGGTATTTATTAACCGTTCAAACTTGAGAAATGTGCTCTCGAATTGAAAAACCGGAAAAAAAAGTTCGGAATGTTAACGTTACGGTAGATTTGCCCATATATATATATTCTATATCTATCTATATATATCTATAATATATATATATATATATATATATATTACACAGAGAGAGAGATTATCATTCAACGTCTTTATATATTTTTTATATCTTTATATATCTTTATATAGGTATGTTTTTTTTTTTTGACGAGTAGTGCAGTATCCACTAAGACGTTGAATGATGATCTACTACCTCAACAGTCTTTTTCAAAATATATTCTGGATTACAGTTTATATTAAGTTGGTATCTTATAAGTTATAAATATTACGGTTATCATTATTAGTTGGTGAAAAATACCATAATTCCCTAGCTCAGTAGTCTCTTTTCTGGGTAGAGCACAGCTCATACATATCTTAAAGTTAGTGAAAATCACAGTTTATATCAATTTGATATAGGACTTATAGTTATAATTATTTTTTTACAAGACATCTCACGATGATGTACTTCATAGAGTCATAGCTCATACATATCTTAAAGTTAGTGAAAATTACAGTTTATATCGATTTGGTATAGGGCTTATAGTTATGATTATTTTTTGATAAGACATCTCACGATGATGTACTATATGTATAAAATCACAGCTCATACATATCTTAAAGTTAGTGAAAATCACAGTTTATATCAATTTGGTATAGGGCTTATAGTTATGATTATTTTTTGATAAGACATCTCACGATGATGTAATTTATAGAGTCATAGCTCATACATATCTTAAAATGGGTAAGAATTTTGCCAAACTAATCCGTTAGGTGGCAGCATCACTGCATGTTCCTTCGATCGCAAAATGTAGTCTTCTTTTCCAGAAAATATTGAAATATATCGTTTTATACAAAAGAGTATCATAAGACACTGAACACCGTAAAGATAGTTGTGAATAAATTAAATTTCAGTGTCTTATGCTATTCTTCTGTATAAACGATATATTCCAATATTTTCTGGAAAAGAGAAGAATAAATTTCGCGCTGAAAGGAACATCCAGTTATGCTACCGCCAAATTATGAGGCCAAATTCTTCACCATTACCTCAAATCACAGTTTTTATCAACTAGGTATAGGAATTTATAGGTTATATTTGGTACGGTATTCAAGAACGAATATAATAATCAACAACGTCAACTTTGGCTCTGTAGAGTCACAGCTCTACAGAGCCAAAGTTCATACGTTTGAAAAATACTTCTCTATGGATGAAGTGTAGGACTAGAATGAATCTAAATATGAATAGCCCAACGTAAAGAGATTCCCTGCTACAGAGAATCCATACTTGATAGTAAGGGGACGTTGTATTCGATTTTTACCACGGAAGTAGAAAAGGTTTTGCGCGTCGTCCACTCTTTCGGCTCCCGTGGTGAGTATCAAGTACAGCGTCCTCTCGATATGAGGTTCGTAAATGAGGAAAATCTCAATTTACAGCTGCAGAAGGTCTTTCGTTGTCTCCGTTTTCGTCGCCTACTTCAGTGCTGTCATTTCCGTTATCTGGTTCATCTTCGTCATCTGCACGTGGACGTCGGCGTGCATTTTTGAGGAAATCGCGCACCCATGCTCGCATATTTGTTTCAGGGTTCTGATTTTTTGAACGAAGGAGCTTCTTCGTCTGTTGTAACTTCATGCAGATAGCTGAATGAAAGGTGATTGAAAATGAGATGGTGAATTATACACACACGCATATAGATATGGGGAATTCCACGTGAATTCGACCAATGTTTTTCCCTCACCATTTTTGATGCGCTTCACGATTTTTTATACGATTCTACGATCTCGAAAAAGCACTGCTGAATTTTTTCAGATTTTTCCCTTCAACCGTTAATTTTCGACGATTATTCAAACCCATTTTGAAAACGGCATTTTTTAAAAATCTCGAAAAATTCTCAAAAAGGTTATTTTTCATTTCGATCATTTTGACACCCCTCCCATGATGGGATCATTATTCCTTCTTTTTTTTCAGCACTTTCAACATTCTGAACAAACGAAACACCATGTTCCAACGTTTCGAAAATTCTTGAAAAATTACCAAAAATTCTGTGTTCAATTCTGAATGTTTTCGCGTGAGACCCACGATGACGGACGAAAAATACTTTTTTTTCGGAATTTTTTTTTTTTTTTTGTTCGTCATCGTGGGTCTCACGCGAAAACATTCAGAATTGAACACAGAATTTTTGGTAATTTTTCAAGAATTTTCGAAACGGTGGAACATGGTGTTTCGTTTGTTCAAAATGTTAAAAGTGCTGAAAAAAAAGAAGGAATAATGATCCCATCATGGGAGGGGTGTCAAAATGATCTAAATAAAAAATAACATTTTTGAGGATTTTTCGAGATTTTTAAAAAATGCCGTTTTCAAAATGGGTTTGAATAATCATTGAAAATTAGCGGTCGGAGGGAAAAATCTGAAAAAATTCAGCAGTGCTTTTTCGAGATCGTAGAATTGTATAAAAAATCGTGAAGCGAATCGAAAATGGTGAGGGATAAACATTGGTCGAGTTCACGTGGAATTCCCCATATACACATATCTGTAACAATATAACGACTTGATGATCTGAACTTGGCGATACATTTATGATATAATATATATGGGGCATTCCATGTCAACTCAACCAATGATTTTCCCGCACCATTTTTGATTTGCTTCATAATTTTTCATACAATTCTCCGATCTCAAAAAAGCACTCTCAATTTTTTTTCAGATTTTTGCGCGAACCGTTAACGATTTTTTTTTTTTTTAGCACATTTAACATTTTGAGCCAACAAAACGACATATTTTACGTGACGAAAATTCTTTAAAAAATCCCCTTAAATTCTGTGGTCAACAAAAATCTTATGAGAACCAACCATTGAATTTGAGATATTTTTCTTTGAAATTTTTTTAACGTGAAACATGGCATTTTGTTGGTTCAAAATGTTAAAAGTACTGAAAAAAATCAAAAAAATTTGCCCCATCATGGTTCAGGTGCCAAAATGATCGGAATAGAAAACTAGATATTTGAGACTTTTTTGAGATTTAAAAAAAAAATCTTTTTTCGAAATTGGTTGAATAATAACAAAAAATGAACGGTTCGCGGAAAAAATTTAAAAATATCTGGGAGTGCTTTGTTGTGTTCGGAGAATCGCATAAAAAATTATAAAGCGAATCAAAAATGGTGAGGGTAAATCATTGGTCGATTTGACATGGTATATGTTACAAATATATTTAACAATGTGTACCAGTCAAGTCTTGCAGTTCGCGAGAAGTTACAGTACGCCTACCAGGTCTGTTTTTCTCTTTTTTGATGTTGAGGTTACGGCAAACATCCTCGGGCCAGTATGCCCTCATCACATGGTTAGCGCGTAACCGCATCCTCCTGACCTCGGCTGCTTTCATGAGATGGCCCACATCCACCTTCACTCCATCGAGTATTTCAACCTGAAATTATGTGTAAATATCATGAATACATAAGACAGCGAATATGTACGAGTCTAATCCTCACCTTTCCGTCGCTGCCGGGTCGTCTAATATTACCTTCGCTGCCCTCTTTAGCAACAATTTTCTTGATACCACGTATCAATGCTATTCCCAGCGTGTTCAGATCTTCAACAAGCATGTCTCTTGTTAGTATCTCTTCTTCACTATTCGTCACGTCATCGTCTGGCTGATCTTCTGCTTCATTTTGTTCGTCATCGTTCGTTTCATCTTGTCCGTCATCGTTGGTTTCATCTTGCCCGTCATCGTTTGTTTTATTTTGTCCGTCATCGTTGGTTTCATCTTGTCCGTCATCGTTGGTTTCATCTTGTCCGTCCTCGTTCGATTTATCTTGTGTATCATCGTTAGTTTTATCTTGTTCATCATCGTTAGTTTTATTTTGTTCATCATTGTTCGTTTCATCTTGTCCGTCCTCGTTCGATTTATCTTGTGTATCATCGTTAGTTTTATCTTGTTCATCATCGTTAGTTTTATTTTGTTCATCATTGTTCGTTTCATCTTGTCCGTCATCGTTCGATTTATCTTGTGTATCATCGTTAGTTTTATCTTGTTCATCGTCGTTAGTTTTATTTTGTTCATCATTGTTCGTTTCATCTTGTCCGTCATCGTTCGATTTATCTTGTGTATCATCGTTAGTTTTATCTTGTTCATCGTCGTTAGTTTTATCTTGTTCGTCATCGTTCGTTTCATCTTGTGGTTGTTCCACGTAGTTTTCGGTTTGGCTCATAACCTGGCAATGTTAATCAACTATTAGCTTTGTATTTTCACAACTCCTACGTAATAAATAATCGGAAATGTTCGCAAGGGCGTCGGCAGGGGGGGGCAGGGGGGGGCAGCTGCCCCCCCCTAGAGATTCGAAAAAATGTAGATACGAGAATAAAAATGAAATCAAAACGGCGAAATCAAAATTTTCTTTGAATTTTTCAATTTCTTTTAATTTTTTCTATCAATTTAGTATGTATCAAAACGCCCTCTTTAAAAATTGAAATCATTGTACTTAGTTTTACCTACAATTCATATTTTTCCCCATCCTTTCTCTCACCCTGCCCCCCCCTCGCCCGTTGGCTGGCGACGCCCTTGAATGTTCGTATGACTCTATCATTCGTTTCTCTATATATTTCAATGTGATATTTACGCACTTTTACTGACGAATTTCTCACGGCTAATTTTTCCAGGACAACTGCATCGGCAGTTTCAACCGATTTTATCAAAGCCTGCTTCGTTAATTGCTGCAAATAAATACGAAAACCATGAAAATTTTTTTTTTCAATTTCTTTGTATTTGAACTGACAAGGAGAGTATAAAGCCACCAGCTCTTGAATTATGCTCTGATTTGCTGAAGTGATTCCTTCATCCTAAAACTGAAACTTCCGATCCTGATTGTTCTTTCGTCGTTCGCTACGCTTGATAAAATATCATGCTATAACTATACTATTGTCGACCAGTTCAGCAATCTTACGCTATTTCTCCAGACTGATATAGCAATCTTGGATATACTGACGAAACTTCTCTGTTGAACCATGGAAATTGATATTTTGCGCGATAACTTACTATATTTGAACCTCGTCGCTCTGCCGAGTCACCGTCATGATTAATATTGTATTCTTACTTATTCTGCTTCTGCAGTACTGAAAGTATATCTGCGGGGCTAATTGGAGCGCTACGACAGACCAGCTGTGTATGCTATGCACATTAGGGTGCTTCAAAAAAATTCTTTAATTTTTTTTTCAACGGGTACTCACGCTCTCTTTAACTGCCTTTTTCTTCATTGGCTCACGAGGTTTCGTTGTATTCTGCCTGACAGGTGATAAACTATGACGCTTGAGTATCCGACGCCGCTTACCACTTCCTGAAGATAATCTCAGATTCATCAGTCTCTGTTTGGTTTCTGGAAGTTTTATATTCCGCCATATATTACATTTACGTTGAAACGGAATCTTGATGACACTTATTCTTTATGAGAGTAATATTCTTACTCAAGTTTTGAAGACTTGGGTAATTGAATTAAAAATACTCAGCGCTAAGCTACTGGACGTTGCAAGAATAGTAAATCTGTTGCTAATTGCTGGCGAATGGAATTCAATATTTTTTTATCGATCTCTTTTTTTTATATCTTCCTAGTGCCATTGACTATCCATTGAATTATAGTTTTATTGAAGTTGAATAAAACTTACCACCGTAGGCAAGTATCTCTATTTGTGTTATTTCTTTGTTAGCCGACATCATAAACAAATCGTTGTCTTCTATTTTATCCGTGGTTGCCACAATCAATTTTCCCAGGCTGTTCTTGTAAAATACAGCAGTGACGGGGATGATAAGTTCGTTGTTCGTTCGAGTGTCTCGAACAAGACACCGATTTCCAGGCGACGCCATAATTTGCAGGTATAGTAGGTCCGAATCAACTGTAATGAATTCCAAAGTGTTTCAAATAACAGTGATGGAGTCAGGTCGAACGAATGAGTAAGTGTCTTGCAGTTAAACGTTTATTATCGGTAACGAGTTTGTCACCACTATCAGCATAATCTACATTTTATTTACTGCAAAGATCAAAGTGACTTCAAATCAGTTGAGATCAGAATACAATTATAAAAAAAAAAAAAAAAAAAAAAAGGAATTAAAATCATACATAAGAGGTGGTGCTTCGAAATTTGACTGAATCATTTCAAAATAACTGGAAAGGTGAAATCATCTCCAGTTCATTACTCAAAGTTGTTAAATCATTATTCATCGGCAATTACAAAGTCACTTGGACGCTTGAAGTTTGAGTGAACAACCATGTGTTCTTCATTGTGAGAATCAAAATTCATAAAGAAGCCAGCAGTGAAACAAGAGCGCTACTTGCTCTTGCAGAAGGCACTCCAAACTTACTTTAAGGTGAAGTGAAACGTTTCAAGGCCACGGCCGGGTGCCTTGCACCGCGGTAAAACAGAACTACCGAACGTTTGGTACCTCTGTCCACCGCTAGATTATTTGCAAATATACTTGCTGCAATTTCGATACAGGCTGTGATCTCGACTAAATGTAGATAAGGGTTGTGATCTCAACTGAATATCGGTTTTTTAGTTATGAGCAACGGAGAATCGTCAATTCTCAGCCATTTCTCCATCAAATGACACGGGATTAGGCTCAAAGTGTGTGGTTTTTAATTGCGGAGTGGCTAATTATCGGGAAAATGCGATTATCTACGGCAACAGTGAATAATCTCGCGATTTATGTGGTCGGTACGTCAATCTGTAAAAATTTTTGTCAAATTTTGGAAAAGTGAAATAATCAGCCACTTTCTGCCACAATTATGTGTAATCCCTCAAAGTTTCATCGCGATTGATTCAGTAGTTCCGGAGAATTCACGATTCCCGTTTTCGAGGTTCTGACAAACGTTTCACTTCACCTTAAGAGAGTATTGATAAAGGTTTGGGTATCTTGTCTGAACAGATGAATACATTCCTACAAATTCTCAACTTTGAATAATCTAGATGAAGTATGAATGATAATTTTCACAATCAAAAAGAGTATCAACGACAGTCAACTATTTCCTATCTGACAACCTATCTATGGATCACTCTTCATATAGCATTTTAGAAGATGTAACTCCTGATAGAATTGAATACTGACATAATCACAGAAATTCCTATCGTTGACATTGAGAGTTAAGGTTTTTAAAGTCTGAGCCAATAGAGTTCTTCGCTAGTTAACCAATGACCACTCGATGACCTGTCTTGGACCTGCGGTTGAGGAGATGTACCTCCGGACGGAACCCCAAACTGACATAATCACAGAAATTCCTATCGTTGACGTTGAGAGTTAAGGTTTTTAAAGTCTGAGCCAATAGAGTTCTTCGCTAGTTAACCAATGACCACTCGATGACCTGTCTTGGACCTGCGGTTGAGGAGATGTACCTCCGGACGGAACCCCAAACTGACATAATCACAGAAATTCCTATCGTTGACGTTGAGAGTTAAGGTTTTTAAAGTCTGAGCCAATAGAGTTCTTCGCTAGTTAACCAATGACCACTTGAGGAGATGTACCTCCGGACGGAACCCCAAACTGACATAATCACAGAAATACCTATCGTTGACGTTGAAAGTTGAGGTTTTTAAACTCTGAGCCAATAGAGTTCTTCGCTAGCTAACCAATGACTACTTGATGACCCGTCTTGGACCTGCGGTTGAGAAGATGTAGCTCCGGACGGAAATTTTTTAGTAAGGCAAACACATAAGGACACTCCCCGGTATATTTCATACACTTAGGGAGTGCCTAATAAAATTAGGTAAGAACAAATTTAAATCAAATCATTTGACTCAACTCAGAGAAGCAATTTTATAGAGTCGTTGATAAAATGTTTAGTCCGTCTTCGAATTTGCGACGAAGACTTGAACATTAGTCGAAATGGTCGAAATAGCCGGTAACTGCTTACAACAGGTTGCCACGTGGTGAATTTAGGTTATGTAAGCCTCCATGCTCGACACTTGTCGAATCTCAACTTCGTATTGAACATCACATCGGTACTTACAAGATCACAAATAGATACGAAATAGAAGACGAGAAAGCATACTTACCTGTGCGGTCAAGTTGACTCTATCCATTAACCGAAGAAAATTAATCACTTGGTTTGTGTGCCGTTCGCCGGTCAGACGTTCGCACGCTCATGTTGTTTACTTGTTTTGCGCGGGAAATTCGCGCAGTGGCCTCTGCCTGTTCAACACCGCAATCGCAGTTCCAGCGCTAGGTGAGCGCTAGTGTCGCCAGTAGGGACAAACAAAACACTTTTTGTCGTGTTAATTGTTGATATTATCAGGAATAGAGATGTGAAATTACCGGTATTAAGATTCTCGGTAAAATTACCAAAAGAATACCGTAATTTTACCGTAAATTGACGTCGTTTTCTTTCTACTTTAGCCACGCGCCAGGTGAATCAAGACTCCTGATTGGTCAATCTTTAAATCAAGTCAAGTCACGGTGCTACGTAAACTAGGAATCAAAGCCGATTATGAATATACTGTTATTTGTGACCTTAGGCTACATTCTCTGATAGGACATAAGCCAAAACGGCAATAAAAAAAAAAATTGTGATTTGTGAATAATGTGGTAATTCATTCGCCGTCACGTTACCAGTTTGTGACGGTAAAAATACGGTAATTTACCGGTCACGTTTACCATTTACGTCTCTAGTCAGGAATCGTACAGTTCGATGCAATTATTTCCATGGTACTCGTGTACTCGTTTTTTTTTTTTTTTTCCTTCGGCTTAACTCGTTTGTCCGAATGTAGCCTGTTCCGATATTCCGATATTCGCTTAAAGCGCTGAAAATCTAGAGGGAGAGAGACGGAGCTTTGGGAAAATCAAGAAGTGTGACAGAGACACAGAATTACTGACAGCGCTTCAAGCTAATATCGGAACGCACCCAATGTGGAGTTCTGAATAATCTCCATCTTGCATCTGGTTAAGTTGGTGTAGACGTTAGACGTAGAAGTATAGGGCCAATCTTCCTGCTGGACAACTCTGCCAGCAAACCAAGATGGCTGTCGTGTACTCGTTTTTTTTTTTTTAAACCTTTGGCTTAGCTTCTATTAAGAACTGTAGCCTTATCGTCGTGTACTCGTTAAAAACTTGAATATACATTAAGGTGCAATTTCATGGGTCGCTCAATGTAGCGACACCCGGGATCACGTGACCATACGATCGTCGTTTGTTGGATCACGTGACTATAGAATTGTCGCTAGCGACAGAATTATAAAGCTGAATTTCCCTCAACTTTTTATGTGGTCGCTGAAGCAGACTTGATTTTTCTATTCGTCGCTGATTTCCAGCGACGGATCCTTTTCATGGACCAAATTTGCCGCGGCGATATATTTGAGCTATGTGATTTATTTATCTATTTATCGCTAAAAACTAGCGACTTTGGCATTTTCGTGTATAAGGGTCAGCCTTAGACCATATAGTAATGGACAGAGCATTGGAGTGGTGGGGGTGTTGCCGAGTAGTAAGACAAGGATAGCCTCAGCGATATATATATTAGGGTGGTCGTTAATATAGCTATTTCTGAATTAGATTCATTCATACCCTTCATTCGAAAGTAAAAAAAAAAAAAAAAAATTTGACCCCAAATTGAACCCTTTATCTCAATTAGAAAGGGTGCCTGTAAAGGCTTACTTTTTTGTATTTTTGTATTTTTTTTTGTATTTTTTTATTTTTTTTTGGTATTTTTTTTTTTTTTTGTATTTTTCTTTGTTGTTTTTATGAACTATCTGTATGATCGATAGATTTTTAAGACGTTTAAGAGGTGCCGAAATATTTATTTTATAAAAAAGTAGCCGAAAGTACATGGTCTAAGCTTCGGACATATTCACATGACTCCACTCGGCGGTTTAACAATAGGAGACGTGTGAAAAAATGTGTGTGTATAGGCGCTAACCACGAATGAAAACAAGTTGATGAGAAACGATGCAGGTCAACCCCCGAACCATTGAAAAATTAACCGAAAGTTTGAAGAGTGTACTAGATGACAATATAAATATATATTTATGAATTCGATTAGTCAACACCATCAAGCAATCAGATCAAGAACTTAATACAAAAATTGAGTATATTTGAGATACGGCCTAACCGCGATTCTTGACTGATCACATAAAAATGCTTCCGGCTAAAAGAAAACGAAGAACGGAGAAAACAATCCACAATCATAACATAAAGATCATGAGACAGTACAGAACGTTGTATCCAGACGATGTTTTCTTCGAAGCCTTACCAAAGTCCTGCCTTCATATTGACAATGAGGTGAGTTATAATAATTAAACTATGTAATTTTTAAATGACCCTGAAAATATCTGCATATCTGCAAAAATGAACTTTGGCATTCTGTAGCGGTCAAACTATGGCCCCAAGTGATAACTGTGTATAGACTTTTTTCTTCCTTTTTCGATTTCCTGAAAACGGATTTTTCCCATTTTTTTTTTTCAACCTCCTACAGAACGCGTTTTCGCTGTTTCAATTGTTTAGCACGCCACCAAGCCTGACACATTGATCTGAGAGATGACTTTCTCAGGACTTTTTTCTTCCTTTTTCGATTCCCTGAAAACGGATTGTTCCCAATTTTTTTTAGACCTCACACAAGACGCGTTTTTTTTAGCGACACCCGGGATCACGTGACCATACGATCGTCGTTTGTTGGATCACGTGACTATAGAATTGTCGCTAGCGACAGAATTATAAAGCTGAATTTCCCTCAACTTTTTATGTGGTCGCTGAAGCAGACTTGATTTTTCTATTCGTCGCTGATTTCCAGCGACGGATCCTTTTCATGGACCAAATTTGCCGCGGCGATATATTTGAGCTATGTGATTTATTTATCTATTTATCGCTAAAAACTAGCGACTTTGGCATTTTCGTGTATAAGGGTCAGCCTTAGACCATATAGTAATGGACAGAGCATTGGAGTGGTGGGGGTGTTGCCGAGTAGTAAGACAAGGATAGCCTCAGCGATATATATATTAGGGTGGTCGTTAATATAGCTATTTCTGAATTAGATTCATTCATACCCTTCATTCGAAAGTAAAAAAAAAAAAAAAAAATTTGACCCCAAATTGAACCCTTTATCTCAATTAGAAAGGGTGCCTGTAAAGGCTTACTTTTTTGTATTTTTGTATTTTTTTTTGTATTTTTTTATTTTTTTTTGGTATTTTTTTTTTTTTTTGTATTTTTCTTTGTTGTTTTTATGAACTATCTGTATGATCGATGGATTTTTAAGACGTTTAAGAGGTGCCGAAATATTTATTTTATAAAAAAGTAGCCGAAAGTAATGTAAAATCAATACAAAAAAGTAAGCCTTTACAGGCACCCTTTCTAATTGAGATAAAGGGTTCAATTTGGGGTCAAAATTTTTTTTTTTTTTACTTTCGAATGAAGGGTATGAATGAATCTAATTCCGAAATAGCTATATTAACGACCACCCCAATATATATGCACACAAATAAGCCTCATTCATGCTAACTCTTGAAACCGCGTAGGTTTAGTTATGATCGAGAGAGTTATGCGACAGAGGCTATGGAGCACATAAACGTGGCAACGCAGCAACACGACATAGCAACTTTTTATCCCTAACGGGAGCACTTCTTCCTTCTCTTACAAACGATTTAGTATCTTCCGTCCCTTTCTCATTTATACTCGGCAACAGATTCCCCTATACTCCGGCATAGGCAATGCTCCGTCGCCTCCATCCATTCCTACATGGTCTAAGCTTCGGACATATTCACATGACTCCACTCGGCGGTTTAACAATAGGAGACGTGTGAAAAAATGTGTGTGTATAGGCGCTAACCACGAATGAAAACAAGTTGATGAGAAACGATGCAGGTCAACCCCCGAACCATTGAAAAATTAACCGAAAGTTTGAAGAGTGTACTAGATGACAATATAAATATATATTTATGAATTCGATTAGTCAACACCATCAAGCAATCAGATCAAGAACTTAATACAAAAATTGAGTATATTTGAGATACGGCCTAACCGCGATTCTTGACTGATCACATAAAAATGCTTCCGGCTAAAAGAAAACGAAGAACGGAGAAAACAATCCACAATCATAACATAAAGATCATGAGACAGTACAGAACGTTGTATCCAGACGATGTTTTCTTCGAAGCCTTACCAAAGTCCTGCCTTCATATTGACAATGAGGTGAGTTATAATAATTAAACTATGTAATTTTTAAATGACCCTGAAAATATCTGCATATCTGCAAAAATGAACTTTGGCATTCTGTAGCGGTCAAACTATGGCCCCAAGTGATAACTGTGTATAGACTTTTTTCTTCCTTTTTCGATTTCCTGAAAACGGATTTTTCCCATTTTTTTTTTTCAACCTCCTACAGAACGCGTTTTCGCTGTTTCAATTGTTTAGCACGCCACCAAGCCTGACACATTGATCTGAGAGATGACTTTCTCAGGACTTTTTTCTTCCTTTTTCGATTCCCTGAAAACGGATTGTTCCCAATTTTTTTTAGACCTCACACAAGACGCGTTTTTTTTTTTTTTTTTTTTTTAGTAGCGAAAGGATGAGCTCTGTATTAGGTTTACGAAAAAAAAAATTAACAAGATCCGCTTTTAGAGAATAGAAAGAGGGAGGAAAAGGTCCAGAGACAATCATTTCTCAGATCAATATGTGAGGCTCGCTCGGTGGTGTGCTGAACAATTAACATAGCGAGAACGAGTTCTGTATGAGGCCTAAAAAAAAATGTGAAAAATCCGTTTTCAGGGAATCGAAAAAGGAAGAAAAAAGTATATACACAGTTATCACTTGGGGCCAGAGTTTCACCGCTACAGGATGCCAAAGTTCATTTTTGCAGATATGCAGATATCTTCAGGGTCATAATTTTTAACTGTAACTAGTGGCGTTTTTCCGTGGACTGCACTGGTACGCACTGAGCAGCACTGAGTGTATTCTCATCTTATTCTAACCCTCACTTCAAAAGGAGATGGAGATAGCTCAGTGCGCACCAGTTTTACCACGGAAAAACGCTATAGGATATACCGTGCCTTTATGTCGAAGCGAAACAAGGTATGACTAACACAGGCATAGCCGTCCTCGTCCGTGAGTTCAGGCGCGTTTGGTAGAGACTCTCTCGCCGCTACCGAACGCGCCCGAACCCACGGACGAGGGACGGCTATGCCTGTGTTAGTCATACCTTGTTTCGTTTCGACATAAAGGCTCGGTATGTGCACTTCGCGCCCTCTCCGATTATTATTTAGTTATTTAATTACCTTACTCACAGTTGTTGAGAAGAACGGTGACTACCTTTGAAAAATGCAAATTTGAATAACGTCAAAATATCTGGACTTTCTGGACAATTGTTTGTTCTCTCATTGTATATGGGGAATTCCACGTGAACTCGACCAATGTTTTTCCCTCACCATTTTTCATTCGCTTCACGATTTTTTATACGATTCTACGATCTCGAAAAAGCATCGCTGAATTTTTTCAGATTTTTCCCTCCAATCGTTAATTTTCAATGATCATTAAAACCCATTTTGAAAACGGCATTTTTTTAAAATCTCGAAAAATTCTCAAAAATATTATTTTTAATTTCGATCATTTTGACACCCTTCCCATGATGGGATCATTATTGCTTCTCTTTTTTTTTCAGCACTTTCAACATTTTGATAAAACGAAACACCATGTTCCAACGTTTCGAAAATTCTTAAGAAATTACCAAAAATTTTGTGTTCATTTCTGAATGTTTTCGCGTAAGACCCACGATGACGGACGAAAAATACTTTTTTTTTTGTCCGTCATCGTAGGTGTCACGTGAAAACATTCAGAATTGAACACAGAATTTTTAGTAATTTTTCAAGAATTTTCGAAACGTTGGAATAGTAATGTTCATCGATGGTGTCCTAGTGGCTCACTATTTTTCGTAGCCTTATTTCAGATAGAATTTCCCTTCTACAAATATTTTATTTGCTCATGACCAGTGGAGCGGCCGATCGGAAGTAGCAGAGTAACCACAACCTGCTTCACTTCGCGGCTGTCATATTCCCAATAACCTCAAAGTGTTGATTAAATACTTTTAGGTTATTTAACGAATGAATAAATAGTTTAAATTTTTTAGGTTACCCCTAATCAAATAATATTATTATAAGAATATCATATTAATGTTATAAAATTATATTATATTATCTTCATCCCTATTAGAGGACGACGATGATGGGGTTAACCTTTGAAATTAAAGTTATTTATTTATTTAATTTTCATTTTTCAGGTTAACCCCAAATTGAATAATATAACTATGAGAATATTATAGTAATGTTATACAATAATATTATATCATCTTTATCCCTATTAGAGGACGACGATGATGGAGTTAACCTTTGAAATTAAAGTTATTTATTTATTTAATTTTCATTTTTCAGGTTAACCCCAAATTGAATAATATAACTATGAGAATATTATAGTAATGTTATACAATAATATTATATCATCTTTATCCCTATTAGAGGACGACGATGATGGGGTTAACCTTTGAAATTAAAGTTATTTATTTATTTAATTTTCATTTTTCAGGTTAACCCCAAATTGAATAATATAACTATGAGAATATTATAGTAATGTTATACAATAATATTATATCATCTTTATCCCTATTAGAGGACGACGATGATGGGGTTAACCTTTGAAATTAAAGTTATTTATTTATTTAATTTTCATTTTTCAGGTTAACCCCAAATTGAATAATATAACTATGAGAATATTATAGTAATGTTATACAATAATATTATATCATCTTTATCCCTATTAGAGGACGACGATGATGGGGTTAACCTGTATCGTGATCATGAGAATAGTGAGCTAACCTATAACCAATAACCTATACCACTAATCTTAAAGTGTTCATTAAATTCGTTTAGGTTATCTAATGAATGAATAAATGATTTAATAATTATATTATATCATCTTTATCCCTACTAGAGGACGACGGTGATGGGGTTAACCTTTAAAATTAAAGTTATTTATTTATTTCATTTTAATTTCTCAGGTTAACCCTAAATTGAATAATATAACTATAAGAATAATATAGTAATGCTATATAATAATATTATATCATCTTTATCCCTATTAGAGGACGACGATGATGGGGTTAACCTGTAAAATTCAAGTTATTCGTTCAGTCATTAAATAACCTAGAAGTTTTCAGTGAATTTTCACGCCCAATACATAACTACAAGATTCACAATTGCATGAATGTTATTATTATAGGTTAGCGAATTACAGAATTCAAAGCGCCCGGAGTGATCCTTACACGATGAATATAATTTGGTGTAAAGGACGACGATGATACAAATAGAATTAGGAATTAGGAATTGCTGCGAGCAGTCTTGGCACTCATCGAACCCCCTCGACTGGCTCCGTAGCCATTTGAGATTGAAGATTCTTACTGACATAGTGCTGCGAGCAGTCTTGACACTCATCAAACCCCCTCGACTTGCTCCATATCTATTCAAATTTGAAGATTTTAGGCACTACCCCGTTTCTGGACGGAACATGGAATAGATTGACATGAGTAAATCACAAACCAAACTAGGCTACCTGTTGTTATTATAGTCTGTAACGACGCAATGGTTATTCAAGCTATTTCGGAGCACGTATATTCTCTTCTTACAAAGTTTTGTTCCCACAGCCTCAGCAGAACACAATATTCGATTCAAGATTGAAGATTCTTACTGACATAGTGCCACTAGCAGTCTTGGCACTCATCGAACCCCCTCAACTTGCTTCGCAGCCATTCGAGATTGACTCATTGAACGTATCATCGTCCTTTACACCAAATTATATTCATCGTCTAAAGATCACTCTGGGCGCTTTAAATTCTGTAATTCGCTAACCTATAATAATAACATTCATGCAATTGTAAGTCTTGTGGTTATGTATTGGGAGTGAAAATTCACTGAAAACTTCTAGGTTATTTAATGACTGAATAAATAACTTGAATTTTACAGGTTAGCCCCATCATCGTCGTCCTCTATTAGGGATAAAGATGATATAATATTATTATATAACATTACTATAATATTCTTATAGCTATATTATTCAATTTCGGGTCAACCTGAAAAATGAAGATGAAATAAATAAATAACTTTAATTTCAAAGGTTAACCCCATCATCGTCGTCCTCTAATAGGGATGAAGATAATATAATATAATTTTATAACATTAATATGATATTCTTATAATAATATTATTTGATTAGGGGTAACCTAAAAAATTTAAACTATTTATTTATTCGTTAAATAACCTCAAAGTATTTAATCAACACTTTGAGGTTATTGGGAATATGACAGCCGTGAAGTGAAGCAGGTTGTGGTTGCTCTGATACTTCCGATCGGCTGCTCCAGTGGTCATGAGCAAATAAAATATTTGTAGAAGGGAAATTCTATCTGAAATAAGGCTACGAAAAATAGTGAGCCACTAGGACACCATCGATGAACATTACTGAACATGGTGTTTCATTTTATCAAAATGATAAAAGTGCTGAAAAAAAAAGAAGCAATAATGATCCCATCATGGGAGGGGTGTCAAAATGATCGAAATAAAAAATAATATTTTTGAGAATTTTTTGAGATTTTTAAAAAATGCCGTTTTCAAAATGGGTTTGAATAATCATTGAAAATTAACGGTTGGAGGGAAAAATCTGAAAAAATTCAGCAATGCTTTTTCGAGATCGTAGAATCGTATAAAAAATCGCGAAGCGAATCAAAAATGGTGAGGGAAAAACATTGGTCGAGTTCACGTGGAATTCCCCATATAGATTTCTTTCTCGAACATGAAATTAGGGGTCTGATCATCTCCGTCAACGACTGCCAATTGCATTGGCAATTGGTTCGTCCTTCTCAATCTACGTCAGTCAGATTTCTAATACACAGCTGCGATTACTGTTACAGTGCAAACCTCATATTTTAGTCACATAAATTGATGAATAATCTACGGGGTCTGCGTTATCTGAGATTTAAGCTTGTATAAGCGATTCGTCAATAAAAAAAATCCGTTTAGTGTATTCAAATATTTGGAATATTATCTTTGTTTCCAACTTCAACGATTCAGGATTCGATAGTATAAAGATTGTGCTGGAATCAGGAATGTCAAATTTTCGTTTTCCAGGATGCAGATTTGGAAAATGATGCTTCATCTTCAGCTACAGCTTCAGCTTCTACTGCTCATGCGGGTGATGGGCCTTCGCATCCGATTAATACAACACACCAATCACTACCTACTACTACGTAAGCATTATTTTAGATGTTCTGATGTGCAAAATGCGGATCGACAATGTACTTATCTGAAATGCGGTCTGTGATATTTTCAATTGTGGAATAGACTTCCCCAGGTAGCACAGACGCGCATCGGCTTATTTTGGCCTTCTAGTCGACTGAAAGATGACTAACAGTCGACGAATGTCCGCTTTTCAGTCAATCTGAAGACATTGACAAAAAGACGACTAATCAAAGTCTGCTAGTCGTCTTTTTGTCAATGTCTTCAGATTGACTGAAAAGCGGACATTCGTCGACTGTTAGTCATCTTTCAGTCGACTAGAAGGCCAAAATAAGCCGATGCGCGTGTGTGCTACCTGGGTTCGTCACAATTTTATGCAAATTCATACGATTTGGAGGGAATACGTATGTATGTGGGCTATTCAGCGTGAAACGGATCAGTCACCTCCCATATATTTTTCCTATTTTGCTTGTCAATTGTGTAGGGAAAATAACATTTTTGTGCCAAAGCGCAATTCTCATAATGCAAAATTCGATTTTTTTATTTGCAATAACGAATGAGAGCAACATTTTTTTCTAAAATTTTTAACTTCTGTACAAAAAAAAAGTTACATTCATTTGTTTTTTCAGTTCACGCGGAAAGCTTAATAGAATTTTTAAAAAATTACGAAATTTGTAAAAACAATCATTATCAATTGTTTATTTGACAATTAAGTTTTCAAAGATTTTTAAAATACGGAGCAACACGGCTACACATTTTTTTTTTTTTAATTCTGACATGAACCTTCAACTATACTACAACCTGTAAATCAATTTCAGAGACGCAATATTTTTCGTTTTCGAGTAAAAAATCATTAAAGGTGTCGAAACGTACCAATTCGAGGCACGCCGCCGCGTCTGAACGGACCGGTGCACGACCGGCTGCCGTCCATAGCTACTCCGCGAACGCGTCACTACGTTACTTTCGAGCCGTTTTCACAATGTTGGACACGATTTAAAAATCTGAAAAAATTACTGTAGCTTCCCAAAGCCTGCTCTAAGCGATTAGTACACGGAGAGATTAGACTAGTAATATTTACCATTCCTACATAGTAACCAGACTTATTTCTCATAAAATCGTAAATAATACTATGTCAAATAGGATTCATTACTATTTTTCTGGTAACCATTACCATGCTACATGGTAACTAAGCAAATTCAATGTTTGAAAATCTACGTTACCATGTAACATAGTAATGGTTACTATGTTACATTGTGAATATTACTATTCTTTTCTCTCCGTGTAGAGTTTCAAGAATGCGTTTTATCCCGTTTTTGAGTTACCGAGATTTTTAATTTTGGATCGACATTTTCTGCTATTTTAAATCTCAGTAATTCAGAAACGAGAAAACACGCGTTCTTTGAACTTTACTAATCGCTTAGAGCAGGCTTTGGGGAGCTACAGTGATTTTTTCAGATTTTTAAATCGTGTCCAACATTGTGAAAATGGCTCGAAAGTAACGCAGTGACGCGTTCGCGGAGTAGCTACGGACGGCAGCCGGTCGTGCACGGTCCGTTCAGACGCGGCGTGACTCGAATTGGTACGTTTCGACACCTTTAATGATTTTTTACTCCAAAACGAAAAATATTGCGTCTCTGAAATTGATTTACAGGTTGTAGTATAGTTGAAGGTTCATGTCAGAATTGAAAAAAAAAATGCGTAGCCGTGTTGCTATGTATTTTAAAAATCTTTGAAAACTTAATTGTCAAATAAAAAATTGATTATGATTGTTTTTTCAAATTTCGTAATTTTTAAAAAATTCTATTAAGCTTTCCGCGTGAATGAAAAAAAAATTTCATGTATTTTTTTTCGTACAAGAGTTATGAATTTTTGAAAAAAAAATTTCTCTAATTTGTTATTGCAAATAAAAAATCGAATTTTGCATTATGAGAATCGCGCTTTGGCACAAAAATCTAACTCCCCGTACACAATAGTATACATGCGAAATTGAAAAAATTCTGAGAGGTGACTGATCCGGTTGACGCGGAATAGCCCACCTGCAGCACACATTCAGAGCGAGGACAGTATTTACGAAAAAAATTACGGGCTTACGGTGGCTATGGCCATTACAGGGATGTTTCGATAGTAGCGGAGGGTGGGGCAAAGTCGGCCTACGGGGCAAAGCCGGCCACCCCACAAAAATTGAGTTACTTGCATTTCCGCATCAAGGAGAGTCGTACGAAACGGTACGCCACGTGGCTCCGCTAACAGTGATCAAAAATTTTTAGGGTGGGGCAAAGCCGGTCACGTCAAGGCGAGTACGAGCAGAAAATACGCCTTTTGTCTAAGAATAGTTATCTATCTAACAAACCTAATCTCTGACATTTTTGTATTTTTTTAATGGCCGGCTTTGCCCCACCCTAATTTTTTTGGTGGCCGGCTTTACCCCACCCTAAAAATGTTGTATCACTGTTAGCGGAACCACGTGGCATACCGTTTCGTACGACTCTCCTTGATGCGGAAATGCAAGTAACTCAATTTTTGTGGGGTGGCTGGCTTTGCCCCGTAGGCCGACTTTGCCCCACCTTCCTACTAGATGATTGTTATAATGAAATTGGGAAAATGATGTTGCAAATCAATTCATTTTATTTCCAGTGATCATCACAGTATGGCGAACATAGACGTGGAAGTAGAGGAACCCTCGCTTAATCATCAACTCGATGAACAGGCTAACACAGAAAAGGGGGGTGATGAAGAGTTACCGGATAGAACATTGGAAGAGGATGATCAACCCATAAGAAGTGATCACGATGGTTATGGAAGCGAGAGTAATACGGATGAGTCGAATGAAACCGAAGCAAACAAAACAACCGACGAGCTAGATTCAAATAACACCGATAATACACCATCTTTCCTCCAGATAAGCACGTTAGATATTCCACTGGTGCCAAAATCTGAATTAACTGCAAAAGATCATCTCATTTCGATACTGGCTATCGCACTGAAAAATAACTTCACATATGCGGCTACATTGGAAGTATTCCGATGGATCAATGCCACTTACGGCTTTCAGTGTTTACCCACAACTAAAGATATGCTTTGGACTACATTGGGTCGACACAATGATATCATAACTCGCCATATGTACTGTAAAGATTGTATGATGTATTTAGGAAAGGGCAGTGAGCCAGCACATCAATGTAATTGTACAGCATGCGGTCCGGAACAAAATAATTCAAGATTGAGCTACTTTATTTCGTTGAGCCTACGTTCACAGCTCACTCAATTCCTAAGTATACCAAATATTGCCGAATCTTTGAAGTATCGTGATACTAGAATAAAAAAAAATCCAGAGGCCATCGAAGATATATATGATGGTGCAGAATATCGACGGCAGAGTTGGGCGAATTAGTAATTAGCTAGCCACAAATTACAAATTACAATTGTATTGAGTATCGAATTTTTATCTAAATACAAATTACAATTCTATTTAGTATCGGATTTTTTTCTAAATACTAAATACAATTGTATTTAGTATCGAATTTTTATCTAAGTACAAATTACAATTGTATTTGATATCGGATTTTTTTCTAAATACTAATTACAACTGTATTTAGTATCGGGATTTTATCTAAATACAAATTACAATTGTATTTAGTATCGGATTTTTTTCTAAATACTAATTACAACTGTATTTAGTATCGGAATTCTATCTAAATACAAATTACAATTGTATTTAGTATCGGATTTTTTTCTAATTACAAATTACAATTGTATTTATTATCGGATTTTTTCTAATTACAAATTATTACAATTGTAATTTTTATTCATTTTCAGCCTAATTACAATTTCTGAAATGTATTTGACAGCATTTTCGGAGCTGAATACATTGGTCGAATATAATTGACGTCATTTTATGGCCCAATTACATAAGTCTTATGGCCGGTTTCACAAACGACGGATAATTTTTATTTGTCGATTGACTTCATTCACTGATTTAGAAATTGAATTTTCACATCGAAAATGTATTTCTATTTTGGAAATTAGGTTATTCTATGGATAAATAGTATATTGTGCATCAAGGGAGCAAACAATAACGGTTCGCTCCCGAGGTGTAGCTTGCTGCCCGAGCGGAACGCGAGATACTGCGTTATTCGACTCAGCCATTAATTTGTAATTTGTGATTAGAAAAAAATTCGATTTTAAATATAGTTGTAATTAGTATTTAGAAAAAAATCCGATACTAAATACAATTGTAATTTGTATTTGGATGAAAATTCGATACTAAATACAATTGTAATTTGTATTTAGAACAAAATCCGATACTAAATACAATTGTAATTTGTATTTAGATAAAAATTCGATACTAAATACAATTGTAATTTGTATTTAGAAAAAAATCCGATACTAAATACAATTGTAATTTGTATTTAGATAAAAATCCGATACTAAATACAATTGTAATTTGTATTTAGAAGAAAATCCGATACTAAATACAATTGTAATTTGTATTTAGATGAAAATCCGATACTAAATACAATTGTAATTTGTAATTTTACGGTATTTAATTACACAATGTTACAACCGATACTGCCCAACCCTGATCGACGGTTGTGCATGCCTGGCAATTTTCTAAGTGATCCGTACAATTTTTCTTTCACATTCAACACAGATGGCTGCAACGTGTCGGAGTCTTCCACATCTAGTGCTTGGCCTATATATGTTCAAATCAATGAATTGCCCCCACATCTTCGGAAGAAACATATGTTACTGGCAGGAATTTTCGTCGACGATAAACATCCGGTGATGAATTACTTTCTGGAACCTTTTGTATCTGAAATGCAAAAGTTGTATGACGAAGGCATTCAATGGAAGCCTACAGCTACGAGTGAAGTCGTTTCCAAATTTGCAGTTACTGTTGTAACTGTAGATTCTGTTGCTCGTCCGGCTATTCTCCGGATGAAACAGTTTAACGGGAAATACGGATGTACAATGTGCTACGCAGAAGGTGAACACTGCGAGGGAAAACGTGTGTATCCAGTAAGTCACAGTTTTGGTCGTCTCAGAACTGACGCCGAAATAAGAGTCGACATGCAAGAAGCTGCTACGAGTAATGAAGCAGTGAATGGCGTCAAGGGGCCTTCTGTTCTAATGTTATTACCGGAATGTGACTTGGCTAAGGGATACATAGTGGACGGAATGCACTGCTGCCATCTTGGTGTAACGAAACAACATACAAAGCTGCTCTTTAAATCATCGAATCATAAGGCGCGGTATTATATTGGCCACCCTACTAAAAAAAAAATAGTTAACGACCGGCTTCTTTCGATTCGGCCACACAATCGTCGTTCGAGATTGCCACGGTCTCTGGAATGTTTCCGCCAGTGGAAAGCATCTGAGCTGCGCAATTGGCTAGATTATAGCTCTGTTTGCTTATTAGGTGTCCTTCCGAAAAAATATCTAGATCATTTTTCTCAGTTCGCTGAAGCGATGTACATCTTGAACCAAGATTCTTTAACTATGGACGAACTCAACAAGGCTAGACGTTTGTTACGGAATTATGTTCGGCTATTTCAAAAGTACTATGGCAAACATAATATGAGTTTTAATATTCATCTGCTTACACATCTTTCAGAAACAGTCACAAACTGGGGCCCTATATGGGCACACTCTGCTTATCCGTTCGAATCGTGGAATCGGAAAATAATGAATAAAGTCACGAGTCCCCATGCTCGCTGTAATCAAATCTGCGATAGGTTTCTTCTGACTAAATTCTTGGAAAATGTGGTTTATGATGAATCTGTGTCGTTGCAAACGAAAAAAACTGTTTCACATCTTTTAAACATTCCATTCAGAACCAATAACACACGGGAAAAGATTTATGGCACGGGGAAAAGTGAAAGGCGGGAACCTGATCGTGCAGAAAAGCAAGCTCTGCTGGCAAAAGGATACGAACCTGAAGGTCTTAGAAGTTTTTCGAAAGCAATTATCAATGGAGTTTTTTACAAGTGTGACCTTGGTAGAAAAACCAAATTCTGCAATTCAATCGCATATTGTAAAGAAGTAGGCTTTGGAGAAATTATCAATTTTGTTGATTTCAAATTCGAAAGCCAAGCTACACACGGCGTATTTATAAAGCCATTCGAGTTACAACGAAGCTGTCTAAAAAATACATTCATGAAGAAAGTGGAGATGTGTAATCGTGTTATTTTCGTTCCCGCAGAAAATATTGAAGGACCTGCTGTGACTATTCAAGTTTCGAGAAATAACATTTATGCTTTCAAACTTCCAAATTGTTGGGAAACAGATTAACATGGAATAATTTTTTTATTTCAAAAGTATATGTCGACTGATCCTAACGAAAAATACGTATTTCGGCGAGCGGTCTGGGACAGACATAACTCACAATATGCTATAAGGCAAGCATAGAGGTCTACACGTGAAACACTCTATTATACAGTTTTCTGAGTTACGTCTGTTCCAAATTGCCCACCAAGACACGTCTGTTTCTTCAGGATCCATCGGTATATACTCACAATGACTATCTGCTCATTAGGGTGAAACGAGTTAAGTAAGAATAATATTGTTAGTTATTAAGAAACTTTAGGTTCTCCATTTATTAGGGCTTTGCGATTAATCGATTCATCGGTAGCTTTTTCGCGATTTCTCGATTAATCGAATTATCGACGATTTCGATTAATCGATGATTAAATGACGGTTGAATGTCGATTAATCGAAAACGATTAACCGATTAATCGCAAAGCCATATTTATCAGATACCTATCAAAAGCTATCTGAAGTACTGTAACGTAAGTGTTGGATGACTGCATTGTCAAAATATGCTGACTGACGATAGCCAAACTAAAGGTTATACATATTCGATGTATCTTCATTGTGATGACTGATTTGAATTTCAAAAGAAAAAGAGAAAATGTTGTAAACGACTACTTTAACGTGAATTGTATATATTTGTATGACTGAAATTGTATACAGGGTGTTCCAGACCTCGCGACGAATATTTCACAGGGTAAATCTTGATCAAAAATGGGATCGAAATTTCCTCAGCCGATTTTTTCGGAGATGCATGGATTTTCCGTTATAATTATTTTAATTTCAGCCAATGACATGCGACTTATAAACGGCCGTTTGTCGGTGTAATCACCGCTCGGTTGTGTGCGCGTCTCTCGCCCTATTGTCGCCACGAAAAAAAGTGCACACAACCGAGCGGTAAGCACACCGACGCGCGGCCGTTCGTAAGCCGCGCGTCATTGACTGAAATTGAATTAATTATAACGGAAAAGATATGCATTTGAAAAAAAATCGGCTGAGGAAATTTCGATCCCATTTTTGATCAAGATTTACCCTGTGAAACATTCGTCGCGAGGTCTGGAACACCCTGTATATTTGAATGGATGATTATTTTTGGGTGAATGTGAATTTTGATTTAAATTTTATTTATATATTCGTCAAAGATTCTGAGTGAACGAGGGTATTCTATTCTCATGTTTATGGCTGATTATTCTCGGGTGAATGTAATTTTTGATTTCGATTTTATTTATACACTTTGTACTATCCTACTAGTTCACGTATTGGGAGAAGGGTTGGGTAGAAGTAAGGCAAGTATTTTAGCTCATCCTTCCGTCCCGGTATATCGTAGACTAACTGTCTTGTGCCGGTATAAGTGGTTAATAACTACCCCTCGCTATACCGTCACATAGTGGGGCGGACGTTTATTATTCTTATTATAATTATTCCCTGTCTATACACTACACACTTGTAAGAGGTTAATTTTGAGAAAGCGCATTTTATTTTCAGTTGTATGAATGATTATTATCAAGTGAATGTAAATTTTGATTTTATAAATACACTTATAAGAGATACTTGTGAAGAAGCGCGTTTCATGTTAATTGTATGAATGATCATTGTCAAGTGAATATGAATGTTGATTTTGATTTTATATATATATATATGGGGCTTTCCAAGTGAAATCAGGGAGTTATCTCCCTCACCCCCTACGATTTTGAGCTGTTGTTTTTATTTCACTTCTATGTGACCCCAAATGAGCCCTGAATTTTTTTCGGATTTTTCCTCCCCCTCCTTGTCATCCTGCCATGCGTCTTTATTCGTTGATGCAAGAGAAAACAGAAACACCAGTTTTAAACGAATTTTTTTTTTTTTCATAAATTTGTCATCTAAAAACATTAATTTCTGTCATAATTAGAATATGGGCTGAAGCCTGCTGATATCATTTTTCAATGATTTTCATTTTACAAAAATCCAAAATTCGCAAAATTTCGAATAAAAATGATCATACTTGTAATAAAAAAAAAAAAAAGAAAAACAAAACATATCTTGTTAAAATTTGATATCTTGCTTAGTTTAATAATGAACTAAAAAAAAATCACCATGCTTGACTTATTAACTAAGCAAGATATCAAATTTTAACAAGATATATTTTGTTTTTCTTTTTTTTTTTTATTACAAGTATGATCATTTTTATTCGAAATTTTGCGAATTTTGGATTTTTGTAAAATGAAAATCATTGAAAAATGATATCAGCAGGCTTCAGCCCATATTCTAATTATGACAGAAATTAATGTTTTTAGATGACAAATTTATGAAAAAAAAAAATTCGTTTAAAACTGGTGTTTCTGTTTTCTCTTGCATCAACGAATAAAGACGCATGGCAGGATGACAAGGAGGGGGAGGAAAAATCCGAAAAAAATTCAGGACTCATTTGGGGTTACACAGAAGTGAAATACAAACAACAGCTCAAAATCGTAGGGGGTGAGGGAGATCACTCCCTGATTTCACTTGGAATGCCCCATATATATAATAACATATATCAAAAGCGGCCAAAAAGATGTATTTTGTATATTCAGGGTGTATATGTTAACCTCGGCCATACTTTTAGGGTGTGTAGGGGTACCCTAGACGAGCATTTTCAGGTATAACACCTATGGTCGGAAACTCATCATGACGACTGTGGAGGGCTTTGAATGATGTGGTAACGCGCGCTTGCTCGTAGTATAGTGAATCCGATATGAGCACTTTCGAATCAACGTTTTATTCAGCTGTAGACTACAGTACAAAGCTATTGTGTGAAATCAATAAGATGATAAACTTGGCAATGAAAAAAATAACAAAACAATTTCCGGTGCTTGTAAACAGAATTTGAAAAAGTTCTGGAAAACGAAAAGCCGAAATGTGGACGTACACAGCGTGTAGTGGACTCCTGTGGAAGATGAAAAATCAATGTTTAGTATTGTTAAATGGAATTTCACCTTTGTAAGTGTTCATTTACACTACGAACAAGCGCGCGTTACCAAATCCTTCAAAGCCCTCCACAGCCGTTAGGATGAGTTTCCGACCATAGGTGTTGTACCTCAAAATGCTTGTCTAGGTAGCCCCTACATACCCTAGAAGTATGGTCAGAGTTAACATATACACCCTGTATATGTTTGTAGATATGTGTGACATATAAATAAAATATTATTTTTACCTCTACATATTTTTTCATGTGGGATATATTCATTTCGCGGTCCGTAACCACTACATTTAGTCAACTCAACAACATTTTTTTTCTATTAATAAAGCTGGGCGATTAATCGACTAACCGGTAGCTTCGATTAATCGATTAATCGACATTTTTTATCAATCGATTAGTCGACGTTTTCTATTAATCGATAAATCGACAGTTTCTTTCAGTCGTTTTTCGAAAACGATTAATCGGAAAAACGTGTAATTGATGCTACCGATTAATCGCCCAGCCCTACAACCCATTCTGATCTCATCTGATTCAACTTGTTGCCGGTTTCATCATGAACTTGAAGGCAACTATACGTACACATAGCGTTATTAGGAAATTGCTATAAGCCTCTGATAGGGGGCGTTCAGATATTAACATAACATTAATTGGCCGGGGGGGGGGGGGGGGGGGGGGGGGGCATGTGAGGTTGTTACGTAACTTCAATTGGACACTGAAGACAAGAAAAAAAGGAACTCCACAATTTATCAGACGACTCTGAAATGCATTTTTCAGATTCATTGCCTGAATGGGCGTTCGCAACGCCATCTTCGAAAAATAGTAGAATAATCCTAATATTGATCCTAATACAGCTAATCGCATTTCTTATTTTCAATCGGATAAGCTTTTTGTGTATATTTAATTGCAAAAAGTAAAGAAATTAATTCTACATAGATAACAATTTCGTAGATTCCCATACGGCACGTTATATTTCTGAAATATTTCATTACATCAAAAGTACACCGTGCATATTTTGGTGTAATATTATGTGTCCAAAATTACACCAAAAACACACGGTGTAAAAGTAGTGTAAAAGTAGTGTAAAAATTCTGAAGTACACCTTGTCATTTTGGTGTAATTTTAGATGCATTATAGTGTTCCACCAAATTTACACTAATGTTACACCAAAATAGAATTTTTGTAATGAGGTATAATTTGGGAGCAAAATCGGTGTAAAATCGGTAGAGTGTGAAATCGGTGTAAAAGATGGTGTAAAAATCGAGCAAACACACCGTTTAATTTTGGTGTAATTTTGGCGGCAATCTGGTATTGCACCAAAATTACACCAACATCACACCACACTTAAAACACACTAATATTACACCAAAAATAACGGTGTATATGAATCCGCTAGGGTGAAAATTCTTCAAAAAGATGCGTCACGTAGGCTAAAGTGATAGTATTGCAATGATTTGATTTCAAATTGATTATACATTATTCCAATTACATCTATTTGAATATTTTCATTGAATACCTACATAAATATTCAATCGCAAGTATCGCTGTTCGGGGCGACTTGAGCGCCCGAACTGCAGGAATACATGGGACGCCGCGACAACTGCTGCTTCTAGTCGACTTTATAAGCTCATCCATTTGTTTGAATTGCTTGAAATTTCACAAGCACATAAAAGAGGCGTGCAACAATGCAATAGTTCACGAATTTTAACAACGACCTAAATCGACTTAAGCCGTTTTTCTAGAGAACGGCTCATCTCATAATTTACTTAATTTTTAGTTTGAATGTTGAATATATATTTGCACTAATATTTGGATAATTCTCTGATTTATTTTTATTTATTTTTTTTTTTGTTTTTATTTTTTTTAATTTTTTAATTTTTTAATTTTTTTTTTTTTTTATTTTTATTTTATTTTTTTTTTTTTTATTTATTTTTTTTTTTCATACCATATGTGAATTTATCGGACCAGTCGAACCAAATTTTTAAGTCTTCTAACTGAAGCTCACCTCTATATAGAGCGTGCAATCTCCAGATAGACCGAAAAAAACGGAAGTGCATTACTTGAAAAAATAATTATGATGCACTTCCGTTTTTTTCGGTCTATCTGGAGATTGCACGCTCTATATAGAGGTGAGCTTCAGTTGGAAGACTTAAAAATTTGGTTCGACTGGTCCGATAAATTCACATATGGTATGAATTAATAGGTTTCGAACGATAGAGTCACTACACAATGAAATAAACACAGACCTGTGGACTAAGAGGTCAATGACAATAACATGAAATTCAAGTAAAGATTCCTTCAGTCCTTCAGTGGTCTAATTGGACAAGGCGTCGCAGTACAAATGCGGAGGTCCCGGTTCAAACCCGGGCTGAAGGAATTTTTACTTGAAAAAATAATTATGATGCACTTCCGTTTTTTTCGGTCTATCTGGAGATTGCACGCTCTATATAGAGGTGAGCTTCAGTTAGAAGACTTAAAAATTTGGTTCGACTGGTCCGATAAATTCACATATGGTATGAATTAATAGGTTTCGAACGATAGAGTCACTACACAATATTTTTTTTTTTGTTGTTTTTTTTTACTTTTTTTCTTTTTATTTCTTTTTATTTCTTTTTATTTTTTTGTTGACTGGTTGATGGGGCGTCAACTCAGTCCCTCCCATTCTCGATACTTGAGGTTATATACCCTGTATATGAGCCAATAAATTAATTCATTGTAAATATTGTCTATTTTCGGAACGAGTCTATGGATAACGTACGCTTCTGTATTTCTATAGGTGAATAATGAATCTGCGAAGCAAAACACGCAGCTGTGCAGAAGTCGCCAAAAAGAAGAAAAACGGGAGGCTGAGATTTTGATCACTTCTTAGTGCCACCCCGAAGTAATTTCGGTGAAAGTTTCAGGGCAATTGGTGTGACCCACATATCGACTGACATAATCATTTCTCTTCCTTCCTATGCGCATTTCAATTGTTATCTGAATTATTCAATGTTTGTTATACATACTTGTGTTGTTCTGTGTCTAATGTGTCAAGAGTCCAACCAGAATGTGAAAAAAAAAATGATCTAAAAAGAAATTATGAGCGCGAATATTCAATATTTCATCCCATTCCGCAAAACACGAAAACAATGAGAAGTTGAAAATTCGTCATTTTCACCCCTTGCAGTTTTGTTGATAACTTTGGAATATTTCATCGCCAAATTTTTTTCTCATGATTTCGAATGTGTTCTTTCAGAATTATCAAGAAATTTTGAATTCGGTCGATTAGGAAAGAAGATATGAATTTTTGAAAAAAAAAAAACGTAAAATCAAAATTTTTTCCCTTCTCTCGAGAGAAAAGATTTTTTAAACCAGTATATCTCGAAATTATCAACTTTTATGATTCAGTCAATGCATAGACAGATTCCTCGACTAATTAGCTATTGATTAAAAAAAAAAAGCCATCAAAATACGACTATTTTTCTCGGAGTTATGATTGAAAATCTGAATGGGGTCCCACAAACCCGAGTGTGGCAAGTATGTCCCAAAAAAATATGTGTGGCATGCTAGGGTTAAAAATAAAATCTTGTCGAATAATTCGAAAATCTGTAACTATTCACTTTGTTTGTTCATGCATAATTTCGTTGCTATATAGCTGGCTTGTTGTTGGCAATTCAGGCAATTCAGTTGGAACTTTGGAGCCAAATTTCATTTTCATGGATTTTTATTTAAGGTAATTGTTATTTTTGGCGAGAGGATCAAGGAAATCGTGGGGCAAACGAGATTGCAACGTGTCTTGCGCAATTTATCCGAGAAGAGTTGACTGGTTCGACTGCGACGTTGAACTTTTTTTGCGATTCTTGCCCAGGTAGATAATCTCCACATATGCTTCATCGTGAAAAATTAGTATGTTGCGATAGTGACCATTTTTATTCTCACTATAGGGCAAAATAAAAACTCGATTATACCCGTGATGCTCGGTCGAGCTCTAATGGAGCACAATTCTCTGCACACCATAAATTTAAAATTCCTCGAGCCAGGGCACACGTTTATGGAATGTGATAGCATGCATGCTGTTATCGAACGGGCATCAATTAATGAGCGAATATACACTCCCGATGACTGGCATCGAATTATTCGCAATGCCAAAAAAACAGGAAAGCCGTACAGTGTTAGCGTCTTGAGATGGAATGACTTCAAAAATTACAAGGAACACAAAAATTTGGTTTGAATTTCTCTTGTATACCCGGTGAGGTTGATTCTGGCCCGGAAGTGATCGGGGTATCGTGTTAAATCATATACCAAACAATCACATCCGAGCCAAAATCAACCTCGCCATGTGTACTTTATACATGGAAAAAAATATTTGCCAGATTCACAAAAGAATATGTTAGATACATCCTGAGATGGTTCAGTCACGTCGCGCCTTCAGCTTCATAGTTCAGTCCGAGTGCCCGTGAGAGTATCTCGAAGTGCTGTATTTATTGGTGTGAGAGTCTGAAGACTCATTATGTGTACTTCGCTGTGATGTAGAGCAGAAAGATGTAGATGTTCTACAGAAAGGAAAGTTCTACATTTGTGAAAAATATGCGAGCGTAGATCAAATATTCAGCTGAACTAATGGCGTTTTCGATTTGCTGCTCTGGAGCGCTCTGCGACTGCTCCGAGCGCGAAACGTATGTTCGGTTTAGGATAGATTGATGCTCACTTCCCCAGTTGCACCAATCAACGAGTGAGCACTGATACTTGATGCGCTACTTGATGCGCTCTTGTCTGCTCCGTGTAGAGCAATATGACGTCACACAAAAATTTAGAGCATTCTCGGTGCAACTCTAGAGCAGCAAATCGAAAACGCTATAAAATTCTGATATATTTCGGAAGATATTCTATTTCGCGAGAAATATCCCACGATGATACAATACGTGATTTGGTTGCTGTTTCATTTGTCAATTATCGCAGGTAATCGGAGACGTCAAAACGTATACGAATGGGTCCAAAATAAAGTGGAGCAAAGTAAAGTGGATCCAGATTCGCAAGGACTCGCAGAAGTACTAAATTTATCGAATTTAAAAATGCATATGCATTCTGATTCAGAAGCTGGATTTGTGCAGCAATCATAAAAAGTTGTTATTTTCATGTTTTCGTACAGAAGTTTCACATTGCGATTTGAAAACTTTGCAATCATTGATTTATCAGTTTCATATAACTGATGCCGCTTAAAGATTTTGAAATGAAACATTCCAAAATTAGGAGAGCATTACTTTCAACAATTGCAGGAGAAAAAAAATTCTCACATTTTTATGAATATCTTTTTTCACCGTGTCTCATCATCATCTTTCCAATATCAGTATTATTCGAGAGCAACGTTGTTGAAATCTACAATCGGTCAGATTTTTTCCGTATTTTTATACTATTGCGATGTACTCGAATTTTCAATAAATGTCACTTCTGCTTCAGACTGCAAGCGCTCAACATTCTCACAATTTAATCAATCACACTGATATAACCCGGCCATAACTATTTCACGATTCTTAGATCAATCTTCGTGAAAAATGAGTATTGGGACGACTTCCAAGAAGTACGTCTTCGCCGTCGATTCACCTCGAGGTATTTGATAGATGCTTATAGTAGCCCTCTGCCCATCAGTAAGGCAAAAAAAAAAGATCTTGACGAACTGTGCAGAACGCGGATAATTTCACCGCAATACCATAGATTTTACTCCAATCTAACATGCGTGGACAAGTTCGACGATAGGTGTCAGGTTCACTTGCTCATAGAGAAATTTACGTGCTCATGAATATGTATAAAGCGCCAACTGGAAAAAGAAGTTCTAAGGTGGGCCCAGATAGTGACACTGTCCGAATTATTGACATTTTTATCGAATCTTTCTAACTGTAATTAGCACTGAAATTGGTGAAAAATTAAATTGTATTCTCTGAGCAACTATATTAGCTTGTGTCATTGAAAAATACACAATTTTTGTTATTGTTTCACACTTTCGGAAAATTTTGGTTTTACTGATTAAGTCTTATCGTGTCAGTAACTGGTGCACTCACCTTATGAGTTTCATTCCTGTGTTAAGTTGTTTGTAGTGTCGTTGAGCTTTTATTGCGCTTTCCTGTTTGCGAACCGTTCTGCGGACAATGATTTATACTTGACTTTTATTTTGATTTCAATGATTGTTCGCGATCAACCTTTGCAGACCCTGGAGATGATGAGCCAGCTGGAAGAGCGGCTCTGCCTCATTGATATCTGACACATTTCACCACTATCGCGGTCAATATTATAAATCCGAGCTAGCCAATGGCAAAAACCGCGAGCCCCAAACTAGTTGCGGAATGAACTGTGGCTACAAATACAGAACTTTTCTCTATACTAACTTACAAATATAATATTTAATTCGTATCATATTATATTCGGAATATGGGTAGATATAATTTGCATAATTCAAGATAATTGTATATTGCTGCAAACGGAAGTTATATAATATTTTGTAAATATTTTTCTTCCCAATATATTAAAGTATATCGTTTAGTTACCGTTTGTTCGCATTTTTGTTACCATACGTCTATGTGTTATCTGAGTAATAGATGATTGATATCCCAATAAATCAGACGAAACATGAATCAAATCAAAACCAACGGTTTTTGAGTATTGACACCCCTCCTAGCAGTAAGATTTGACTGATCTTGTAATTCGTAGAGTCGTTACGGCCATACGGGCGTAAGTAACTACATTTTTGAAGAGCGGATATGCCCCTCTGGCAGTAAGATTTGACCAATTTCTCAATTTCGTCGGGTTACTACGGCCATACGGGCGTAAGTGACCAAATTTTTCGAGAACGAGATACGCCCCTCTGGCAGTAAGATTTGACCAATTTCTCAATTTCATCGGGTTACTACGGCCATACGGGCGTAAGTGACCAAATTTTTCGAGAACGAGATACGCCCCTCTGGCAGTAAGATTTGACCAATTTCTCAATTTCGTCGGGTTACTACGGCCATACGGGCGTAAGTGACCAAATTTTTCGAGAACGAGATCCGCCCCTCTGGCAGTAAAATTTGACTAATTTCTCAATTTCGTCGGGTTACTACGGCCATACGGGCGTAAGTGCCGTTGCAGTTACGCCATTTTGACTGTATAAATCTCTCTCTCTTAGACCCGCCAGGCATAGCGCTTACGCCCGTATGGCAGCATGAATTCAAAAATGTTTCAGACACCACTTATATGGTTTCAAGGGGGACACAAGATAGTGGTTTCGAATGTTTTCCAAAGTCGAAGTATCAAGGTCATTTGAAGGTCAACTCTGGTTTTTCAAATGGAATGGTGTATTTTTCTTTACGGAAATCGAAAGAGCCTTCAATTCCAGTTCTAAAAGTACTCGTATGCTTATGTCTTAAATTCAAGGGATCATGGGATATTCATTGAAAAAGAAAAATGAAGCGACATGGATTGTTTCTCTCGGGGTATCGTTCCGCGTATAAAATGCACGCTGCACAGGCGTTTTGTTTTTTGCGCTTCACTGTGAATGAAAATTATATCGACCTTCTCAGCAATCGTATATCGATTGCCAATACATTTTCATTTTTACTAATCACAGTAGCAACTAGCAATACTTTATTCTTGAACTTGTTGAAACGGTTGAAACCGATCAAAAGAAACAATGAGTTTTGATAGCAACCGTTACCATTGGCAACCAACAATTCCTGGTTGTTATCGAGAATCATTTTTTCTCTCAACAAATGCCTGATTACTAATGACAACCGTTGTTATTAGAAGTCATTCTTTTTCTTGATCGATTGCAACATAAGTTCAACACTAAAGTATATTGCTGCTGTGATTAATAAGAATAAAAATGGATCGATATACGATTGCTGAAAAAATCGATATGCTTTTTATTTACGGTGAAACTCAGAAAAATTGAAGGCACACTCAACGGACAGAAGTACAGAGATTTTTTGGATCAGGTACTTCCAGCATTGCTCGAAGACATACCACTCCTGGAACGATCCAATATGTGGTATCAACATGATGGATGTCCAGCTCATTTTGCAATTCAAGCTCGTGAAATATTAGATCGAGATTATGCTGATCGCTGGTTAGGACGTCGAGGACCTGTTCATTGGCCTGCCCGTTCACCGGATCTTACTTCCCCGGACTTCTTTTTGTGGGGATACATAAAAGAAGTAGTTTATAAAGAATTACCGACGACCCGCGAGAATATGCGCCAAAGAATCATCGATGCCTGTGCCAGTGTCAAGGAAGAAACTCTGATAGCCGTTCAACGTTCTTTTATTGGACGCTATCAGAAGTGTATCAACACAAATGGCCATCATTTCGAACATTTGCTGTAGAAGTGAAAGAATCGTGTCCGCGCAATGTCTACGCCCTTGATTTCAGGTAATGCACAGAACCGATTTATTTTTCGTTTTCAATGAATATCCCATGATCCCTTGAATTTAAGACATAAGCATACGAGTACTTTTAGAACTGGAATTGAATGCTCTTTCGATTTCCGTAAAAAAACAAATACACCATTCCATTTGAAAAACCAGAGTTGACCTTCAAATGACCTTGATACTTCGACTTTGGAAAACATTCGAAAGCACTATCTTGTGTCCCCCTTGAAACCATGTAAGTGGTGTCTGAAACATTTTTTCATATCTCTTTTCGTTTGGAAGGAAATTGCCTGGGTCACTTTAAACGCCTCACCCTGTATATGTGCGATATATGTTATCCAATAGATTATGTTATGGATGAATATACTTAATTTATACATATTATACATTAGGGTGGTCCACTTTTGCACTTTTTTTTGGGATTTTGCGGGGCACCCCTGAATATTGTTCCAAATCACGTAGAAAAAATCTGTGTAAAACATGAATCCAATCGGAAAATATTTAGAGGTCGCTACCGAATATTTTAGTATTTTTTTCGATTTTTTAAACATTTTCATGTAAAGCTTTACTCCCGATGCGTCGGGAGCTTCTAAACCTTAGTTGGATGACTTAGTCTTATTGCCGAGGTATTTCTTCTGTATTAATATTGTAGTAATGTAGTATGTTGTATGAGTACCACACTAAGAAAAAACTATAATTGACTCGATTAAATATTTTCGTCTACATATAGTCACAAATGAATATTTCAATTGATTCATCTCAATATGCTTGACGGTACAACTCAAAGTTGGTTGATTTTGGGTGACGTTCATTTGTACCGCAAATGATATTGAGATGAATCGATTGAACATTTATTTACAACTATAGGCAAAAGTATTTAGTCAAGAAAATTATTTTCTCAAAAATGAATTTCCGAAAAATCATTCTTTGTCTTCGGAACTATAACACATTTTTTTAAATTTTTTTTGCCATCTTCCACCAAATAAGAAACTGTCAACGAGAAATCTTTCTAATATTGAAAAAAAAAAACCATAGGCATCATTTGGGATTTTTAAAAATTTACAAATGATAGAAAGAAAAAAAAAATGGGAAAAAGTCGTTTGTCGGAAAAGTTTTTGATCCAAGGAAAAAAATTATTTTTTCGGAACAATGGCTGAATAACTTTCAATCCCAATTTTGACAAGTATATTAACCCTTCAAGAGATTCGTTACGAATTCTGAATCACCCTGTATATCATACTACAATATCAATTGAAGAAATACCTCGTGCGGTAAGACTGAGTCGTATCACTAAGTTTTGAAGCTCCCGACGCAGCAGAAGTGAAGCTATACATGAAAAGCTTTATTAAATCGAGAAAATACTATAATATTCGGTAGCGACCTCTAAATATTTTCCGATTGGATTCATGATTTACACAAATTTTTTCTACGTGATTTGGAACAATGTTCAGGGGTGCCCCGCGGAATCAGAAAAAAAAGTTCAAAAGTGGACCACCCTATTATACATATATATATATATATATATATATATATATATATATTGTTACGTTTTTCTCTATTTTAGCAAGCCTTTCGGCTATTGACTAAAACTAGCGTTATCGTGGATGTCTTTGTCACGGTTTTGTGGATCAGTTAAAGTGCTTGTTGATGTTTGGAACTCCTCTTTGTAAGGTGGTGGAAAGTGGTTATGCCATAAAGGACCACCTACTCAGCTAGCTAAATTGTTTATATTTACGGACTCAGATCTTTTCGACCAAAGCCGCCTTCCCTCCACAGAGCCGGATAATTCAAGCCTGTCGTGCCTATAAACTTAAATGTTACATTTACACCTATTCTACAGATCCGGGACTAACGTCCAAGACTGCACACCAGACTCGGGTCTACTTTCCTTGGCCCTCGGACACAGGAGTTGTTTCCAATGCCGTACGCACTAGGTTAAAGTTTTCCAAAGCTGTCTCTGTTGCTATGATCTTTTATGGCTAGGATGTTTAATTTGATAGGCAATTTCAATGGTAACAAGGCAGATAGAGAAACTTCAGTTTACTTGGGTTTTAAATCTAAATATACTCTCAAATATTTACAAAGTTGACTTAATTCTACCTTATTATCCTAATCTTCGGTTTGGCTTTAGTTTTAGCGATTTCTATGTTCGAGTAACTGAGCTCATATATTTCTTTAATCAAATGACTCTAATATTTATTTATTCAACACCGTACGGTATAATTGAAACTGAGACCAACGGATTATTATTTTATATCATATATTTCATTTAATAGTGCTTCTACTGATTCTAAATCAATATGATGTACTACGTTGAGTCGACCGGCGCTATTGCTCAAATCGCTCTCGATCGTTGTCGAGAGCGTCTTATATAGTGTTTCACGCACTCTCGTGTCGTTGTGTGGGTCTTTGTCGCTCGAGGATTAGTGGCGTCAATGTTTCTTATGTTGTACTCGGCTGTTCTCCTATGTCCAGTTGAGTACGTTACATTGCCCCCTTTCGCCGACCCTTTTCTTTCGTTTGCCTATTTCCGTATCCGTTTTGTGCGAACGGAAGAACTTGGTGTTGGTGAACTTCGGATTGATCACATTTTCTCGGTCGTCTCTTGAATGATTAGTTTCTTTAACCCAAGTGGATCGGTTGGATCGAAATCCCTTACGTAGTCCGGTATCGGTGGTGGGACGAAAGGTGCTAGTTGCGGTCTAGGTGCAACCGGCTTACCATAATTCGAATCTCTCAGTGCCTCAGGTAGTTCCGGCGGATCTTGATTTGTCGATCTTCTGGTTTTACCTGCACCTTCCAATTCGTTGTCTGCTCGAAGTCTACTCTTGTGCAATTTCCATGGTGTATCCACCTTCACACCCAGTTTTTTCGTTTCCGATATTCTTATCGCTTTGCGTGGGAATAACTCGTCATTCCCCAAAATCCTGTCTTCTATGATGATAGGTTTCCTCTTTTCCCGTACTGTATCACTGGATGCCATGCTCTCCAACTCTTTGATTAGGTTGTTTTTGATCTCCTCAATTTCAATCTCGGTGAGGCTCCAGGATGCGTCGTACTGGTTGTCGGCATTGCTTCCCACCTGATTAACCGTCTCATTATTGTTATTCAGGTCTGGTCCTTGGTATAGGCTTGATCCGATTGGCGACATCATCATCAATTTCTTTGGGCTGGGTGTCATTGTATCTCTACCTGTTCGGTATCTTCCACCTCCGCTCACAAAACGTCCGGAAGGATATATAACGGTCATCCCTTGGTTCTCGTCTTCCTCTCCAGTATCGGGTGCGGCATCGGTCTGCACTTCCTGGTCTTTGACACTCGTGTATCCGTACATGATGATTGATATGGCTTTGACTGATTGTGTCAGGTCGTGTTCGCCGTTTATATAATTTCTCTTGTCGATCCTTTATTTTGACTCGAAGGCAGACTATAATCGGCTTTAGTCGTCTTGTAATCTAAATTTAAATCCCAATCCTACGCCAAAACCGTTTCTTATAACTAACTTTGATTTTCGATCTAGTCCGTTATACCGGATTCCTGATCCTACGATAAATTTTCACTTAGCCTAAGTCATATAATGCTTGAATAGATTAACATGGAATTTTCCTCGTTCCTTTCCGGTATCGGGGTTTTCCAATACATACGTTGCTTCGCCTACTTTTTCTTTTAATCTATAAGGTCCCTCATACAACGCAAAAAACTTAGCCATTTGCTTTTTCTGTGTATCTGAAACATTCAATGCACGGACTAATACTAAGTCATTTAAATTGAATTTAGTCATTTTATGTCTAGCATTGAACCTTTCAGCCCTATATTTTCCTTTTCTCTTTATGTTATCTCTCGCTAATTTCAGTTTATAATCATGCGTCAAATGAGACTGATCACGTAAAATCCATGGTGCCCAAAATCTTTTAGGTTTGATATTCAGTTGCAATTCACAGGGTGCAAACTCCGTGGTATCATGATAAATCTCATTCATACATGATTCAATTACACCTATCCATTTGATCCAGTCGGTATGCTTTTTGGTTATAAATGTTCTGAAGTACCTGCCAATTTCTCGGTTCACTCTTTCCACAATATTCCCTTGAGGGTGTCTAATCGAGGAGAAAACAGGAGTTATTTCCTCTTCCTGCAATTTCTTTAACCACATTATCGATGTAAATTGTGTACCGTGATCAAATTGAATACGTTTTGGTTTTCCTAATTCTGGTATATATTTATCAAACATGCATCGGATAGTGGATTTCGCATCTGCTACTCTCATTGGATAGATTTTGACATATTTACTAAATGCGTCGATAGCAACTAGCAACCACCGGTAATTTCCTTGACTCGCCGGTAGCGGTCCGTAAAAATCTATTGATACTAAATCTCCCACTCCGTTTGGTACGATATTTTGCATGTTAGCATAGCTATAAGCATTCGGAGCTTTATTTCTTTGGCAAAGGTCGCACCGCGCCAACTCCCTCCGTATTGTTTTCGCGAATTTTGGATAGTAAAACGAATCACTTAATAGTTTGTAGCATTTTCCAGCCCCGACATGTCCGTGTATCTCGTGACATTCTCTCACAAGTGATTCTACTAATGCTTCGGGTAAATAGGCTCGCAGCTTGCCCCCTGGCTCCCGTAGGTATAGGACTTTATTTTCATACCTGTACCTAAGTGGATTAGCTACCGTACCCTTCCTGACCAGATCACCTATCCGTAAGTCTTTGTTTTGGAGCTCAGCTAGTGTCCGGAGCTTTTGTATCAGCTCTTCGCTCACCCCTTTAGCTAGTTCCGCTACACAACTCATGTGATCGTTATTATCTATTTTCTCTTTTATTTTAGGTGGATATCGGCTAATTACATCAGCTACGATGTTATCCCCACCCTTAACATATTCGATTTGGAAATTGTATGCTTGAATAAACAATACCCATCGTGTAAGACGAGAGCTAGTCAATTTACACGTTAATACAAAAGTCAGTGCTTTGTGGTCTGTGCAAATAACAAGATCTGCACCAATTACGAATGTACGAAATTTCTCCAAACAAAATACAATAGCTAGAAGTTCTTTTTCTGTGGTAAAGTAGTTCAACTCGGCTCCCCGTAGCACTCGACTCGCGAACCCAACTATTTTATGATCATTGTTATTATCTACTTGGTATAGTAATCCCCCTATTGCGTAATCACTTGCATCGCATTGAAGGTAATATTTTGATTTCGGATTAGGGTGATGTATGATCATCTCGGCACAGAATGATTTCTTCACCCTTTCAAACTGCTCATTGGTTTCCGCGGTCCAATACCATTTTGTGTCCTTCTTTAATAATTGTAACAAAGGGTATGTCAAATGCGCATAGTTACTAGAGAATTTCCCATAATAGTTGGTTAACCCCAAAAATCCTTTCAGCTGTTTCTGATTCTTTGGAATTGGAAAATGATTTATAGCTTCTAACTTTTCCGGTTGCGGCCTGATGCCATCGTGAGTTATCTTATGTCCCAAAAAATCAATCTCGTTTCTAAAGAATTTAGATTTCTGGAAATTGATTGTCATGTTATGACTCTGAAATGTTTGAAACAAAACCTTCAAATGTTTTAAATGGTTCTGAATGGAATCTGACATGCATAATATGTCGTCGACGAAATTAATAGTAAAATCGTTAACATTTAGTAACACCAAATCTAGGGCTCTAACGAGGCTCGCCAAGCTTGTATTTAATCCGTAAGGAGTCACTTTAAACTGGTATGTTTTACCCCCGTGCATGAATGCAGTGTACTTTCTGGAATCAACGTGCAATGGGACCTGCCAAAAGCTTGCGGTTAGATCTAAGCTAGACATGACTTTGGTGTTGGAACATTTCTGAAATAGTACCTCAGTGGACTGAGCGCAATCACGATCGGGAACGATTAACTTGTTTATAAAACGAGCATCCAGGACTAGTCGAATATCTCCCGATTTCTTTGCTACAACCACGATTGGATTTATATATTCACTACACGCTCTTTCTATGATGTCAAATTTCAACATTCTTTCAATTTCCATGTCTACTTTCTTTCTGTGCATTATAGGTACTGGATATGATCTTCGAACAAAAGGTCGATCCTCGTATATTTGAATTTTATGTTCGTAAACGCTAACTTTTCCCGGAATTTTTCTGAAAACATCCCTATATTGGAATATTAATTCTACAAATTTTCTTCGATCCTCGTTTTCTAACTGTTGGCATTCCGAAAGTTTGCTCACGACCTCATCATTGGTAATTTCGTATGTCATGTCATCGCTTGTGATCTCTTCGTCATTTTCACGTTCCGACTCTATTAATGAAACTTCCTTCGAGGCTTCTGATTCATTAGCGTTTTCAAATCCGATACTAATTGCACCTTTACCCGTTTGGATCGTTAGCCTGTTTAACTTTAAATCTAAGTGGGCCTTCCACCGCGTAAGTGTGTCGATTCCGATAATAACTTTGCGTCTGAGCTTTGGCACAATTAAGAAAGGCAATTGTTCAATAAACTCCCCCACTTTTACTTTGACAAATATCTGAATTTTTAATTTAACCGGTTTACCTCCAGTCACGCCTAAGATATTATAATTGACTACTGGTAATTTTTCGCATTTTATGAAGTTGTCTATGTTTTGTTTGTACCAGTCTTCTGCAATACACGTTACTTGACTGCCCGTATCTATTAAAGCAGATATTTCTTGTTTTTCTAACTGAATCATTATTTCCGGGCAATAGTCTATTTTAGCGTTTTTTACTTCCTCCTTCTCTAACAAATATTCCGAGGGATTTTCAAAAGGGTTTGAATTATCGGATCTTATTTCCGCCGCGCCTATTTCAAATTCGCGCTGTGTTATAATTTCTGGCGGCATGTCTGACACAGCGCTTAGAAGTTTTCCATATTCTCCTCATTTCCTTCTTCCTTATCGGTCGAGACTTCTTCGCACATCCCGTTTATTCCACGGGTATTTGTCCAATTTTGGCGTTTATTATTCTCCAGTGTATTCGCTCTCTGTTTATTTTCTAACGAGTCAGTCGGCATGCTACCTTCGCGCGTAACGTTTGGTCTATGTGTGTTATTGTTTTGACTATTGTTAGCTCGCCATGAATATTGTTTTTGTCGGTCGTCGTTATTTCGTGCGTAGTTTGTAAACCGCGGTGTATTTTGTGTGTGGTACCCGGTTTTTGGTGTGTTGGATCGCCCCCCGGACTGCATCTGGTCAAGGAAAGACAGTAATGCGTCGATATCTTTGATGCACCTGCATTTCGCTGCCTCGACAATAGATTCGTCAAAGTGGCGTATGAGTTTACTAACTATTTCGCTTTCCGATACGGCAGGAGTTAGCCCACATGCAGCCGCGTATTTACGACTTACGTAATCAGACCACCCAACTTTAGAATCTGGTATGTAATACCCTAATTCCAAGTCTCTACGGATATCCCGTTGTGTATCCTCATTCCAATATCGTGATAAAAATCGTTCTTTGAATTCATCCCATGTGTGTATGATTTCGCGCCGCGTTATCCACCAATCCTTCGCTTCGTTTGTTAAGCTTTGGCCAATTAATTTTAAACTCATGTCGTCCCCTATATTAAGAAAACGATAATATTCCTCTAACTCTTTAATATAATGTACCGGTCTTTCCCAGCTCCTTCCTGCAAACGCTGGTAACTTTAATTGCTTCGAAATTATGTTAGTGTTGTCATACATGTTAGGTTGACTTATTCGACTTTGTCTGATTCGTCTTATTTCCCCTTCTAACCCGATCTTTATGCTATCTTGCTTATGATTTAATTCCGTAATCTGGTCATGACTCAATTTTTGACTTTCGACGATTTTACCCTTTAACTCTTCATATGCTGATACTTGTTCATTACGTAACATATTTTCGCATGTTTCGATTTTGTCGTTGCAGTCAATTACTTCTTGAGTGAGTTTCTCGGTTGTTTTCTTTAAATCAGCGTCAATTTTATGGATCCTATCTTTATTCATCTGGGTATTCTCATCTAGTGTTTTATTTACCCTATCTTCAAATTTCGTGCGCTCTTCAATATCAACTGCCTGCAACCTAAGCATTGACTGTTCCATTGATTCAAATTTGTCCTCCATTTTCTTTTCCAGCCTTTCGATTGACGCTGCAAGTCTAGATAATGCGTCAACCGGCATAGTATTTGGATCATTATCTTGACTCGACATACCTTGAATTGAAACCGAGGACAGATTTGCATCTGCAATACCAAAGTCACGCACTGGATTATTTACATTGTCTTTTTTTTCTTGACCTTGCCCTGTCTTATTCCTATTTGGTTCTCTATCTGCCATGTTGTTTGATATTGCACCAAGAAAGCAAACCCGTATCTGATGGGCAGTCTATGACAGTCTATCTGGTTTTTATGAATTTGAATTCGAGATTTTAAACTATTACAAGTTATTAAATTTTTTTTTTTTTTTTTTTTTTTTTTTTTTTTTGAATTTATGTCATCAAATTTCCAAATTTTTTATTTAAAGAGGAGCCCCACGTTGGGCGCCAATGTTACGTTTTTCTCTATTTTAGCAAGCCTTTCGGCTATTGACTAAAACTAGCGTTATCGTGGATGTCTTTGTCACGGTTTTGTGGATCAGTTAAAGTGCTTGTTGATGTTTGGAACTCCTCTTTGTAAGGTGGTGGAAAGTGGTTATGCCATAAAGGACCACCTACTCAGCTAGCTAAATTGTTTATATTTACGGACTCAGATCTTTTCGACCAAAGCCGCCTTCCCTCCACAGAGCCGGATAATTCAAGCCTGTCGTGCCTATAAACTTAAATGTTACATTTACACCTATTCTACAGATCCGGGACTAACGTCCAAGACTGCACACCAGACTCGGGTCTACTTTCCTTGGCCCTCGGACACAGGAGTTGTTTCCAATGCCGTACGCACTAGGTTAAAGTTTTCCAAAGCTGTCTCTGTTGCTATGATCTTTTATGGCTAGGATGTTTAATTTGATAGGCAATTTCAATGGTAACAAGGCAGATAGAGAAACTTCAGTTTACTTGGGTTTTAAATCTAAATATACTCTCAAATATTTACAAAGTTGACTTAATTCTACCTTATTATCCTAATCTTCGGTTTGGCTTTAGTTTTAGCGATTTCTATGTTCGAGTAACTGAGCTCATATATTTCTTTAATCAAATGACTCTAATATTTATTTATTCAACACCGTACGGTATAATTGAAACTGAGACCAACGGATTATTATTTTATATCATATATTTCATTTAATAGTGCTTCTACTGATTCTAAATCAATATGATGTACTACGTTGAGTCGACCGGCGCTATTGCTCAAATCGCTCTCGATCGTTGTCGAGAGCGTCTTATATAGTGTTTCACGCACTCTCGTGTCGTTGTGTGGGTCTTTGTCGCTCGAGGATTAGTGACGTCAATGTTTCTTATGTTGTACTCGGCTGTTCTCCTATGTCCAGTTGAGTACGTTACAATATATATATATATATATATATATATATATATATATATATATATATATATATATATATATATTGTAACGTAGTTTTTTTAATAGGCGAGGAAAACCTAAACTTTACTCCGCTGCAATTCGGCACTCTTCCGTGTTAATGATTAAACTTACTGAATGTTGGGCGCCAGACGCTCCTGCGTCATTTCGATACGATACCATAAGACAAATTAAATAAAGCCAAAAATCTACGGAAATGCGACGAGCGACAACTCGACTTGCTCAGATAACAAAGCCTTAGATAGAGGGGCAGGGTACACCATAAAAACAATATTATTTCATTGAGAATATTTGAGAGCACATCAATCAATTATTTATTAATTAAATTAGATAATTTAACGAGATCAGTACAGAATTATAAGTTTTATACGACAGTTTGTTACGATAAACTATTTATTCACGATAGAATTTACTTTATTACGATACGATTGACCCGAGGATGTGTCAGAGTTGACTCGATATAAAATTAATTATTTAGACTCCAGACTTGGTATCACAGAGCGATACATCGTACCCAAATGCAAAGTTATTCATAACCCATCCTTAAATCAACGTATTAAACTTGAGATATTAAATTATGAAAATCAGTAACAAACTCTACAGATTCCCTATTAATTAATTAGCTACGCTTAGCTATCCGATTTACGATAATTCGAGATCTACTGCTAAATAGAGACCACACGGTCATTCGAAAGACGCGAATCACAAGTTCAACGATAACAGATTAATTCGGAATATGATTGGATCTTTAACTAAATTCTGACGATACTAGATCGATAGTGACGATACTAAATTATCCAAAAGATATTAATTTTACTGAACCGTACTTGATTTTACAGACGGTAATAAATTATATGACAGAATTGTACTTTACTTGATAAGTGACTCAATATTAACAGACTTAATTGTAACAAAATTAATGATAACGAACTAAACTATAATAAACTATACAATAACGCGAGGCTAAGCCTACGCGGCTATCTTCGCTCAGGGTACTCCAGGAAAGGTAATTTTCTACAGTATTTCATGCACAATATTTTAACATACTAAATCAGCAACATAAGCCATACGAGAAGCGATAGGCAATTATCAATCGATAATAAGCAATAAATTATAGCCAAAAAGCACTAAAAGATCTACGTAACTCAGCCAGACTCGAGGTTGTTCGATAAATTAATAGACCAAAGACAAAAGACGAGCCTCTTAGCTCAATAGACAAAAACGAGCTTCATAGCCCAATAACCAAATTAATTAACCATACTTTTATCAGAACGACCTCGTGCCTTCACAGAAAGAATCAAGACCTTACCTTAAGTTGCTCAATCAGATAACACAACACTATTTTATATAAACTTTACGATAGCTCACAAGATATAATATGATACTCGAGATTATTCGATAGGCTGGGTATTCGATAGTAGAGAACGATAGGAGCGTGCCGTAGAACAGAGCGAAGAATAGGCAGTTTTGCGGCTGTACCCGCTTTATATAGTCCTTATTTTCTATCGGCAGCTCATCCTTCAGATTAGCGAGATCACGTGTCATTCTGACATGCTAATTGGTCCGCGTAACGACAGGTTCGTCGAACGTAAGTTGGAGACATCTACCTCACCCCTGCCGCTGCTAATACCGCTCCTAGTACCGCCGTCCTTTGAAATCCCCGGGCGCTGGACTCACATGGAGCCTCGCTCGCCCGGCTACCCGATATTTCTTCTAGGTCTTGACACTATTCGTCGATCCACAAGAAGTTTGGTGGTAGATTCGTGTTTAGCATACTAAGGGCCTTACTCACGGAAGAATTCGTTAGGTCGGAGCTGATCCGGGGGTTTTCTTGACCAACCACGGTCGCGATTACAGATTCGGAGGCAGTCGTTGATAGTAGCTGCACTTCGCATCGATAGTGCACTTTCTTACAGGCGGTAGCATCTCCGGATGACGGGAGGACTTCATCGTGCTCCTCGCACATCCCTGTACGCCGTTCATCCGGTAGTTTGAGGCGGTAGACTCCCCACTTGAGAGGAGGCGCTGACCTTGGGATCCCTATGGACCACCATATGGTGTGCACGCCGACAGTGTCGTCCTTGACGATATTTGAGATTTCCTTACGTTCGGTAGTCATCGTTCCATCGGTAGTTCCCATGATAACAGTCGTCTCGTGGAGTATCGATCTCGAGATTACATATTTTACAAAAATAAAAGAGTGTTAGTTAATCCTAATTAATTTTCCCTAATTTTTCCTTTTCCTGGAGACCCTGTCTACGTCACGCATCATCGCAATCTCGATAGTATCACCATGTGACGAGGGATTATAAAATACCACGTCACAATATATATATATATATACAGGGTGTAAATCTTAACTCTGTACATACTTATAGGGTGTGTAGGGGGTGCCAATACAAGCATTTTGAGGTATGACACCCATGGTCGGAAACTCCTCCTAACCACTGTGGAGGGCTTTGAAGGATGTGGTACCGTGCACGCGTGATCGTAGTTTAATGAATCAGACGTGATCACTTTCGGCCCAAGATTTTATTCAGCCGTAGACAACAGTATAAATGTTCTTGCGTGAAATAAACAAAACGATAAACTTAGAAATAAAAAAATAACGAAACAATTTCCGATGCTTTTAAACAGAATATGAAAAAGTTATGGAAAACGAAAAGCCCAAGTGTGCCAAACCCCATTTCGTTTTCCATAACTTTTTCAAAATCTGTTTATAAGTACCGGAAATTGTTTTGCTATTTTTTTATTGCCAAGTTTATCGTTTTGTTGATTCCACACAAGAACATTTGTACTGTTGTCTACGGCTGAATAAAATGTTAGGTCAAAAATGATTACATCTGATTAATTACATTACGAAAAGCGCGCGGTACTAGAACCTTCGAAGCCCTCCACAGCCGTTAGGATGAGTTTCCGACCTTGGGTGTCATACCTCAAAATGCTTGTATTGGCACCCCCTACACACCCTATAAGTATGTACAGAGTTAAGATTTACACCCTGTATATATATATATATATATATATATATATATATATATATATATATATATATATATATATATATATTAGGGTGTGTAAAAAAAAAAAACGAAATTCGAATTTATTTTTTTGACCGCTGAATGTGTGTATCCCTAATCTCGAAATACACCTCGCAAAGGGAATCCGCCGAGAAAAATTCTCACGATGTGCTAATCGATATTTATCGATAAAACTAGATATCGATTGAGCGACCTTTTAGGATGGGTTTTCCGCGCATTCCTTTTGCGTGGTGCATTGTGAGGGGTAAATCTAAGGTTTAAGCCTTAGGGAGGCGAAAAAACATGAAATCTGAGGAAAAAAATTAAAATTGCGAAAATAATTACAAAAAAATTAAAAAAAATTTTCTCAAATTTCATGTTTTTTCGCCTCCCCAAGGCTTAAACCTCAGATTTACTCCTCACAATGCACCACGCAAAAGGAATGCGTGGAAAAACCATCCTAAGAGGTCGCTCAATCGATGTCTAGTTTTATCGATAAATATCGATTAGCACATCGTGAGAATTTTTCTCGGCGGATTCCGTTTGCAAGGTGTATTTCGAGATTAGGATACACACATTTAGCGGTCAAAAAAATAAATTCGAATTTAGTTTTTTTTTTTGACACACCCTAATATATATACACCTAGATCTAAACAGCTAGGATCACAAGTTAAAGAACCTGAATTTTGAGTTATCAATGTTATTTTTGCATACCCCGATACCAATATACGCAACTCACCCCAAGAACAGATTCAACCTAATATTGTTTATAATCGCATGACGACAGATTGCGCTAACTTGGTTCAACTTGGTTTTTGGCGATATATACATATCGGCTGAATGTCATATACTTGCTTTGTTGTATTGCGTTGATAAAACACAAATCGTAGATATATCCTAAAGGTCAACGTGCACTATGCCGAAACGAAGCTTAACGAAGTTTCATTAACATGCTTTTCTTATGTTTTTCATGGAAGTATGCACGCACACTCCTAAAAAAGCATGTTAATGAAAACTTCGTTAAGCTTCGCTTCGGCATAGTTCGTTTCACTCTTTCGTTTCAACAGTATACAAATCGTTTGTAAACGAAATTACGAGTATACAAATAGATAAATTGCATAGATAGATGAAAATGTATACATAACATATAAACAAATACTGACAAAAGTATATAATATATGAGGTAGTCCACCCCAACTCGGCGGTATTATTCACCCCGACCATCTACGATATGGTCCATTGTTTTGTATGTTTTTCAACCTACATAAAAACATACTCCAATTTTTGTTTAAATTCTTCGGACCAGCCGAGTTGGGGTGGACTACCTCATATATGTACACTAAACGTAATGGATTCTGATCCGGACGAGTTGGACAATTCTAGAAACAGCCAATCGGCGCTCTGGATTTTTTTAATCCAGAGCGCCGATTGGCTGTTTCTAGAATTGTCCAACTCGTCCGGATTAGAATCCATTACGTTTAGTGTACATAATATATATACAGAAGGAAATAATAAAAAAAAAAACAAGCCGTTTGAGGCTGACCTGCATGAGCTAGCCTTATTCAATTGCGGAAATTAAGGTTAATAAAAAAAAAAAAAAAAAATAGAAAAAAAAAACCGGCAGAGTTCTGTTCTAACTAGGTTTGCGTCTCGTTAAGGTGTAAAATCGAGTCTCGTCTGTTCATAATATTCCCGGCCCGCATCGGGGGTGGTACTATATTAGCTATAAACGGATAACATCTTCGCAGTTCAGGGGTAGTAGTTATAATTATATGCATATTAATGTGATCGTCGGATATTAATATGATCGCAGAGAGCTTCAGGGTTTCTGAAATGAGACAACGATATAATTAAGTTGAAGAAACTGTCCAGTTGAATAATATACGAAGTTAAATATAGATAACCTACTGGTATAAATTTACGTAATCGGTATTCTATAGCATATAGATTTATAATTATGTGCAGTATACCTCAGCTTTCTTATCCTGATTAGCTTTTCGCGCTTTCGCATGTCGATACCATTCCTTGACACGGAGTTCGATTTTCTTTGTGTCGGCCACTACGGGCAAGGCTTCCAGAATCACATCTGTAAATTATAGTTTCGGCTACATAAGATGACGAAATGCGACTTAGGTAGACTAACACGAATCGTGGAAGTATCTGGTATTTGATTACATAACTTGGATGCATTAAAAACTTACTGGTAATGAGTTTCATAATTTCCAAAGTCGATAAATAGCGTTTGCCTTGTCGTCCTTTCCAGTTGAACAACATCGCTACCTCATTGCTGAACACCTTGTACAAAATTCTTTTGACCGCGTCATCAATCGTGATTCCTCCGATCCTCCTAAGAAATGCTTGCTGCAAAAGGGTTGATGATTATATACGTATAGATACTCATGTGAACATACGCGAAGCAACTTACTACCCAACCAACACGAAATGGTGGATATCGACGGTACTTTGGTAAAACCTCGTATCTCAGAAATCACTACTTTACAGGAACAACAAAAAACTGTATATTAATAATAAAAGAGTATTTTTAATAACTATTATATCTGAATATTAAACATAATGTATTTTCAAGTTTATTAAGGGTAAAATTTAATGAATCACATTATTTTAACCCTTATTCCGAACTAATTTCATAACATACGAGATTTTTACACGCTAAATTTACACTGGGATGCGACTTACGTGTTTTTGCAAATAAAGGAATTTCAAAGAAATTAGTTTTGTATTTATGATTATTTATTATCAAATAACAAATTAAGAACATATATTGATATTTTAATTTTCAATAAACTTTTTAAATAATATAAAATGTACTTAGATAATTTTTTAAATCTAAAATAATCACTAAATATCACCACTATTCCTCTACATAAGGTAAATTATCATAGAATGCGTGATAATCTTTGACAAGTAATGGCTTTAATGACTGTAAATCTTTATATTTCGGTTTAGTTATGGGGATAGGTTTTCAATATAGTTGTTTAGGCTGAGTATTAAAAAAAGAATTGTTCACACGTTGCGGAATTAATTTCCATGGGTCATCAAAAGAGAGTTGATACATCAGTCCTTCTCGCGAATACTTTAAACCTCTGATCTGGAGCACTGTTGGAGAGCCAGTTGTACTCCCGGGTCGTATAGACTTATATAATTTTACCTCTGCGTAATTTTTAAAAAATTGGTGATTTAGGTACTTAGTTTTGTATGGATTTTTTAATCTCGCGTCTTTAATTATTTGTACGAAGTTCGCGGGGACGTAAAGTTCACAATTTTTTTTGCGTCTTTCGATTGCAGAGTGCACTGAATCACACTCCATTTGAGTGTGCCCTTTTACTAGATATTTTTGATAAATAACTAAATTTTTTTCGTTTGCAAATTGAAGTAAAGCATTTGCTATGGTGACATTTCGATTTTGTGCACTACAGCCATCACTATAAATAATTATAGGTACTATGAGATCGATTTCAGTACTTAAAAAATCTATCAAACAAGATGCAAATACAGTCCCATCTACACCACCCTCGCCTTCATGCCAAATATAACAGATAACGTCACCATTAGCTATATTATAAATAGTAAACTGATGGCATTTAAGTTTTTGTTTGAAATATAAGGAGCCTGCAGGTAGATGAGGAATCATCTGAACAGCCTGGACGTCGACAGTAAATGCTTTGACTTCGCCAGCAATTGCACTTAATTTATCACGTTCTTTTTCATCTCTGGCGCGTAATTTTTCTTGTAAATGTGATGAATATTGTTCCTCAGAGATATTTTTATTTTTATAAGAAAAACAAATATCACAAGAATCTTTGCGTGGTAAAAAAATATTGATATCCATTACCAACATTTGTTTACGAAAAAATTCATAACTTGGTATTTCGTTTTGCTCAAGATCGATTGTTTTCGCGTAGGTCTCAAAATCACGATACACATCTTGAGCTGATCTATACGTAGTTTGTAAATATAATTTTGAAGAAGACTTTCTAGAATAATGAGCCTCTAATTTTGGTAATTTGTTCAAAAAATTTTGAACGTGTAATAATTTTGCATGATTGTCTTTATTTTTATTTTTTTTTAGTCTTATTTAATTTTGCTTTTTTCACTATGCCATTTTCAGGACCTTGTTTTATCCAGTTGAGGACTTGCCACTCGCCTAATCCCAGAGTAGAAAAAAACATTTTTTAGAGACTGGCAGTTGCTTATTATTCACTTTAAGATGATATTTCAGATTTAGATTTTGTTTTGACTCAATATTTTCATTGGAACGAACAATTTCTTTTTTGATAATAAGAGAAACTACGTACACTCTTCTTTGTTCCCAACCCATGTCTTTCCAAAAAGAATCAAATAATTTACTTCTTGAATTTTCGTTAATTTCATTACATTTATTTATGGTACTTTTAGCACACTTTTTTGAAGTACAGCCAGGTTTTAATTTTCGTTGTTGTCTTAATTTATATGATTTCGTATTATTATTTTTATTAACACTTGGAGTATAATAAGATCTACCCTCTTCTCGAGCTTTTTTCGCTTTAATTCGATCATATTCATCTTTGTTTCCTTCATCTTTTCGAGCTCTTTTTCTAGTCAAAAGTCCTGAGTATTCGTTTAAAATTTTATTAGCTTGAGGGTTAAAATTTGAATCTTCAGGGTTGTTGTTTTCGCTTAAATTGTTTTGATCATCTAGTTCGCTGCTATCAGTAGTATGTGACTTACGGGATGACATAGGTTTTTCTGAGTCCTCTACAAATATCCCTGTTGTTTCATCGAGCCGCATTTTTATAAACCCTGATTCAACAATATTCTCCTCCAAATCAATTGGGATGTACTCGACTGGAACAAGAAGTCCTGCGGTTTCATCCAAGACCATGGTACTTGAACTCGTTGTAATATTTTGACCTGCATCTTTTTGAATATTTAGTGATGATTCTTCAGGTAAATCAATATTAGAAATGTCAGATGAATCATCAATACTTTTTATTATTATTATTATCATTATTATTCTCTTGCGAAGATTTTGTTGGAGTACTGTCATTTATTGCTGTTGAAGATATTTCTTGTCTATTTTTTTTTAATGGTTTTTTATTTATCCTTTTTCTCCTCGGCATTTTCCACAAAAAGGAAATTTCAATTTAATTTTAGCCTAATAATCGTTATGATGATCTATTAATTTATTTATGATTCAATCTTGAATATGTTTTGGCAATAAAGTTAGGTTAGATGACGTTAAACAAAAATTTTATAATTACGTTTTGATGATAGTTTTAAATAAATTGACAAATATATTATTTAATTTACTTAGTCCAATTGAGAACGATGTTTAATAATTAAATGACGGAAATATTATTTTAAAAAGTTATTTTGATATAAAATTTAGACGCTACATTTTTAACAGCCAAATACAATCATACTCGACAGTAAACAAATGAGGTATCGTCGAGATACGAGGTTTTGCATTGCCAACTTATTGCGGCGTGAGATACAAAGTTTTAATTTGTTTAATAAAAAATAAACTGTTTAATATTTTTACATAAAATTTATAAAAGATGTAAAGGGACATGTGCTGATCATTTTTACGGTCTTAACTCAAAACCGTCAAAAATCGACTTACGAGGTTTTACCAAAGTACCGTCGATATACACGTTTGATCACGTTTAATATGCGTAAATAGTGGTGTAAATGTGGTGTAATAAACGTGTATCCACCATTTCGTGTTGGTTGGGATAAAGTAACTGCAGTTATATACTTTCATGACCTGGTCAAGTATTACATATATGTATATCTCTATAAGTATGTACTATTTGCTTTCGGTTTTCTTTATCAGTCTTCATGAGTTCTTCCAACCGATCAACCTCCTCGACGGTTCTCAGCGGGAACAGCTTTTCAATGACTTCCAAATGAGCATTATCAGCCTGTACGTTGGTTCTCTCGTTCCCTCGATGTCTGACGAGCACCTCAAGAATTTCTAACGCGGATTTCATTTGGGCCTTCATCACAGATACGTCTCTGCTTAACACAGATACGTCTCTGCTCAAATTTGCCAGGGATTCTAGAATACGAAATGTTTGGATAGTTTAATAGTGAAAAAAGTTTCAATAGTGAAGTTTTGTATCTTTGTCTTTCCAATATTATGCTGCGCTTATTACCTGCAGTGTTCATTGGCCGGTTTTCGGCTGCTACATCTGCGACCGTTATTCCAGACGTGTTCATTGGTCGAACTGAATGTGGGGATGAGCCTGTCATTGCAGAGGTGTGTAAATGCAAAGGTATTAGGTTGGTGACAAAAAATATAAAGATAGAGATTCGAAATTGATGTCTGGAGCGAATTATTTATAAGAATTACCTCGTGGCGTGATTCTGTGTATTTTTGTATTCCGGCGAATCGGAGTATACATCGTTTCCTCCGAAGCTATAGGATTTGAAAAAAGAAATAATTATTTGCATAACCAAAACTGTTCACGTGAGGATTCGAATAGGAAGAGCCTGAGGATATATGTGCGACCGATTACAAAATTATTATGACCTTCTGACTTGTTCCTACTAATTGAAATAGCTAGTGAAGACGCGATATTTACAAGAACATAGTACATCACCTGTGAACGAGGCGCGTGAACTGTCTAGCACATGTCCTGACCGTGCCATGGGTACAGGCGTGCTATTTCTAATTGTAATGCCGCTGGTTGAGGCAAGTGATGGAGTTCGACAACGTCCTAATTCTGATACTGGTGATCGGCGACGGCTGCCTTTACTCACACTTGTTGAGGAAGACGTACGCTCTATTTACAGAAACATTGATTTTCACGGAGCCTGTAGTCAATGTTTAGTACGTAAGACTTGAACATATTTTTGAACGGCCAGTCTAATATATATTATATATTTGGAGTCTATGACTAACCTGTTTCTGAAACTGCCGGGGCTACTGGAAATTTCGGAAGATTTATGATCTCCTTTTCACTGTCCGATTCAGACGAAACCTGACGTCGTGCCCGTTTTTTTCTACTTATTTTCTCATCATGATCCGTATTAAGATCACACGTGACCTCGGCTAGTTTGACTTTTCGGTTTGCCTTTTCCATCGTATCTAAAATTGAAGTGAAGCTTGATTATGAATTGTGTAGGTAGTACGTAGCAAGCGTATACCGAGAGTTTTCGGTGAAACTGATGACTCCCTCTCCAGTTTCACCGAAAACTCTCGGTAGTACTGACACGTGAATGTAATGATATAAACACTCACCGTAGGTTCCGAAATATTTAACCCTAGCATGCCACACATATTTTTTTGGGACATACTTGCCACACTCGGGCTTGTGGGACCCCATTCAGATTTTCAATCATAACTCCGAGAAAAATAGTCGTATTTTGATGGATTTTTTTTTTAATCGATAGCTAATTAGTCGAGGAATCTGTCTATGCATTGACTGAATCGTAAAAGTTGATAATTTCGAGATATACTGGTTTAAAAAATCTTTTCTCTCGAGAGAAGGGAAAAAATTTTGATTTTACGTTTTTTTTTTTTCAAAAATTCATATCTTTTTTCCTAATCGACCGAATTCAAAATTTCTTGATAATTCTGAAAGAACACATTCGAAATCATGAGAAAAAAATTTGGCGATGAAATATTCCAAAGTTATCAACAAAACTGCAAGGGGTGAAAATGACGAATTTTCAACTTCTCATTGTTTTCGTGTTTTGCGGAATGGGATGAAATATTGAATATTCGCGCTCATAATTTCTTTTTAGATCATTTTTTTTTCACATTCTGGTTGGACTCTTGACACATTAGACACAGAACAACACAAGTATGTATAACAAACATTGAATAATTCAGATAACAATTGAAATGCGCATAGGAAGGAAGAGAAATGATTATGTCAGTCGATATGTGGGTCACACCAATTGCCCTGAAACTTTCACCGAAATTACTTCGGGGTGGCACTAAGAAGTGATCAAAATCTCAGCCTCCCGTTTTTCTTCTTTTTGGCGACTTCTGCACAGCTGCGAGTTTTGCTTCGCAGATTCATTATTCACCTATAGAAATACAGAAGCGTACGTTATCCATAGACTCGTTCCGAAAATAGACAATATTTACAATGAATTAATTTATTGGCTCATATACAGGGTATATAACCTCAAGTATCGAGAATGGGAGGGACTGAGTTGACGCGAAGTCACGCCCCATCAACCAGTCAACAAAAAAATAAAAAGAAATAAAAAGAAATAAAAAGAAAAAAAGTAAATAAAAAGAAAAAAAGTAAAAAAAAACAAAAAAAAAAAAATAAATAAAAAAAAAAAAAAAATAAAAATAAAAATAAAAAAACAAAAAAATTAAAAAATTAAAAAATTAAAAAGAATAAAAAATAAAAACAAAAAAAAATAAATAAAAATAAATCAGAGAATTACCCAAATATTAGTGCAAATATATATTCAACATTCAAACTCAAAATTAAGTAAATTGTGAGATGTACTTACGTCGAAAAAAGTTACACGGACGCCACACTCGGGTTTCTCAGACCCCAACCTCACTTTCGCTACGCACTGCTCAACAATTAAGCGACAACTTGCGCACATGTGGGCCGCTACCGCTAGAGGGGACACTAAAGTTTTTTTACGCACAGGTCTCATCCGCCTCCTTGTCAAATTCTACCTACGCGAGAGTGAGAAAGTTTTGTTCGGGTCTCTCAGACCCAGTGGGGAATGCGAGGGTTAATTATCGTCCAAGATGTCTAATCTACTTGGGGTGGTACATTAGCCAATATCACCTTCCTTATCTTGGTCTGACAATTCCAATTCGGATAATAGCAATAATCGCCCTTCATCCAATTATTAGGAATAATTTCCCGGCCATCTTCGAGTTCAACCACCAAATATGTTGTACATTGCTGCTCCGTGTCGGACATTTCGGTGCACGCGTATATCGGATAATAGCAGCTACTTATTGTACTTATAGTGTAGAATTTGCAATAATATCTGACGTGTATAACCAACTAATTGTAATGGCTATAACCCATGAAATGAAATATAGATTTTGATTTTCTCAAATTGGTTGTTGGTGCGAGGAAGAGTGGAAGGAATTTTGAATAAGGGTAGGAGTTTGTTAATTCATAGTGATCGGTTGAGGAATTTGAGTGGGGAAATTGTTTAACCGTTTCGATTAGAGGTATTAATAAGACTTTACGAGCTTTCGTTATTTCTAAATGTTTCTAACGGCTATGGCTTAATAGGACCGTGAATTGAAATTGTGCATAGATATAACGGAACATTGCATTACAAAGTAGGAATATGAATAAACTAATTCAACACGCGTCGCAACACAATGAAATGTTAATCAATATTTTCCGCTATGTAAAATGGGAATCACTATGAAGCTGTCATCATTTTTCCAGGGAAATTTCATCAATTTGTGATCAATATTATCTATTGACCAGGTTTGTAAGGCTGAAGGCTCACCATAGATTTCGAAAATACCGAGAAGCGACGAACTGCACGGCTGATCGTAAACGGTGTTCTTACGCACGAACTTGTGTCCGATAATTGCTAGGCCACCATGGGGGGATGTTGCTATATTGTCGACACATACTAATATCTCCGTCAATAAAACAACAGTTATCCGGGACTTTGGTCGTAAGGGTGAAGGCTTTGTGGATTATTTTTGAAAATTGCGGACTAGTACATCCATTCACGAGGGGTCCTCGATTATGTTCACCTTTTACTTGCATATCTTTTTTGTCAATGTCACCTACACCTTGATTTTGTAATAGATTAATGGATTCACCGTATCGATTGCTAATTTGTTGCAAAGGTCTTTCTGATTTCCGAATTAATCGTTTTAAATCTTTCATAAAATTTTCAAATGGGAATGCACTAAAACTATCAAGTGAGCCGAACTCTTCACAATCTTTCGCAATATGAATAAGTCCGTGGACGTTATGTGACACGAACTCATCGCCATAAAGTGTTTTAAAAGATTCGACAAAGTGCCTCAATAACATATTGGCATACGTAATGTGCGTCAAAGCTTCAGAACAGAGTAAGCGAATAGCAATATGAAGTGAAAGGAAATTTAGGAATATACTTTTATTCAATTCAGCCTGCAAAACAAAAAGACCTGTGTACAGGAGGAATTGTCTCAATTCGGTTGCTTTCCATTGACTGATTGACTCAAGCTCGCGCGGCCTCCTTGAAAATTCCACAGGAATATAATCACGTAGGTCCACAAATAACTGTGAAATTCGTTTCACTTTTTGTGCTGATAAATATCTCACGTCTAACGGTCCCATCATCCACATTTTCAACATTTTTTTCACACAGCCGATGCAAATTAAATGCATATAATCTAAAGGGATCCTTGAAATTAACCTCATAATTGGTATATCCAATAATCTACTGCGACCACAGTGATGTTCTTCCTGTTCGACATTTCTAAAACCTTCGTCGGTTCGTTCTCGACAATTCAAGTCCGGGAAGCACATTCGATTTCTTACGAATTCCCCTTCCGTTACGCATTTAGAACAACTGAAGTAACCTGCATGGCCTTTTGTTAATGTGATGAATGATTTCGCTGGGGCATCGCAAATAATCGAATGAATATTAACATGAAATTTGGTATCATTGTAATCTACACCTGATGACATAACGTTATTTATATCCGTCGCAAATTGCTCAAGAAAGTCATTTGCACTCGCTGGTTTACTTTTCCCGAAATAACAACCTATCATAAAAACTTTTCCGTTTGGAACGATACGTCCCAAAATTGGCCACAGTTGATCCGAACTTGACTGTGATATGGGTAGCCCATCTATTCCAATTTGGATATTTAAATCCGTGTCCGTAGTATTTCGGGAGGTTCTCGAGAATTGCGTGATTCCTCTTACAATTCCGAAATGACAATATTGACCGGGTGGAATATCACGAATTATCGATGTTCGCGGTGTCAATAAAAGACTTTTAGCATGTTTCGGCAAATCAGAATGACATCCCAGGCAGCAAACTTAGCATATTTACGTTACCGTGATATCACACTGTAAAATTGCTGGTACATATCAAAGTTTATGTAAGTTTTATGTAACATTCATGTATCAGTAATCTTTTGATATAACAGAGATGCGCTTGACATATAACACTGCAATATGGCAAAGACAGTACATTGTTATGTAGCGTTGACATCACCCAGTTCTCTCTTTGAGCAGTGCCCAAGTTTGATGTAGCTGTAGTATACCAATGATGTTGCAGTGTTATATCACTCAAAAAGCACAACCAATATGTAACGTTGATATTTTGATATTACCAAGTACTATATCTTTGAACATTGCTCAAGTGTGATGTAGCTGTAATATAATTAGGATGTTGCAGTGTTATATCACCCAGAAAGCACAACTGATATGTGACGATGATATCGCAAACTTCTATCTCTGTGCTTTCCATGAGTTTGCAACTAATTTGGAGGTTATGTGTATACTGGATGTCTGGAAATCTGTGGCAAGTCATTTATGCTCGTGATCAATGAATACATTATATACTTCTACTCATAGTTATATGCATGCATGTGAAAGTGAAACTTGATGAGTAATTTGAAAAATTGATCAGGTCTATAATAATGTGAATTGCACAACCCGATACCAGCGAGAAAAACTCTGTATGTGTTCTAACCCAACTTAACCTAACAAATGTAATCTTCACCATCCACGTGAGTTTCGACGTTGCCGTATTTGTCACCCTAAGTAGTTCTGATACTTCGACCATAATATTTGAAACTTAGTTACTGTAATAAAATACTAATAACCAACGATCATCGCCTGAATTATCGTTAATTATTTGAGCTTCAAACTAAAAACTCAACTGTGTTATTCGTATAACGAGAAAAGATATTTATTTTCACGTGAAATTGTGAATAAATAAAAATAAATAAATAAATAAATGATAATAAATAAAAAAAAAAAATAAAAAAAAAAATAAAAAAAAAAAAAAAAACAAAAAAAAAATTAATAAATAAATAAATAAATAAAAAATAATAATGATAAATAAAAAATAATAATAATAAATAAATAATAATAATAATAATAAATAACCAATATTCTGATGAATTTCTGTTGAACATGATAGAGTTCTGAATGCTTATTTGGAAATGTATCGTGGTGTCGAGGCAGCGTGCCTGACTACGAATAGGTAGGTCGTGTGTTCAAAACTCGGGGGTGCGCGCGTGCGACTTTTCGCGAATTATAATATGTCCATAAATTTAGCTAGCATGAAAATTTTCAGCAGAACGCGTTCATATAGTATTCAGCACCACATTCTTACGATAAAAAAAGGATAATTGCTCAAAATAAGCAATAATAAAATCTTATTTTATTCTTTATTGACTCGTAAATTCGTACCACTGGGATGTTGCCGTTACGTCACTGCTGCATGTACCAGGTACGTAACTATGTGATGTATCTGTCGTGATTCTGACCCATAGCTGATACGTAACTATTATGTAACTTTGATCTGTAACTGTGACATATTAGCCATGGCGGCCTGTGGCGGACATTTTGATATCCTCGGACTATCTCATTTACAGTCCCGGTGATGTAGTAGTTATAACGGAAGGAACGAAGTGACGTATCTGTGATATCAGAGTGACATGATTTTGCTGCCTGGGATGGATGTGTCTTTAATACTGCTAGCAACGATGTAACAGCAGCATGTGGTACCTGACAATTTACAGCCCAATTTGCCAATAACATTTTGAAATCAGTTCCGTCCGCACGTGTATTTGTGGAGCTGCTTCTATCGGGTGAATCGAGTATTTCAGCTGATGCTATTTGCTGATTAACATCTCCTACTGCTAGATCCGCGGAAGAGGTACAGCTATACGGTTCATTCTGTGCAAAGTCCTCTAGGTCTTCAACCCGATGACAACGATAGCGAAAACTGTGAAGCGGATGATCTGAGTAACGTCAGTCATCAGTTTGACTACCTGGACAACGTCAACTACGTGGCGAAAGACCTGAAGGACGGAAATCCACAACCCGATGACAACAATAGTGAAAACCACGAAGCGGACGACCTGAGTAACGTAAGTCACAAGTTTGACTACCTAGACAAGGTCAACCACGGGGCAAAAGTCCTCGAGTACGGAAATCACTAGCCTGACGACCTGGATAACGAACGCTCCGAAGCAAAAGACCTGGGGAATGTAAGTCACCAGTTTGACCACCTGGACAACGTCAACTACGGGGCGAACGACGTAGGGCACGAGAATGACCGACCGGACGACGTAAATACTAAAAATTACGGAATAAGAAACCAAAATTTCAGGCAAAGTTCATACGACGCGGGCACTATCACTTTTACAGAATTGCTACGAGACTGAGCACGTCACTTTACGGCCGTCTTATTGGGTGGACTAAACCTTCCATGACTCAGGAACGACCGCTCCCTCGAAGTTTTTGATAAAGAACTTTATTCTTAGATTTCGACAAGGAATCTGCGTGTGAAATCGTTTCCGCGACTTGGGAATCACGCTGTATACAGTAAAACCTCCCTTATAGTCTAAGTCCGTGTTTCAGAACCTCTCTTATAGTCCACAAGAGGCGTAACGCGAGCTACGCTCATCAGCCAATCAGCGAATAGCACTCAGGGATGTGATATGTAAGAATGGGACCCTATGCGAATTTCTTACCCCAGGGCCGTAGCATGTGCCTACAAATTTGTCTGTTTAGTATGAAAAATACTACGGTACACTTTTAAATTGCTCATCAATCAGAAGTCAATTGACAAATTAAATCTGTAAAATGTTTTTCTATCAAGTGTGTATCCTTAGGAAGCCTGATTCTTGAATAATTTAGTTGGAGTAAATGGAAAATTATGAGCTAATTTTCTTTTTTTTCGCACCTCCATATTTGTTCTTTTTCTACCAGTGATCAGATATTTGGGAAAAACTTTTCAAGAATGTACCACGATACATCGTACTAAAATAACACTCGTATACTACTCAATAAAACACTCCAACTTCAAACAGCATTCGAGGTTATGGTCGTTACTAGTCGTGACGCGCGTGACGTCATGAAACGTAAAGGGGCCCCAAGCTCACCGACGCTCGAGTCTGTGTGGATGTATTGGTACACAGTAGGCGGAGCTTATAGACTATAAGAGAGGTTGTTCTTGGACTATATCAGAGGTTGGACTAAACGAGAGGGGACTATAAGGGAGGTTTTACTGTATTAGGGTAATTAAAAAAAAAAAAATTCTTCTTGGAACCAAGTCTCAAAGTTTCATTTGGGTGAGAAAATATGCCTGTTAAAATTAATATTAAAATGGTGCGCATCGCACTTTTCGATTCTGCATAAGAATCTAGAGACAGATTTTTGTAGAGAGTTGAACGCTCTATAAAAAAGTTCGAAGTCATTTTCTAATAAGTCCACTCGTTCAAAAGTTATTCAAGGTCAAAGTTTAATTTATTAATTTAATTTATTTGAATTTATTTTTACTTTTCACTTTTTTGTTTTATTTATTTATTTATTTTTTGTTGTTGTTCTTACAAGAATATGTCTGTATAGGAGCGGATCCACGTCACTTCACTCAAAAAAAAAACCGTCAAGTCACGGATCTTTGCGCCATTCGACATATCTTTAGTACTATGGAAAAAAAAAATACGACTTCAGGGATTTTGAAAAATTTTCAAAAATGGCGGAGTTAGAGCTATTTGAATGTTGGTAAGTCGCTGTTGCACGGCTATGTTTGAAAATTCATATCTCCGAAAGTATTCATCGGAGCGGACTGATCCTGGAATCATTTTGTTCGTAAAAGAATGCGCTTTCATGAAAAAAAAGTTGTTTTCAAAAAAAAAAATTCTTTCCATTTTTTTTCGTCGTTTTTATTTTTAATTTCGCTGCCATTTCCGCGGGACCTACAGGAATCCTGGAGATAATTTTTTTCGGATAGCCGAATCTTTCCCCTTCAACCCTAAAAAAAAAAAATTCATGGAGAACCTATTTGGGCCGGAGAAAAAAAATAAAACGTCTTGTCGCGCGTCGCCCCGCGCCGATCTTTTGCAATATTTTGGTGGCTCTGAAAAGGGCCGATGTTTCTAGCGATGATTTGCTCGATGGCACTTAGTGTAGGACACCTCTGTTTGAAATTAATTCATAATTTTCATGGATTCAAAATTTTCTGATGCGGAAAATAATTTTGTTTTGACGAGTTTATGAGATATTGGAATGACCGCATGTAATTTCAGAGTGCCACGAACTGTCAAGGCTTTATCAAATTGATTTTGTAGAATAAATTCTTCCGCTTGATGTTCTGCAGCCGTACAGTACGCAAAAGATATGCTTCGAAAATAAGAACATGCCCAATTATATAGATCCAGCGGTGTTTGAATAGGATCAGAGTTGCCAATCAGTTGTAAACTCGCACGTGAAGCTAATCTCTTAACAGTTCCACCTACTCCATCACACGGCCCTTTTCCACGTGATGTAGCAAAGAAATGCCATTCGGCGTGGCATTGAAAGTCTTCAAAGTGATGTGTTAAATTTATAAAATTCTTTTTGTTCTTATATTGGGAAGCTGCTCCATCAGAGAAATAAATTATTTTTTCTATGGGAATTGAATCTTGGAACTTCTCTTTCATGAAGTTGACTAATTTTTTTTGAAATAAATGAACCGCAACTGTATTATGTTTTAGATGCTCTGAAATTATCACAAAACTAAAATGTCTCAACTGGTCGTCACCGTAACTTTTATAGTAAACCACGATTGGATGAATAGTCGCCTGATTATTGCTCCAGTGAAACCCTTGCGTGGAATCTTGTACAACAAATGCATAATTCTCAGCGAAATCGCATACCACTAAAAATTGGCCAACTTTCAAGCTCTCTTTCATCTTCTGCCAATAACTACTTTGCTGCTTCGCAATGAAATCATGTGCAACCAATTTTGACAATTGATCACAGAAGTTATCCACAAAATCCTCGGACTTTTTGGTAAGTGTCTCCAAAGCCGTTCGATCCACTGATATCCACTGTTTATAAGTAACATCGCTGATGAAATTATCAAAACAACCCCGTAGATTGAGGGATTATATTCCGATACAATTGAAGGGATTAGTTACTTTTAGATATTTAACACAAAACGTTCAGAGTTTGTGCAGTTGGTGACTTCGAATTTCCAGAACAGGTATAGGTATATGTAACTCCGAGAAAACATGACCAGTAGACGGATAAGCGAAGACTAAGGTGGTTAAACAACTATTTTCGGAGAATGAATAGCCCGGGTAAGTAGAGAAGCATCAAATGTAATTTAACTCCACTACGCAACACAAGGAGCTCGCCGCGCGGACGTAGATTGACGCGCGCGGCGACGCGCGACAAGACGTTTTATTTTTTTTCTCCGGCCCAAATAGGTTCTCCATGAATTTTTTTTTTTAGGGTTGAAGGGGAAAGATTCGGCTATCCGAAAAAAATTATCTCCATGGATTCCTGTAGGTCCCGCGGAAATGGCAGCGAAATTAAAAATAAAAACGACGAAAAAAAATGGGAAGAATTTTTTTTTTTTGAAAACAACATTTTTTTTATGAAAGCGCATTCTTTTACGAACAAAATGATTCCAGGATCAGTCCGCTCCGATAAATACTTTCGGAGATATGAATTTTCAAACATAGCCGTGCAACAGCGACTTACCAACATTCAAATAGCTCTAACTCCGCCATTTTTGAAAATTTTTCAAAATCCCTGAAGTCGTATTTTTTTTTCCCATAGTACTAAAGATATGTCGAATGGCGCAAAGATCCGTGACTTGACGGTTTTTTTTTGAGTGAAGTGACGTGGATCCGCTCACATGGTACTCGCGGCCTTTGCGGCCGATAGAATACAAGACACTCGCGGCCTTGCGGCCGATAGAATACATGACACTTGCGGCCCTTGCGGAATACAAGACAAGACCAAGCCGATAGAATACAAGACACTCACGGCCTTTGCGGCCGATAGAATACAAGACACTCGCGGCCTTTGCGGCCGATAGAATACATGACACTCGCGGCCTTTGCGGCCGATAGAATACAAGACACTCGCGGCCTTTGCGGCGGATAGAATACAAGACACTCGCGGCCTTTGCGGCCAATAGAATACATGACGCTCGCGGCCTTTGCGGCCGATAGAATACATGACACTCACGGCCTTTGAGGCCGATAGAATATTTGCGGCCGATAGAATACATGACACTCACGGCCTTTGCGGCCGATAGAATATTTTCGGCCGATAGAATACAAGACACTTGCGGCCTTTGCGGCCGATAGAATACATGACACTCGCGGCCTTTGCAGCCGATAGAATACAAGACACTCGCGGCCTTGCGGCCGATAGAATACATGACACTCGCGGCCTTTGCGGCCGATAGAATACATACCACACGTAGAATCCGATAAAAATTAAAGGATAAAATAACTGAATAATAATTGTATTATAAAATAAATAAATAAATAAATAAATATCAATCGTATCATGTTAAAATTATTTACGTGTGAATAAATATAGGGATATCTACAAAACAGTTATTCATATTCATATTCATTATTTGGATTATGTCACGTCATAGTTCTTGATTCTAATTTTCAACGCAGCTTTGATTTGCGTATCGAAAAAAAAAAAAAAAAACATTTGAATGAATATCCTTCAGAATTCAATTGTTCAAACAAAAAAAAAGTTGATAAAACACGCGAACATCGAAAAGTAAGGCGTCCTTCTCATAATTGTCCACGACATCGTAGCGGGAAGAGCGAAATGTAAGTACTACCTATTAAATGAAATATTTTGTTAATCAATTGAAGTTGTAACCGTTCAAATGTGTAAAAATAATGCCTTGTCCGTCATGAAGTGTCCTAATTGCGATTAACATTGATATTAACATAAGAATATAAGTAGGAGAATATACAACGTTCAGTATATCTAAAACGTAAGCGCGACTATTTTTATCCGTTCGGAAGTATAAACAACAATCACAATAATAACAATATATAATAATTATTTATTATTTATTTATTATTTATTTATTATTATTACTATTTATTCATTATTATTATTATTATTATTATTATCATTATTTATTTTTTATTATTATCATTTATTATTATTATTATTTATCTTGGGTTCGCCTATCTCCGTAAAGGAGTGCGGGGAACGAGGTTGAGCGCCAACCGAGCGCGTCTCCGGGTGGCGGATAGGAGAACGGCCAGGGAGGTACACGGGGGAAGTCTCGAGGACCGGGGACCACAGGGTACCGGGACTTGAGACAGAGACCGTGGACGCCCAGGTTAGTCGGGGCTATAGGTGAACCAGCAGGCGTAAAAACCAGCTCAGGGGATCTAAGGCCCCGACCGTGGACCAACTCCCCAAGCCAAGGTGGAAAGCTATCGTGCCGAGGGCTGAGTGGCACTGGGGAATAGTGTCTTGAACGATGCCCTTGGGGAACCAGACGACGCCCCATTGTATATAGCCTTACCCCCACACGGCAGGCTCTGTGGGGGTGGACCTCATACTTCCTGTACACTCGTGGGACCAATTATGGATGAAAACAAAACAAAACAAACAAAAGCAACGACACACGATGAGGCGACTTCCATGGAAGTTGACTCATCGGCGAGGGGGGGCTCCGACACCGAAGGACTGCTAAGGGATGTAGAGATGTTTCGCATCTCAGCACCCGACAGCCGAACTACAGCCTCGGAGACCGCACCCATTATAACAGGCGGGGTGGAGGGGGGCTCGACATCTGTTGGGAACCCCAATGCCCCTGCTAAAAAGAAAATGAGGGGCAGAATCTCAGGGGCGGCAAGGAGGAGAGCACAGAGGGACAGACAGGACCTCTTGGACTCCTCAGAGCCGAACCAGAGAGAAGCCCCTTCAAACACGACCACAACGGGACGTGCCGCAACGGGGGGCTCAGTAAGTGGGAAACCCGGGACGAGCGCGAACTGGGTCAAAACCACACCGAGGGGTGCGGAGGGATCGGGCACGAAAAGGCCCAGACCCTCGGATAGCACCCCACCGGAGGCGTACTCGGCCCCCAAAAGGTGCAAAGGGGACGCACAAAAACCGAGACCCATGAGCTACAAACAGGCGGCCGAGGGTAGTAAGAGGGCGGTTATCGCGCCCTCGGGATACCCGGAGGTCACACTGGGGTCTGAGGAAGAGGACTTGGTGGTGCAGACGCTGTGCGCGGCGCTGGACTCCGTCCCGGAAGGGCAGGGGGTCCCGCGCTTCGAGCAGCATCGGTGCGACCAGGGACTTTTATGGGTGACCTGCTCAGATGAGGGGGCACTCAACTGGCTGAGGACGACGGTCCCCACACTAGCTCCCTGGGCGGGGGCCTCTCTCCAGCTACTGGAGGGAGGACGGCTGCCCAGGCTTACGAGGATGACCGCAAGCTTTCCGGGCATCCCGGAAAAGACCGAGGTCATCCTCAGAAGGCTGAAACGCCAAAACACAGGGCTCCAGACCCAACTTTGGAGAGTCTGGGAGAGAAAGGAAGGACCGAAAACGGTACTTCTGATCTGTGGCATTGACGAACAGTCTAGGGACGCGCTGAGGGCGGGGGGCCACCTAGCCCACTATGGACTCGGGAAGGTCTCCTTCAGGGAGGCTCACCGAAGGACTGGTGAGACACGGAAGGCCCCCGAACCCCCAACGCAAGGCAACACCGGAGAGTCGTCCGCAAGAGGGACCCAGGCTCCAGCAATGGAGACGGGGACCTCCGAGAGGACGACCGAGGTGGAGGCCGAAGAGACAGGAAGGCAGCGCTCACCTAACCCAGAGAACCGAGGTGAAGCCTCAGGGTCTCGGGGCAAGGCGGGCCCACCACGAGGCGGCCGGGGGGAAGGAACTGGCAGGACCAGAGGCCGCCCCTCAAGGGCTCAAATAAGCTGGGTCGGCGAACAGAGTGTGACGTGAGGGTGTAACCCGAGCGGAAGTAAAATTAGTTCACGCCACCAAGAGATAATTATATTTATTTAACTTACTTTCCAATAAGTCGGTATATGGGATCTTGCTTACCTAGTTCTATACAGAACTGTACGTTTAATAAAATATTCTACTTATGAGGCTAAATAGGTAGAATGGGGATTAGGTTAAATGAAGGTAAATTCGAATTAAAGTGATTTGTTAACTGGTAAAAATTAAAGTATATTCTGATATGATTCGATTGGAATATGAAGCGTATGGTTAACAAAGATATAATAAAAGATAATGATTACTTAAACCCTGATGATTACAATTATGATTCGATAGATATTCGTAATACTATAGTCGGATCTTCGTTATACAACTCTCTCTCTCTCTCTCTTGTAGTTATATTATAATAATGTAAGCTAACTCATAAGAGAAATAATAGCGCCGTGATACTCTAGGCAAGACTTATTTCGCACACGAATGACTTGCGTGTAAATCAGCCTTATAATCCCTTTTAGCGATTTTCCTAGTAAGAGAGTTTTTGATATGGAAGACTTACACCAAAGACTGTCTTTTGATCACTATGAATATTGGTAAACAATTGGTATTTAAAAGTAAAGACTTAGCGTTGCTGTCTGACTGTCCTGGGGTTGGGTCCCGTCGGATAGAATCGGAGCTGTCGGCTGATAAATAACTCCAGTGGTCTCACCTCGTGGTTAATACGTTCACAACACCAAAACCAAACACTCTGTCTCTGAATAAAGTTTATAACTGAAGCTACTAATTATGAAAATTAGAAATATAGTGTAACTACGATTAAAATGTTAATAGGTGAAAATCAACTATTATTTTATGTTGAGATTATTAATGATTATAAAGAAATCAATACGATTTTTGCTGTTAAAAATTATAAATTGTGTCCATGCACTGAAGTTAGCTTTCGCTATTAGAGTTTTTATTTTTACGAGATTTACTAAGTCCTTTAGCGTTGTCACTTAATAAGATTTTCAAACACTAACTCTTGCTCAATTATGAAACCTCGGGACGCGTCCGTGCACTATGCAACTTTTTAGACGAAAGACAAGTTATTCAGTTTGGATGCAGCCACGAGGCCGCCGTTGCATAGCATAGGTGTTACTCCGCGCCGTAATTAGCCTATCAGAGACCTGCGTCTTTACGCGGATGAGTGAAACTCATCGCTCCTGTCCGCTTTACCTAAGACAGCGTTCCGCGGTCCCATTCTCAAGACAGTCTGTCTGTAATAACATTTACCATTTCATGTACTCTGGTTCTTGACAATTCTTATCACACATTCTTCCATACGTTTTAGTGAACAGTTTGTTATTATTGAGAATATCCCTAATGGGTTGGTTGATCCTATTTGTTATTAGAAATATTTATTTATTGAGAGAGAAGTCACATCGAACCGACTATGCAGTGCTGGGTCAGCAAAACCCCACTGCTGTATCCACTCTTAGCTTACCTCAGGATATTAAGTTCTTATCACTAGGACTCGGCCGGAGTTCGTGACTTTTAAGCAGAGAGGGTTTTGAAATCGAAATATTTGTTTCCTCTCTCTCGGATTATATGTCTGCAATCTTCTCACGGTTTTTATCTGTGGGAACTTAGAAAATGTGAAATTTTGAAAAGTGTGGGGCCGTACGTAACAAGAGTGTGCGGGACGGGAGTCAAATGACCCTAGACCGCACGGAGGCAGGACCCGGCAGAGTAGAGCAGGAGCCCTCAGCAGACGGGCCTCCCGCAAACGCCAGCCTGTGCGCAGAGGAGAACCTAAATTAGGAACTCCCCCGCACCCGGACAAAGAGGCAGGGAAGATCTAGACCCATGACTAGGGGCGAGATCAGCGTTTCACAAATCAACCTGCGCCACTGCAAAGCGGCCTCGGCAGTACATAGCCGAGACCTGGCGGTGGAGAACACGGACATATCACTAATACAGGAACCATGGGTAGTCAAGGGACTTATTAGAGGTATAGACACCAGCAACGGGGCTCTGATAAGCGCGGAGGGGGACGCCGGCCCAAGAGCCTGTGTCTTTATCAACAAAAGACACTGCGCTCTAAGGCTGAGCCAATTCTGCAGCAGAGACCTAGCAACAGCGACTATCAAGGGGAAATTGGCGAAAGGCGGTACGATCGACCTGGTCGTCTGCTCAGCCTACCTCCCATACGACTCAGAGGATCCGCCTCCCACGGAGGAACTCAGAGCACTGATAGAACACTGCGCACACAGAGGGCTCAACCTGCTGATTGGATGCGATGCGAACGCACACCACGAAGTATGGGGCAGCTCAAACACGAATGAAAGGGGTTCAGCATTGCTGGAGTACCTCTCATCCACGGGGCTTGAGATCCTCAACAAAGGGTCACAACCGACATTCGTCATCCCCACCAGGCAACAGGTGATAGACATCACACTTGGTTCACCTAGACTCGCCGGTATCGTGAAACGCTGGCGAGTACGGGAAGAAGAGACCCTCTCCGACCACAAAAGAATCTCCTTTGACCTGAACGCAAACGCGACCTGGGAACAGAGGGAGACATATAGGAACCCCAGAGCCACCGACTGGACCTCCTACAAAGAGGAGCTAGAAGGGAGGCTCAGGGGGACCTGTAAGAGGCTCAGAACAACAGAGCTAGTGGAAAAAGAGGTGACCAAACTGCAGACGGCCATCATACAAGCCTATGAAAAGGCATGTCCTGCCAAACAAAGGAAAGCGAATAAGAAGGTGCCCTGGTGGAACAGAGAGCTGGGCAAACTCAGAAACAGCTCTCGCAAACTACTCAACAGGGCCCAAAAGACGCAAAATAATGATGACTGGGCTGCCTACAAAGCAGCACAGAAGGAATACAAAAATCTAATAAAGAAATCAAAGAACGAGGCCTGGAGGGGCTTCTGCGAGGAGACTGAGGCCCTATCAGTAGTGGCCAAGCTCCGCAAGGTCTTCACTTCAGGACCTCCGATAAAACTCGACAGTCTCATACTCCCCGATGGCAGCATGGCGGAGAGACAGTCAGATATACTGTCGCACATGCTGAGCACCCACTTCCCGGGTTCCACACCTGTGTTACGGGGAACTCCTCCAAGGGAGGAACCCAGCAGAAGAGGACCGGGAGATTGGGGAATTGCGACGGAGATCATCACGCCAGCAAGGATAAGGTGGGCTATCGACACCTTTGATGGGTACAAGAGCCCAGACACTGACGGGATATTTCCAGCCCTTCTACAGAAGGGAGGAGAAACCCTCACCAGCTCGCTCAGCGCAATCTTCAGGGCCTGCCTAGCATTATGCTATATACCCAGGAACTGGAGAGAGGTCAGGGTGGTCTTTATACCGAAACCGGGAAAAGACTGCTACGACCAAGCGAAATCATGGAGACCTATCAGCCTCATGTCCTTCATGCTGAAAACCACGGAGAGACTGATAGACAGGTACATAAGGGACCGGGTACTGGCGGCGAGGCCGGTCTCACGGGCCCAGCACGCATATCAAGCTGGTAAATCTACGGAGACGGCACTTCATCACCTCGTTCGCGAGATAGAAGGACCACTACTCCGGCAGAGAGCAGCACTGTGTGTGTTCATGGACGTAGAAGGAGCGTTTGACAACACCTCCTTCAACGCAATATGCGATGCCCCGACGAGATTTGGTACCAACATCGCGGTGGTGGACTGGATCAGGCAAATGCTACGATCCAGGACGGTCACCGCGAGCCTCGGCGGAACAGTGACCAGAGCTCAGGTCGACAGAGGCTGCCCGCAAGGGGGTGTTTTATCACCCCTGCTGTGGACTCTTGTCGTGGATGGGCTCCTCATCAGGCTCGAGGAGTTGGGGGTGACGACCGTGGGCTACGCAGACGACGTGGCACTGGTAGTTGCGGGCGACCACCCCCGATACATGTCGAGCAGGATGCAGAAGGCACTGAACATCGTTCAAGAATGGTGCACATCTCAGGCGCTAAGAATAAATCCAAGCAAGACTGAGATGGTAGTATTCACGAAAAAACGACGCTTCGAAGTGGGACCCGTTGAGGTCTTCGGCTCGAAGCTGGAAGTCTCACACACGGTACGCTACCTGGGCATCTACCTGGACAGCAAGCTATCGTGGAAGGAACACGTGTCCAAGCAGGCACGGAAGGCCACGGTCACATACTGGGCTTGCAGGAGGATGGTAGGACAAACCTGGGGACTAAAACCCAGGGTGGTCAAGTGGATATACACAGCCATCCTTATGCCCCAGATATCATACGCATCCGTTGTATGGTGGCCCGCCATGGGCAAATCCACGCTAAGGAAGACAATGGAACGGGTATACAGGCTGGCGTGCCTGGGGATAACGGGGGCGCTTGGAACCTCGCCCACGCTCGCCCTGGGGGCTCTCCTGAACCTCCCGCCCCCGCACATTACGGTAGAGGCGGAGGCCTGGAAGTCAGCCCTGCGCCTGATGCACCAAGGACACTGGAGGAGAACTGGAGTAGGACACACGTTGATACTACAGAAGGAAGGGGCACCGCAGGTGAACCTAACCCTAGGCGGGGACCGCTGCCCCAACCACTACCAGTTCGAGACAACTTATAGTGTGGTAGTACCGAACAGACAGACATGGTCTGAAGATCGGGACAACCTGCTCTCACCACGGGGACTAGTATGGTATACAGACGGGTCCAAGACCGAGACAGGGGCCGGGGCCGGAATATGGAGCGAGGGACCGAAAACGAGCGTATCGCTCGCGCTCGGGACCACAGCCTCGATTCTCCAGGCCGAAGTGTTTGTCATACTGACCGGCGCCAAGAAGATCCAGACGAGGGAACTCAGGGGTAAACACATCTACATCTGTAGCGACAGCCTGACGGCGCTCCGATCTCTCAGCGCTTGCGTCGTCAGATCCAGGCTCGTCAGAGAATGTGCGGAGATACTCTCACGGCTATCCCGCGACAATCGCGTAAAATTGTTATGGGTGCCAGGTCACAGCGGAATACATGGCAATGAGAAGGCGCACTGCTTGGCAAAGGCAGGGGCTCTACGCAACAGGGTCGACGATGGGTGCCTTATTGGCCTACCCCCGACTCACGCCAAGGGACTAGCGAGTGAGTGGACTAAACACCGCTTCGCGGACCTATGGATACAGACACCAGGCATGGCTCACACTAGGGCCCTCTTCCAGGGACCCTCCCGTGGGACAGGCAACTCACTTACCAACCTGGAAAGAACCAGACTCAGGCTCCTGGTGGGGCTGGTCACCGGCCACTGATTCACAGGGAAGCACATGGTGCGGATGGGGCTCAAAGATGAACCACTCTGCACCAGATGCGGGGAAGAAGAAGAAACACCACTACACCTGATAACACGCTGCAAGGGCCTAGAGGGACCTCGGAAGGAGGCCCTCGGTGAAACCTACAGTGCCGGTAGGAAAATCGAGGACATGGGGGTGGGAGGGCTACCGCATTTTGCTCAAGTGGCACACCTGACCCCAGCGCCTACAAACTAAGGTGCCCCTAAGGGCCCGGGCACAATGGTCCTGATGGACTGAGCGCCCGGTTAACCGCTCGACCTCGTTCGGGCTCAGAAATACAATACATTATTATTTATTCATTATTATTATTATTATTATTATTCATTTTTTATTTTATTATATATTATATTCCATACGAAACCAACCAATCCGTAACCCCGACCATTTTTGATTTTGTTGAAAATTTTCTATTTGTTTGTACTTACCGAAAGCAGTCTTTTAGAATTTTTTAAGATTTTTGTCTCAACTCGTCCAAACACAATCAATTTCTTAAAATGTATAAATTGGGACCATTTTGATTTTATGTAAAAAAATTCTCGAATTTTCAATAGACATTTTTATAAGTACTGACCAATTCGTAGTTTGTGATATTCATGGCTTGTAGTTTTTTCCAATTTTTTTTTTTTTTTGCTTTTTTTTTTTATTCGTAGCTTGTGATTTTCATGGCTTTGTTACGTCCTACTCCACGTTCCTCTCGCCAACCTGCTATCATATCTCCTTGGATGATACCTTACCTCCTGCCTTCCTACCTCGCTATCTTTCTCACGCTAACCCGCTGCACACGACACTCACAAGTGCATCGGTCTGCAATCCTCTAATCCCCACCTTTACCTCAAGACCTCACGACTAACGAATTACGATTACAATAAGACACTTCCCAGTCAACCTTCATCTCCTTTACTTCTACTCTCCTTTTATTCATACATTCTTCCTAACTCACTTCCCAACTATACTCGTTACAGTAGACACCTAGAATAACTAAATAACTTGGCCTACTAAATATAACTAAATACCACTCAGACCAATGTATCATACCTAAATAAAATATAATACTGTTCGTTTTAAATACAACCATTAGTTCACTGCTACATAACTGTCCAATTACCTATCATCGATATCCCTCGGTTATACCGTAGTATTTAGAACAGGGACAAGACCCCTTAGATAAGACATTACACTGGTGGCAGCGGTGGTCCCCCTGTTACTGAGGGTAATCGAAGTAAAGTGAACGAACGAAACCAATACCATGACGATATAAACTTCAAACTAAACAAATTGTGACATAAACCAGTGAACTAGTGAAAAAAAATAAAAAACAAGTGGTGTGAACTAATAACCCTCTTCCGACTGAAAAGACTCAAAAGACGCAAAACTAATATAAAAATACAACTACGACAGAAACATTACCTACAACTTGTGAAACAAAACGTAGTTATCAAATATCGAAAAACTGCACAACCGAAAACCTAGACAAACACACGGAGGTCTACTACACACCGCGTTACGATCAGTGACTCTTATCAACCTGCCGATAGTAGATTGCTGCTAAAACTAAACCGATCACGAAGGTTTACTATACTTCGCGTTACGATCAGTGACTATTATCAACATTCCGATAGTAGATTGCTGCTAAAACTAAACCGATCACGAAGGTTTACTATACTTCGCGTTACGATCAGTGACTATTATCAACCTGCCGATAGTAGATTGCTGCTAAAACTAAAACAAACACGAAAATTTACTATACTTCGCGTTACGATCAGTGACTATTATCAACCTGCCGATAGTAGATTGCTGCTAAAACTAAAACAAACACGAAGGTTTACTATACTTCACGTTACGATCAGTGACTATTATCAACATTCCGATAGTAGATCGCTGCTAAAACTAAACCGATCACGAAGGTTTACTATACTTCGCGTTACGATCAGTGACTATTATCAACCTGCCGATAGTAGATTCCTGCCTAAAACTAAAACAAACACGAAGGTTTACTATACTTCGCGTTACGATCAGTGACTATTATCAACCTTCCGATAGTAGATTGCTGCTAAAACAAAGAGCAGAAGCCGAATATCATCGACTAACTTCAAGGCACCTTGCCCCTCAAAGGCTCATCTGAGCCCCACAAAGAGCGAACTCGCTCCAACGAGTTATTCCAGTGACGACTTCACGACAACTACCTATACCGATGAAGAACTACCTGGATTACAACCCTCGAAATGTTACCTTCCCACCATTTCAACAAATTACTATAACAGGAAACCTATGCAAACCGGAAATACTACTCACCCTACAACTTTCATAACATTCTTCGGTTTGTAAACCCACTAAATGTAACCAAATTACTTAACTTTATTACATAATTAGTTGTAAACCTTAACTTGTAAAATGCCTGACTCAAAGGAAACTAACGTTCCGTACCTACCATGGGAAGTCATTATTGAGATGATTCCAACATTCAATGGATCTAATGTAACGATAAGTTCCTTCATTTCGAAAGTAGAAAATGCAAAGAAACTGATAAATCCGCGACATCTGTTTACACTGACAGTAATTGTACGTTCGAAAATTGAAGGTCGCGCCGAACGAGCATTATCGCGACGTAACCTCGATTCTTTGCAAACAATTATCAACGATCTGAAAAGATACTATGAGCCTAAACGACGACTAACAGACGTACAATTAGCAATAAATGAAGCGTACCAAGAACAAAACGAAAACGCACTAAATTACGGTACTAGAATAGAAGAATTAGTAGAAGAAGCTTACGAAATAATAGAATACGAAGAAACCAGCGAACACGCGAAAATTCTGACCGAAAATGTTAACGAAAATGCATTACGATCATTTATAAAAGGCCTATCCAAAAATTCAGAACAAAGAGTAGCTAACGAAAAACCTCACACGTTGCGCGAGGCAATCGATAAGGCAGTAAGCGCGGAAAGAATAGTGTTAGAAAGACGGAAGTTGAGAGAACAAACATACAATGACTTACATGACAGTTACTCGAAACTGACACCGCCTTACGATCCGTCGCCGACCTGCAGCTACTGTAAGCGAGCTGGCCACTCGGTAGATTGCTGTGAACACAGCCAACAATCCCAGATCTACCTTGATCAAAACTACCCAAATCAAAAATACGAACCAAGTGACAGATTCCAATCACATGACGTTAGAATTGATTACACAAACACTGACTACGCGAATAACGATGACTTTCAGATAAACTATGAACAACCCTATGACACACAACATCCAAACCTCACAGACGAATTATTCGCCCCTTCTACGGATGCTCATGAAAACCCTGTATCAATTCTTATGATTAACGACATAGGACCACAACCAAAAACGAAAACTTCGCCTCATGAGACGAATGATAAATACACTACTACTACCATTACTATCAAACAAACTACAAATACTGCGACACCAACACCCTCGAATAGTTTAGCTATCGACACGACCTACAACAACACACATGACCAACGTCACGACGATTCACTATCACCAGGTTACCGAACACCGCGACGCAAGCCAACGGTAGATAATCTGCACCTGGACTACACACACGACTCGGACAATCACTTACACAGTCGTCAGAAATATAACATTACCACGGTCTCGTCTAACGTAAACAAAATAATCTGCAAAAAGACACACACCAAAGAAACAAACGCTATACCGATGAATAAAAAATCGGAACAAAAACTCCCGAGACTTTACCATAAAACAAATTCCCAATCATCCGACATCCGAGGTAAAACAGTAAGAAGAAATAACACAAGACCTACACCATATCGCGTTCAATCAACAATCAGTAAAACGGCGAATCTCACACGAATGAATCTACCACCCTCATTGTTAAGGAAATTAGAAGTTCCGGCGGCTGAAGATCCACTAAATCGCCCGCCGCCACATCCTCCCCCTTTTTTCTGACTAAACAATCGCAACTAACACTGCCCATCAATATGACAAAAAAAAAAAAAAAATTAATTACAAACAATATCTTCATTCTTGACCTAATAACATGTACGACATACGTAAACAAGCAACAATGAACCTAAAAGAAGCAGAATTCAAAGACAAAACCTACTTATTAGAAATACTTCAACAAATTAAAACTAGCAAACACACGAGACTAACAAGACAAATAATTACAGATACGACTCTGAACCTAACCGAGATAGGAAAAAAATTCGTCGGATACAGTCAATGATACTTTTCTTTGTGTGAAACATTTTTATTTGCGACGTTTCGGCTGGCGACGGCCGGCCATCTTCAGGCAAATTTTGACGTTCCTCATTGCCTAAGATGTTGTTGGTTCGGCGATTAGTCGGGAAGTGACCAACAACCAACCAACAACATCTTAGACAATGAGGAACGTCAAAATTTGCCTGAAGATGGCCGGCCGTTGCCAGCCGAAACGTCGCAAATAAAAATGTTTCACACAAAGAAAAGTATCATTGACTGTATCCGACGAATTTTTTTTTCCTGTACATCACACGGTCACGAAACTACATCACACTAACCGAGATACATGAAGACTTGAAAAAGAACCATACTGTAAACTTATCCACAATTCCCATATTTCACTAAGCAAAGCCCCACCTCCTATACACCAGGCAACGACGAACTACTTATATAAACTCGACTAATGTAAGCTAGATTTTAAGTCATACCATTACCAATGTTTTTGAACACCTACTTAGACTTAAGCCTTTAGAATATCATTCAAACCTTAGCATTAGGATAATAATATCACCAACATTCATAACACATTAAACATTCACTTATTTGTGAACTTATAATTATAAACCTACGGAAACCTACAATACAGAACCTTAATACATACCATCACCCATATTTTTGAAATTGTAATCACTTGCTTAGACTTAAGCCTTTATAATACAATTTAAACGTTAGATAACAATTGGATAGCACAATCCTTGTACACATACACCTACTATACTCCTCACTATTACTATACTTTCATACGCATTTTTATACGCTATCTCATTGACAACCACATACCTACTAGAATTACTATAAAACTGTAATTCCGCATACTGCCAATATTACCGATATGCAACCCTAATATCAATATGAGAATAATACATATTCGAACCATACTCATCACACTATCATTTGTACTACCGGACTTAATAAAGGCTCATACCACACTACTTAGTCCACTTACCACACACATACATCCATTTATAATTCACAAATGTTTACTTACAACTATACCTATCTAACTACGTTACTTAGAAACATATTTCTTGTATCCAATCAATATGTTCCCTCTAACGCGGGGGGTGTTACGTCCTACTCCACGTTCCTCTCGCCAACCTGCTATCATATCTCCTTGGATGATACCTTACCTCCTGCCTTCCTACCTCGCTATCTTTCTCACGCTAACCCGCTGCACACGACACTCACAAGTGCATCGGTCTGCAATCCTCTAATCCCCACCTTTACCTCAAGACCTCACGACTAACGAATTACGATTACAATAAGACACTTCCCAGTCAACCTTCATCTCCTTTACTTCTACTCTCCTTTTATTCATACATTCTTCCTAACTCACTTCCCAACTATACTCGTTACAGTAGACACCTAGAATAACTAAATAACTTGGCCTACTAAATATAACTAAATACCACTCAGACCAATGTATCATACCTAAATAAAATATAATACTGTTCGTTTTAAATACAATCATTAGTTCACTGCTACATAACTGTCCAATTACCTATCATCGATATCCCTCGGTTATACCGTAGTATTTAGAACAGGGACAAGACCCCTTAGATAAGACATTACAGCTTGTAGTTTTTTCCTATTTTTTTTTTTTTTTTTTTGTTTTTTTAACCAAGGAATCGTGATTCCTCCTTGAATTAATAACGCAAGTAGTGTGATTTGATTCAATATTATTTTTATAAATATAGTATATATAATATATTATTTATTAATTATTAATACATTTTTTTTTTTTTTTTTTTGACTCGTGCTCCCTCTTGGATTAATAACACAAGTAGAGTGATTTGATTCCAAATTATTCTTTTTCAATTTATTGAAATGGTTTGTACACGAATATTCACACAAAAATGTAAATGTGTACAAATCACTTCAATAAAATTAAATAAACAAAATAATATAATAATAATAATAATAATAATAATAATAATAATAATAATAATTATAATAATAATAATATTAATATAATAATATTTGTACACCAATTTTCACACAAAAATTTAAATGTGTACAAATCACTTCAATAAAATTAAATAAACATTTATAAATCAAAAATGGTCGAGGCTACGTATTGGTCGGTTTCGTATGGAATTCCCAATAAATGATTACTCCAAATGATAGGAACTTACACTTCTTTGTTTCCAGACTAAAATAAGAAAAAAAAAAAAAAAAAAAACAAAGAAAAATGGGCTCGAATACTTCGAAACTAAAGGGTGAGTCGCATGTGATGACGATCATTGGCAAAGTTTACTTATATGCGTTATGTAAAGCTTGCCAATAACGTTAACTGTACTATATAACTTCTTTATTTCTTCTTTTTGTTTGCCTTTCGGCGTTACAAGTTCTCCTTTACATCTTACACCCTTTTACTTCATTTCTTATGTTTACTTAATTCTACTTTCTATAATCTCTTTCTGCTAAATAATAACAACACCAACATAACTTAATCTGCTGAACTAAACTGTGACTTCTATCTGCACTTATCTTTTTGTAATTATTTAATGTAATGACTTTATGTAATTGGCAACTAAACCATGTTATTCTCTCCCTCAATAATAGACTATAAACAAAATAACGAGAAACAAAACTTAACTAAATACTTATATATCCTTGCTCTTTCTCTTTTTCCTTTCCCCTCTCCTCTTTTATTCCTTCTTCACTTCCCTCTGTCTGCGCTCCTCCCTCATCTGATCCATTTCCTTGAAGATCTCCTCCGTTCTCCTCCTCAGCGTCTCCATTCTTTCATCTTTTCTTTCCTCTCTCTCCCTTTCCTCTCTCCTCTTCTGTCTCTCTTCTCTTTCTCTTTTCTCCTTCTCCTCTACCAGCCTCTCGTCCTTCCATTCCCTTTCTTTTTCTTTTCTTTCCTTCTTTCTCCACTCGGCTATTTCCCATCTACCTCTCCTCTCCGCCTCTGTCTCCGCCTCTCTCCTCTTCCTTCTCTCCTCTCTCTCTCTGAATGTTAGGTCTTCCTCTAATATAATTCCGTGCCTTTTCTCCATTCGCTCTTTCCCCTTCAGCACCTCTCTCCTCTCTTCCTCACTCCATACTCTTACTATTACCACTCCCGCCTCTTTACTCTCTCCGCTGTTCCCGCTCTCCCACTCCTTTTCTATCTGTATTTTCTTTCCCGCTGCCTCTTCTATTACGTCCCTCGCTATATTTCTCCACTCCTTTTGTCCACTTATCCCTTTTATCACTATATTTCTCCATTTCCTCTCTTTAGCCCTCTCCTCGTTGTCCTCCGGGTTCTCTGTCTTCTGTCTCTTGTTCTCGCTCGTCCCTGCCTCTCCCTCTTTTCCTTTTTCTTTCTCTACTTCTCCTGTCTCTTTTCCTTGTTCTTTCTTCCCCTCACTCCTGTTTCTCTCTCTTTCCATTTTTTCTTCTTGATTTTTCATCCACTCTGCCTGTATCTGCCTTATATTTCCTATTTCCTTCCTTACTCCCTTCATTTCCCCGATAATTTCTTCTATTAGCTCCTTAATCTCTTCCATCTTTTCCTCTTTCTTTATCTATTTCGCTTACTTGTCTTTTCTCCCCTTTTCTATCCGCTTCTTTTCCTCTATTTTGTCTTTTTTCGCTCTGGATTCCTTTTTTCTCTGTGAACCTCTCCGACCACGTTGTTCCTATTCTCTATTTCCTTCTTGACTGTTTCCCCCTGAGCCTCGTGTCTGCCATGTGCTCCTCTCCCCTCTTTTCCTACCTGTCGCTGCCTTTTACTCCCTCTGTGTTTTGCCGTCGCTGTGGTCTATCTTCACTGTTGTCCAACTATCTCGTTATTCAAACTTTCCTGGACTCACTTTTGTCCAGCTAACTTGTTAGTCATAACTCGCTGGACTCCTACTTCCATTAGTTAGTTACTCGAGTTAGACACTGTTTTCTCTTTCTTACCCCCTCTTTTTCCTGTGCTCTCTCCCCTTTTTCTTACTCCCACTGTTCTCTCTCCTTTCTTTCCACTTCTTCCCTCTTCACCTTTAGCGCTTTTCCCCACTTTATTCCTTTTCCCTCATCGTTTAGAATTTCCTCTATCGTTCCTTCTATTTCGTCCATCTCTCTGCATGACCCGGTCAGATGTTCTAGAGTTTCGTCTTCCTCTCTGCACATCCTGCATTTTCTCTTTTCCTCTTTCATCCAATATTTGTTTCCTCTTTCCTCATTCCCACATCTTAGCCTCGCTATTATTCTTACCTCCTCTCCTCCTTTTCCTCTTCTTCCTTTCATGTATCTCGGCCTCCCTGCCACTCTTATCTCCTTGTATCTCGGCACACTCCTCGAGTTCCATATCTTCTCCATTCTTTCTTGTTCCTGTACTTCTCTGTCCCTCTCCACCGCTCTGTTTTCTATCGATCCTTCGTTTTCCCATATTCTCTTTACTTCTTCTCCTCCCAGTCCACATCTCCACATGTATCTTTTTCTTTCTTCTGCCCACCTGTCTAGTTTTCCTCTTTCCTCCCTGCTTCTTCTCTCTCTTTCTGCTTCCCTAAGTATCTTTCTCCTGTCATCTTTCCTTGCTTTCTCCTCGAATCTCACTGCCCTTCTTCTTGCTCCTACTCTTATCTTGTCCAACTTCATCTCCTCTCTCACTACGTATCCTGGTGTTGTTCTCTCCAACCCTAATATCCATCTTACGTATCTTTCCTGAAGCCTCTCTGCTTCTTCTCTCTCTTCCCATCCCCATATCTCCGCTCCATACATTAATATTCCCTTGACTACCGCCTCAAATACTTTCATCCTCCACCTTATATCTCCTTTGAATTTCCTCTCTCCTATGCTCCACAGGCCCCCCATTGCCTTCCTTGCCTTTCCTATTCTATCTTTAATGTGCGGTTTCTCACTGTTCGTTCTACTTAGGATATATCCTAGGTACTTCATCTCGTCTACCTCCTCCATTTCTTTCTCTCCCCATTTCCATTGTTGCCTCCTCCTCCTCCCTTTCCCCTTACAGCATATCATTATCTTTGTCTTCTCGTGGTTTACTTCCAGTTTCTTTCTTTGAAAATACCTGTCTGCTCTGCCTATCATCTCCTTCATCCCTTTTTCGTCTTCCGCTATCAGCACTACATCATCCGCGTATCCCAATGTCCATATCTTCTCTCTCCCTACCACCACCCCCCCGTCTTGTCCTTTTCTCATTGTCTCCTCCATATCTGCCATGTAGATGTTAAACAGCGTCGGACTTAGTGGGCACCCCTGCCTTACCCCTTTGTCCACCCAGAATACTTCCGATATCTTCGTTCCCACTCTCACCCTGCATCTCGTTTCTCTGTATACTTCTTTGACCCTTTCTACCATGTCTTTCCCTATGCCTCTCTTCTTCATTGCCTCCCATAATATTTCCCTGTCTAGCTTATCAAATGCTGCCTTCAGGTCCACGAATGTCATGTATACCTTCCCCTTTTTCTCTTCTATCTTTTTTCCTACTACGCTTTTTATTATGTATATGTTATCCATCCCTCTTCTTCCTGCCCTAAATCCCATCTGCGTTTCATCGAGTCCTCCTTTTTCTTCTAGCTCCTTCATTATTCTATCGTTCAGTATCATTGTGTATATTTTATATGCCGTCTGTGTCAATGTGACTCCCCTGTAGTTCTTCACTTCCTCCGCACTTCCCTTCTTGTGAATCGGTATTACTATTCCGTCTCTCCATTCCTCCACATACCCCTCTCCTTTCCATGTTCTCCAGATTATGTCCTCTAACTTTTGCCTCACACTTTTCCCTCCTGCTATCCACGCCCCATTTTTAATTCCATCTCCTCCTTCCGCCTTTCCTCTCTTTAGTTTCTTTATTTTCTTCCTCACCTCCTCCTTTATCTCGCCCTCTTCCTGTTCTTCCCTCTTCCTTTCCTCCTCCTCCCCCTCCTCCCCTCCGTTCGCCTCTCGCTTCCCTTCTTCCTTTCCTCTCTCCTCTTTTTTTCTTTGTTTCTCTTTCCCTGTTTCTCCCTCCTCCCCTTCTCCCTTTCCTCCCCGCTCCTCTCTTCCTCCCAACAGCTCTCTGAAGTGTCTCGTCCACTCCTCTATCTTTATGTTCTCACTTATCTTCACCTTTTTCTTCCTTTCTCTGTTGATGTATTTCCACATTTCCCCTTCCCCCTTTATCTCTTCTATTCTCTTGTTCTCTGCCTCTCTCCATTCTTCCTTTTTCCTTTCACATAATTCTTTATACCTTCCCCTTTCTTCTTTGAACTTCTCCATCTCTCTCTCCTCCTGTCCCCTCCTCTTCCCTACTGTCCTCCACGCGTCCCTCATTCTTTCTTTTTGTCTTCTGCATTCCGTATCCCACCATTCGTTTCTTCCTATCTTCCATGCCTTTTTCTTCTTCTTTCTTGTTGTCATTTCCTTTACTTTCTCCACTAATTCCCTCCACCCCTCCTCCATCCCTTCCTTCTCCCACTTTATCTCCTCTGTTTTTTCTCTGAATTCCTCTGTCTCTTTCCTCCCCCATATTTGTCTTTCCCCTTCTGATTCCTCCTCCCCCTCCCTTTCTTCCTCTCCTCCTGCTGTTTTGACTACCATCGGTTGGTGATCTGACTCTGTTCTCCTTTCGATCTCTAAGCTCTTTACCTCTTCCCATGTTTCTTCGTTCACTATCCCATAGTCTATTGTCGTGGCCACTCCGTTCCTTCTATAGGTTATCTCCCCCTCTTCATCTCCTCTTATGTTTCCATTCAGTATTGTCCACCCTCTTCTTTTTACTAGCCCCAGCAGAGCTTCCCCTTCTTTGTTTTTCTTTTTATCTTTCGCTTCCCTTCCTCCTTCCTCTTTCTCCTCTCCCTCTTCCCTTTTTCCTTCCTCCCCTATCCTCGCATTGAAGTCTCCTCCTATGACTAGCCTGCCTTCCTCCTCCTCTTCTCCCACTATCTCCTCCAGTCTTTTTATTTTTTCCTCGCCCCCTCCTCTGTTGTACACCGTTATTATTCTCCACCTTCTCCCTCTTATCATCACTTTCCTCTCTTGTATTCCCTCTTCCTCCGTTCCTTCCTCCTCTCCTTCCTCCATGCTCATCTTCTCCCTTACCCCCGTGATGATCCCCCCCTTCGCTCTTCCTTTTCTTTCTGTTCTCTCTGCCCCTTGACACTTCCATTTCCATCCCTTTGGCATGTTCTTCTTCCATCTTTCCCATTCTCCTTCTTCCATCCATGTTTCCGTCATCCCTACTACGTCAAATTCTCCTATGTACTCCCAGAATTCTTCGTCTTTTCCTCTTATCCCCGCTATATTCCAGAATAGTATTCTTGCCTCTGTTTCCCCTTTCCTTTCCTATTCCCCCCCTGTCGCTCCTTCTCCTCCCCCTCCCCTTCCCCCTCCTGCTCCTCCTCTCTCTGCTTCCCCTCCTCTCTGTCCCACTCTCACTAGTTCCCCTCTCTCTTCCTTCCATTCGTACATTATGTCGTCCACCCACATCTTCTTGTATCCCACTGTCGCCTTACGTCCTTTCTTTCTTTCCTGTTTCGCTTTCTCCCACAGTCCGCTTTGTGTATCTCTCTCCTTCTTGGTGTAGTCGTCGTCTAAGTATATCTTCCTCCCTTTTAGCGCCGCTCTTCCGCTGAATACCTTCCTCTTTTCCTCCCAGCTCTTCATTTTTACTAGTATCGCTCTCTTCCTTCCCCCTATTTCGGCTGTCTCGCTTACCCCCTGTACTGTCCCTGTTAGTCCTCCCACTACTCGCGTCACTGTATCTCTTGTTGTTTCCTCTCCCTCTATCTCATCTCCTCTGATGATAAAGTTGTTTCTTCTCTCTTGCCCTTCTTTCCTTTCCCATTCTCTCTCCAGTTCCCTCACTCTTTTTTCTTTCTCTCTTCCCTCTCTCTCCGCTTTCTCCCTCTCCTCCCTTAGCGCCTTTTGCAGTCTCTCTTCTGCCATTCTGCCCTCTTCCTTCCTTCTCTCCTTTTCCTCCTCTTCTTTCTCTCTTCTCTCCCTTTCTAGGTTTTCTATTCTATCTTCTAGCCTCTTCCTCTCTACCTCCCCCCTCTTTTTTACCTCTTCTATCTCTTTCTTCATTTTGTTCTGTCCTTCCCTGTATTCCTTTCTCCCCTCCTCTATTTCCTCTCTCATCTTTCTAATTTCCTCCGATACTCCCCTCATTGCTTCAGTCATCCTTTGCATTATGACATCCACCCAGCTCCCCCCTCCTCCTTCTGCCCCTCCCCCCGCTACTGCCATTTCCCCCCTCTCTCCTGTCCCCCCACCTTCTCCCCCTTTCCTTACTCCTTCCATCTTTCTTTGTTCTCTTTTCGGCGATGTACTGTATATGTTGCTCTTTTTGCTAGTTCTTTTCCCTGCCCCCCCCTTTGCCTTCCTCTTCCTGAAGCTATCTAACGAGCCGTCTGACTCAGACCTCTCCTTGATCCACCTCTCTGCCTTCGTTGGCCTTCCCCTCTTTCTCAGCTCTTGCGATCCTTTAGGCGACTCTGCCTGGGTATTCCTCTCTTCCTCTGACTCTACGTCACTCTCCTCCCACTCCTCTTCTGGACTTTCCATACGCTCTCTTGTCGCCCGTCGCTCGTTGCGCGCCCGCCCCACTCGCGCCTTTTTCTCTATATCCTGTCCCTTTATTCTTCTCGGTTATGTCCTATACTTCTTCCTACCTTTTCCTCCTCCTAAACTTTTCTGTCTTCCCCTTTAATTTTCTTTTTGTTTCCTTACCTTTTCTCCCCCTTTTCTATCTTCCTTTTTTCTTTTCTTCCGTGCTGATATTCCCCGTATTTCACCTTTTTTCACCTGTCACTAACTTATCACTCTTTACCTTACGGTATCTACGACGGAAGTCACGTTAACTGTACTATATAAATTACGTTTTCATTCATTAAATTGAATTTTTTTATGCAGATGTGGATCACCTCAACACAATGGAGGAGCGACTCGGAAACATCGAGGCGCAAAGGCAGGCCGAGGTAGACTCGAACGAAAGGATGGAGAAAAAGAGAGAGAGAGAAAGAGTATTTTGGGAGATGGAGAGAATAAAAGAGGAGGAAATAGAAAAAGAGGTGGAGAGGCGTGTAAAAAAAAGGCTCGATGAATTTTTCGAAAATAAAAGAAAGTATGAAGAATTTAAAAACTTAGACGACGAGGAGCCATCAAAGAAAAAAACACGGGCGGGCCAAAATAAGGCGGCCCGTGACGCTCGGTATGTAGATTTATACTGCTAAAGGTAGCTTAACTGTTGCGACACGGAAAACCTTTAGAAGTCAAAATCATGAGCAGTGTAAGATTACCTCGCTCTCTGTACTAGCTGAAGTTCGATTTTGGTGGTTCAAAAAAGACCTAACTTCTCAGATGTTGCTGCTCATCCGTGAATATGTTGTTTGTGATTTTTTACGAGACTCGTACGATAATATTATAACTGTTGCGAAGATTCCATACTACTTGTATTCCTCTTTTCCCATTAAATTATTTCACTTGCCGGTAGCGACCTCTGAATATTTTCCAATGTTGTTAATTTTTTACCCAGATTTTTTTTATGGATTCCGCATAACTTTCAAAAATGATGAAAAAAAAAAAAAAAAAATGAACCACCCATGCAAGTATTATTGACCGCATCTTTTGTCACTCATTTTTTGTTAAGTGAAAAACATTTAATTTTCAAATACAAATGAACAAATATTATGTTAGTTACAGAATGCCACCAAAGAAGTTCCTGTACTGGGAGAAGAAAGAATTATAATTGAAATTATAATTAAATTATAAATTATTAATAATTAATTATTAATTATTAATTATTAATTATTATTAAATTATTATTGTGATTTTATATTACGAAAAATATATAAAAATAAATATATATATATATAAATTTATTTTATTCTACATTTAAGATTAATTCAACTACAAATATTTTCAACTTTAATTCGCGTTTTTTGAATAAAAATTTCAGAATATACGTTGACGAAAACTCCATCAAGACTGAAGCTGACCAATCAGGCGTTTAATAGATGTGTCACTCTTTTTCTTGGAAATTCAAGAACAAGTCCAAAATAACGCGGCTTATCTAAAATCAAAATATATCGTTCGTTGTAATCAGAATTCTGATAATCTATTCGTATGAATATAGTTAAAGTTATAGTTAAGTTATAGTTATAGTTTAGAAATTGTTTGCAACACCAGGTTTCTTCTAGGTTTGTACAGACTCGGAAATGGTTGGCCGAAGGTAATGCCAGGGATAAATCTGGAATCTATAATATTACGATTATATCATATTATACACAGGGCCTTCCTATTTTTTTTTTATTTTTTTTCATTTTTTTTCTCAATAATTTTTAATATTATTTATAATATTTTTATTTATTTTTATATCGTGTATCCTGATCAATTTTAGCTAGTTCATAGGATTCCTAAAAGATTATGTATGTACCGTAGCGTCACGATAAGCCGTTGCTCAGACAGAAGAGCACGAGGACTCGCCTTAGATAAATGTGGGCGAACCATGTCGAGTTAATTTTCAAATGTTGGTACGTCCATTCTTGTGTACCGATAAAAGAGTACATTGTCTTCTCCTAATTCTTGATTGAGCCTGCTTTGGTTAATTGGTATAACCCACCAACGCCGATTCCTCCATCGAGAATTGAAGCGTCTTCTACGGAGAACAATGTAAAACGTAATACACAGCTGCGATTAGAAACTCATCGTAAGAAAAAGAATAAGATTAATCACACGAATGAATAAATTTCAAATAGTAAAAAAAAAAAAAAAAAAACATCTCAAAAACATATTAGCCAAATATTGATATTTCAAGATTCCTATTTTATCATCTCCATTTTCCATTCACCTAAATAAGACGTGAAAAAAATCCTAAGAATGTTTGATTTTTTTTTTCTCGTAAGCGGCTTGATTTATCAACTTTCCAAACACCGATTCTTACAGGAAATTTCACGCTCCATAAAAAAGTACTCAGATAGAATTTTTCTAACTCGAACCGATTAAGAGATGTCGAGTCATCTTGAATAGCTCTTAATCGGTTAGAGTTAAGAAAAGTCTATCTGAGTACTTTTTTATAGAGCGTCAAATTTCCTATAAGAATCTGTACTTGGATAATTTGTAAATCAAGTCGCTTATGAGAAAAAAATTTAAAAAAATTCAGACTCTTTTTATGTGTTATTTAAATAGAAGATACAAAAAATAAAATAGGCACCTCTAAATATCAATATTAAGAGCTCATATTTGGCTGAGATATTCTATCTGAAAAAAAAAGATTTTTTTTTTTTTAACACCCTAATGCTGTCCGTTAATTTTTGAATAGCCGATTTCTATCACTACTCTTCTTTACCTGATTTTACCTTCTTTGTTGATTTTTTTTTTTTTTTTTTTTTTGAAATTTATCCAGATTTACCGGTCATTGTATTCCAAAAAGTTGAGACTCAATACCACAATATCTCTGAATATTTATACATATTTATTACGTATGTATGTAGTACGTACCTCGTAGTCTTGCTTGTATGTAATTATCGTCGGATTTCACTTTTTCACACACAATTATTAATAAATTATTTTACTTGTCAATATCCTGGCTCAGAATCGGCGAGTTCATCTGAAACACGTGTTCTGGGGTTCGGCCGCGCCGGTGTTGGCGCGCAGCCACGCGAGAACAAACGGCAACGTCGCAAAAACGTCACAAGTCTCACGGTTCTTCTTGCGCATGGCCACGGTCGTTGTACTTTAGTACACACCTATGCTGTGCGGCGTGCTAGTGATTCTTCCGCCTAAAACAGCGTGCATGTCGGCGTTTCTAACCTACATTCGCGTGCTTGTTGTTTATTGTGCTCTGTAGTGACGAAAGAGAGTAAGTCGGAAAGTTTTTGTGGTACATCGACTTGGCTGAACAACTACAGGATAAAGGAAAAAAAAAAGATGATGGATTATTTCACAATTGTCATAATAATTTATTATAAAATGAAGCGTAGATTTGTTTTCATAATAATGAGTTCCAGTGGAAGATGTCCATTGGTCTAAAACATCGTTCAAGTCAAAAAAAGGCTTCAAATCCGTAGAATGTGTGCCAAAATCCTTGATTGATTATAATAAAAAATTCGGTCGTTGTATCGCTCGATGTATGTCGCCGCCCTATTCCCACAAAAAAAAAAAAAAAAAGTTGGCCATAATATCACATGAAGTTTAAAAACAAAAAAATAAAATAAACAAAAACCTATAAATCACGATTGGATAAATAATAATAATAATAAAAAAAAAAATAATAATAATAATAATAATAATAATAATAATAACAAGAAATCACTATCTGAAGATTCACGATCGTCCTACTCATTTGATCGTGTCAGGACCCCAGTGAATAAAATTACAATAACAATTACGTTATTGTCATTGTTGGATCATCAAATGCATCAGATGAATCTGCTTTGAAACTAATAAACGATTCAATCATGAGAAGTAAATCTCGGGACATTTCAATAAGAAAGGGAAAACCAGGTGAATTGAAGGTGAAGATGAATTATCATTTCTTTTTACCGTAATCAATTAAAATTTCGATGAACATTTTTGTCTTTGAGATATGTAACTGGTAGAAATCGATTAATAGCAATCCTTTTATCTTTTTTGTATAAGACAACTCTAAAGTAAAAAACAATGGAGCGATTCAATACTCAAAGGAGTGGAAGATATGGAACGCGCCGTCAAATCAATGAGAGCACTGTCTGCACTTGTATCTGCAGGTATTGAATTGCTCGTCCTACTTTATTATAAAGTTGAAGAATATATCTAATTGTCACGATCCACATTTTCGTTTGTCTACTTATATTCATTGACTACGATAGATCAACACGACGAAGAATCATCGTTCTACCCTACTGAAAATATTGGAATGAGATCCGATAGAAGATCTCAGATGAATTCTGAAGTGAGCTTATACGAGATCTCATATCAGCACAAATGAGATCTCACATCAGCTCACCTGAGATCTCGTTAACGAATTTGAACTAGGATACGGCATGAGATTTCGTATGTTTTTCATGTCAGATTTTTTTCAGACCTCATAGCTTATCTCATCTGAGATCTCATATCACATCTCATCTGAGATCCAATATCTTGTCGCATCTGAGATCTTATCTGGGTTCTAACATCGCATCTTATTTACCACGTCGTGTCAGACCTCGTAATTTTGAATGGGAATTCAAAGAAAGCACAGGCTAGTGTAAAATTTGTTTTGAACGCAAGAACACAAAAACGAAATTTCACAAACATATCATTTTATTTATCACATTTTTTTGAAAACTTGAACAATTATTTAGTTACAAATGTTTTGCATCGTCAGCATTTCCACCGAGAAATATAAAATATTATGTTACCAAATTTTTTTGATAACTCAACTATCAATCGGTTACGTCATTTTTTTGTATCACTTACATCTTCGATAAGCTCTTATATATTAGCATTAAATAATTATACACTAAGAGGGTGGTCGAATTGAACACTACACAAGAATATCACCACTCAAAATTGTTCAAGAAAAATATTACATATATGTTTAAACTGTACATACACAGATTGTACGTGCAGAATTTTCATTCATACATCGTTTGTACAGGTTTCATTGACTACAAGTTCACAAAATTAGGTTATTCAACATTTCAAAGTGTTGTAACCCCTTAGTAGAAATACAAATTCGGCAGAGGACATACGTAATATTCACACGCTACCTCCATATAAATACAAATTCGATTTATATCTATCGTTGGCACCAATAACATTTCATTTTCTATACTCCTGATTCTCTGTAACGTGACATAATTGTTGCAAAGATTGTGTATACTAGTTTGAATAACGTTACAAAGAGTAAATTCTTTATTTCTTAGTTTGTCGACAACAAATTTAATTATCCGGATGAATCTACCGTCACTCATTTGCGCAACACAGTTATTGGATCGTTTATTATTTTTCAGATGCGATAAATATAGGCACCCATCCTTAACCATTCTTGTGAACACCACGGTATTGTTTAAGCATATATCGGCATCTACAAATACGTTCAAATCATCTATAATTTTTTCACCTTTGCCAAAGTATGTAATACCTGACACTTTGACAAATTTCTTCATTTTTGGCGCAGTAAGTTGCCTGCAATATTCCTTCGTTATTACGCAGGTATTAGGGAAAACTTTTTTTTCCAGTATGCTTATATTGAAAGTCAAATTTATGTACCGCAGAACCTGCAAATTTACGCCTTTCGCACATTTTATTGCTTTTAATATTTGAGCATTTCCTGCCTCGAATGCAAAAGTCGAATGAGCCCAAAGTGGACCCCAATTATACACACTTTTAGCGATGTGTAAGAGTTGGTGCACATTGAAAGTCATGGCATTTTCTGAGTATAGTTGTTCCGTTTGTACGACAAATTCGTTCAACAAAATATCGGAGTGTTCTAACTGGTTGTATGTGATATCAGTTTGCAGTAGGATGTAAAGACCTTCCACTAACAGGCTCCAATGCTGTGTGAATTTTCGTTCCAATTTTAGAGAAAGGATAGGCAAACTATAATAAAGTATCCAATTTTCCCACTCACGTGCCTTCCAGAAGTTTCTTTCAATTAGCGGTCTCGTCAGCCGAGCAAGCTGATTGGGAGCCTTTATACGCAATAACTGAGCACTGAGAAAATTTAAATCAGAAGAAGAAAGTAAATTCAACATAAGCTCGGTGATTTGCTTAGCAACCCCTATTAAAACGCAGTGCATGTAATCAGGCGTAAATCCAGAAATAATATTGAAGCCAATCAAATTTAAAAGTGGTGATATGCTTTGCACTCCGCGAACAGGTTTTTTTGTTCTCTCAAATTCGTCCATGAAAGTCACTGTGTTATCTAGATTTCTCGGTTCAGGAATATAATGAAGAGTAGGATATTTCAAACACTTTGCCTCCTTCATATTGTAACTTTTTCTGCGTATGTCTCACGGCAGAAGGCCGAGAAATTACGCTAGCTCGCGTGAATCCTTTGTCACGGGTGTGATTTTTGGAGCTCCTCTTAGGAAAAATGTGAAAAAACCTTTTGTACCCTAATACAGACTTGGGATTGATACACTCTCAGACTCGGGTACCGATTATAGCTATACCGTTGCTGACTGAGTGTTTCGCACCGAAGCTGCCTCCCTACAGACTTGGGATTGTTTTATACCTTTCAGACTCGGGTACCGATTATAGCTATACCGTTGCTGTCTTGGTTAAACGCACCGAAGCTGCCTAATACAGACTTGGGATTGATACACTCTCAGACTCGGGTACCGATTATAGCTATACCGTTGCTGTCTTGGTTAAACGCACCGAAGCTGCCTAATACAGACTTGGGTAATCTTACACTCTCAGACTCGGGTACCAATCAAAGCTATACCGTTGCTGCCTGAGTGATAGATTACCGAAGCTGCCTATTAGCTAAACACGATTTTATTTTCAATGATTTTACCTGAAAAGAATTTATAATAATTAAGCAAGGAAATAATACACGAAATGAAAGACGGCAGATTGGTTAGATTATAATATCTAGTTAATTATTTTTATTGATTCGATTTCTTTTGATCGATCTAACTTAAATCTAATATTTACAGTGAAAATGAAATAAACTAAAAATGTGACTCGATATAATCAAATAATAAATCCTAATTCTAATTTCCTATTCTATTGGCTTTGGTTTCTGTTCTGTTTCCTGTTTTGTTTAGTTTCTAAAATCGCTTTTGATTTTATTCTTTCTTTTGTTTTATTCTGATTCTATAATTACTGTTTTAGCTAATTATAATTTCTTTTATCGTTTTGAGTTTAATCTAAATTGCTGCTTTAGCTAATCTTCAATTTCTCGATTTCTGAATTTAATATGAGGTAAGATCCCGCTTTGAGTAACTCCCTATTTGAGGTTATGTGAGTTTAATTATTATCGATGAATTTCTAATAATGCGTCTGAGTCGATTGACTGCTTTAGTACGAATCGCTGGCTACTGCTTCTGCGTGCCGGCTTATATACTACTTGTGACGTCACGTCAGGGTCTTCTGATCCGCGATCGGCGCGAGGCTATCTGCGCGGTCGTATGGTCGTAGTTCGGTCGTTCTGCTGGGTGCTATACTCCGAACACGTTACATTGCCCCCTTTTTTGTTAACTGACGTTTGATAAGGGTGCACTCGTCATCAAAGGTAAGTAAACAAAAAAATTTTTATTGGTTATTAGGCACTGTTGTCAAGTCTATGGTTTAAATTTGTTGTTTCAGGTATTTTATTTGTTAAGTCCGAGTGTTTGTTATAGCCGTGATTATTTGAATGATATGTCCGTGTTGTTCGATAAGTCCGTGATTATTATTATTAAATTTTTTTTTTTTTTTTTTTATTTTTTTTTTTATTAATTTTTCTCCTTCTTTAGCCCGAGAGGGTCGGTGAAGTCGAACTCCGCGATGTATTCCGGTAAGACCTCTTCTTCCATCGGCGATACTGGAGCTGGTACGTTTAGGTAGTCGAAATCGAGTAGATTAAACACGTAACTATTTTCCTCTGTTCGGTCAGGTGTTGGAATCTGCAGTCTCCCAATGATGTCGTCTTCATCTGTTATCAGATCTGGCTTGGTCAATGGTTTCGGTGCTGTGATTTGGTCATCTGACTTAATTATCGGTTCGTTTTTTTTTTCTTCCTTTTTCTTCTGGTTTGGCTTATCGTCATTTGGTGGTAAGTCTACCGTTCCAAATAATCTGAACAGATCCATTTTCTTCTTGGCTGCTCTCTTCTCTTTTTCCGTCCTCTCGTATAGGTCGATTTTTATTAACGTCCATGGTATATTATGGACCTTTTGCTCCCTTTTGCTCATTTTAGAAACTTTTATTTTCGGGTTATTGTCTATATTCGTTATTTTCACTTTTGGTTTAGCCGTTTGAGTGCATCTTCCGTTTTGGTACCGGCCTTTCCCGCTGGTGAACTTTCCGTTGCACTTCATTGTTTTTTCGCGATTATTGTTAGGATCTAATTCGTCGTATTTAAGGTTTAGGTTTTTAGTTTGCGTGGATTTCTCCTGCACACTGATGTAGCCGTAGTTGCGATTAGACATCATGACTTTAACTGAATTTTTATTTTATTTACCCTGTCTTATATACGATAAATGTTTTCGCTCTTTTTGGAAACCAAAGGGCGCTACTCCTTTCTGAGAATTCTATTATGTTGTACGGCTTCCGTAAAATTATTTCTATGGTGCATTTTCTTCACATTCCGTCTAAATACAGTTTGAACATGTTTACATGGAATCTTCCACGTTCTACCTCCGTGTCTATTGTTTCTAAAATATAGGTTGCTTCCCCTATTTGTCTTTTTATACGGTATGGTCCCTCATATAATGCAAAGAATTTTGCCATCTTTTTATTAACAGTATCAGAAACGTTTAAAGCCTTAACTAACACCTTATCTCCTATCTTAAATTTACTCATTTTGTGCGTGGTATTGAACCTATCGGCTCGTCTTTTACCATGTCTTTTAATGTTATTTTCTACTAAGCACAGCTTAGTTTCGTATTTTACGTCGTTTTCTGTTTTAATTATCCAATCTTCCCAAAATCGCGTAGGATTCTGTTTAAGCTGAATTTCACAAGGTGCGAATCCAGTGGAATCATGTGATACTCGTTAATGCAGGTTTCTATGATTTTAATCCAATTGATCCATTGAGTGTGCTTGTCAGTTAGAAAAGTCCGAAAGAATCTTCCGATCTCCCGATTTACGCGCTCTACAATATTTCCTTGTGGGTGGCGAATTGATGAAAATATCAATGTAATTTCTTCCTCTTTTAGTTTATTAACCCATAATGAAGAAGTGAACTGAGTCCCATGATCACATTGGATTCGCCCTGGTTTCCCTAGTTCCGGAATATATTGCTTAAAAATGCAATTAATGGTGGACTGCGCGTTTGCTGCCCTTAGCGGATATAATCTAACGAATTTCGAGAATGCATCTATCGTAACGAGAAGCCACTTGTAATTCCCTTTGCTAGAAGGTAAGGGTCCTAAAAAGTCAATAGATATTAAATCCCCTACTCCGCTTGGAATTATATTCTGCATTTTAGCATAGCTATACCGATTCGGAACTTTGCAGCGCTGACATTTATCGCATCTAGCTATTTCCTGTCGTACTCTTTTAGCAAGTTTTGGATAATAGAATCCCTCTCGTAATAATTTATGGCATTTTGCCGCACCTACGTGTCCGTATGCCTCGTGACATTCTTGAATTAATGATTTTAAAATTGATTCGGGTATGTAAGCCTTTGGACTGCCCCCTGGACTTTGGTGATACAAAACGTCATTCTGAATAATGAGAGATTTCTTTATTTTTAAATAATCTGGATCGAGTAAAGTACTGATCCTTGGATCTATTCTTTGATAATCCTTCATTTCCTTTAAACTTTTAATTAACTCATCATCTATTTCTTTTGCTAATGGTGCAATGGATTCAATTTGACTAATTAATTGTTCTTTGTTTTCTTTTTCAGGTGGATACCTACTTAACACGTCCGCTACTACGTTTTCAGTACCTTTGATGTATTCGATTTCGAAATTATAAGTTTGAATAAACAATGCCCAACGAGCTAAACGCGAGCTTATCAATTTACATGAAGAAAGGAAAGTTAGAGCCTTATGGTCCGTTCGAATTGTTAATTTTGCTCCGATTATGTAAGACCTAAATTTTTCTAACGCAAAGACGATAGCTAATAGCTCTTTTTCCGTCGTAAAGTAATTTAATTCTGCTCCCCTCATGGTTCGACTTGCGAATCCAACTACTTGTTCTTCGTTATCATCTGATAATTGATATAAAACAGCTCCTACCGCGTAATTGCTTGCATCGCACTGTAAATAATATCTTTTATTTGGATCGGGGTGATGAATAATCATCTCCTCGCAAAAAATATCTTTCACTAGTTGAAATTGCTCCTTCATTTTTTCCGTCCAATCCCACTTGGCCTCCTTTTTGATAAGTGATAATAATGGAACTGTCGCGTCTGAGTACAATTTCGTAAACTTACTATAATAGTTAGTTAGGCCGAGAAAGCCTTTCAGTTGTTTAATATTTTTAGGTGTAGGGAAGTTTTTAATCGCTTCCACCTTTTCTGGCTGTGGCTTTATGCCGTTCCTCGTGATTTTATGCCCTAGGAAATCAATTTCCTCTCGAAAAAACTTTGATTTATCGAAATTTAACGTCATTTTGTATTTCCGAAACGTCGCTAATAATATCTCCAAATGAGCCAAATGGGACGGGACGGAATCAGAAAGACACAGAATGTCGTCAACGAAATTGACGCTAAAATTTTCAGTATTCTTTAAGACTAAATCCAGAGTTCGTACTAAACTAGCTAAACTAGTGTTTAGGCCGTATGGTGTAACCGTGAAATGGTATGTTTTACCCTCGTGCATAAATGCCGTATATTTTCTTGAATCTTTGTGAAGAGGAACTTGCCAAAAGCTAGCCGTAAGGTCGAGACTAGACATATACGAAGAATTTCCGCATCTCTGGAATAAGACCTCAGTCGATTGAGCACAGTCGTGGTCAGGTATTATGAGCTTGTTTATAAACCTTGCGTCTAATACTAATCTGATTTCTCCGGACTTTTTTGCTACAACGACCAGTGGATTTACATATTCACTGTAAGATCTTTCTATTACTCCTAGTTTTAGCATTTTCTCTAATTCAAGTTTGACTTTATCTCTAAGCATAATTGGAACAGGATACGATCTTCTGACAAAAGGTCGATCTTCGTAAATGTTGAGTTTATGTTCGTAAATTGTTACACGGCCTGGTAATTTATAAAAAACGTCTCGATATTTCTTTATTAAATTTGAAAAGGTTTTTATTTCACCCGCTCGTAACACCTGACATTCTGACAGCTTTTCGTTGATTTCATCATCGGTCAAGCTATAGTCTATGTCGGACTCGTTTTCCTGTTTGGCTGTTACGCTTTTTTGTGTTTTAATGTTTGATAAAACCTCGGCTATTTGACTTTCATAATTCTCTTCCGATTTATGTAATGGAATTTGGCCATAACCGGGCGTTGTTTCGATTTTAAGTTTATTTGTTCTCAAATCTAAATCTGCTTTCCAGCGGTGTAAAGTATCTATGCCTATAATGACATTTTGCTTAAGGCCATTTACAATTAAAAATGTTATTTGATCTGTAAGATGCCCTACATTAACCGTAGCTAATATCTGTTCTTTGATTTTAACGGGCTTGCCCCCTGTCACACCGATTATTTGGAAATTTACCACTGGTAATTTTTCGCATTTATTTAAGCTTAATAAATTTCTTGTATACCAATCGTGCGAAATGCACGTTACGTGGCTTCCGGTATCGACTAGAGCTCGTATTTTTACGTTTTCTATTTGTAAATCTATCTCTGGGCAAGATATTATTTTATTTTCTGTTTTTACGTCTTCTTTTAATAAGTACTCAGATGGAGCTTCGAACAAATCCTTATCCTCTGAATCTTTTATTTTTCCCGCAAAAACGTTTAAATCGCGCTGTGTCGCTATTTCTAGTGACTGAATTGACACAGCGCCATCTAGTTTTCCGAAACTAGTCCTTGATCGTCTTTATCGACCTGATCAATCACTGGTTCTCCGGTGAGAGCTTGTACTACTTTTGTAGTTGTCCAGTTACTCTTTTTGTTTTTATTAAAGTCCGTGTTTCCAGAACTTTGTCGTGTCTCTTGTGTGTCGGTCGGTTTGTAATCGCGTGATGTAGATGGTTTTTGGAAACTATTGCTACTAGTGCTATTATTTCCCGTACGCCATGATAAAGGCTTTGCTTTTTCGTCTGCTACACGATTAGTCGCAGGGCTCTGTTTATTCGCAAACCACGCTTGATTTGTTGGTTTGGGTGCGTTCGATCGCCCACCTGACTGCATTTCGTCTAGGAAAGTTAATAGAGGATCGATTTCGCGGATGTTCCTGCATCTAGCTGCTTCGACAACGTGTTCCTCGAAGTGTCTAACCAGGTTACGTACGATTTCTTCCTCATAAATGCGAGGACGCAAACAAACAGCTGCTGCAAACTTCCGATTCGCATATTCTGACCATGTTAATTTAGAGTCGCTCGAATAATAACCGAATTCTAACTCTTTACGAATATCTCTTTGTATTTCTTCTCCCCAGAATCTAGCAAGGAACTTTGTTTCGAATGATTGCCAAGTACTAATGACATCGCGACGCGCAATCCACCAGTCCTTAGCATCGCTGGTTAGGCTCTGGCCTATTAATCTAAAAGATATCTCTTCATCAGCTCCTAAAAAGGTAAAGTACTCCTCCAATTCTCTTATATAATTCATAGGCTTTTCCCATGATTTTCCTGAATAAGTTGGTAACTTTATCTGTTTAGTAATAAGTCTAGTGTTCTCGCTACTACTTAATTGATTGATCGGTCTGTTTTTTAGCTTTTTGATTTCGCCTTCTAACCCTATTTTTAAACTTTCATGTTTATGGTTTAATTCCTGAATTTTGTCATTCGCAGATTTGTCTCCTTCCTTGATTCTACTTTTGAGAAGTTCCAAATTACCTACGGATTCGTTTCGCAGAGCTATTTCTGTGGAGGTGATTTTATTCTGACATTCAGTGATTTCTGAATCTATTTTATCTACGACGACCTGGACCGTAGTCTCTACTGAAGTGAATTTCCTTTTAGTAAATTGACTATGTTCGTCTATCTTTTTATTTAATTTTAGCTCGAGTGCTACTCGTTCTTCGATATTCTTAATTTCAAAAGTATGTAGAGTCCTTTCTATAGAGGCAAATTTATTATCGATTTTCCTCTCTAATCTTTCATTTGATTTTTTCAGACCTTGGATCGCTGCCATAAGGGCTGAGACAGGCTCACCAGAATCACCCTTCGGACTACTTGTGCTGCTAAGCAAACTAGTGTCGGTTACTCCAGATATGTCTTGTTCATGAAACCCTGATTCCCTAATAACTACTACATGTTCTTTATCTTTAGTCCCTTCTGGAACTGGATCTTTATCTTTTGATCCCCCAGGAATATCTTTATCTTTTAGTCCCTCAGGATTCTGATCCTTATCTTTTTCCTGATCTTCTGATCCCCCAGGAACCGAATCCTTGTCTTCCATTTCGCGTTATTGATTTAAATAAACGATTTGAAGCAAGATTTTACTGAAGTTAATTTTTTATAATGAAGCTAAGTTAATAAAACTGCAAGTGAATTTAAATTTTATTTTTTGAGGAGCCCCACGTTGGGCGCCAAATGTAACTTTTTCTGCGTATGTCTCACGGCAGAAGGCCGAGAAATTACGCTAGCTCGCGTGAATCCTTTGTCACGGGTGTGATTTTTGGAGCTCCTCTTAGGAAAAATGTGAAAAAACCTTTTGTACCCTAATACAGACTTGGGATTGATACACTCTCAGACTCGGGTACCGATTATAGCTATACCGTTGCTGACTGAGTGTTTCGCACCGAAGCTGCCTCCCTACAGACTTGGGATTGTTTTATACCTTTCAGACTCGGGTACCGATTATAGCTATACCGTTGCTGTCTTGGTTAAACGCACCGAAGCTGCCTAATACAGACTTGGGATTGATACACTCTCAGACTCGGGTACCGATTATAGCTATACCGTTGCTGTCTTGGTTAAACGCACCGAAGCTGCCTAATACAGACTTGGGTAATCTTACACTCTCAGACTCGGGTACCAATCAAAGCTATACCGTTGCTGCCTGAGTGATAGATTACCGAAGCTGCCTATTAGCTAAACACGATTTTATTTTCAATGATTTTACCTGAAAAGAATTTATAATAATTAAGCAAGGAAATAATACACGAAATGAAAGACGGCAGATTGGTTAGATTATAATATCTAGTTAATTATTTTTATTGATTCGATTTCTTTTGATCGATCTAACTTAAATCTAATATTTACAGTGAAAATGAAATAAACTAAAAATGTGACTCGATATAATCAAATAATAAATCCTAATTCTAATTTCCTATTCTATTGGCTTTGGTTTCTGTTCTGTTTCCTGTTTTGTTTAGTTTCTAAAATCGCTTTTGATTTTATTCTTTCTTTTGTTTTATTCTGATTCTATAATTACTGTTTTAGCTAATTATAATTTCTTTTATCGTTTTGAGTTTAATCTAAATTGCTGCTTTAGCTAATCTTCAATTTCTCGATTTCTGAATTTAATATGAGGTAAGATCCCGCTTTGAGTAACTCCCTATTTGAGGTTATGTGAGTTTAATTATTATCGATGAATTTCTAATAATGCGTCTGAGTCGATTGACTGCTTTAGTACGAATCGCTGGCTACTGCTTCTGCGTGCCGGCTTATATACTACTTGTGACGTCACGTCAGGGTCTTCTGATCCGCGATCGGCGCGAGGCTATCTGCGCGGTCGTATGGTCGTAGTTCGGTCGTTCTGCTGGGTGCTATACTCCGAACACGTTACAATATATACCCCTGGATGTAGGCACCATCCACACCCGTAACTACCATTAAACTGTTTAATGCCTTGCATCGGGGCTCTAGCAACTGCATCCACACAACAAGATACACCATAAACTTTAATAAGGCGACTTTCTTCATTAATTTTGCAATCGATTCCAGAAGTGGAAAGATTGTTCATCATATCCCGGAATGGTTTCATGAAAATGTCCATGTCGGGTTTATTCTTACCGAACCACAAGCCACAAGTGATAAGATTTCGAAATCTTTCTTGAACCGGTAACTCATTGATCATTAATTGGATAGGCCAGATTGAATTTTGAGAGCATTCAAATGCTGGTATTCCATCTGTATTGAAAGTTACAGTAACTTAGTTTTGTTTTACTTCATCTGACAAAGAAGATATAAACGTGCGGTAACATTTACCATCATAAATATCTTTTATGTGATTTTTTTCATGGCGCCTTTCCCGCACAACGTAATTGTAATGATTTTGAAATGTCTGTAAATGTTCTGCGATTGCGGAAGATGGGTTGATCATGGCAAAAAAGTGCAGGCACGATGGATTTGATAAATCCACATTAGCGTCACAAACTGTGCATGTAACAGCAAAATCTACATTTTCAACTTTTCCAACATATTCGGAACAGGACGGGCAAACCGCATGAAATTCTATGTTGCTCTTAAGGTTGAAAAGTTTATCGATGAAATACCGAGAATGCGGAAATATTGGTTCAACGAATAAAGTGTTGACCAGTTTCAGGAGATTTGAAATAGCGGTTTGCGTCAACATGTTAGATATCCCAAACTTCAATGTCATCAAAAGAATCTCCCCTGGACTTTTATTTAGCGGCGTTGGAATAATATCAAAGAAACCTGGCATCTCCATAAGATCATAAAGATTTTCTGGTTTCTTGAGATACTTCATGCTTTGCTGAGAAGGATCTTCCGTGGAGTCTTCATCGTCGAAAACTTCTCTAGCAATTTCCGGCCTTATTGCGTCCAGTGATTGTAAAGAATCATTTGAACCAAAGATAGGATTCTACAACAAATACGGAAGAACACATATTTATTTGAATGCTTATGTTGTTTCTAAATCGAATTATAGAAAATAGCGGATTCATTTGATTCCATAACTTTTTAAAAATAAAATACATTCAAATTGCCTTGAAGGGAGTTATTTGTTTCCTACAAATTGAATTTTTTGCAATATTCAACACTCCTTAATAATGCGGTCATTATTCAGAAAAAAAAAATTTCGCTACGGTATAATTCAATCAATGTATGTAAAATGTTCACACCTTTGCAATCGTAGGAAATTCATTTTTGGCTGTTTCTTCAACATGGGCGCATGCAGTCTGTACGCTAGAAGGTGATATATTTTCACTGGTTGTTTCGTCACTGGGTCTGGAATCCGTAGCTTCTTCTAGTGGCTGGCCTTTTTCCTGTATTTTATTAAAAACCATGAAAATAACAATGATATTGTATCATTAAACGTGACCACACACATTTCGTGTGAATAAAATCCAGTGTGAAGTATTAATGGCTCGGGATAGCCACTAACCACATAGTTTTATTGATAAAGACGTGAAATTGGTTCAATTATGTGCTGGGAAAAATACTACTTACACGTGTTTCGTTGGTTATTTGCAGGTTAGGATGTTCGAAAGAATTCTTTTTTCGTATCTTCCTCTTAGAATAAGTGGTTAGATCTTCATCACTTTTCGATCTTAAATGTTGTTTATACGAAGTATACCTTCGACTCATTTTTGTACAGAGAATAGTATCTTTCAATCAATTCGATGAACAAAAATCGTATTGAGGCGTTGCAAAAACCGTTGCTGAGCGAATGAAAGAGACGGTGAGAGACGCAGGGTAATCACAGCGGTCCGCGCCACGCTGTATTCCAGACTCGCCGCATTTACAGTGTTGCCAACTTGGATCGGTGTTTTCCATGTAGAGGAGATTATACTTTGACTATATACCTATGGACTGCTAACCGCTAACTTCACGCGTGTAACCAGATGTGACGCGACCTCGGGGGCTAACGGCTGGTTTTGGTACTACGATCAGCTGCGTGTGTTATGTAGGTGTGACGCATCTGTTGTGTGAGTTGCATAGGTGTAAAGAAACACCGACGTGACACACACACCGATGCGTCACACCTACAAAACACACGCAGCTGATCGTAGTACCCAAATCAGCCGTTAGCCCCGGAGGTCGCGTCACATCTTGGTACATGGGCCGCCACAGGCTTGGGATAGGGACTAGCAGTCCATAGGTATATAGTCAAAGAGATCATAAAACTCGCTGAAAATCGGTCTACTCCTTCTACGAAACTACCAAATTTCCAACCAAAAACACCATGAATAACGAAAAAGCGAAAAATTTTCCGCTAACCGCAAATCTAGCGGGAAAACCACCATACGATTACCAATGACATATGTCCCTAGAAAAAGTATCTACCAATCCCCGGTCTCCTCTCAATCGTCCGTGTGTCTCACGGCATACGATACACGGCGCGGGCGCAGTGTTTTTGAATTTCGGTCACATGACCATGTTTATATGGGTGTTGTGATTCCGCGACGACCACACTTGACAACACGTGCTTCCACTTGCGAAACTGAATTTCGAGGGCTGCAAGCTCTTATTTCGGATTTTTATTAAGATTGTAACCTCTAACATGGATGAGCAGGACTTGTCGAATAAACAATCAATTGTTTGTCAAATAAACAATTGCCTTCGCGTGTGTATGTTTCAAGGACCAGAAGTGCGACGAATACGACATCGTCCCGATTGATTGTGTGAAAGAGAGATCGGGAAAAGAGCTAGTGGGCTTTGTACCAAGCCACGACGTCGATTTTATAAAAAATAAATTTTATTACGTGTATTTGAAGAACATCGATTCCTGCAATGAAAACCAGGACGAAGGATTATTGTACTACAAGGCACATGTCTTGTACCTTGGTGGTAAGTAATAAATAAATACTTATACGCACGGAGAGTTCTGGCCCGTAATTCTAAATACGTATCCCACCGTATCCTGAGTGTTTGAACCGACTTTTCATTTAAGGGGGGACTCCGCAGGTTTTTTTCGAAAAAGTTGACTGTTTCGGCCTATAACTGACACAAAAAGACCAATCCAAAAATTCTTCCAGCAATTTTCAGATTATGGTAGTATGTGCCTTGAAAAACATATTAACATCTTGCGATGAAAGTGTATGCGCAGGGAACCTTTTGTAGCGAAGCGTCTGCGAACAGACTGCGGAAAGTATCCTGCGCATATACTTTCAAGGCGCAGAGCAATCCGGTTACTCCGTCTAATGCTCAGCGGCGCTGAAAGTCACTCCCCGAGTCCCTCGATAGAACTTCAGAAACCAAGCCGAGGCTAACTAGGAGAGTATCACACCTCCGGGTCATCGATCTTGACCAAACTTATAGGGGTGATTTCTTGAGCCAAAATATTAATTACCCACTGAATAACTCTCCGGAATGGGCCTTTACTCTGTCAATTTACCCAAATGTACAACAGAAATCAGCGTAACCTGGATTTTGCAAATCGCCATGAAATAACCAGTTTTGGTGCTGCGTTATGAGATTCTACGTTGCACTGAATATTTATACATTGAATACAGTCATTATTGTACATCAGATTGTTGAAATTTAACATCGCAGCTATAGAAAATCACCTTATTCTGCGCCTATCGACACATTGCTTCTCATCGTTTGTCGCTCGTACACATTCATTGGGTGAATTTGAAGAATTACTCCCACTTGAAAGATGTTGAATATATGGTCAGCTTCAATACTGACACTGGCAGCTTAGAAATCCTATAAATAACCACATAACATTAGTTTGACCACAATACCATAGTTATTATTTCAGAAGAATATACCTATATTAAGGTCAACGTGCACTACGTGGAAGCGAAGCGAAGGTATCGGAAGCAATCGGATGCTATAGGAGTGTCCACATCCTAGAGAATGTGTAAATTCAAGTTAAAGTGAATCACAATATTGTGGAAGGTTCATTCGCTTCGCGATGACGTCCAGAAAAATGTGCGAAGGCTTCATACCCGACCCGCTCATAAACACTTGCAGAAGTTATAAAAATATTAAAATTATCCCGAACCAAATGAGCCCTCAATCATATTTGAATTCACTTCAACTTGAATTTGAACGTTTTTAAAAATGTGGACACTCGCATAGCATCCAATCGCTTCCGATACCTTCGCTTCGCTTCCACGTAGTGCGCGTTGACCTTAATATAGGTATATTCTTCTGAAATAATAACTATAGTATTGTGGTCAAACTAATATTATGTGCTTATTTATAGGATTTCTAAACTGCCAGTGTCAGTATTGAAACTGACCATATATTCAACATCTTTTAAGGGCGTGCATACACCTTTAAAATAGCTTTAGTCAAATTACTGCTACGCTCTAAGAAAACATTCTAGTGACTTAGATTTTTTACAGTTGATTAGTGCTATTTTGATACATAGTTCATGATTTTTACAGATTTTAGGTCTTCCGCTGAACATAGATTCAGTCCATCGAAGAAAAAGCAGTTGTCGCAGGGTACAGGTTGCTGCGTTGGATGAAATTTCTTCAACTTTTAAGGAAATATTCTGTATTAATGTAATTTTGGACCAAACCAATGATATTTGATGAATTTAATTCTAAGATATAGAAATTTTTGGTTTCAAAACATTTCTTCCAGAAAGATGGACAAAAAAAATTCTTACAATCAAAAATTTCTGTGTCTGAAACTTAAATTCATCAAATATTATTGGTTTGGTCCGAAATTACATTCATACAGAATATTTCCTTAAAAGTTGAAGAAATATCATCCAACGCAGCAGCCTGTACCCTACGACAACTGCTTTTTCTTCGATGGACTGAATTTATGTTCAACGGAGGACATGAAATCTTAAAAAATCATGAACTTTGTATCAAAATAGCACTTATCAACTGTAAAAAACTGAGCCACTAGAATGTTTTCTCACGGCATAGCAGTAATTTGGAAAAAATTATAATTATTATTCATAACGCAGCACCAAAACTGGTTATTTCATGGCGATTTGCAAAACCCAGGTTACGCTGATTTCTGTTGTACATTTGGGTAAATTGACAGAGTGAAGGCCCATTCCGGAGAGTTATTCAGCGGGTAATTAATATTTTGGCTCAAGAAATCACCCCTATAAGTTTGGTCAAGATCCATGACCCGGAGGTGCGATACTCTCCTAGTAAGCCTAATATCAGACGAATATCTTAGCACTAGTGTGATTTCTGGTAATAAATTGATTGCAGGTTAGCCCTGACTTGAATTAGTTTTCCCGATTTATTACATCAGTTTATCCTTGTATTCATGAATACACGCGATTCGCTAATATTGTTAAACTCCCGAGGTTAGGGCTGGTTCGGTCAGTCTGACAGCTGCGCTATGGTGCTCAACGTAAACATAAGGTGTGAGTACGGTTGCCTGCGGTTAGGTGTAACTTACCTGCCTGCATCCAGAGAATCTCGCGGTATAATGTGAAAAAGTAAAAAAAAAGTCTCATACCAATTATTGTAGATGCATATTAAACTAGTGTTAATTCAAATTCTAGAATCCGAAAGTAGCATCAAAAAGAAGATCTCCTCCAAGCGTGTGAGATTTCCCAACAAAAAATATTGTGACACGTCCAGCTCCACAGACATTGACTGCAGTTTGACAGTGTCGCAGCAACAACTAAAGGCGAAGCAAAAGGTTTTTATACTCTTTGTATAATGTTTGTAAGACGTAATTGAACAGTAAAAGAAGAGATATTATCGGCTGAGCATACCGCGTCCCTAATGCCATAAAGGCATACAGCGTATGCTTTTAGCATAGGTTATATGCCTTTATGGCATTAGGGACGCGATATATTTTTGCTTTGTGAGCATTAATAAGTAATTATCACTGAAAATTTGACATAAAATCTTATACAGGTTCTCAAGAGCTCATACAGTACGAGTGTGAGATTTCTTTAATTTTCAGCAAGGTATCAAAACATGCTGTTGATTGATTAACAATGATCATATTATAGGAGCTGAAAGATCGTATTCAAAAGCGAAAGCAACAAAATACAGAACAGAAATTACAACATTTCCATGACAGAAGACAAGTGAAGACCCGACCAATGGTAGTTGATTCAGACCCTGACGATGACCACAATGTGGATTCAAACCTTGCAAAAACAAAAGGTAACATATTGTAGATAACATTTTATACACTACTTTACGCCAAAGTAGAAAAAACTTGGACCGTTGTGAGAGAAAAAAAAAAGGGAATAATTATAAAAATTTCATTTTTCCATTTACATGAACGAAAGTGAACTATTATAGTGAATTTCAGATTTGTTCCTCAGATTTTTGAATTACTGTTCGTTATTGTTTCAAGCTCACTGCGCTGCTTCCTCATTACTGAAGGAAAGTAGTATGCGATTGATAATGATTTAACTAGGATTTTTTAGCTAACTGGACCACTATAGTTGAATTTTTATTTTTTTTCTTGTTTTCTGGGTATAGATTCCAAACAGCTAAGAATTTCAGAAAAAAGGGATAAGGAAGATTTGCATCAGGAAAAGAATGCTAACACACTTGAGGAAGGTCGGGGGCTGTCCGATGATGATGATGCACCACTGCGATTTACTTTACATAAACGTACTCCCTACAATCTAAGACAAAGCGAGGCATCAACATCACGGGAAGAATTGACCGAAAGAACAGTCCATTCAGATCGTGCGGGTAATATACAGGGTGAGTTTTTTATCTTGAGACATCGAAATATCTCAAGAAATACGCATCGTACAAAAAAATGTTCAGAATCAGAACTGTTTGATCTCGAAGGGGAAAATTGACTCTGTAAAAATCAACCCCTTACCCCAACCCTTGAATGCAGGAGGGGTAGTAACTTTGAAATTTGAAATGGGAATTTCATTTCATTTCATTTCAATTTCATTTCATTTTATTTTTTCATGTAGAATTCGAATCTGCAATAAAAAATAGGGGTTAACCCATTTAAAATTTCAAAGTTACTACCCCTTCTGCATTCAGGGGTTGGGGTGGGGGGTTGATTTTTACAGAGTCAATTTTCCCCTTCGAAATCCAACAGTTTTGATTCTGAACATTTTTTTGTACGATGCGTATTTCTTGAGATATTTCGATGTCTCAAGATAAAAAAACTCACCCTGTATATTTAGATATACAAGTTTTTCCTACTTTTATGTTGTTAATCATTATGATTACAATGTTAAACAGTATTAACATTCTTTCTTCTTGTGGGCATAGATTCCAAAAAGCAGAAAACGACAAGAAATAGGACAGCGAAATTGAATGCACAGGAACCAAGCATTGCTCAACGGCCACTCATGAGTCAAGAAAAGAACGTGAATGTGCATAATTCAGATGATGAACATCAAGAGCTGCTAGATAACGGTTCCGTTCGATCGACAGTTTCTATAAGCGAAGGTCGTCACCACAACGTGGTATGCACATCACATAATAAATGTAATGGAAGGAACATTTATGCAGCTCATCTAGGTAATACATATTATGTGGATGTATCTATATACACAGAGGTGGTCCACAATTAAGGTATGAACCAATTTTCTTTGAAGCTGCCCTTAAAACGACCCTAAATAATTTTTGGAAATTCCTTACAGATTTGAGCGTCACATTTCAACCCTAAACTGTCCCTTATCTTTATTACATGTACCTTAGCTAACTTTTCATGAATCATCAGGATAGAGATGCCCCTACTCAAAATATTCAGATGAGATCTGAGATCAAATCTAAAATTAATTCTGAAGTGAGCTTATCCGAAATCTCACAAATGAGATCTCACATCAACTCACTTCAGACCTCGCTAACGAAATTGAACTCCATGGAGATAGGAAAATGAAATTCTAAAGGGATTATTTATTCATCTTATGAATTTGGGTTGCAGCTGCAAAAAAATTAGTCTATATCCTTGTTCCGAACTATTTTCAAAATTATGTTAATAATTTATCACTCTGTTTTATCACTTAATCAACATAATCGACAAAAATGATAATAATAATTTCGAATGTGTTATTGCAGCGCACCTAACGAATGTGCCAACTCCGAAACGACTAAACAAACGGCAAGGTAAAGACATTTGATTTGAAATCACGGGAGCTAGTTTTCAATTCATACTTCAAGTCATACCAGTTTAACAACATTATATAAATGTAAACCTATTGTAATCTCAGTCGTCCGATTTTTATTATGTTTTGAGTTGGGTTTTCATCCTAATCAAAAGTTGATTGACGCTTAAAAAGAGAGTTGAATTTACAGCCACATGTATTGTGAAAAATGAACTATTCAACATTTCATCTAATACTCACCGAGTATTTGTTATCTATTTTTAGCGGCGACAGAAAAAATAGATACAGAATGTCACGGGCTACGACGTTTCGACATCGTCAATGGTAAGGTAAGCACATTGTTGACAAGTACAAATACTGTGCAAGAATAATTTCCAGACATAATTGGATCCAATTTGAAAATATAACTAAATCACATTCACATTTTATATGTTCAGGTATATCTCGGCTTGGACGTATTTATAGGAGCAGATAGTTGGGAGAACACAATGGGGCAGAGGCCCCAAACTTTCATCCGTGATCTAGCCTCTATCATATGGGGCGAAGAAGGAGTCCTCAACCGGTGCTTCAATAAAGAAAAAATATCTGTGTCGTTTGCGGGCAGATCACCGCGTAAAGAGTTCGAGCAAGACAAGCTACAATTATTAAGAGGTTTGACATTAATTCAACAACAAATTTTTCAAAGAGAGTGCTGTTTGATATTGAATATACAAAATGAATAATTTTTAATGTAAATTTATATTTATGTTTTAATTATATATATTAGTTTGTTTCAATATGTCTATCATGTCTATCTTTCTTGCCGTATTTTAACAATCAACTGTTTCCTGTAATCTTTCAGACTTGTTGGGGCATTATCTCGAGTTCCACCGGTATTCGGATAAGGACAAATTGCGCTATAAACAAAACATGCATACGATATTAGCCCGTTTCGTGCAAGACATGCGCAAGCCCTACAAACATCTGGTACGAAAACAGCTGTCGTTCACCGAATGAAAAAGGAAATGCCTAACACTATAAGACTGATTAACTATTACTGTAACAAGTTACTATTAGATGAATAAAAGTTTTCGATCTAAATTTCGTTTTTAAATATTTTTGGCGTTCGAAACAAATAATGTTTTCTTTGAATTTTGAGTGGAATTCCCATTCAAAATTACGAGGTCTGACACGACGTGGTAAATAAGATGCGATGTTAGAACCCAGATAAGATCTCAGATGCGACGAGATATTGGATCTCAGATGAGATGTGATATGAGATCTCAGATGAGATAAGCTATGAGGTCTGAAAAAAATCTGACATGAAAAACATACGAAATCTCATGCCGTATCCTAGTTCAAATTCGTTAACGAGATCTCAGGTGAGCTGATGTGAGATCTCATTTGTGCTGATATGAGATCTCGTATAAGCTCACTTCAGAATTCATCTGAGATCTTCTATCGGATCTCATTCCAATATTTTCAGTAGGGTACTCTTCGTCAAGTGATGTGTCAAGCTAGAATGATTCGCAAAGTTCGGATGAGTATGAAGAGCGAGAGGAAAATAATAGCTTTCCGAATAATCAAATATTTTGGAAAACAATGAGCCACGTAATGATGTTTTCTGAAGCAAACCTTTAATCTCGAGACGTGTCTCTCATTTTGATGGGATACAGTATACATTTTAATTATTAATGAATTATTAAAAATTAGGGTCTCTAGATGCGACCACGGTATCCGGAGTACGACCTAGTGACGTTAACCGAGTGATTGAACAGAGTAATCGGAGCCTAATCCTTAGTCTCAAAGCACAAGCTGCAGACGAATTGAGAATAATTATATCAGAAAAAATCAACACAGCTAGGCCTACACAGTTGACGCAAACTTTGAGTGGAGGTGAGTGTTCTTTGCGATGGCACACAAATAACATTGATATCAAAATCCAACAATTTAAAGATGGAAATTCGGATAACCCGTCAGTATTTTCATAAGACCTACAGAAAAATTTTGATATCAAAAATGCATCTGAAAGTGCGAAACTGGTTTTAACTTAGACTGCTCTGCAAGGTAGAGCTAAGCTTTGGTACGACGCTGGTAAAACTTCAATCAATTCTTATGTTCAATTTCGTCAAGCATTCTATAATGAATTTTTTATTCAAAAATACTCACAGCATTGGTAGATTGGATTAGATTAGATTAGATTTATTTCTTGCCTAATTACATAAATTATACAAGCGGAGTCTGACAATTTACTTATATGGTACTATTTCTTCCCTCATAATATTGTATAATACGTTTATTAGGGTGTGTCACAAAAAAAAAAGTTTTTTTTGCTTCCTTCTGAACGGATAGTTCTCGTCAAGACACAGAGATTCCCCGCTGGAAAATGTCCTATGTCAAGGCTAAGTGGTTCAGAAATTTTTTTTTATTTTTTCATTTAAGTTAACCACACCTATGGAAAATTATTTTTCGAATGAAGTTTAATTCTAACCATTTCGAAGATAAAAACTTCTGCTTTCAGAATCATTCTCTAGACTTGAAAAATATCGAATAACTACGAAACTATGTGGATTGCACCGAAAATTGATTTTTTTGTGTGTCAAATAAGATTCTCCTGATGTCGTTAATGTCGTCTCTCTCTTCTCGAGTCTTTGATATTATGCAGTATAACATTTTTTGACCTTATTATGTTGTTTAAACTACTGACCTCTTTTTTTAGGGCACCCACCTCGCCTCTTATTTTTTTTTTTTTTTTCTCTTTCTACCAAGTTGTGGTCCTTTATCAAGCGTTGAATGTCTTGTGTTTCTATGGGCATGGGCTCTGACTTTCGATAGACCGTTTTCATATCCATCTACTTTTCCAAGTAGTTCGGCTAGCATTCCTGTCAGCTTAGAATTTTTCGGTTCTTCTGTCATTTGGTCGATTGATAAAAAGCGTTTTTTTTTTTTTAAAGTTTTCCGTAGTCATGAAATACTTGTACAAAATTTGGAGAGATTCTTGAGATTCTTAAATTCCACCGAGCTTTACAAATATTCCTATCTGCTCGATTCAACATAAACACACGTCGCTTTACCATACTGTTCTTTCTTCAGTGCGTTGAGAATTTCTTTTTCTTCTTGTCTGTTTCTTGATGTTATCCTCATTACCAGTATATGTTTTGCTTTACCAAGATCCTCAATTCTGCAATTCTTTGAAAGTTCTTTCTTGATCGTTGACAATTCATCCGAGTCGTTGGATAGGATTAATAGGTCATCGACATACACGACTTAGTGTACTTTGTGTACTTAGTTCTTGTACGTCATGCGTCAAGTCTGAAATGCAGAGATGGGTTGGTTTTGGTAATTATTTAAACCTTGTTACGACTTTTACTTCCTCTAAATGATCAAGTTTGGTCATCTTTCCGACAGCATCGGTAATGCCGGGGTATTATTATTATCGCACTTACTGCAGGGAATTACTCGTTCATGTAGAATAATTGTAAAATCTTTGCCAACCTTAGACATAAGTAAATTCGTCATTGAAAATTCGTTTGATTTACGGTTTCATATAGAATTCCTTTATTATTTTTAAAAGAAATTCATCAATCGCGTTCGTATTACAGAAATGAATGCACTTGATAAGAAGCTTTTTCAGTATCTCTTATCTTGCGTTCAAGTCTGACGTAGTCATGAAATACTTGTACAAAATTTGTAGAGATTCTTGCGAACCAGAGGTAGAAATTTTGCGGAACAAAACAGTAGTCCTGAGCTTTGGTTTAATGAATCGTTTATAACTTTATTCTTCACATGCTGTGACTAAGGTGACTCGTATACCTTACTTATGTCTAAAGGCGTCTATCTCGCAGCTCTGCGGAGCCTGCGCATCCTCACTCTCTGACTGGCGATTGGATTTGACTGTGTATTCACGCCGTATGTATCAGTCATATCATCTCTCTTTCGTTGAATAGTGTACCCTACGTGTATTGGAGCCGTGCAAAAATACAAATATTACAATTATTTTCAACTTTCGTCGGCGTTTTTTGAATGAAAATTTCTGAATATACGTTGACGAAAACTCCTTCAAGACTGAAGCTAATAACGGTAATATTAGTAGATAATTTGATACAAGATTTGATACTTATATTTACAAAGAATATTAACTAATATTACACTCAAAGTATCTTGATATTCTTTCACTTCCTTTCATTTTGGCTCAATGGGAAATTGTCTTATCTTAACATAGTAAGATTTCTATGTACTCAGTTTTTATAATTATTTAAACCTTGTTACGACTTTCACTTCCTCTGAATGATCAAGTCTGGCCATTTTCCCGGCAACATCGGTAATGCCGGGGTATTATTATTACCCTAGTAGCACGCTTTATCATATCTGATCCAATTCTTGCGTTTCGGGTCTTGCAAGACCCATCCGCAGAGCGATAATGGTCTGCTTCCGATTATTTCTGTGGATCTTGTACCCGAAAGATTGTCAAGCACCTATACGTGGGAATTGCGAATAGCTTGTTCAATGTCGTCCCTAGTTATTTGTGCAAGACTCACGGCAGACTTGCGCAAGCCGTCTTGCGATTCCCCCCGCTCATCTGAACCGGGTATACCTATAGCTATTTCTGTGGCTATTTTCCAGTGTTATTGGTATACAAACCGTCGGTAATGAGTCTTTGAATGAAATTAGGAAATATACTTACCGGCAGTCGGTATATTTTTACTGCGAGACGGAGCCTACCAAATGGAATAATGAAACAGTTGGGAGACTAGGAATTGGAAGCTTTAGTGATATTTATTTGATGTTTATTATAAATTGATGTTGAAAATGTGTTTATTATTTTGAGTAAATAAGGATACATTTCTCGTTTGTAAGTATGAAATTTACTTTCATTTTAATTTATTATTTAAGTAAATAAAGATTATTATTTCAAGTGAATAAAGACAAATTTCTCGTTTGTAAATATGAAACTGGGATTCTTTCAGAATTATCCTACGGTTATTGGGTCAAGGTTACGGACGATAATAATGAATGAATACGTTTATTGAGACGGTCAGAATTCCTAAGAAAAAACAATTATCGAATACATTTCTTCGAGGGTATTGATCTCACAAATTCATATACAGAATGGACGGTCTTGGTATATCCCACTGAAACGATCACTTTGCCTGTCCCTCTTCTGACGTATCGCGATTTTCACACTGAAATAAAAAGAACACAAAACAACAGCCAACACGCACCCAGTATTCAGTGGTAAAATTTGATAACAAAATGAACTTTCAACTTTTTTGAATAAATGATTAAATGAATGAATAAATGCAATAAACATGTTTTTTTTTTAATTATTATTAGAAATGTTTCAATCATTAACGGATGAACGGACCAAGTTCGGATCGAACATATGAAAACAACTATAGTGATGATAGAAGTTGAAATGCATAAATGTAGCATTTATTTTAATACGGTCTCATACACATCGATCTTTCAAATATGATAGCTTTGATTAACGATGCTTAATAATCATTGATCCGTAGTGAAAATTGAAGAAAAAAAGAAAATAAACAATAAATAAATAAATAAATAAGAGGAAAAAAAAAAAGGCACCCGCTCAATTTTCTATGCTGGAAGCGATTTTATGAAAAAAAAAAAAACTTGCTACAGAAAATAGTCAGACTGGGAAATCATCGCAGCACAAAAAGAAAACATCGAAATTGCTGCAGAAAAATGAGAATCGTCATAATTTCGGTAATATTTGAATATAAGCTGCGTCGATGAGCTGGAATAATTATCGAATTAGAATCAAAAATTATATTGAATTAAAATTAAATATAAAAAAAATAATAATTGTTTCTTTTTTTTTTTTTTTTTTTTCAAATAGTAAAAAATAATTGAATAAATTATCGAGCATATGAAAACAGTTATAATGATAATAAAAGTTGAAATGTATGAATAGCATTTATTTTAATACGGTCTCATATACACATCGATCTTTCAAATATGAAAGCTTTGATTAACGATGCTTTATAATCATTGATCCGTAGTGAAAATTAAAGAAAACAAAAAAATGAATAAATAAATCAGAGAAAAAAACAAGAAAACAAAAGTGAAAAAACAAAGAACAAACCGGCACCCGATCAATTTTCTATGCTGGAAGAGACTTTATGAAAAAAAAAAAAAAAAACTTACTACAGAAAATAGTCAGACTGGAAAATCATCGCAGCACAAAAAGAAAACATCGAAATTGCTGCAGAAAGATGAGAATCGTCATAATTTCGGTAATATTTAAATATAAGCTGCGTCGATGAGCTGGAATAATTATCGAATTAGGAACAAAAATTATATTGAATTAAAATTGAATATACAAAAAAATAAAATTGTTTTTTTTTTTTTTTCAAATAGTAAAAAATAATTGAATAAATATTCGAGCATATGAAAATAGTTATAATGATAATAAAAGTTGAAATGTATGAATAGCATTTATTTTAATACGGTCTCATATACACATCGATCTTTCAAATATGAAAGCTTTGATTAACGATGCTTTATAATCATTGATCCGTAGTGAAAATTAAAGAAAACAAAAAAATGAATAAATAAATCAGAGAAAAAAAAAAGAAAACAAAAGTGAAAAAACAAAGAACAAACCGGCACCCGATCAATTTTCTATGCTGGAAGAGACTTTATGAAAAAAAAAAAAAAAAAAAACTTGCTACAGAAAATAGTCTGACCGGCAAATTATTGCAGCAATACGACACACCGATCTTTGAAATATTTTGGCTTTAATGAACGATGCTTCATGATAATTGATTCGGAGTCAAAATTGAAAAAAGAATAACATAAAACAAACTGGCGCCCAATTGACTACAAAATAGACTAGAAAGTAATTGCGGCAAAAATGTGACCTAAATATTTCAAAAATAATATTATGTTCCATATTAAGTTTCACCGGAGTAAAAATGACGTGTTAGACCGCAATTGAGTTGCGATTCCAACAGAACTGGTACCCATGGATATCTGAAACGTAATTTGATCACAGTATTAAATTATAATGTTCGCTAAATCTAGTCATATAAACCTAATAAGTAATAACCTAATAATTCAGCAACTTATTACTAATCCACCTATATAGGGCGATTGCTTCTCGATTCCAGTGTTCTTGACATGAAACTAGGCTCAAATTGGCTAACTATGTATTGCTTTCACCGAAAAACTACTGCATTGTAAATTTACTTGCAACGTAAATTTGGCAAGGCGAAAAGTGTTTTCTTCTTTCCAAACGAATCGCCCTATATAAGTTTGTATGAGTATTTGAAAACTATTGTACAAGCTGACTAGAAATTGCATGTCGGACAAGAAAAAAATTATATAAAAAACAATATGGATATATGAATGCATATCATACTATATATCAATATGATTCGAATATTTACTGAAGATGATCGCTATACATGGATCGAAGAAAAATTATTGATGGTTTACATCGTCCTCTTCGTCGAGATTATTCTGACCGTAACGTCTTTGCATTTCCTGTTCATAAAGCCTATGCGCGTCATTATTGCCTCCCGCACGTCTTCTATGGGCATCACGATATCGTTGCTTCGCGTTACGTAGGGCAATTTGCATACACCGTCCGTACTCAGTATGCGTCGGTCGCGGAATGTGACGGTCTCTAAGTAGCGCGTTGAAAAATACATTTCCCATTTCTGTATCAAATAAAGATCTCATATCGGGGAATCCTGGTACAGTTCGCTTTGTTCATGTGAATTGAGTACAGAGAAACGGAGTCATGGTATCGCTAACATACTGGTTTAAAGCGTCTTGGCAAGTTCTTCCCCCAACTTCAGCAAGAAAGTTCAATAAATCGCGTTGCTTTTGCGGATTTTCCGTGAATTCGTCAAATTCGATTAAGGTATTCAATGGAAACCCTGGAGGTCTTCTATAAGAATGTACAATGATATCTCCTCTGCGATTTCGTTCATTTATAAACCGATTGACTGTTTGAAGAATATTTTGCCATTGCGTCTGTTGTTTCTGTTCGAATTGTTGAAAACAGTTTTGGATTTGATCGGTTATTGAAGGATTGCCAGTAATATTTTCGTGTGAATGAACAGGCACGTATTTATTTGGTGATGAATGACCGTGACTTCGTAACAGCTGTACCTGATGAGAATTAGTTATTTTCGCGGGCTTTCTATTATTTTGATATGAGATTGTTTGAGCTTGTGAAGAATTATGAATGATATTTTCACGCAGATGAACAGCTACGGTTTCATTGGATAATAAATTACGATTTTGTAACTGCACTACTTGTGAAGAATCGGTTATTTTCGCTGAGTCATTAAGCGTTTGTTTGGTTATTGATGTGATTGCTTCAGGTCCATAAGTTTCGTAATTGATGTAATTAGAATTTTGATCAAGGGCTTTTATTTGAAATGTCGAAGTTTCATTAGCGGAAGATGCGGGAGGCATATCAGAAGGATTATTATAAAGTTTGGTAAATGTTGGAGCAGTAATCCGTTGCGAATACTTCGGCAGTTCGACATGCACTTTCTCGACAGATTTTATTTGAGGACCTTGTAATTCATGGAGAGTATACTCGCCGGTGGGAGAATACTTCAGCGGCAATGTTGAATTTCCGTCAAATTTTTGTTGATTATCACTGTAGTAAGACATAGTACTTTGCACATCTACGAATGAAGGAATGGTAATTGGTTTTTCATGTCTCGTTGTTGTACATCCCGGAAAAGTCGAAATTGACGGACTATTCAAATAACATGAGTTTTGCGTTAAGGCAGGTATTAATGGAATTGGTGAATATCTATCGCGAACCTTACCGCGTAGTGACGGAATATCGGAATGAACAATGTCATTAGGAAATTCAACATTACCAGTGGAAAAAGTGTTTTCTGGAGTACTTGAAAGAGATACCTTTTCTATTGTTCGTTTATAAGAAGCATCAACGTGATTGCCAGAGAAAATTTCTTGTGGAGTATGTATAGGTGGTAGTGGCGAGTGAATGTTACCATCGTCATTATTTATATAAACTGTTTTTGAGGACGAAAACTTACCTTGTGCCTCATCTTTACCTTTTGCCATACTGACCACGTCTTGTATTTCGTTCATCATACCTGCCACACTTTTCAACATGTGACCTGTTTCAGACCTCGAATTTCGCCGTCGTATGTCTTCCTCGGACGAAGTTGTATTATACCTAGGTGGTTTATATATTGCTCGACCTCTTTTAGTAACGCCTGTATGACTCTTCAAACGAGGGGTTCGAAAGAACTGAAATGAGATGAAAAATGATAAAAATATTTCGCGAAAAAAATAATTATAAACAACAAAATCAAACAGAATAAAAAACAATCCAATCAACAATGACAACCACCATCATTTCATTTTTTTAATGCAGTGCAATCTTGGTAAATACTAATTGTCATCCCTTGGATGTATAATAAATACCTTATAAGACTTATATTGATATCGATCAAGAAGAATATTCATAGAATATACCTATAGTCCTATCTATCAGCGCATACGAATGTATCAATTATGTTTGTAAAAGTCCCGCGATTGAACACATTCTAACTCGACCAGTGTTAGACCCCGACCATCTCGAAATAATTCCAGGTTCTTCTCTCACATTCTACTCAGTGAAAAACGGGTCCATAGATTTCTTTCTAGATTTTTTTCTTAAGCCCTTCATCTTTAATAAATTTTTGGAGTTTATTGAGAAAACCTTTTTTGAAAAATCTTTAAAAATTATCAAAAATCTAGTGGATGACAAAGAACGGGCCCCCATTATCAAAAATGTGGAAAGAATTTTTTTTCTTTTTTTTTTCACTGAATTCGGAATTTGGAGATTTTGAAACTGAAATTCGGAAATCAACACAATTTTCTCTTGCAAGAATGTTACTCATACGATTTTTTTCCCACGACACTGAGGGAAAATAACTTGTTGAATTGACGTGCCAATTTTCGGTGAATTACTACAAATTAATCGAAATCAATGCGAATTAAGACAAATTAAATGCATTGTTTGAATCGACATGAATTAATTCGCATTATATGGAATTCAAATTAATAAGAACTTAGAAAAAATTGAATTAAATTAATTCAGATTAGGCGAAATTTACAAAAATTATTGAGAATCAATGTAAATCAACCTGGATTCGTGTCCGAGTCACTTTTTTTTTAATTTTTTTTTTTTGTTTACTTTGAATTACCCAAAGATTCAAGCCCAATTTAATTCGTGCTAACATGAAAATCTTTGAATTATCGCGAATTAACTTCAACTAACGTGAATTATTAGGAATTCATTTAGAATTAATGCATTATTTCGAATTAAACAAAATTATTTTGAATTGAAAGTAACTAATTCCAATTATAGTGAATTAATTTCAATTATAATGAATTAATGCGGATTAAATGAAACTAAAAAATTGATGTGTCAATCCAGGTTTGAGTTATTTCCCCCTCGTACGACACTACCCAATTCAGCTCTGCGACACGGTAAATTTCAGTTTTCAAAATTTCAAACTTCCGAATTTAGTGAATAAAAAAAAAAAAAGTTGAAACGAAATTCCTTTCACCTTCGTGAAAATAGAGAGATGTTCTATGTCATCCACTGAATTCTTGAGAATTTTTTCAGAGTTTTGAAAATGGGCTTTCTCGATCAGCATCAAAAAATGTATAGAAAATAAACGGCTCCATAAAAAAATCTATTAAAAAAAAAAAAAATCCGGACGCATTTTTCACTGAGTAGAATGATGAAAAAAAAAACCTAAAATTGTTTCGAAATGGTCGGGGTTTAACACTGGTCGAGTTGGCGTGTAATGCCCCGTATTAGAGCTGTGCGAGTACCCGACTTAGTAGGATACCCGAGTCGGGTATCAGGGTCGAGCCAATATCGGTCGGGTATTTCAGTACCCGAGTCAGAATCGGGTACCCGGGTCAGAATCGGGTACCCGAATGCGAGTCGGGTAGTACTGGGCCCGAATGTAGGTCGGGTGTATAGTATCATACCCGAGTATAGTATTATACCCGAGTGGCGCGAAGAAGTGCTTTGAATGTTGACTCAAACACCTACCGTTTTCTGCAACAATGCTGCACGCCTCTTGGCGAGTTTTAACGTGTTTTCAGTGCTGTCAGTTGCTACAGTTTAAGGGCCTTTCCTACCCAATCCACAACATTGTAATAAACGCGTGCAGAAGGTGCTATTAAACGGAATATCTCTGCCCGGTCACCGAAATCAATTAAACGAAATACGTCGCGCAATTCCATGTGCGACTCCGAACATGTACAGCCCAAAAAATGTTCGTTTTGCGCGAAAATAGAGAAGATATCCATGAAAAACGGTTTTAGAAACGTTTTTCATGGATATCTTCTCTATGTTCGCGCAAAACGAACATTTTTTGGGCTGTACATGTTCGGAGTCGCACATAGAATTGCGCGACGTATTTCGTTTCATTGATTTCGGTGCCCAGGCAGAGATATTCCGTTTAATATCACATTTTTTCACGATGTTTTCAGGACTGGTGGAATTGCCTAGGAAAGCACCTTAACGCCAGCGGATCACATCGCTATTGCCAGTTCTCGGAAATCTATCGACGGAGTGACTTCTCGAGAAGTTGTGTTGAGGTTTTATTTTATACTTTATAGTATTAATTGTGCGATTTACGATTGTGTGTACTGTGTATCCCTTCTCGAAGCATGGCAACATCCGATGATCAGTGTGAGACTATCACTGAGTGTGATACTGAAGGCTCACAGTCGAGTGGAACTCAACTGGCATCCAACTCTCGTGGGTCGCGAAAAACTAGTCAAGTCTGGGCGTATTTCGCATCTATTAATCTCGAAACCGCCAAATGTAAAACCTGTCGAGTTATTATCAAAACTAAATTTGGTAGTACTTCAGCTCTTCACAGGCATTTGCGTACACATCCTGAGATCTACGAGAAATTAAATTCCGGGAGTAAAAATAAAAATGATAGATCCGCCAAGAAAAATCCCGTCGTGGCAGCGTTTGAACGACAGACATACTTCGACAAAAATGCTCCTAAAGCCAAAGAATTGACAAAAGCTATAGCAGAAATGATAGCTATCGATCTACAACCTTATAGTGTAGTTGAAGATCCCGGTTTCAAGAGAGTATTAAAGATTGCAGAGCCACGTTACTGTATGCCTTGTCGGACAACATTCTCTAGAGATTTAATTCCAAAAATGTATAAAGACAAACGGTGTCAAATTTCTCAAGTACTGCAAAAAGAATTCGGCGAAGGTAAATCAAGTAAATACTTCGACACTGCAATTTATAATTAAATTATTAATTAAGTACCTATATAATAAAATAGAAAATTCCAATTATATCAACTAATTATCATATGGATTGTGCAATTTCCCAATACCTATAGAATATACGCATTACGCAACCAACAGCTATGGAGCTTGTTGACACCTGACGATGATATTCGATACAATGTTGTGTATTCTTACCGATTAACGATTGTGATTAGTTATTTTATATTTCATATATTCATAACAAATTCGAAATTACGATACAGTGTGAAGGATAGCTATAGTATTAATTATCATTAGGTACGGTCTATTTGACGTTGATTTCAATTCCTAGTTCTTTTGAAATCGCAAATGTTATGCTCATGTACTGTAGTCGTATAATTTTATTTCTTAATTCATCTTCGCATAGGAAAATCGACGACTATAGGCATCACCACAGACGGCTGGACATCGCGTTATATTGAAGGCTATATGACTCTGACTATTCATTATACAACTTCAGAATTTGAAAATCGACAATTCTTGTTGAATTTGAGTCATGTCTCCGAAAGCCACACCAGTCAAAACTTATGCGAGTTCATCAAGTCAGCATTATCCGAATGGGAATTATTAAATGAAAACATCACACTTTACTTCATTACCGATAATGCTCCTAACATTGTTAAAGCAATATCCCTGCAGGAACAATGGCATAGAATACCGTGTTTTGCCCATACACTACAGCTGGCAATAAAAAATGCTATAAAGGAATGCCCAGAATTGATACAAATTTGTAAGAAGTGCAAGTCTCTGGTCGGGTTTTTTGCAAGGAGCTCAACCGCCAAAGCTAAATTTGAAGCCATCCAAAAATCAACCAATAGTGAAAGCACCCCGTTAAATCTGATTCAGGATGTCGAAACACATGACATGTTATCCAGAATTTTACTCTTGCGTATGCCTCTTGGTGCTGTCTTATCCGAGCCTCGGATGCCAGATAACCTAACTGGAGTGGAGTGGAACTTAGTTAAAATCTATGTAGATGCTCTGCAGCCGTTCAAAGAAGCTACCGTGGTTATGTCAGGCGAAGATTATCCCACTATATCCTTGTACATTCCAATCGTGACTAGCCTAATCAAGTCTACAAAAGCATTCATTTCCGAAAACGATGGGCCCGAAGCTACTAAATTTGGCAACAGCTTGTCGAAAGCTCTAGAATCCCGCTTCAATAATGTTGTCAAGGCCGAAGCACTACTATTAGCGATGCTAGTGGATCCTCGATATAAAAATCGATTGTTAGATATCGAAAAAAAGGGGGACGTGGAAGAATTACTGTTGGCAAAATACTCAGTTTTGAAAGGCCAGGAACAGGAAGTATTACCAGAGCAATTCCGTGACACTAATAATGCCCAACCGAATGGTGAATTGAATTATATTCGATTTGTTATTGTTATACAGTTTAATGATCAATTTGGATGGTCCCAAATTCTATAATCAATAATCATACCCTACTGAAAATCGCGGCATGAGATCTGATGTCAGACCAAATTCTTTTATGAGATCTGATATCATCTCACCTGAGAACAGGTGAGATCCTACCTAGGCCTCACATCAGATCTCGGCAACGAATTTCGATTTTCAGTAGGGTATTCTTTTTCCTCATATCATTTTCTCATTTCTATTAAATATTAATTATACTTTCAAAATCCAATTTCTTATATTCGCGCGCTGCACAATATGAAATAAAATAGTCAACCCGTCCACAATTCAAGCCACTTTAACCTATGGTACTATATATCTAATAAATATGGAATAACACTGAATATTTGAATAATAAATGTTTATATGATTTGGAATTTTATATTATTTCAGTGGAGCCATTGTCAAAATTGTCTATGTTTTTGAACGTAATTGACGAGAATTCAGTTGGGGATTCTGATTCACCAATATCAGTTGAACTTCGGGATTATTTAGCTGAAAAAGTTATGCCGCAGAATACGAATATCGTCACTTGGTGGAGAAATAATCGACAACGATATCCGGGTATTGCAATCATAGCTAGAACCTTTTTGGCTATTCTGGCTACACAAGTCAGTAGCGAGCGGGTATTTTCAGTAACTGGAAACATTGTGACGCCAACCCGCGCAAACCTTTTATCGGAACATGTAGAAGAACTATGTTTCCTAAATGCGAATTTGAAGATTTGATTCAAGACGAGAAGCATCGCGTAATTACTAAATATTGAATAACCACTTAATGAATGTTCAATATCCAATAATAATAATTAATAATGTATTACTAATGTTTGTGAAAAAATTAAAAACATGTCCTTTCCAAACTTGAAATAAACAACTCATGAATAGTACTAAATAGTAAATTGATAAATTATTAAATTCCTAACTATTGATTATTGAAGAACTTATGATGCAATAAAAGCCATTTGATAGTTGATTGTTGGTACGCTTCGAAAGTCCTAATTGTGAAAATACTAAAAATTAAAATACACATAATATCTAATTAATTAATAATTATCTACTCATCAAAATACCCTCTAAACTGAAGTGATGTCAAATTTATGTAAATGTCATCCATAACGTACTTCTACTTATTGCACCGTGTTGTTTAATAGATCAATGAACAGAACATGCTTCTGCCAACCTATGCTAAATTTTGATATATTACTGAGACTGACTATCTGTCAAAGCTGCGACCGATTTCTAGTGAATACACCCTAAAGGCCGATATGATGGATTCAGGCCTCAGCTTAACTCCTGAAATAATGATTATTCATCCATTTATGTGTCTACCTGTAGCAAAATCGTATAGAATCGCGCATCCATGTTTCTGATATAACCGGGTAATCTCGATTGCCCATAGTATCGAGTAAAATCGGGTAGTATCGGGTATATTCGGGTACCCGTTAACTCGGGTAGTTTCGGGTACCCGTTAACTCGGGTAGTTTCGGGTATCCGTTAACTCGGGTAGTTTCGGGTACCCGTTGACTCGGGTAGTGTCGGGTATATTCGGGTACCCGTTGACTCGGGTACCCGGTTGAGAAACTCGGGCGGGTACCCGACCCGACCCGACCCGACAAATTTGACTACCCGCACAGCCCTACGAGAAACCAATTTTCGTCAAACTCTCGCACGAATCGAGAGGCGAACCTCCTGGCGCAATACAGCACATCGCGTATCACGGTTCGAATCACGCTGCTCCGGTAAATCGCCCTGGTAGTGCCCGTTAATTCGCGTTGAAATTTATTATCTTCCATTTTTTAGCCTGTTTATACTCAAACTGAGCAAATTGCACAGGTGCAGCCGAATTTATAGATTTCGCTGATATTACACATCTACTACTGATCCGTCTCGTGTGTGTGTGTGAATCATAATCCCTCCCGTGCACGTGTGTGAGACAGTGTGAATATATATATATATTTATATATGCTCTGATGGCCGGTGTAGTTTTCATAAAAATTTTTTACATCCGAGGTATCACACACACACCTATAGCAGATCCTACAGTAAAGCGCAATAATTTTAATCCCCTCCCTCGTCAAGTCGTACGAGTGTCTGTGTATAAATGAGAAAGAGAGACTACTGTATATACAGGGTGTTCCAGACCTCGCGACGAATATTTCACAGGGTAAATCTTGATCAAAAATGGGATCGAAATTTCCTCAGCCGATTTTTTTTAAAATGCATATCTTTTCCGTTATAATTAATTCAATTTCAGTCAATGACGCGCGGCTTACGAACGGCCGCACGTCGGTGTGCTTACCGCTCGGTTGTGTGCACTTTTTTTCGTGGCGACAATAGGGCGAGAGACGCGCACACAACCGAGCGGTGATTACACCGACAAACGGCCGTTTATAAGTCGCATGTCATTAGCTGCAATTAAAATAATTATAACGGAAAATCCATGCATCTCCGAAAAAATCGGCTGAGGGAATTTCGATCCCATTTTTGATCAAGATTTACCCTGTGAAATATTCGTCGCGAGGTCTGGAACACCCTGTATATATATATATATATATAGGTATATCCTTCTATATTATATAATTCAATCGCCGCCGCCGCCGCCGTGTCGGATTCCAAGGCCTCCTCGACCCCGCTCGGCTCCCCCCTCGCCCGCCCTCTTGCCCTGGGCCTCCTCGACCACGCTCGAATCGGCCGAAGATAGCCGAGGAGAGCCCAAAATGATAATAATTATTAATAATTTCTACACACGACTTCAAGAGATACGAAGCCGAGGACCTGGACTACGAGAAATACTCAGTGAACGACCTGGACAACGAGAACTACGAAGCCGAAGACCTGGACACTGGAAATACTTAGCGAACGACCTGGACAACGACGAATACGAAGCGAAGGACCTGGGCAACGAGAACTACGAAGCCCAGGACCCGCACTACGAGAAATACTCACTGAACGACCTGGACAACGAGAACTACGAAGCCGAGGACCTGGACTACTAGAAATACTTGGCGACCGACCTGGACAACGAGGAATATGAAGAACATAAAATCCACGGGTTATTTGGGTTTTAGAAACAACTAATACAAATTAGAATATGGGGGGTTGGCGCGCGCAGCGCGCGGGGGGGCGGAGCCCCCCTAGTATATATATATATGTCGGCGCGTGGTATTCTGGACACGCTTTCTCACGGCTGTGTTGTTTATTTAATATTGAGACTATTGGTTGATATTTAGTCTAGGCATATTTGTTAGTATTAAGATTAGTTATAGACCCTTAGCCTAATGAGTGGCGTAGAGGGGGATGCGAGATGAAGACTCTGGGAACCAGAGTCTTTGTCGAACGTAGCCACAGCCCTAGAAGATGCTGATTTTAAGGATCAGTTGCACTTGAACCGAGTCAGTGGTTGGTACTGATTTAAATAAGAATTATATTGGGAAAGTCTAGAGGCAGGGTGGATTCGTTATCGCATCGCCCTGTACGGGATAGCTTATTGTTATTGTATTAGATATAGAGACATTTGTTAGTGAATTAAGATTATATTACTTTGTGTTACAAATATTAGTTGTTTGGACTATATTGAATTAAACAAGCTCCCTGCAAGAGCAATCATGGACGCCCCTGATCCACGTTGGGTCATCTCTCCGACATCAGAAGTGGGATCCTTGCAGGAACTTGATCAAGACCTTGAAGGTTCTGTCCAAGAAGGTTCTGTGCAACAAAATACGGAAACTAACAACTGGAAAATGATGTTCAATACGCAGAGTCAAAATATGTTTGAACTCATACAAACATTGAAGGGAATGGCTCCCGCAAGATCAACAAAAATCGTATTTCCTGAATTTAATCCTGACGCTGCAGGAGATACAGACGCGCGAGCTTGGTGTGGAACGGTTGATCTGTGTCTTGGTGAAAAACCAATCCAAGGAAGTGAACTAATAATAGCTATAAGCCGGTCATTAAAAGGAACTGCATCATCCTGGTTTTCGCAGATCAGTTATGCCGGAATGAATTGGACTCAATTTAAAGAACTGTTTTTGGCCCGGTATGATTCGGTTGAAACCCCAGCCGCGGTGATAATTCGAGTGAATAGTGGAAAACCGAAGGAAGATGAGTGTTTGTCTGCTTATGCCGGTAGACTAGTGACTACATTGACGACTCGTTGGCAATCTATGACAGTCGAGCAGATTGCTGTAGCCACAGTGCTAGCGCATTGTGTTCAACGTGAACCGCAATTACAGCGACTTGCGTTCACGACCGATATAAATTCAAGAAGTGCATTGCAGCAAGAGCTAATGGCTAGTGTGTATCGCAAAAGATCTGCTGCTTCTATCACCAACAACAAGGACGAAAAAGCTGCCCATACCAATAATAAGAAACCGAGGATTACTTGTTTTGTGTGTGGTAGAATGGGTCATAAATCTCCTGATTGTTGGCAACGCAAGAAAGAAGATAGAGAGAAGACATCAGGAGCTGGGCCGAGTAAAAATAAAATTAGCAACATCTTAGGCAGGAGGAGGCCTGTCACATGTTTTAAGTGCGGCGAAAGTGGTCACATTGCTCCTCAATGCCGGAACGAAGCGAAGAGGGACGCAGCCGGCGAAACATCGAAGACATCTGCAGAGCGTCGAGTTAACGTCTGCACAATTGAACCTGTCACTTCTGAATTAACGCAATCCGGTGAGAAGTATCTATTTTGTTTTGATTCTGGTGCCGAATGCTCTCTGATAAAAGAAACGATAGCCAATAGGTTTTCTGGCAAACGTATTGAATTATTAGTGACTCTTCTTGGTCTAGGAAGGTCTCGTATCGCAAGTAATTTGCAGATTTTGTCTCAAGTGACTATTGACGAGTACGTAATAGAGATTCTTTTGCATGTAGTGCCAGACGATTGTCTTGGCCATGATATTTTGATTGGTCGCGATTTGATTGCTCAGGGTTTCACAGCTGAAATGTCATCTGATAATTTTTGTTTGAGAAGAACCAAATCTGTTCACATATGTGAAGTTGGCAAAAAGGTCGAAGATTTTAATGAAATTGATACCGATATAGCTGGTACGGATAGATTGAACCTAGTCAAGTTATTAAATGAATTTGTTTCATCGTTTGTTGTGGGAACACCTACTGGTCGTATTACCACAGGTGAACTACAAATAAAATTAATTGATCCGAACCGTACTGTTCAGCGACGACCATATCGACTTAGTCCGGATGAAAGACAGATAGTCCGTGATAAAATTGACGAGCTCTTGTCGGCCGGTATAATAAGGCCTAGTTGCTCACCTTTTGCAAGTCCGATACTTTTAGTTAAGAAGAAAGATGGCGCAGATCGGTTATGCGTTGATTATCGAGAACTTAACAGCAATACCGTGCCTGATAGATATCCGTTACCTCTCATAAATGACCAAATACAACGGTTAAGTGGAGCTAAGTATTTTACAACCTTAGATATGGCTTCTGGTTTTCATCAGATGCCTATCCGCGAAGACTCGATAGAACGTACGGCTTTTGTGACTCCGGATGGTCAGTACGAGTATTTGACCATGCCTTTCGGTTTACGGAATGCTCCTGCGGTTTTTCAAAGGGCAATAAATAAGGCACTCTCAGAACTTGTAAACACATTTGCAGTGTGCTATATAGATGACGTCATGATTCCAGCTGACTCAATAGAACAGTCGTTAGAAAGACTGAGGATGGTTTTAGATAAACTCAGCCAAGCAGGTTTCTCTTTAAATTTGAAGAAATGCTCCTTTTTGAAAACTCGAGTCGAATATTTAGGGTATGAGGTCTCAGCGGGTGAAATACGACCTAACCCACATAAAGTCAAAGCGTTGACTGAATCCTCTCCTCCAGGGACGGTCACACAGCTTAGACAATTCATAGGCCTCGCATCTTATTTCCGCCAATTCATTTCGAAATTTTCACAAATTACTTTACCATTATACAAACTCACTACGGGAAAAGGGAAAATAGAATGGAAACCAGAATATAAAAAGATTCGTCAGGAAATAATTCCTAGATTAACCAATGAACCAGTTTTGATGATTTTTAATCCAACCTATCCCATTGAATTGCATACGGACGCTAGTGCAGCCGGGTATGGAGCGATACTGATGCAAAAGGTCGATGGAAAGGTACATGTCATCGCGTATTATAGTAAAAGAACAACTAGTGCTGAATCCAGGTATCATTCGTATGAACTGGAAACTTTAGCAGTGGTCAATGCGGTTAAACATTTCCGTCATTTCTTACAAGGTAGGAATTTTACCGTGATCACCGATTGTAATGCTCTTAAAGCTTCACGCACGAAGATAGATCTCACACCGCGACTTCATAGGTGGTGGGCCTTTCTTCAAGCATACGAATTTGATGTTGTCTATCGAGAAGGCAAGCGAATGGGTCATGCCGATTTTCTTTCGCGAAACCCGATATCAGTGAAACCGATTAGTCAGAAAATCGAACAAAAACAAGTAAATCTAGCTGAGATTTCAGACGATTGGCTACAGGCTGAACAGCGGAAGGATGATAGCTTACGTGATATAGTTTCAAAATTAAACAGCAATGAAATTGACAAAGACCTCGCGAATAGCTATCAACTGAGGTCAGGAGTTCTGTATAGAAAAATTCAACGTCGAAATCGTAGTCGATATTTACCTATAGTACCTGTCAGTTTCAGATGGTCAGTAATTAATAATGTACATGAGTCGGTAATGCATCTTGGATGGGAAAAGACTTTGGAAAAAGTTTATCAACATTATTGGTTTCCCAATATGTCAAAGTATGTCAGGAGGTTTGTCGAGAATTGCATAACTTGTAAATTGTCAAAATCTCATTCGGGTAAAATACAAGCCGAACTTCATTCAATCCCGAAAGTCAGTGCCCCGTGGCACACTATCCATATAGACGCTACTGGAAAACTGAGTGGAAAAAGTAGTCTCAAGGAATATGTTTTTGTATTTATCGATTCTTTCACCAAGTTTGTACTTTTACGACATGCCTCACGCATAGACGCTCCAAGTGCAATTTCAACTCTGAAGCAATGTGTGAGTTTGTTTGGTACTCCATCTAGAATCATTGCAGATCAAGGTAGATGCTTTGCAAATAAAGACTTTAGAGAGTTTTGTGTCTCTCATAATATTAATCTCCATTTGATTGCGACCGGAACTAGCCGCGCTAATGGTCAAGTTGAACGTGTAATGAGTACACTCAAAAATATGCTGACAGCTGTGGAATTGAGTAAAGACAAATCGTGGCGAGAATCTCTTGGTGAAATACAGCTAGCGTTAAATTGTACAGTAAGTCGTACCACTAAATATAGTCCTCTGGAACTATTGATAGGTAAGGTTGCAAGACCTTTGTCTTTATCGGTTATCGATGATCAAGATGAGGATCAAGTGAATATTTCTGAAATCAGAGAGCAGGCGACCGCTTCCATTGATAAAAACGCTATGAAAGACAAAAAGAGATTTGATAGTGGCAAATCGAAAGTTTGTAGATTCTCAGTTGGAGACTACGTTCTCATGGAGAACCATGAGCGAAATCAAACGAAGCTAGATGCTAAGTTTCGTGGGCCATATAAAGTAGTTGAAGTTTTGCCTAATGATAGGTATTGTTTGAAGGCCATAAATGGCAATAGAACTTACAAGTATGCGCATGAACGTTTGAGGTTGATGCCTGAAAGCAATGTTCCCATAGAGCTTGATCCTTGTAATAATTGTAGTAGTGATGAACAGTCAGAAAGCGCCGATGTCGGCGGTGATAACAGTGAGTGATAAAATTGGTATACCAGTGAGTATACATGAGCCATGCGTCTGCTTATTAGTCGCAAGTCACAAAAATCCTACCCCACTTATGTGGACGGAGATGGTGCGATGTAACGGCGACGATGGTTCTGCTTGGTCTAGAGGACCAAGGGCCATATGGTTGGTCAAAAAGTCAATATGGTTTGACTTTTGTATTGGTTGTTGGATACCAATTGTTGTAATCATATGGTTGATTACTGTGTCACATGGTTGACTATGGTTGTATTGGTTGTTGGATACCAATTGTTGTAATCATATGGTTGATTACTGTGTCACATGGTTGACTATGGTTGCATTGGTTGTTGGATACCAATTGTTGTAATCATATGGTTGATTACTGTGTCACATGGTTGACTATGGTTGTATTGGTTGTTGGATACCAATTGTTGTAATCATATGGTTGATTACTGGGTCACATGGTTGACTATGGTGTGTTGGTTGTGATACCAACAAGTGTACAGAAATGTACAGGTGTACCGAGTTGCACAAATATTGCTTAATCACTGGTTATCTATTGAGATCATTTGACTGTTTCTGTAATTGATTTGATTTGAAATCATTGTTGTAATATTGTGAGCACCAGTAGAGTGCTGAGGTATGGCAGATATGGGAACACGGCGCTCAGTTGATTTGTTAAGTCAGAATGGGCGAGCAGGGAAATGAACTAAGGTTTCCTTTGCAGATAACATTTGAAGACAAAGATTGCACACGAGGACGTGTGACAGTCAGGAAGGCCGTGTCGGCGCGTGGTATTCTGGACACGCTTTCTCACGGCTGTGTTGTTTATTTAATATTGAGACTATTGGTTGATATTTAGTCTAGGCATATTTGTTAGTATTAAGATTAGTTATAGACCCTTAGCCTGATGAGTGGCGTAGAGGGGGATGCGAGATGAAGACTCTGGGAACCAGAGTCTTTGTCGAACGTAGCCACAGCCCTAGAAGATGCTGATTTTAAGGATCAGTTGCACTTGAACCGAGTCAGTGGGTGGTACTGATTTAAATAAGAATTATATTGGGAAAGTCTAGAGGCAGGGTGGATTCGTTATCGCATCGCCCTGTACGGGATAGCTTATTGTTATTGTATTAGATATAGAGACATTTGTTAGTGAATTAAGATTATATTACTTTGTGTTACAAATATTAGTTGTTTGGACTATATTGAATTAAACAAGCTCCCTGCAAGAGCAATCATGGACGCCCCTGATCCACGTTGGGTCATCTCTCCGACATATATATATATATATATATATATATATATATATATATTTAAGATATAATACCCTACCGCTTATATACCAGATCTTACCGTATCCCCCCTACCACCCGTGTACTTGCTATACATGCAGATGTTGTAAATATATATGTGAGGATGGTACGGGATAACAAATAACTGAGTCGGGTATATATATATATATATATATACATATGAACGTGTATATATTTATTTGGTACATTTTTTTCTTAAATTTAGATAATATAGGCTCTACATTTTTAATAAATCAATATATATATATATATATATCACATGTAAAAAATTATAGCTGCGGTTATTATTGAATTATATACTCTCTACATTTTTGTTAAATCTATATGCGTGTAAAAAATGATATGTAAGGTTATTAATATTATTAAGGTGCCACAGTACTGGCGTGTCCTATATATATTTTGTGACGTCAGAATCATGAAATACGAGGAATTTCGTCGAGAAATTGAGCCCAAATGAAGAAACGAATTCCACGGGTATTATTTTTTTATAAAAGCTTAAATTGATCTGTAGGGCGCTTACTTAGTGATTTTCAGCGTAGATTACCCAGTAATTTGTATTGCGAATAAATAAAAGTGACAGGTCGTTTATACATATCCAACATGGCGGCATCAGAATCCGGCCATTACCGACTTGTCGTATTTTCGCCGCATCCAGGAGATTAAAACGTCTATCACTGAACACAGGGAGTAAGCGCCCCGTAGGAATACACACTTGTTTCAGGAAAACTTATTTCACCTATCTGCGTCCCGTGAATAAGGCTGAATTTGTCGACGAAATTCCTCGTATTTGACGTCTCGGTATGACATATATCTTAGAAAATCTGAGAATTGACTTCCGGTACTGTGGCACCTTAAATCAACGGCGTGAGATAAATAGGGGGGAAGGTGATCGGAGGGACTCTTGGGGTGGCGACGGGGAGCGAGGTAACGAGGCGGGGGATGGAGGTGGTGGTGATGGCGGATGATTTGGGACCACCTGGTCTTCTTCCTCTTCCTCTTCCTCTTCCTCTTCCTCTTCCTCTTCCTCTTCCTCTTCCTCTTCCTCTTCCTCTTCCTCTTCCTCTTCCTCTTCCTCTTCCTCTTCCTCTTCCTCTTCCTCTTCCTCTTCCTCTTCCTCTTCCTCTTCCTCTTCCTCTTCCTCTTCCTCTTCCTCTTCCTCTTCCTCTTCCTCTTCCTCTTCCTCTTCCTCTTCCTCTTCCTCTTCCTCTTCCTCTTCCTCTTCCTCTTCCTCTTCCTCTTCCTCTTCCTCTTCCTCTTCCTCTTCCTCTTCCTCTTCCTCTTCCTCTTCCTCTTCCTCTTCCTCTTCCTCTTCCTCTTCCTCTTCCTCTTCCTCTTCCTCTTCCTCTTCCTCTTCCTCTTCCTCTTCCTCTTCCTCTTCCTCTTCCTCTTCCTCTTCCTCTTCCTCTTCCTCTTCCTCTTCCTCTTCCTCTTCCTCTTCCTCTTCCTCTTCCTCTTCCTCTTCCTCTTCCTCTTCCTCTTCCTCTTCCTCTTCCTCTTCCTCTTCCTCTTCCTCTTCCTCTTCCTCTTCCTCTTCCTCTTCCTCTTCCTCTTCCTCTTCCTCTTCCTCTTCCTCTTCCTCTTCGTCTTCGTCTTCGTCTTCGTCGTCGTCGTCGTCGTCGTCGTCGTCGTCCTCTATCATCATATTCTATCGAGAATATGATGATGCGTGACGTAGACAGGGTCTCCAGGAAAAGGAAAAATTAGGGAAAATTAATTAGGATTAACTAACACTCTTTTATTTTTGTAAAATATGTAATCTCGAGATCAATACTCCACGAGACGACTGTTATCATGGGAACTACCGATGGAACGATGACTAACGAACGTAAGGAAATCTCAAATATCGTCAAGGACGACACTGTCGGCGTGCACACCATATGGTGGTCCATGGAGACCCCAAGGTCAACGCCTCCTCTCAAGTGGTGAGTCTACCGCCTCAAACTACCGGATGAACAGCGTACAGGAATGTGCGAGGAGCACGATGAAATCCTCCCGTCATCCGGAGATGCTACCGCCTGTAAGAAAGTGCACTATTGATGCGAGGGTGGAGTACAAGGTCGTGTGAGGGTGCATCCTCACAACCTCCCACCTAATGAACAATCCATCAGTGCAGCTACCATCAACGACTGCCTCCGAATCTGTAATCGCGACCGTGGTTGGTCAATAAAACCCCCGGATCAGCTCCGACCTAACGCATTCTTCCGTGAGTAAGGCCCTTAGTATGCTAAACACGAATCTACCACCAATCTTCTTGTGGATCGACGAATGATGTCAAGACCTAGAAGAAATATCGGGTAGCCGGGCGAGCGAGGCTCCATGTGAGTCCAGCGCCCGGGGATTTCAAAGGACGGCGGTACTAGGAGCGGTATTAGCAGCGGCAGGGGTGAGGTAGATGTCTCCAACTTACGTTCGACGAACCTGTTGTTACGCGGACCAATTAGCGTGTCAGAATGACACGTGATCTCGCTAATCTGAAGGATGAGCTGCCGATAGAAAATAAGGACTATATAAAGCGGGTACAGCCGCAAAACTGCCTATTCTTCGCTATGTTCTACGGCACGCTCCTATCGTATCCTCTACTGTCGAATACCCAATCTATCGAATTATCTCGAGTATCGTATTATACCACTGTGAATATCGTAAAGTTTATATAAAATAGTGTATTGTGTATCTGGTTGAGCAACTCAAGGTAAGGTCTTGATTCTTTCTGTGAAGGCAGGAGGTTGTTCTGATAAAAGTATGGTTAATTAATTTGGTTATTGAACTAAGAAGTTCGGTTTTGTCTATTGGGCTATGAAGCTCGTCTTTTGTCTTTAGTCTGTTAATTTATCGAACAACCTCGAGTCTGGCTGAGTTACGTAGATCTTTTAGTGCTTTTTGGCTATAATTTATTGCTTATTATCGATTGATAATCGCTATCGCTTCTCGTATGGCTTATGTTGCTGATTTAGTATGTTAAAATATTGTGCATGAAATACTGTAGAAAATTACCTTTCCTGGAGTACCCTGAGCGAAGATAGCCGCGTAGGCTTAGCCTCGCGTTATTGTATAGTTGAGTATAGTTTAGTTCGTTATCGTTAATTTTGTTATAATTAAGTCTGTTAATATTGAGTCACTTATCAAGTAAAGTACAGTTATGTGATATAATTTATTACCTTCTGTAAAATCAAGTACGGTTCAGTAAAATTAATATCTTTTGGATAATTTAGTATCGTAACTATCGATCTAGTATCGTCAGAATTCAGTTAAAAATCCAATCATATTCCGAGTTAATCTGGTATCGTTGAACTTGTGATTCACGTCTTTCGAATGACCGTGTGGTCTCTATTTAGCAGTAGATCTCGAATTATCGCCAGTCGAATAGCTAAGCGTAGCTAATTAATTGATAGGGAATCTGTAGAGTTTGTTACTGATTTTCATAATCTAATATCTCAAGCTTAATACGTTGATTTAAGGATGGGTTATGAATAACTTTGCATTTGGGTACGATGTATCGCTCTGTGTCCAAGCCTGGAGTCTAAATAATTAATTTTATATCGAGTCAACTCTGACACATCCTCGGGTCAATCGTATCGTAATTAAGTAAATTCTATCGTGAATAAATAGTTTATCGTAACAAACTGTCGTATAAAACTTATAATTCTGTACTGATCTCGTTGAATTATCTAAATTAATTAATAAATAATTGATTTATGTGCTCTCAAATATTCTCAATGAAATAATATTGTTTTTATGGTGTACCCTGCCCCTCTATCTAAGGCTTTGTTATCTAAGCAAGTCGAGTTGTCGCTCGTCGCATTTCCGTAGATTTTTGGCTTTATTTAATTTGTCTTATGGTATCGTATCGAAACGACGCATTAGCATCTGGCGCCCGACGTTCAGTAAGTTTAATCATTAACACGGAAGAGTGCCGAATTGCAGCTGAGTAAAATTTAGGTTTTCCTCGCCTATTAAAAAAACTACGTTACAACATACCTTTTCTGTTGTTGCTGTCGAGAAACACTTCTTCATCGGACGATCTGTTAGTTTGTAATGCGAGTCTCTCTATTCCCTTCATAAGGTTTTCGCTAGGACTAGTATGAAAAATGGTGTGTGTGTGTGTGTGTGTGTGTATGCGTGCGTGGGTGTGCATACATCGCGAATATGCAGGACACCTGGAGTGGCGTGATGTGCCATCAGCGTTTTACGAAAGGTGAGGGTGACCGCTGTCGGCGTACGACTTTATTGTTGAAATATTACGAAGACCGTGTTGACGATACCTGGAAGATAACGACGTCCGTTGCGCGTCGGATTACGTGGTTATAGAAAAATCATAGCTACAGTAATCCTCGCATGATCGGTATGAGGTTACATTTTCGCTGAAGCGCGCTGCGCGATGCTGCCTGCGACTGTCACGCGATTGTCACGTGGTGATGCGTATTTTTGCTGAGGTGTGCAGAATGGTGGGGTGGGTAGGCCTCGGTGAAGACTAGATCGGGTGCGGAGCTTTCAGTTGCAACCGAATAGTCAAGAACTATGGCCACACCGAAAACAGGCTCGTTGAAAGAGGGGTGTGTCACATTCCCACCTACGCACAACTTCGACCGACAACCCTGAAAACTTCTTTACCCTTTAAAGATATTGTACCATATATTAGTATATAAGAAACTACCTTACCGACCAAAGATCACGCAAGGCTTACCATACGTAGATTCATACCACACCGAGATAATGTACCGACATATGACACAAGCATACCCTTGCCCGATCTTCGGTAGATATATTACCTATAATCACGCATTTATAATTATACCAACACTTGATCATTAACTAATATTCAAAAGTTCACATACATATATATATTCCAATGATATAATACATATTCCAACCCCTGCAAGAACTTAGTACGGACTACCCTCAGAGTAAACAACCCTAAGCAACTCGAGCAATGACTCATTCAACGATATCTTGTTTTCGCCCCAAAACTATTTACGCATAACTTTAACCAGTCAAAACAAGTGAGTCATGCTCATGCAGCTGCAGGATGTTTACTCAGGATATCGAGTACCATAAATAAGATTAGGAACCAAGTAGTAAAACTGTTTATTAAAACTTGTTATTAGAAACAGCAAATACTAATATCCGGCCAAAACCTATGTGATCAAAATACAAAACAATTAGTCATACGCAGCTGCACAGAGTCCAAGCGTGAGATTGGAATGCGGGTTAAACAACAACAACCCCACCACTCTAAGTTAAGATACTATATAAACCCCTACTACTAAAGTAGTTCAGTTCTTTGGTTTAGTTCAGTTCAATCATACGTTCGACTCAGTGCACATCAAACCGCTTACTTCATAAAATTAAGTCCAAGCCACTGTTCTTGCTTAAACATAGTAGAATATATCGTGCTTGTAATAAACCGAACTCCTTGGTGAAATAACATATAAAATAAACCTTGTAAACCAAGTAAAAGTGTATTAGTTGTCTTACATCAAAACCCTCAACAAGGTAAATTCGCAACTCAATACATCATATCCTACATATTCTTTAATTCAGGCTAGTTACATATAAATATATAACTCAGCCAAATTAACTAATCCCAAATCAACCAAATTCCATATTTAACTAAGGCTACTGCGGATTCCGAGCCATCACCCAGGCTGGAACTATACTGCTTGGCTGAGTTAATTACCTTACATAAAAATCTTTTCGAGATTAATGAACAGGCTAAGGTTTCGAGACTTTTAAGCCAGCATTAATACTCTTATTGATTAACACGGCTGGTTTTACTAAACCTAGCCAAATCAAATACTCTAATTAGCAAGCTAGAATAAATTCTTAGCCCTAAATAGAAGTCTTTACACCTCAGGCTGATCATTCTAGACAAGCCAAGGGATACACACATATCCCCAGTGTCAAGGCCGAGTCCCCTGTTACTCTGGCCAAACACTAATTCTACCTATTCCTTTCCTCGTAGATGTACGGAGTTGTGGGTCATAAAAAGAGACACCGCGCAGGTAAAAAGGTACGAGAAAGGATCACGAAAGCTATCGCCAGAGATCAACGAATCTATGAGGATCTCTTAGCAAAGAACCCTCAACATACAGAATTAATAGGAGAAGCCATTAAGGAAGCCTACGAACATACCTCCTACCAATCAGATTCCAGTACAGACACTGTAATCTACGAAAGGGAACCGCCCCTGCAGCAAGACTCAACCATTGGCTACTATACCAGCCAACCAACGCTAAGCTCCACCCATCCAGATATTCCATTGGAGCCAACAGCTGAAAACCACTCCCACCAGTCAGGAGGTCATCCACACGACTATATACAGGAACTACTGTCTAACACCAACCAGGAGTACGAATACTTGATCACGCCCCCTCAGACAACGGTATACCACTCAGTGGACTTCCAGGGCCCACAGTGCATCATAAGTACCTACGAAACCACCCTTAACCAACAGATTATCAACACCGCACCCGCTGACCATCACCACCAACCCTCTACGCCCAAGATTGTTGAAATAATCGAATTGGATTAAGGAAAACAACGTAAGCATACAATAAAGAACGTTTATTTCATTCACAATAAAGAGTGTATATTATTCAAACTACTTTTACTTTTGTAAACCTCCCCGTGGTTCCCGTTCATGTGAACGACTTTATAATAGGAGGTAGATGATGAACCTGAGTTGGGGATCTCTCACGATTTTCCTCAGCCAGTCTGTAACATCATAGAAATTTTTGGTGACAGCTTAAGGGATTTTCCCACGGTTTAAGTAAAAGGAAAGTCATTGTCAAATACACACTCAAATCTAATATTTAATATATTTAAAATGGAATCTAGACTTAGAGCAGCAGCGGCAAACAACGACCCGCTCGATCCTAAAGAACTTTTACAATTAAATATGGATTTAGCCGAAAAACTAAAACAAATAGAACAAAGGGAAACAGAAGTCCTTAAAATACAAAAAAATCTTTCTTCAAAGGAACAAAAACAACAAGCAAAAGAACTAGAATTGACAGAAAGAAATAGATTTCTGCAAGAACAAATAAACGCATTAAAAATTCAAAACGAACAACAGAAACAACTAGAACAAGAATTACAAAACTTACGTGCAGAAACCACACAAACGCGAATACAAGTAATAGATCAGGCTAACCTTAATGCCTCTACTACTAACAATATACCCACGAGACAAGCACCTGTCCCGCCTACCAACGAAACGGATCCAAATCCACCAAACCCACCAAATCCTCCAAATCCACCAAACTCACCAGATCCTCCAAATTCACCAAACCCTCCGAATCCTCCAAATCCGCCAAACCCTCCTTTTTCACCAACACGAGAAGATGCGATACAAACCCTCTCAAACGAATTGCGAACATTAAGAAGGGAAATGGAGACAATACGTAGACGAAGTGAACCAAGGACCTCACCCTACGTTACCCCAGCTTCAGATTACACCATTACAATGAAACAGGCAATTGAAACAATACCTACTTATAACGGAGAATTATCCACACTAATGTCATTCTCAAGAGCCTGCAGAAGAGCAAAGGGGATGATCGCCCCCAACGCAGAAACAACGCTAGTAAAACTAATAAAAGGAAAACTAACTTCTCGAGCCGCCATGGCATTAGAAGACAGCGAGTTCGACTCAATCCAAGAATTCCTGGACCAACTCTTCGAGATATTTAGCCCTAACAGGTCAACGAACTTCTATAGGGGAGAACTAGCTAACATATACAAAAAACAAGATGAACACATAATCGAATACATAAGTCGAGTAAAGGACTTAAAGACCGCCATTTTGGAGGTGGAGCGTAGAATCAACGGATACGTGGACACCGAAGCAATCGACATAGAAACATTGGAAAGTTTCCTCGATGGTCTCCCTGCAGACTATAGGAACGCCCTCCAGATTGCTGGTGTACATACATTCAGCGAAGCAACCACGAAAGCGATCGAAATAGGAAAACGTTTCGACAAGGATAAAGAAAGAGCAAGAGCAAACAAGGGAGACAAGTCCACCCCCTATGTACGAAAATCAGAGCCGCCTACTTGCCTCAACTGCAAACGCATTGGTCACGAAACAGAAAAGTGTAGGTTTCTCAAGAAAGAACCAACACCCGCATCCTCAACACCCCAGAATAACCAAACACAGGGTAATTACGACAATAGAAAACCAACCAACAACTACAACCCCAATAAAAGCTGCAAATATTGTAAAAACACCGGACACGACATAGACGAATGTAGAAAGAAGAAGTGGGTGGAAAATCAAAGGAAGACAGAACAACAAGGCAATCCTCAGAACCAGGGAAACGCCCCAAGCCCCTCGGGTTCGGGCACGAAACCCCGAGAGACAGGGCAAACACGTGCGGTAAACCCACTGGAAGCACTAGAGGAAACACTATTGCAACCATCAACCTCAGTATCGGGTCAGTCCCAACAATAAATATTAAATCCACAGATCTACTCGACGATGCCAAACTTATGATTGACACGGGAGCAGAACCTAACATCATAAAAGCAAAGGCTCTAAAATCATGGAAAGAGGTGAATACTTCAGACATCATCGAAATGAAAGGTATAACCGAAAAATTAATTAAATCCTTAGGTAGCACTGAAATAGATATCAAAGGACAAAGAATACCTTTCCACGTAGTGGATAACGACTTCAGAATAAAACAAGATGGGATATTGGGATCAGCATTTTTTCACTCTACCAAGGCAACCATAGACTATGACAATGAATGCCTATCAGTCAACGACCAATCTCTACCTTTCATTCCCAAAGAAATATTCTCAATCAGAGGTAGAACTACACAATTAGTTCGTATAGACGTAAAAAAGACAGATTTAAGTGAAGGATATATTCCACGACTCATAGGAACAGATGGAATTTACGCCGGAAAAGTCTTAGTCAAGGTACAGGATCAACAGGTAACAATACCAATAACCAACACTACAGGAAAAGAACTAACCTTCGAGACACCTGAAGTAGAAGTCTTACCTTACTACGACTTACTAAACATACCTACACAAGTGAATCTCGCGAAATTGAATGTTCAAGAGAAATCAGAACGATTCAAGGCAATTACGCCTCTACTCAGACTGGAACACTTAAACCAGGAAGAGAAAACACACGTAGAAACACTCATAATGGAAAACACAGACCGATTTCACTTATCGGATGAACCACTGGAATCAACTAACGCTATACAACACGGCATATCCACAACCGATGATACTCCTGTAAATACCAGACAGTACAGGTTTCCACCCATACACCGCGAAGAAATAAACAAACAGGTATCGGAATTGGCAAAAAATGATATTATTAAAACTTCACTATCGCCATACAATTCACCAGTATGGATAGTGCCCAAAAAGGAAGATTCTCAAGGAAATAAAAGATGGCGTATGGTCATCGACTACAGGTCTCTGAATGAAAAAACAATTGGAGACGCTTACCCCCTACCTAATATAACAGAGATACTCGATCAATTGGGAAGCGCCAAATACTTTTCGGTATTTGATCTGGCCTCCGGGTTCCATCAGATACCCATGAAAGAAATAGATGGTCCAAAAACGGCATTCTCTACTCCATATGGACACTATGAGTTTACGCGAATGCCATTCGGATTAAAAAATGCACCAGCAACGTTCCAGAGACTAATGGACAACGTTCTCACCGGACTTCAAGGTAACGAACTGTTCGTCTACTTAGACGATATAGTCTTATACGCAAGCTCGCTTCAAGAGCACGAACGCAAATTTAGACTCCTGATGGAAAAACTACGACAAGCTAATCTCCAATTACAACCAGATAAGTGCGAATTTCTCAGGAAAGAAGTTATGTACCTGGGACACATCATAAGCCAAGAAGGTGTCAAACCAGACCCTAAAAAGATAGAAGCCGTAAAACACTTTCCAATACCGAAGAATTCAAAAACCATCAAACAATTCTTGGGACTCGCAGGCTATTACAGAAGATTCATACCAAAATTCTCACAAATAGCAAAACCAATGACAGAACTCTTAAAGAAAACAAAACCATTTAAATGGACAGAGAAACAACAAGAAGCCTTCGAAATACTAAGAGACAAGCTGTGTGAAAAACCAATTTTGCGGTACGCTGATTTTACAAAACCATTCATAATCACCACGGACGCTTCCGGATACGCAATAGGGGGAGTCCTAAGTCAAGGAGAAGTAGGAAAAGATCTACCAATCGCCTATACCTCCAGACTCTTACAAGCAGCAGAATTAAATTACTCTACAATTGAGAAGGAACTACTGGCAATCGTTTATTGCGTATCTCACTTCAGATCATACATCTATGGCACAAAATTCACTTTGATAACAGATCACCGACCACTCGTATGGCTAAACTCCGTAAAAGACCCAACTTCAAGACTGGTTAGATGGAGATTAAAACTGGCCGAGTATGAATATCAACTGATCTACAAACCAGGAGCAATAAACGCCAACGCCGACGCTTTATCGAGAAATCCACCTGAGGTAGTAATACCTGAAATAAATAAAGAAACGATAAATGAAGACCCTCAAGAAAGAGGACAAACACCACAAGAAGCAAAGGTAACTACACTCACTCAAGAAGCAGAATCATCCGACGAAGACATTTTCCCAGTTCCCAATAAAACCAATTTAACGGAAAAAGATCAAGACCTGTTCACAGTTGACCAAACTTACTCTCTGGCACATTGTGTAGCAAAAGACTTCAAAATGGGAGCAGGCATAGCATTAGAATTCAAAAAACAATTTAATCAGGTAAAAGAATTGAAAAAACAAAACAAAACTATCGGAGAAGTGGCCTACATCAAAGACAACGATAGATATTTATTCTATCTTGTAACCAAGGAAGAAAGTAATGGATTACCAAAACTCGAAGACCTGGTCACAAGTCTCAACAGCCTCAAGAATATATGCATGACACTAAATATATTCAAACTAGCCATGCCTCGTATTGGCTGCGGACTGGATCAATTATTTTGGCCCCACGTAAAAAACGCAATAACCAAAATATTCAAACCGCCTTTCGAAATCCTCATTTGCAATCATACACCATCAACACCCAAAAAACCTCCGGATAAACAAAACGAACTAACCACGCACCATACAAACTATAACGAACCAATACTACCCGATGATACGGACAACAATGACGAACTAATATCACCCAACGATACAAACTATAATGAACCAATATTACCCGATGATACGGACAATAATGACGAAATAACACCACCCGACGACCTCAGTGACATCTCCTCAGAAGACGAAGACTTACCTGACGATACAACCAGTGATCAAAGTAGCGAAACCGATGAAGAAATCTTCCAACCTGGAATAAATGAGTATCAACTAAGAGAACAAAACTTACCTAGGTTCATGACGACCAGGGACAGATTATCAATGCAAAAAGGCACCTTAGTATACTTCATAACCTGCAAGGGAGACGCATACGATAACGGTTCACGAGAATTAAAAGAATTAAACTTACTACCCACATTCACAGACGTCACAATAGCTCGCGCTAAAGTTAACAAAGTCAAATCCAGAACTCACATAGCTTTACCTATAAAGGAAACCATAAAAACTAACTTAGATCATGAAATATTCACTGAAGTTATAAACTCTCTTATTGACGTTTTAAACGAATTAGAAATAACCGCATTCTCTATCGCGAAAACACCTCATATAGATTCCTTGAACTGGAAAGAAATAGAAACACAACTAAAAAACATAAACAAGGAATATAGAATCCAAATCCAAATATGTACCAACCTTATAAGAACTCCACCAGAAGACGAACGGATTGATATTATTAAAGAATATCATAGATCCGCACTAGGGGGTCATAAGGGAATGAATAAAACATACAATAGAATCAGACAGTACTATTTTTGGGACGGAATGAAGAAACAAATACAAGACTTAATAGCAACATGCGTAGAATGTCAAACAAAAAAATTAACCAGAGTAAAAACTAAGCAACCCATGACTTTAACAGACACTCCTAATACAGCATTCGACAAGGTCTCTATGGACATTGTAGGTCCATTACCTATAACCCCTTCCGGGAATGAGTATATCCTAACTATCCAAGATCAATTATCAAAATATTCACTGGCCATTCCTTTACTAGAAACAAACTCAATAACTATTGCTGACGCTTTGATCACCCATCTAATTTGTAAATTTGGAGCACCCAAACAAATCCTTACAGACCAAGGGTCAAATTTAACAAGCTCTCTCATGAGAGAAATTGCAAAGAAATTTAAAATCAAACAAACAAGGACAACTGCGTTTCACCCGCAATCAAATGGGTCCATTGAAAGGTCTCATCACGTCCTTACGGAATATCTAAAACAATTCATTGATAAAAATAACAATTGGGACCAATGGCTCTCACAAGCCATGTTCTCATATAACACCAGCACACATGAAGGTACCAAGTACACACCACACGAGCTAGTCTTCGGCAGGTTAGCACGATTACCATCGGATCACGAGGTCATCGAGCAAACTACCGATCGAACCTACGAAGACTACCTCGTGGAACTGTACTCGAAACTTAGAGAAATTCAAAACTTAGCCAAAGAAAACTTGGAAAAGGCAAAAATCAGATCAAAACACTATTATGACAAAAAAATCAATCCTATACACCTAACTACCAACGATGAGGTATACCTCCTAAAGGAACCTCAACGTGGTAAACTAGGAGATCAATACACGGGTCCACACAAAATAATTGAAATCCTGGATAATCAAAATATTAAAATAAAAGTAGGAAATAAAGATAGAATAGTGCATAGAAATAAGCTAAAAATAGCACGACTAAGATAAGAAGAAATTAAAGGTTTAAAAGGGTCGACACTTTGGAATACACCACAATGAAGGACGTTCATTCAAAGACTTGCATATATACACGTAGAAAATTTTAGAAATAGTACCTCATTGGGATTGTTCCAAACCCACGACTTTAAAGAACAAAAATAATTAATAAAATTTAAGATAAAATATAAACAAGGGTAAAGAAGCGGAACTTTTGTTCCAGATTCGGACAAACATGAATATACTTATATTCACTCTAATTATCAAAGTAGCATACGCGCTAATTGGATACGATTGCGGCGGAGGTGGACTCAATATAACGACACTCAGCTTAATAGATTCAACCGACTGCGACATACCTGAAGAAAAACCAAATATAGAAGAAACTTACGTACAACTATTTCAACTGTCTAAATTTAAACAAACCAAGGTTATACAATGCCGAGTGGAAATCGACCGTACAGTTTATTATTGCGGTATGCATTCGCATACCTCAGTCACCGATGGAGGCAGACAAGCCTACATTAGGGAAGTCAGCGAAACCGAATGTCAACATCTGCATGAGAGAGGTGAACTCAGCATTGGACACGGCAAATACATCACCAACATCAAGAGGAACGCCACTACAAGAACAACAGCAACGTTAGCAGGAAGCATCAATAAGGACGGAAGCTGCGAAGGCGAATTCTTTGACGACGGTTATGGACAATGGCCCAAGGTAATAGTACAGGCAACAATCAAAATCACTTTAACAACTCAAATGGGAACTGTGAGGCTTGACGAAAACAAACTAACCTTGAGGAACGGAGTCACCTGCGAACTCAACAAAAGAACGTGTTTCGACGAAGAGGGAGGATATTCATTCTGGGCAGACACACCTGAGGACAACTGCAGATTTACCGACTACGATGTCCTATACGAAGGTATAGTCTCGAAAATAACAGAAAAAACAACAAACCCAATGGACGAAGCGATGACTATCTATTCCATAGCATCCAACGATGTAACTTTCGCATTAGTAAAAACGACGGAAAAAAGAACTTGTGGTTACAACATATTCAGAACAGAACACCCGAAGCTATTCATATTCGAAACTACGCAAGGAAACACCTTCATACGGAAATCTACAGTCAAAGTTGAAAACGTAGACATATTCTCCTACGTTAATTCCAAATTTATCTACGTCGAAAGACACATCAAGAATCAACTAAATACCTTATACAGAGACATCATCACCCAAAAGTGTGAATTGGAAAAACAAGTGATAAGAAACGCCTTAACAATAGCTACACTATCTCCGGACGAATTTGCTCACAACCTCATGCAAAACCCAGGCTATATGGCAACTGTAGCAGGAGAAGTGGTTCATATCATAAAATGTATACCAATAGAATGCCAATTGAGACAAACAAATCACTGTTATTCAGAATTACCAGTCACTGTAAGAAACTCATCGCTATTCATGACGCCTAAATCAAAACTCATCGTGAAGGTAGGAACACAACAAGAATGCAACCCGATATTAGCAGCAATGTACAAAATTGAAGATACATGGTACAAATTCACACCATCACCTGTAGATGTCATTCCTCCTAAATCACTAAGCCCAAAAACAAGGATGACCTGGAAATATATCAGCGCCGGTCCACTAGGAACAAGTGGAATTTATCAACAAAAGGACTTAGACAACCTCAGAAATCATTTACTATTCCCAGCAGAAAGACCAGCGGTGTTAAACACTATAGCCCGAGGAGCAACAGGTCACACAATCACTAAAGAAGGAATATCAATATACAATTTAATGGATGAAGCAACCTTAGACAAAATCGCAGAATCAACCGGAGAGAAGATCTGGGTAGGATTCATGTCCTTTGGATCACTCTCAGCCGGATTCCTAGGAATATTTATAGTCGTCCGAATTATAAAATTTATCATAGATACCCTTATACACGGGTATACTATCCATGATATGTACGGATGGAGCATACACATTTTAGGAGCTTTATGGGGTTCAGCAACTCACCTCATAACCCACCTAGCAAGGAAAACACCATCCACCGCAGATCCAGAAATAGGACAAGAAACAACACCATCAACCATTAACCCACCAAGCAACGTACCTACTGGTAAAGAAGTAACACCCACTCCAACAATCGAAGACCTAACCAACCGCCTAAGACAAATGCACGGCTCAGCCGTCACATTTGAAACTCAGGGGGGAGGTGTCACATTCCCACCTACGCACAACTTCGACCGACAACCCTGAAAACTTCTTTACCCTTTAAAGATATTGTACCATATATTAGTATATAAGAAACTACCTTACCGACCAAAGATCACGCAAGGCTTACCATACGTAGATTCATACCACACCGAGATAATGTACCGACATATGACACAAGCATACCCTTGCCCGATCTTCGGTAGATATATTACCTATAATCACGCATTTATAATTATACCAACACTTGATCATTAACTAATATTCAAAAGTTCACATACATATATATATTCCAATGATATAATACATATTCCAACCCCTGCAAGAACTTAGTACGGACTACCCTCAGAGTAAACAACCCTAAGCAACTCGAGCAATGACTCATTCAACGATATCTTGTTTTCGCCCCAAAACTATTTACGCATAACTTTAACCAGTCAAAACAAGTGAGTCATGCTCATGCAGCTGCAGGATGTTTACTCAGGATATCGAGTACCATAAATAAGATTAGGAACCAAGTAGTAAAACTGTTTATTAAAACTTGTTATTAGAAACAGCAAATACTAATATCCGGCCAAAACCTATGTGATCAAAATACAAAACAATTAGTCATACGCAGCTGCACAGAGTCCAAGCGTGAGATTGGAATGCGGGTTAAACAACAACAACCCCACCACTCTAAGTTAAGATACTATATAAACCCCTACTACTAAAGTAGTTCAGTTCTTTGGTTTAGTTCAGTTCAATCATACGTTCGACTCAGTGCACATCAAACCGCTTACTTCATAAAATTAAGTCCAAGCCACTGTTCTTGCTTAATAAAACCTACGGTTAATATATTCACTAAATAATTAAGTCCAAGCCACTGTTCTTGCTTAAACATAGTAGAATATATCGTGCTTGTAATAAACCGAACTCCTTGGTGAAATAACATATAAAATAAACCTTGTAAACCAAGTAAAAGTGTATTAGTTGTCTTACATCAAAACCCTCAACAAGGTAAATTCGCAACTCAATACATCATATCCTACATATTCTTTAATTCAGGCTAGTTACATATAAATATATAACTCAGCCAAATTAACTAATCCCAAATCAACCAAATTCCATATTTAACTAAGGCTACTGCGGATTCCGAGCCATCACCCAGGCTGGAACTATACTGCTTGGCCGAGTTAATTACCTTACATAAAAATCTTTTCGAGATTAATGAACAGGCTAAGGTTTCGAGACTTTTAAGCCAGCATTAATACTCTTATTGATTAACACGGCTGGTTTTACTAAACCTAGCCAAATCAAATACTCTAATTAGCAAGCTAGAATAAATTCTTAGCCCTAAATAGAAGTCTTTACACCTCAGGCTGATCATTCTAGACAAGCCAAGGGATACACACATATCCCCAGTGTCAAGGCCGAGTCCCCTGTTACTCTGGCCAAACACTAATTCTACCTATTCCTTTCCTCGTAGATGTACGGAGTTGTGGGTCATAAAAAGAGACACCGCGCAGGTAAAAAGGTACGAGAAAGGATCACGAAAGCTATCGCCAGAGATCAACGAATCTATGAGGATCTCTTAGCAAAGAACCCTCAACATACAGAATTAATAGGAGAAGCCATTAAGGAAGCCTACGAACATACCTCCTACCAATCAGATTCCAGTACAGACACTGTAATCTACGAAAGGGAACCGCCCCTGCAGCAAGACTCAACCATTGGCTACTATACCAGCCAACCAACGCTAAGCTCCACCCATCCAGATATTCCATTGGAGCCAACAGCTGAAAACCACTCCCACCAGTCAGGAGGTCATCCACACGACTATATACAGGAACTACTGTCTAACACCAACCAGGAGTACGAATACTTGATCACGCCCCCTCAGACAACGGTATACCACTCAGTGGACTTCCAGGGCCCACAGTGCATCATAAGTACCTACGAAACCACCCTTAACCAACAGATTATCAACACCGCACCCGCTGACCATCACCACCAACCCTCTACGCCCAAGATTGTTGAAATAATCGAATTGGATTAAGGAAAACAACGTAAGCATACAATAAAGAACGTTTATTTCATTCACAATAAAGAGTGTATATTATTCAAACTACTTTTACTTTTGTAAACCTCCCCGTGGTTCCCGTTCATGTGAACGACTTTATAATAGGAGGTAGATGATGAACCTGAGTTGGGGATCTCTCACGATTTTCCTCAGCCAGTCTGTAACAGGTGTAGTCGATTGGCTAAGACCTTTGACATAGCGCTGAAGAAATCCGAGCGTAGCCTGCTACTGTCGAGTACGTACGGGCTCAACGGTTCGTGGTCGAAAAAGGTGAACGTCGGGCTTCGTCTCCGCTTGGATGGGACTTTCGAGACCGTGGTGAAATTCGTAAATAATTACTCGAGCGGTGTATCCCTCACCACCGAAGCATGGGAAGATCTGACTGAAAAGCTCGAGGATATCGAAAAGTATTTCGAGAAAAGCGAGCGTCCCGCCGGTAGTCTGAGTTCGTTGCTGAGCGATACCATCTCGCTAGCCGGAGGGTGTTTCTTGTGTTCAACATCGGCTCACGGTTCGAAAGTAGTTGCATTCTATGCGAGCAATCCTGACGCTGCCGAAAGTCAGCAGGGGTACGAGGAGGAGAAGGAGGGCGATAACACTGGTGAACCTGGATGGAAAAAACGAAAAACCTATTCGCCGGTAATTGTGATGCAGAAGGTTACATTTGACGGTCTGCGCCATATCGCTTGCTGTATAGACGAGTTTATCATTCAACTGGAGCAGCTGGTAGATAATGTCGACAACTGCAAGGAATTGCTGGTTCGTCACTTTGCCAGCATCGTGCGATCCAGAAAGATGACGGCCCCCACTCTGCAGCAGATCGGTGTCGTGGTGTGCGAGGAGGCTGAAGCAGCGAAGGATGCACTCCACAGGAGCGCGCTGGATGCAGTATTCTGCAGTGGCCATTTAAATGTTGTGTTTCACGAGTTGACCCGTTTGTTTTTACCTTACATCATAGCCGACATACGCCAGATGTTATGATTGATAAGTGAAGTGTGTGTGTGTATTATTGCCAGCATATGTCGGCGCGGTTTCATTGTTAAGTGGGTATGTGTGAGAGAAATAAACTGTCAGCCCGCGTTGACCCTGGGGTTTCATCCCCGCACGATTCGAATCACGAGACTTGAGCAAGCCCAAACATCGGTCATCCGTGGTGTACCGAGACGATAAATCTTCCTGCTCTTCTCCGCGCGAGCTCAGTATAGGCGTCCCGACACCATCCTGGGGTATTCATTCATGAATATGTCAAGATAGTCTCAGGACGCTTGTACTGGGTTGACGCGGAGGAAGGCTGGTTGGTTCATCGTTTCGATACGTTTCCGATGACCGATGTGAGGATATGCTCTAGTCACGTGATTGCGAATGGTGGGTGATGCGAGCCCAGGGGCAGCGCGCTCTGTAGTTTAGTCTGTTCGATATAAGGGATGAATGTGAAAACTAGTCCTAATATGGGACCGAAATAGATCCCAATAAGAGGTCACCGCGATGTGCAGAATCGATGAATCAGGCTGCTGTCTTCCTCTTAATGTCGGTATGACCCTCCCGACGCTAGCCTGGGGTATTCATTCATGAATACGTTAAGCTAGCGTCAGGAGGCTTGTAGCGGGATTACGAGGAAGATCGCGGTTTCGTTTCATCGATTCTGTAGGCCTCGGATGACCTCTTATCGGGATCTGTTGCGGTCTTGCATGAATGTGACCCGTATTTCGGATCGTGAGACCAGATAGTACCCAAGCATCGGTCGTCCGCGATCTACCGGGCGATGAATCCGGCTGTTATCTTCCTCATAAGGCTGGTATGATTCTCCCGACTTTATCCTGGGGTACTCATAGGTGTGAATACGTCAAGATATAGTCAGGAGGATTGTACCGGAATTACGAGGAAGATCGCGGCTTGATTAATCGATTCGGTAGGTCTTGAATGACCGATGCGGGGGTGCGATCTTGTCTCACGATCGCAAATGACGGGTCAGCGCGCTCTGTTGTACTTACGTTAAAAAAAAGATGCTTGTAGAAAAAACTAGATTTAATAAAATATGCTTGTAAAAAAGTAGATCTGATAAAATACGCTTGTAAAAAAAAACTAGATTTGATAAAATAATAATAAACGAATATTTGAAAATAATTTGTGTCAATCCCTGCATATACCCTGTCATTTTCTATCAATTTCAGCTAGTATAGATATATATATAGGATAAGAATTTATTATTTCAGAGCTGGCATAGTAGCCATCTCGGTTTTTGAGAAAAAATAGTAGCCATCTTGGATTTTGGAAACTAGTAGCCATCTTAGTTTTTGAAAAAAATAGTAGCCATCTTGGATTTTGAAAAAATTAGTCGAAACAGTCGCCATATTGGATTTTAGGAAAACGGGCGCCATATTTGTTTATAATATTGCGTATGTGCGCCGCCATCTTGGATCGGATAGTCTGTTGTCTCTCTCTCTCATTGTTTTGACGCCAAATCCCCACTCCCGCCCGGTCACTGACCTCCGGCCAGGGTGACGTCATTTGTTATGACTCGCCATGGCTGGCATCTACTACTGTTATCATTTGAATGCTGAATCGCGGAAAAATAAGAAGCGCGAACGTTATAATTTGAACCCCGAGAAAGAGCAAAATAGAGCGCGCGCATGTTATAGATCGAATGCTGAGAAGCAGCGAACTATTAGACGTACTATTTATTCTTTGAATCGTTTAGCAAAGCTCAAGAAGAGTGTCGCTACTAAGATTGTTGCTAAATATCATCGTATTCAAAATACGAATACCATAGCATTAATACAGTCCAAAGAAAAATATGTAGCAAAGATTTCGCCAAAGATTGACGAGCTAACCGAAAGTGATAGAAGAATGAATGCCTAATCAATCATTAAATGGTGCATTCGTGATAGAGATTTGAAAATAAAATCGATTTAGAAAACTTTACAAGTTGTAAATAAAAGAGCAGACATATATTGTAACGAATCAGGCAACCCAGGCCTGACCGTTAGCATTCAAACATCAGCCGTTGCACACATCACGAACAGTCTAGAACAGGGATGGCGAACCTATGGCACGCGTGCCATTGATGGCACGCGACGAAATAATTTGGGCACGGCATTAATTGAGAAATAATTTGGGCACGGCATTAATTGAGAAATAATTTGGGCACGGCATTAATTGAGGAATTTGAGTACCTAATCGAAATAATTTATTTTTTCGTCTACATTGAGGGACACAGTAGGCACGTCACGGCCACATTGCACATTTATTTGGAAAAAAATGGCACGTAGATGTATAAAGGTTCGCCATCCCTGGTCTAGAACGTTCGAAAGCAGCGACGAGCTGAGTGACGTCACGACTAGTATAAAAGTCGAGGCGCCGCTCAGCTCACTAGCTATTCTAGGGTATACACCAGATAGACTCACAGTCCTATTGTCGGTCATCTCGAGCATAGAGCTCCGATGTACCTTTAGTATCACTTAATTATTTCGAGTATATTTCATAAATTCAATGAACTCGGATAAAGTCACAAACTTATAGAAATATCAAACATTAGCCGTTGCGAACATCACGAACAGTCTAGAACGTTCGATAGCAGCGACGAGCTGAGTGACGTCACGACTAGTATAAAAGTCGAGGCGCCGCTCAGCTCACTAGCTATTTTAGGGTATACACCAGATAGACTCAGAGTCCTATTGTCGGTCATCTCGAGCATAGAGCTCCGATGTACCTTTAGTATCACTTAATTATTTCGAGTATATTTCATAAATTCAATGAACTCAGATAAAGTCACAAACTTATAGAAAATCATATTAAATCACAGCATAGAAAGAGTTATAACGAAAATATCAGAACAAACTGTATTTTGCTAAAAAATTAGAATATAAATTCAAAAATAGCTAACCGTCAAAATCGTATCACGATATCATTGTAAAGCATAGAATTAACGTAAGTAAATCATAAGCAACGTGTGAATATAGGTTAGGGTTGCAACCGTAGGTTTAGATAATTAAATAAATGAATTCTTGATAAATATAAAAACAGTAAGTTAATCAGATGCCAAACCCCTCCTCTGCCATTATCAGGTTCTAGTTTAAATCTTAACGGAAAGCTAGATACAGCCTTGGTGGATCTCCGATCTACCCAGGTCTGGCACAGCTATTATTTGATAATAAATTAACTTAATAAATTAATATTTAAAAGTTAAGAGGGTAGAGTGCAGCTTTAGTGCGTTTACGTACTCAGGTCTGTGGGGAGGCTGCTTCAGCTACACGGTAGCTCAAGTCCGTAATAGGTACGGCTAACAATTAATAGTAGAAGTCTCAATAATAGTATATTATGTGGCATGCCCGTAAACCAAGTGTTTTTCGGCGAGAATAATGATTTCAGGACGAGCTAAAGGCGAGCCGAAGGCGAAGGGGGGGGGGGGGGGGGGGGGGGGGGGCGCAAAATGTGACGTTCGGTTTTTATGTATAGAATTCGTGTTTTGGCACGAGAATTTTGTTAAAGTGAAGTGAGAAATAAAGGACTGCTTTTAAATATCTCTTTTATCTCTATTTAATGCCAAGTGACATCGAAAGGCAAATCTTAGAAATAGATCGAATTATGGATCGATAGACCAAAAAAGGCAATAAAGGCCGGGGGGGGGGGGGGGGGTCGAGATTTGTGACGTATTATTTTAGGGGGGTCTAGTCAAACGAACCATTGTTACATAGGGGCGGGGGGGGTCTCAAATCGTCCAAAAAAGCGAACGTATTTGTTGAATGGCCCCTTTGTGGTTCATCAAGGCACATCGCCTCAGCTGAATCGTTTTACGCGGAAGCTGGGTATGAGCTTGTTCAGTTTCATGAACCAATTGCGATTAATACAACAGGGCAAGCTGCCAACATTCTGCCATTGTTTAAAAAAAAAACAAAATAAAAGTGTAAAAAGCAAATGCAAGAGTTGGCCTTGTAACAAAATGTGTAAAACGAAAGATGTTACATTACTCGCGAAATACGTAGAGTTTCTTCGGATTATATCCACGTGCACGTTGAAATCTATACATAAGTTTCTATACAAGTTGGAGTGTACAGCTAGACACGCGACTGGTAAGCTAGGCCATTCGCAAGTTTGTTATATGGATGATGCTACCTGCAAATCAATTTTCTTGCCTATGTGCAAATGTTATCCGCACATTTTCCATCAGTTCGGTATACACAGAGGCTAGGCTATACAAATTGATGAATGGTTACGCGAAAATTTCCGTCATCGGCAAGGCACTAAACGACGGTGATCTCGAGAAACTGAATGAAATTTCACAACTTGCGCAGCTAAATGCTAATAGCGTCGCTGATGATATCACGAATGATATTGAATTGGTTAAAGAAGAAATCAGAAAGAAGTATAAAAGTGCATTCAATGCTCTGACAAAACGTTCTATGGACATTCCCCGTTCAGTCGGTGTATCATGTGAAAAACTTTGTTTCAAAAGAGAAGCGTGGACAAATTCAGAAATCCCATAACAACCAAAATTTGTACAGATTTGATGGAGCATGTGGAATGGAGTTTGTAAAGATGATGATTGCGAATATGTTTGCAACTATTGCCTTCCTAAACTTAGACAACACACCATGCCGCCTAAGTGCATAATGAATAAACTTATTACCGAATCAGTACCGGAAATTATACAATCGTTGAATGATTTCGAACGAATTTTGATCAAAGAGCTAAAGCATTTCAACCTGTTCAAAGAATGAATACGGTTGCAAACAAGAAACTACCGCACAGAGAGATGGTACAAAAAGTAAAAGGCAGAACATTTCATCTGCCCTTACCTATGGAAGAAACTTTGAAGAAAATCTGTCCCCCCGCAGATCCAATTAATCTCGATCACGAGCTATACATTTTAGTTCGCGGAATCCCAACAAAATCTAAGTTAGTGTGGGTACAATTGGTAGACATAAATAAAGTATGGGACGCATTGATATGGCTCAAGGCGAACAATCCTCAATATTCTGAAATTCAGATGCCAGCAACGGCTGACGTCTTGCTAGCTGATATAACCCACACAGCATTGAATATTTCATGTATTATTCAAATTGCATTATTACATGGAAACATTTCGGAAATATTTCAGAAATATCCACTCAAATATTTTCTAAACATTTTGTGAATTGTTTCAGCGAAACATTTTTGAAATATTTCACGAATATTACTGTCACATTCCCACCTACGCACAACTTCGACCGACAACCCTGAAAACTTCTTTACCCTTTAAAGATATTGTACCATATATTAGTATATAAGAAACTACCTTACCGACCAAAGATCACGCAAGGCTTACCATACGTAGATTCATACCACACCGAGATAATGTACCAACATATGACACAAGCATACCCTTGCCCGACCTTCGGTAGATATATTACCTATAATCACGCATTTATAATTATACCAACACTTGATCATTAACTAATATTCAAAAGTTCACATATATATATATATTCCAATGATATAATACATATTCCAACCCCTGCAAGAACTTAGTACGGACTACCCTCAGAGTAAACAACCCTAAGCAACTCGAGCAATGACTCATTCAACGATATCTTGTTTTCAACCAAAAACTGTTTACGCATAACTTTAACCGGTCAAAACAAGTGAGTCATGCTCATGCAGCTGCAGGATGTTTACTCAGGATATCGAGTACCATAAATAAGATTAGGAACCAAGTAGTAAAACTGTTTATTAAAACTTGTTATTAGAAACAGCAAATACTAATATCCGGCCAAAACCTATGTGATCAAAATACAAAACAATTAGTCATACGCAGCTGCACAGAGTCCAAGCGTGAGATTGGAATGCGGGTTAAACAACAACAACCCCACCACTCTAAGTTAAGATACTATATAAACCCCTACTACTAAAGTAGTTCAGTTCTTTGGTTTAGCTCAGTTCAATCATACGTTCGACTCAGTGCACATCAAACCGCTTACTTCATAAAATTAAGTCCAAGCCACTGTTCTTGCTTAATAAAACCTACGGTTAATATATTCACTAAATAATTAAGTCCAAGCCACTGTTCTTGCTTAAACATAGTAGAATATATCGTGCTTGTAATAAACCGAACTCCTTGGTGAAATAACATATAAAATAAACTTTGTAAACCAAGTAAAAGTGTATTAGTTGTCTTACATCAAAACCCTCAACAAGGTAAATTCGCAACTCAATACATCATATCCTACATATTCTTTAATTCAGGCTAGTTACATATAAATATATAACTCAGCCAAATTAACTAATCCCAAATCAACCAAATTCCATATTTAACTAAGGCTACTGCGGATTCCGAGCCATCACCCAGGCTGGAACTATACTGCTTGGCCGAGTTAATTACCTTACATAAAAATCTTTTCGAGATTAATGAACAGGCTAAGGTTTCGAGACTTTTAAGCCAGCATTAATACTCTTATTGATTAACACGGCTGGTTTTACTAAACCTAGCCAAATCAAATACTCTAATTAGCAGGCTAGAATAAATTCTTAGCCCTAAATAGAAGTCTTTACACCTCAGGCTGACCATTCTAGACAAGCCAAGGGATACACACATATCCCCAGTGTCAAGGCCGAGTCCCCTGTTACTCTGGCCAAACACTAATTCTACCTATTCCTTTCCTCGTAGATGTACGGAGTTGTGGGTCATAAAAAGAGACACCGCGCAGGTAAAAAGGTACGAGAGAGGATCACGAAAGCCATCGCCAGAGATCAACGAATCTATGAGGATCTCTTAGCAAAGAACCCTCAACATACAGAATTAATAGGAGAAGTCATTAAGGAGGCCTACGAGCATACCTCCTACCAATCGGATTCCAGTACAGACACTGTAATCTACGAAAGGGAACCGCCCCTGCAGCAAGACTCAACCATTGGCTACTACACTAGCCAACCAACGCTAAGCTCCACCCATCCAGATATTCCATTGGAGCCAACAGTCGAAAACCACTCCCACCAGTCAGGAGGTCATCCACACGACTACATACAGGAACTACTGTCTAACACCAACCAGGAGTACGAATACTTGATCACGCCTCCTCAGACAACGGTATACCACTCAGTAGACTTCCAGGGCCCACAGTGCATCATAAGTACCTACGAAACCACCCTTAACCAACAGATTATCAACACCGCACCCGCTGACCATCACCACCAACCCTCTACGCCCAAGATTGTTGAAATAATCGAATTGGATTAAGGAAAACAACGTAAGCATACAATAAAGAACATTTATTTCATTCACAATAAAGAGTGTATATTATTCAAACTACTTTTACTTTTGTAAACCTCCCCGTGGTTCCCGTTCATGTGAACGACTTTATAATAGGAGGTAGATGATGAACCTGAGTTGGGGATCTCTCACGATTTTCCTCAGCCAGTCTGTAACATCATAGAAATTTTTGGTGACAGCTTAAGGGATTTTCCCACGGTTTAAGTAAAAGGAAAAGTCATTGTCAAATACACATTCAAATCTAATATTTAATATATTTAAAATGGAATCTAGACTTAGAGCAGCAGCGGCAAACAACGACCCGCTCGATCCTAAAGAACTTTTACAATTAAATATGGATTTAGCCGAAAAACTAAAACAAATAGAACAAAGGGAAACAGAAGTCCTTAAAATACAAAAGAATCTTTCTTCAAAAGAACAAAAACAACAAGCAAAAGAACTAGAATTAACAGAAAGAAATAGATTTTTGCAAGAACAAATAAACGCATTAAAAATTCAAAACGAACAACAGAAACAACTAGAACAAGAATTACAAAACCTACGTGCAGAAACCACACAAACGCGAATACAAGTAATAGATCAGGCTAACCTTAATGCCTCTACCACTAATAATATACCCACGAGACAAGCGCCTGTCCCGCCTACCAACGAAACGGATCCAAATCCACCAAACCCACCAAATCCTCCAAATCCACCAAACTCACCAGATCCTCCAAATTCACCAAACCCTCCGAATCCTCCAAATCCGCCAAACCCTCCTTTTTCACCAACACGAGAAGATGCGATACAAACCCTCTCAAACGAATTGCGAACATTAAGAAGGGAAATGGAGACAATACGTAGACGAAGTGAACCAAGGACCTCACCCTACGTTACCCCAGCTTCAGATTACACCATTACAATGAAACAGGCAATTGAAACAATACCTACTTATAACGGAGAATTATCCACACTAATGTCATTCTCAAGAGCCTGCAGAAGAGCAAAGGGGATGATCGCCCCCAACGCAGAAACAACGCTAGTAAAACTAATAAAAGGAAAACTAACTTCTCGAGCCGCCATGGCATTAGAAGACAGCGAGTTCGACTCAATCCAAGAATTCCTGGACCAACTCTTCGAGATATTTAGCCCTAACAGGTCAACGAACTTCTATAGGGGAGAACTAGCTAACATATACAAAAAACAAGATGAACACATAATCGAATACATAAGTCGAGTAAAGGACTTAAAGACCGCCATTTTGGAGGTGGAGCGTAGAATCAACGGATACGTGGACACCGAAGCAATCGACATAGAAACATTGGAAAGTTTCCTCGATGGTCTCCCTGCAGACTATAGGAACGCCCTCCAGATTGCTGGTGTACATACATTCAGCGAAGCAACCACGAAAGCGATCGAAATAGGAAAACGTTTCGACAAGGATAAAGAAAGAGCAAGAGCAAACAAGGGAGACAAGTCCACCCCCTATGTACGAAAATCAGAGCCGCCTACTTGCCTCAACTGCAAACGCATTGGTCACGAAACAGAAAAGTGTAGGTTTCTCAAGAAAGAACCAACACCCGCATCCTCAACACCCCAGAATAACCAAACACAGGGTAATTACGACAATAGAAAACCAACCAACAACTACAACCCCAATAAAAGCTGCAAATATTGTAAAAACACCGGACACGACATAGACGAATGTAGAAAGAAGAAGTGGGTGGAAAATCAAAGGAAGACAGAACAACAAGGCAATCCTCAGAACCAGGGAAACGCCCCAAGCCCCTCGGGTTCGGGCACGAAACCCCGAGAGACAGGGCAAACACGTGCGGTAAACCCACTGGAAGCACTAGAGGAAACACTATTACAACCATCAACCTCAGTATTGGGTCAGTCCCAACAATAAATATTAAATCCACAGATCTACTCGACGATGCCAAACTTATGATTGACACGGGAGCAGAACCTAACATCATAAAAGCAAAGGCTCTAAAATCATGGAAAGAGGTGAATACTTCAGACATCATCGAAATGAAAGGTATAACCGAAAAATTAATTAAATCCTTAGGTAGCACTGAAATAGATATCAAAGGACAAAGAATACCTTTCCACGTAGTGGATAACAACTTCAGAATAAAACAAGATGGGATATTGGGATCAGCATTTTTTCACTCTACCAAGGCAACCATAGACTATGACAATGAATGTCTATCAGTCAACGACCAATCTCTACCTTTCATTCCCAAAGAAATATTCTCAATCAGAGGTAGAACTACACAATTAGTTCGTATAGACGTAAAAAAGACAGATTTAAGTGAAGGATATATTCCACGACTCATAGGAACAGATGGAATTTACGCCGGAAAAGTCTTAGTCAAGGTACAGGATCAACAGGTAACAATACCAATAACCAACACTACAGGTAAAGAACTAACCTTCGAGACACCTGAAGTAGAAGTCTTACCTTACTACGACTTACTAAACATACCTACACAAGTGAATCTCGCGAAAATGAATGTTCAAGAGAAATCAGAACGATTCAAGGCAATTACGCCTCTACTCAGACTGGAACACTTAAACCAGGAAGAGAAAACACACGTAGAAACACTCATAATGGAAAACACAGACCGGTTTCACTTACCGGATGAACCACTGGAATCAACTAACGCTATACAACACGGCATATCCACAACCGATGATACTCCTGTAAATACCAGACAGTACAGGTTTCCACCCATACACCGCGAAGAAATAAACAAACAGGTATCAGAATTGGCAAAAAACGATATTATTAAAACTTCACTATCACCATACAATTCACCAGTATGGATAGTGCCCAAAAAGGAAGACTCTCAAGGAAATAAAAGATGGCGTATGGTCATCGACTACAGATCTCTGAATGAAAAAACAATTGGAGACGCTTACCCCCTACCTAATATAACAGAGATACTCGATCAATTGGGAAGCGCCAAATACTTTTCGGTATTTGATCTGGCCTCCGGGTTCCATCAGATACCCATGAAAGAAATAGATGGTCCAAAAACGGCATTCTCTACTCCATATGGACACTATGAGTTTACGCGAATGCCATTCGGACTAAAAAATGCACCAGCAACGTTCCAGAGACTAATGGACAACGTTCTCACCGGACTTCAAGGTAACGAACTGTTCGTCTACTTAGACGATATAGTCTTATACGCAAGCTCGCTTCAAGAGCACGAACGCAAATTTAGACTCCTGATGGAAAAACTACGACAAGCTAATCTCCAATTACAACCAGATAAGTGCGAATTTCTCAGGAAAGAAGTTATGTACCTGGGACACATCATAAGCCAAGAAGGTGTCAAACCAGACCCTAAAAAGATAGAAGCCGTAAAACACTTTCCAATACCGAAGAATTCAAAAACCATCAAACAATTCTTGGGACTCGCAGGCTATTACAGAAGATTCATACCAAAATTCTCACAAATAGCAAAACCAATGACAGAACTCTTAAAGAAAACAAAACCATTTAAATGGACAGAGAAACAACAAGAAGCCTTCGAAATACTAAGAGACAAGCTGTGTGAAAAACCAATTTTGCGGTACGCTGATTTTACAAAACCATTCATAATCACCACGGACGCTTCCGGATACGCAATAGGGGGAGTCCTAAGTCAAGGAGAAGTAGGAAAAGATCTACCAATCGCCTATACCTCCAGACTCTTACAAGCAGCAGAATTAAATTACTCTACAATTGAGAAGGAACTACTGGCAATCGTTTATTGCGTATCTCACTTCAGATCATACATCTATGGCACAAAATTCACTTTGATAACAGATCACCGACCACTCGTATGGCTAAACTCCGTAAAAGACCCAACTTCAAGACTGGTTAGATGGAGATTAAAACTGGCCGAGTATGAATATCAACTGATCTACAAACCAGGAGCAATAAACGCCAACGCCGACGCTTTATCGAGAAATCCACCTGAGGTAGTAATACCTGAAATAAATAAAGAAACGATAAATGAAGACCCTCAAGAAATAGGACAAACACCACAAGAAGCAAAGGTAACTACACTCACTCAAGAAGCAGAATCATCCGACGAAGACATTTTCCCAGTTCCCAATAAAACCAATTTAACGGAAAAAGATCAAGACCTGTTCACAGTTGACCAAACTTACTCTCTGGCACATTGTGTAGCAAAAGACTTCAAAATGGGAGCAGGCATAGCATTAGAATTCAAAAAACAATTTAATCAGGTAAAAGAGTTGAAAAAACAAAACAAAACTATCGGAGAAGTGGCCTACATCAAAAACAACGATAGATATTTATTCTACCTTGTAACCAAGGAAGAAAGTAATGGATTACCAAAACTCGAAGACCTGGTCACAAGTCTCAACAGCCTCAAGAATATATGCATGACACTAAATATATTCAAACTAGCCATGCCTCGTATTGGCTGCGGACTGGATCAATTATTTTGGCCCCACGTAAAAAACGCAATAACCAAAATATTCAAACCGCCTTTCGAAATTCTCATTTGCAATCATACACCACTAACACCCAAAAAACCTCCGGATAAACAAAACGAAATAACCACACACGATGCAAACAATGACGAACTAATATCACCCAACGATACAAACTATAACGAACCAATACTACCCGATGATACGGACAACAATGACGAAATAACACCACCCGACGACCTCAGTGACATCTCATCAGAAGACGAAGACTTACCTGACGATACAACCAGTGATCAAAGTAGCGAAACCGATGACGAAATCTTCCAACCTGGAATAAATGAGTATCAACTAAGAGAACAAAACTTACCTAGGTTCATGACGACCAGGGACAAATTATCAATGCAAAAAGGCACCTTAGTATACTTCATAACCTGCAAGGGAGACGCATACGATAACGGTTCGCGAGAATTAAAAGAATTAAACTTACTACCCACATTCACAGACGTCACAATAGCTCGCGCTAAAGTTAACAAAGTCAAATCCAGAATCCACATAGCTTTACCTATAAAGGAAACCATAAAAACTAACTTAGATCATGAAATATTCACTGAAGTTATAAACTCTCTTATTGACGTTTTAAACGAATTAGAAATAACCGCATTCTCTATCGCGAAAACACCTCATATAGATTCCTTGAACTGGAAAGAAATAGAAACACAACTAAAAAACATAAACAAGGAATATAGAATCCAAATCCAAATATGTGCCAACCTTATAAGAACTCCACCAGAAGACGAACGGATTGATATTATTAAAGAATATCATAGATCCGCACTAGGGGGTCATAAGGGAATGAATAAAACATACAATAGAATCAGACAGTACTATTTTTGGGACGGAATGAAGAAACAAATACAAGACTTAATAGCAACATGCGTAGAATGTCAAACAAAAAAATTAACCAGAGTAAAAACTAAGCAACCCATGACTTTAACAGACACTCCTAATACAGCATTCGACAAGGTCTCTATGGACATTGTAGGTCCATTACCTATAACCCCTTCCGGGAATGAGTATATCCTAACTATCCAAGATCAATTATCAAAATACTCACTGGCCATTCCTTTACTAGAAACAAACTCAATAACTATTGCTGACGCTTTGATCACCCATCTAATTTGTAAATTTGGAGCACCCAAACAAATCCTTACAGACCAAGGGTCAAATTTAACAAGCTCTCTCATGAGAGAAATTGCAAAGAAATTTAAAATCAAACAAACAAGGACAACTGCGTTTCACCCGCAATCAAATGGGTCCATTGAAAGGTCTCATCACGTCCTTACGGAATATCTAAAACAATTCATTGATAAAAATAACAATTGGGACCAATGGCTCTCACAAGCCATGTTCTCATATAACACCAGCACACATGAAGGTACCAAGTACACACCACACGAGCTAGTCTTCGGCAGGTTAGCACGATTACCATCGGATCACGAGGTCATCGAGCAAACTACCGATCGAACCTACGAAGACTACCTCGTGGAACTGTACTCGAAACTTAGAGAAATTCAAAACTTAGCCAAAGAAAACTTGGAAAAGGCAAAAATCAGATCAAAACACTATTATGACAAAAAAATCAATCCTATACACCTAACTACCAACGATGAGGTATACCTCCTAAAGGAACCTCAACGTGGTAAACTAGGAGATCAATACACGGGTCCACACAAAATAATTGAAATCCTGGATAATCAAAATATTAAAATAAAAGTAGGAAATAAAGATAGAATAGTGCATAGAAATAAGCTAAAAATAGCACGACTAAGATAAGAAGAAATTAAAGGTTTAAAAGGGTCGACACTTTGGAATACACCACAATGAAGGACGTTCATTCAAAGACTTGCATATATACACGTAGAAAATTTTAGAAATAGTACCTCATTGGGATTGTTCCAAACCCACGACTTTAAAGAATAGAAATAATTAATAAAATTTAAGATAAAATATAAACAAGGGTAAAGAAGCGGAACTTTTGTTCCAGATTCGGACAAACATGAATATACTTATATTCACTCTAATTATCAAAGTAGCATACGCGCTAATTGGATACGATTGCGGCGGAGGTGGACTCAATATAACGACACTCAGCTTAATAGATTCAACCGACTGCGACATACCTGAAGAAAAACCAAATATAGAAGAAACTTACGTACAACTATTTCAACTGTCTAAATTTAAACAAACCAAGGTTATACAATGCCGAGTGGAAATCGACCGTACAGTTTATTATTGCGGTATGCATTCGCATACCTCAGTCACCGATGGAGGCAGACAAGCCTACATTAGGGAAATCAGCGATACCGAATGTCAACATCTGCACGAGAGAGGTGAACTCAGCATTGGACACGGCAAATACATCACCAACATCAAGAGAAACACCACTACAAGAACATCAGCAACGTTAGCAGGAAGCATCAATAAGGACGGAAGCTGCGAAGGCGAATTCTTCGACGACGGTTATGGACAATGGCCCAAGGTAATAGTACAGGCAACAATCAAAATCTCTTTAACAACTCAAATGGGAACTGTGAGACTTGACGAAAACAAACTAACCTTGAGAAACGGAGTCACCTGCGAACTCAACAAAAGAACGTGTTTCGACGAAGAGGGAGGATATTCGTTCTGGGCAGACACACCTGAGGACAGCTGCAGATTTACCGACTACGATGTCCTATACGAAGGTATAGTCTCGAAAATAACAGAAAAAACAACAAACCCAATGGACGAAGCGATGACTATCTATTCCATAGCATCCAACGATGTAACTTTCGCATTAGTAAAAACGACGGAAAAAAGAACTTGTGGTTACAACATATTCAGAACAGAACACCCGAAGCTATTCATATTCGAAACTACGCAAGGAAACACCTTCATACGGAAATCTACAGTCAAAGTTGAAAACGTAGACATATTCTCCTACGTTAATTCCAAATTTATCTACGTCGAAAGACACATCAAGAATCAACTAAATACCTTATACAGAGACATCATCACCCAAAAGTGTGAATTGGAAAAACAAGTGATAAGAAACGCCTTAACAATAGCTACACTATCTCCGGACGAATTTGCTCACAACCTCATGCAAAGCCCAGGCTATATGGCAACTGTAGCAGGAGAAGTGGTTCATATCATAAAATGTATACCAATAGAATGCCAATTGAGACAAACAAATCACTGTTATTCAGAATTACCAGTCACTGTAAGAAACTCATCGCTATTCATGACGCCTAAATCAAAACTCATCGTAAAGGTAGGAACACAACAAGAATGCAGCCCGATATTAGCAACAATGTACAAAATTGAAGACACATGGTATAAATTCACACCATCACCAGTAGATGTCATTCCTCCTAAATCACTAAGCCCAAAAACAAGGATGACTTGGAAATATATCAGCGCCGGTCCACTAGGAACAAGTGGAATTTATCAACAAAAGGACTTAGACAACCTCAGAAATCATTTGCTATTCCCAGCAGAAAGACCAGCGGTGTTAAACACTATAGCCCGAGGAGCAACGGGTCACACAATCACTAAAGAAGGAATATCAATATACAATTTAATGGATGAAGCAACCTTAGACAAAATCGCAGAATCAACCGGAGAGAAGATCTGGGTAGGATTCATGTCCTTTGGATCACTCTCAGCCGGATTCCTAGGAATATTTATAGTCATCCGAATTATAAAATTTATCATAGATACCCTTATACACGGGTATACTATCCATGATATGTACGGATGGAGCATACACATTTTAGGAGCTCTATGGGGTTCAGCAACTCACCTCATAACCCACCTAGCAAGGAAAACACCATCTACCGCAGATCCAGAGATAGGACAAGAAACAACACCATCAACCATTAACCCACCAAACAACGTACCTACTGGTAAAGAAGTAACACCCACTCCAACAATCGAAGACCTAACCAACCGCCTAAGACAAATGCACGGCTCAGCCGTCACATTTGAAACTCAGGGGGGAGGTGTCACATTCCCACCTACGCACAACTTCGACCGACAACCCTGAAAACTTCTTTACCCTTTAAAGATATTGTACCATATATTAGTATATAAGAAACTACCTTACCGACCAAAGATCACGCAAGGCTTACCATACGTAGATTCATACCACACCGAGATAATGTACCAACATATGACACAAGCATACCCTTGCCCGACCTTCGGTAGATATATTACCTATAATCACGCATTTATAATTATACCAACACTTGATCATTAACTAATATTCAAAAGTTCACATATATATATATATTCCAATGATATAATACATATTCCAACCCCTGCAAGAACTTAGTACGGACTACCCTCAGAGTAAACAACCCTAAGCAACTCGAGCAATGACTCATTCAACGATATCTTGTTTTCAACCAAAAACTGTTTACGCATAACTTTAACCGGTCAAAACAAGTGAGTCATGCTCATGCAGCTGCAGGATGTTTACTCAGGATATCGAGTACCATAAATAAGATTAGGAACCAAGTAGTAAAACTGTTTATTAAAACTTGTTATTAGAAACAGCAAATACTAATATCCGGCCAAAACCTATGTGATCAAAATACAAAACAATTAGTCATACGCAGCTGCACAGAGTCCAAGCGTGAGATTGGAATGCGGGTTAAACAACAACAACCCCACCACTCTAAGTTAAGATACTATATAAACCCCTACTACTAAAGTAGTTCAGTTCTTTGGTTTAGCTCAGTTCAATCATACGTTCGACTCAGTGCACATCAAACCGCTTACTTCATAAAATTAAGTCCAAGCCACTGTTCTTGCTTAATAAAACCTACGGTTAATATATTCACTAAATAATTAAGTCCAAGCCACTGTTCTTGCTTAAACATAGTAGAATATATCGTGCTTGTAATAAACCGAACTCCTTGGTGAAATAACATATAAAATAAACTTTGTAAACCAAGTAAAAGTGTATTAGTTGTCTTACATCAAAACCCTCAACAAGGTAAATTCGCAACTCAATACATCATATCCTACATATTCTTTAATTCAGGCTAGTTACATATAAATATATAACTCAGCCAAATTAACTAATCCCAAATCAACCAAATTCCATATTTAACTAAGGCTACTGCGGATTCCGAGCCATCACCCAGGCTGGAACTATACTGCTTGGCCGAGTTAATTACCTTACATAAAAATCTTTTCGAGATTAATGAACAGGCTAAGGTTTCGAGACTTTTAAGCCAGCATTAATACTCTTATTGATTAACACGGCTGGTTTTACTAAACCTAGCCAAATCAAATACTCTAATTAGCAGGCTAGAATAAATTCTTAGCCCTAAATAGAAGTCTTTACACCTCAGGCTGACCATTCTAGACAAGCCAAGGGATACACACATATCCCCAGTGTCAAGGCCGAGTCCCCTGTTACTCTGGCCAAACACTAATTCTACCTATTCCTTTCCTCGTAGATGTACGGAGTTGTGGGTCATAAAAAGAGACACCGCGCAGGTAAAAAGGTACGAGAGAGGATCACGAAAGCCATCGCCAGAGATCAACGAATCTATGAGGATCTCTTAGCAAAGAACCCTCAACATACAGAATTAATAGGAGAAGTCATTAAGGAGGCCTACGAGCATACCTCCTACCAATCGGATTCCAGTACAGACACTGTAATCTACGAAAGGGAACCGCCCCTGCAGCAAGACTCAACCATTGGCTACTACACTAGCCAACCAACGCTAAGCTCCACCCATCCAGATATTCCATTGGAGCCAACAGTCGAAAACCACTCCCACCAGTCAGGAGGTCATCCACACGACTACATACAGGAACTACTGTCTAACACCAACCAGGAGTACGAATACTTGATCACGCCTCCTCAGACAACGGTATACCACTCAGTAGACTTCCAGGGCCCACAGTGCATCATAAGTACCTACGAAACCACCCTTAACCAACAGATTATCAACACCGCACCCGCTGACCATCACCACCAACCCTCTACGCCCAAGATTGTTGAAATAATCGAATTGGATTAAGGAAAACAACGTAAGCATACAATAAAGAACATTTATTTCATTCACAATAAAGAGTGTATATTATTCAAACTACTTTTACTTTTGTAAACCTCCCCGTGGTTCCCGTTCATGTGAACGACTTTATAATAGGAGGTAGATGATGAACCTGAGTTGGGGATCTCTCACGATTTTCCTCAGCCAGTCTGTAACATTACATGAAAGAATGCAATGCAATGTTCACAAATATTTCAAGAAATGAACATAAACATCATAAACATCCCAGGATTATTCCATGAAATGTTTCGCAAAAAGTTTTAGACATATGAGCGGATCCACGTCACTTGACTCAAAAAAAACCCGTCAAGTCACGGATCTTTGCGCCATTCGACATATCTTTAGTACTAAGGGGAAAAAAAAAACGACTTCAGGGATTTTGAAAAATTTGTAAAAATGGCGCAGTTAGAGCTATTTGAATGTTGGTAAGTCGCTGTTGCACCGCAATGTTTGAAAATTCATATCTCCGAAAGTATTTACCGGAGCGGACTGAGCTTGGAATCATTTTGTTCGTAAAAGAATGCGCTTTCATAGAAAAAATTTTGTTTAAAAAAAAAAAATTCTTTCTATTTTTTTTCGTCGTTTTTATTTTTAATTTCGCTGCCATTTCCGCGGGACCTACAGGAATCCATGGAGATAATTTTTTTCGGATAGCCGAATCCTTCCCCTTCAACCCTAAAAAAAAAAAAATTTATGGAGAACCTACCTGGGCCGGAGAAAAAAAATAAAACGTCTTGTCGCGCGTCGCCCCGCGCCGATCTTTTGCAATATTTGGTGGCTCTGAAAAGGGCCGATGTTTCTAGCGATGATTTACTCGATGGCACTTAGTGTAGGACACCTCTGTTTGAAATTAATTCATAATTTTCATGGACTCAAAATTTTCTGATGCGGAAAATAATTTTGTTTTTACGAGTTTATTAGATATTGGAATGACCGCATGTAATTTCAGAGTGCCACGAACTGTCAAGGCTTTATCAAATCGATTTTGTATAGAATAGATTCTTCCGGTTGATGTTCTGCAGCTGTACAGTACGCAAAAGATATGCTTTGAAAATAAGAACATGCCCAATTATATAGATCCAGCGGTGTTTGAATAGGATCAGAATTGCCAATCAGTTGTAAACTCGCACGTGAAGCTAATCTCTTAACAGTTCCACCTACCCCATCACACGGCCCTTTTTCATGTGATGTAGCAAAGAAATGCCATTCGGCGTGGCATTGAAAGTCTTCAAAGTGATGTGTTAAATTTATAAAATCCTTTTTGTTCTTATATTGGGAAGCTGCTCCATCAGAGAAATAAATTATTTTGTCTATGGGAATTGAATCTTGGAACTTCTCTTTCATAAAGTTGACTAATTTTTTTTTTGAAATAAATGAACCGCAACTGTATTATATTTCAGATGCTCTGAAATTATCACAAAACTAAAATGTCTCAACTGGTCGTCACCGTAACTTTTATAGTAAACCACGATTGGATGAATAGTTGCCTGATTATTGCTCCAGTGAAACCCTTGCGTGGAATCTTGTACAACAAATGCATAATTCTCAGCGAAATCGCATACCACTAAAAATTCGCCAACTTTCGAACTCTCTTTCATCTTCTGCGAATAACTACTTTGCTGCTTCGCAATGAAATCATGTGCAACCAATTTTGACAATTGATCACAGAAGTTATCCACAAAATTTCTGAGCCTTTTATTTCAGGTCAGTTCAAAAGATGCCTTACACCAGGTGCAGGCAACTTGGTGCAATTGTTGCACTCGGTAAATGCGGCAAGAAGGGATTAAGTTGATCCTCACACGTGGGTCACGCATAATAGTATATTTCGTATCAAGGGCGTAAAATTTTATACCCGCGTGTGATTGCCGTGCACGAGGGTCGGCGAAGCCGGCCCGAGTGATTACGGCATCACACGAGGGTATAAAGTATTACGCCCGTGTTGCGAACGATATTTTTCGATGCAGTTGGCGTAAAATTCGATTTTATCTGAGCAGAACAAGTTGTAAAATCGGATTTTACGCCCACTGCAACGAAAAGGACCAATTTGACCGCGCTCGACTATTCCGGCCCGCTTGGCCCACACGGAAGAAGTGCATCTAATAGATGTCCATTAGATATACGAAATATCCACTGGGATATCCCTGGTAAAGTTCGGGATATACAGTGGACATCCACTGGATAGAGAAATGTCCGCAATATCCGATCCACTGGATATCCATATTATATTTCTGTGAATATCTGTAGAATAACCTGGAGCTATCTCATAGATATTTATACAGAGCGATTCTGTGAAAAATAACGCGCCTAAAAGGGAGGCAAACGGGGAACGCATGATTTCAGCAGATCACAGAATCGCTCTTATATAGGAAATACATACCGGGAGTTTTCGTGGATGCGGGTCAGTCGGACGGGAAAAATGTCACTCTACGCTCTAGACCCTCTTCTACCGTAGACCGTAAAGAGTCAAGAACGTGGGTTGGAATTTTTCCCGGACTGACCCGCATCCACGAAAACTCCCAGTATGTATAATGTATATGGTATATAATATACATAAAAGATATTTATTGTAGTTAATAGGCTACTTACAATAATGACACACTTCAATTCAGATCTTTTTTATTAGAGCACATTCTCAATTATGATTTTAAAGATGCACATAATTAATGAATAGCTCAAGTTAGTGATTAGAGTGGTCAGATTTTTATAGTTATCATACATAGTGCAATAATCAGACTAGAAATTTTATACAGTATTATCTCAAGTATATACGCTATTCTGTACACATGTACAACAAAAATACCAAAATCTTAAATCATACTTATTGCACTTGTCATTCCGAGTATTGCCTTATAATGTTAAGTATAAGTATAAAAAAAAAAAAAACAATTTTCATCGTTGGTTATATAATTGAAATAAAAACTCATGATAGAATATATGAAGTCACAGAAGAGGAACTGTATAGCTTTATTCATACATGAATAGAACTTACTTATTTCAATATTATTTTCATAAACAATATAAAAATTTGTCACCGGACTCTGATTATAGAACCAAACAATATTGTATACCGCACATATATATTATATTCTATACATCTGTGTATACAGGGTGGTCGGTTTTAATCGCCCCAGGCGATAAAAATTTGATTATATGGACATTACGTGGACATTCAGGATTTGACGATAAATATCCATTCAGGAATATCCAGTGGATATACCGTGTAAAGGTTTTGTCGATATTGATTTCGCAATATCCTATGGGTATTAATGGGATATCTACAATTGATATGGACGTTAGATGGACATAGAGTTATTCGCGGGATATCCAGGCAATATTATCTTCCGTGTGGGGGGCCATACGAAACAATGGATTCTTCGAAGCCTATAGTGTTTCCTGTCACAGACATTGATGCTTCAATGATTTCCCTTTTCAAAACAACCCCGTAGGTTGAGGGATTATATTCCGATACAAGTAAAGGGATTAATTACTTTTAGATATTTAACACAAAACGATCAGAGTTTGTGCAGTTGGTGACTTCGAATTTCCAGAACAGGTATAGGTATATGTAACTCCGAGAAAACATGACCAGTAGACGGATAATCGAAGACTAAGGTGGTTAAACAACTATTTTCGGAGAATGAATAGCCCGGGTAAGTAGAGAAGCATCAAATGTAATTTAACTCCAATACGCAACACAAGGAGCTCGCCGCGCGGACGCAGATTGACGCCCGCGGCGCCGCGCGACAAGACGTTTTATTTTTTTTCTCCGGTCCAGGTAGGTTCTCCATAAATTTGTTTTTTTTTAGGGTTGAAGGGGAAGGATTCGGCTATCCGAAAAAAATTATCTCCATGGATTCCTGTAGGTCCCGCGGAAATGGCAGCGAAATTAAAAATAAAAACGACGAAAAAAAATAGAAAGAATTTTTTTTTTTCAAACAAAATTTTTTCTATGAAAGCGCATTCTTTTACGAACAAAATGATTCCAGGATCAGTCCGCTCCGGTAAATACTTTCGGAGATATGAATTTTCAAACATAGCGGTGCAACAGCGACTTACCAACATTCAAATAGCTCTAACTCCGCCATTTTAAAAAAATTTTCAAAATCCCTGAAGTCGTATTTTTTTTTCCCTTAGTACTAAAGATATGTCGAATGGCGCAAAGATCCGTGACTTGACGATTTTTTTTTGAGTGAAGTCACGTGGATCCGCTCATATTTCAAAAGGATGTTTCAAAAATATTCCGCAAAAGGTTGAACTCAACTTTTTGAAATGTTATGTAAAATACACTTGCCAAAAATATTTCAGAAATATTAAAAAAAACAAAAATAATAATAAAATAAAATAAAATAAAATAAAATAAAATAAAATAAAATCAAATTAATGTTACGTCCTACTCCACGTTCCTCTCGCCAACCTGCTATCATATCTCCTTGGATGATACCTTACCTCCTGCCTTCCTACCTCGCTATCTTTCTCACGCTAACCCGCTGCACACGACACTCACAAGTGCATCGGTCTGCAATCCTCTAATCCCCACCTTTACCTCAAGACCTCACGACTAACGAATTACGATTACAATAAGACACTTCCCAGTCAACCTTCATCTCCTTTACTTCTACTCTCCTTTTATTCATACATTCTTCCTAACTGACTTCCTAACCAACCCTCTTACAAAAGACTCCTAAATTACTCAACCTATTCTACCTGTACGAATTATCGACACTCATTACTTATACACCTATAATCCTAGACAGTACTTATCAATAAAGTTATTAGTTCTCTAACCCTGTCACGTTTGTTCCTCCATCAACAATCCCTCAGTTATACTCTAGTATTTAAAACAGGGGATAAGATCCCAATTCAGACATAACATTAAATAAAATAAAATTAAATTAAAATAAAATAAATAATTATAAAAAAAAATATCATGTTTCTTAGTTTTTGTGCGAGATTAACTTTGTTCCCTTATCGCACCGAACCATTATTTTATAATTATATTCGTTTTTTAAAAATTCGCATCTAATTTCAAAATATTATGGAAAAAACATTTCACGCAATGATCCAGACACCTTTGATAAATATCTCCGGAAAATATTTCGGAAAATATTTCTGAGATATTCAGAAATATTTTCAAGGAATATTTCAGAACATCTTTCAGAAATCTTTGAAAAATACTTCATGAAATATTTTAAATACATGAGATAACGGACATAGGAACATTTCATAAATATTTCCTTGTAATATTTATGAAATATTTTAATCTTCTACTGAAATATATCTGAAATATTTCTGAAATATTCAATGCTGTGTGGGAAAAGACACAGAGTTCCAATTAGTGGATGAAGATAACGATGAGAATGGAAATTCGAAGAAACGCGAAAGTCTTGATAGAATAGATTCCGCAAGTGAAATCGGAAATAATGACGATGAAAAGCGTGAATACCAGTATAAATACAGTAGACGCAAACAAGGGCGCCTTATTGAATCAAGTGTCTCGATCGGATAAAATTTACGAACAATTCACTATACATCCGATGTATGAAAAGAGGCGTAATGAAACTGTCACAGATCTTTATAAAATGTTGAAAATCCAAGACGTGCCATTAGATAATCGTCATAAAAGTCTGGATTTGCTATGTTTCCCGCATTTGTATCCGTATGGTTGCAATGGGTAGCACGAGGATAGATCAACGCGTCTGACGCAAGCCGAATTTATTAAATCGAGACTCATGTCGAAGCATTCGCAATACCGGCTGGATCAGCAATACTTGTTTTATCTATTGAATGACGCCAATATTCGGCAATTGAATAGTGGGATTTATTACAAACTTAATATCACCAATCCAAGCGAACGATTTACCGCCGCGAGTTATATAGAAAAACTTTCCAGGGAAGAATTGGAAGGGAACTTGAATGCAATATTTTCGAGGCTGCGCAACACGGCGCAATATTGGAGTCGGCCAAGAAATGATGTATCTTGTGTGGCACATCATTACGGTCCGGCAACATGGTTTCTCACCCTAAGTCCAAGCGAATGGTTATGGTCAGATATGACGGAATACCTTTGCGAAGTCGGTGGCCCTGCTGCCGCTAAGATGTCTCCGAGTCAATTGGTCGCGGCGGATCCAGTGTCTGCATCTCGATTCATTGAAAACAAGTTTCGCGCTATGCTCGATTTCATAACATGCTCTCCCGATAACCCTATCGGAGAGGTAACCCATTATTTTTGGAGGCGCGAATACCAAGGCAGGGGAATGCAGCATTTCCACCTATTAATCTGGATCAAAGATGCTCCGGTTAGGGGCCATTCAACAAATACGTTCGCTTTTTTGGACGATTTGAGACCCCCCCCCCCGCCCTATGTAACAATGGTTCGTTTGACTAGACCCCCCTAAAATAATACGTCACAAATCTCGACCCCCCCCCCCCCACCCCACGGCCTTTATTGCCTTTTTTGGTCTATCGATCCATAATTCGATCTATTTCTAAGATTTGCCTTTCGATGTCACTTGGCATTAAATAGAGATAAAAGAGATATTTAAAAGCAGTCCTTTATTTCTCACTTCACTTTAACAAAATTCTCGTGCCAAAACACGAATTCTATACATAAAAACCGAACGTCACATTTTGCCCCCCCCCCCCCCCCCCCCCCCCCCGCCGCCGTGACTTGTAACGTCACATCAACCTCGACCCCCCCCCCCCCCTAAAAGCGAACGTATTTTTTGAATGGCCCCTTATTAGGAAATCTTCGAACGAAGAAATAGCGAGTTTTATTCTGAAATCTATAACTTGCAGAATGCCACCGAAACATGCTTCACCTGACTTGTATCGTCGCGTGAATACGCATCAACGGCACAAACACAATGCCAATTGCCTAAGCGAAAAAAAGATGGTGGTTCGTCCAGAGCATGTCGATTCGGGTTTTCTCGTCCCGTAACGAATAACATTGTTATCAGGGATGTAGCTGTTTCAATTGCTGGCAGGTGGAAGCTAAAGTCTAGAAGTCGGCTGTATGATCTTCCTCGAAATCAGAACGAGGTGGATATCAATGACTACAACCCAGCAATACTTCATGCTTGGGAAGGCAATATGGACATGCAGTTCATTGGTGAGTTCAGCGCTATACTCATACGGTATATCACTAAGTACCTGTCAAATGTGAGAAAAGCAACATGAACGAAGACATGGCAACACTGATCAGTTCGGCAAAATCGCTCTACAGTCGTCTGTGGAGTTTTGCTCAACGTATGTTAAGTCATAGAGAATGTGTAGCGCTCGAGGCTGCTGATACGCTATTAGGAATTCCGTTGCACGGCACGGATCCACAAACAACTATTAAATGGATAGATGTGAATATATAAGAAACAGAAAAGTCAAATCTCGTCGAGAAATTGAAGTCCTCGATGCGGATTCTACTGATATCTTCTGTGATTCAGTAGTTGATACGCATTATCCAGCTCGACCAGAGGAATTGGAATCAACCAATCTGTACGACTTCGTAAAGTAGTACGAAGTCACCAAAGTGGAACCTAAAGCAAAAGATATTGAATATCACAAGATTGGCAAATCATTGTACCTGAAAAGAAGGAAACGTGGTTGTTTAATTAATCATTATAAAAATAATGTGAATAATCAGCCTGAACGATATTACTTTGCGCTACTGTTACTTTTTAAACCTTGGAGAGATACAAATGAGCTGCGGAATGGATGTAATACGTACGCAGAAGCATTCCAATCAGTCCAAACGGAGCTCGAAGATGCGTTACAGTATCACGAACGCATTGCGGAAATACAGAAAGGTTTTGAGCATATCAAGGAGGTAATAGAAAAACGTATGGCAGAAAGAGCTCAATCCCAACGAAGCGTCACTTCGGATGCGGTACCATTAGGTTGTGGGCCAATCTGTGATGTTATCATTTTACTTAACCGGTTATAAATTCAAATAAAAGAAATAATTGTGTTTTGAGGCTGTCTCTATCAGGGGGTTAGGATAAACTCCTCGGGCCTATCTTTATTAATAAGTGCATGGAAGGAAGGAAGGTGATTGAATGTATAAATAATAAATGTAAATTATGATATAATAAATAATGTATCGTTTATTAGGGTGTAATTTTACTCTGGGCGGAATATTGTGCGTATCATGAAAGACAATCTTATTTTCTAGGATAGTTATACTATAGGCTATAATGTTTTATTGATAGTTATGAGAGAGAGATAGGGAGAGATGTTATTAGCGATAAGTGTAGTGCTTCAAGCAACGTTTTAATTATGTAATAAAGGAACGTGTCCGTAACGATTTATTTTATACCCTTATATGAGTCTTATTTTATTGAGTCTACGACGAGTGATTGAAGTTAGTTTCTGCAGGAATTTATTATTGAAGAATTTAACCTTAACCTTGGCTGATGTGATATATTTGAGTCTGACAGGCAGAGAGGCCGAAGCGTTCCCTGATAGCTTCTTCAATTATATCAAGTTAGCCGGAAGAAAAGTTATAAAGCGATTGGACAGGTAGAGACACCGAAGCGTTCCCCGATAGCTGCACACCTTGTAACTCTTCCTCAGAGGTTGCCCTCTTAGTAGATATGGGCAGCTTTGGGCAGACACAACAAACCCCCCTCTCCCCCCTCGCCGCTCCCCCTGGCGCCTTTGGAGAATCTCCCCGCTCCCCGCTTCTCGCTTCCCGGGGGTCGACTCTGGAGAAAACTGAGGATTCCAACCTAACCTTCCCCCCTCCCCTGCGCCCCTCGCCTCTAGTCGACTTCTCAGCTGGGGTGTCCTAGGGTTTTTGTCCCTCTCACCCCCCTGCCGTCGCCACTGCCTACCCTTGCTCAATATTGGGACGATCTGGGCCGTCTGACGTCATCCAAGACTTTGTCTTACGTCCCCGCCACCCTCACCCCAGGGCCATACGCCCCTGATCTTACATATATATATATATATTGTAACGTGGCAAATTTGATATTTAATATTTTGTATTTATCATCTGCCACTGGACCGCGCCTCCACTCGCAAACGTGAGCGACCATGCTGCTGCCGTACCGAAATTCTTCACCGAAGCGCAAGTCCAATCTTAGTTTTTGTGAATATTGTGTCTGCCGTAAGTTTTTATTGTGAACCACAGGTACACCATCACCTAGGACATCGTGGGACTCGTCGTGCGTCGCTGGATCGTCGGGGGGATGGCCTGGAAGCCTCGGCACTAGTAACCGCACCTAAGTCATCAGCCTCCGTCACTGCAGTCTCGTCACCTGCCGGCCGGGAGAGGGCTGCACCTCCCAGCCTGCTATCACCTCCAGCCGTTACCTCCCGGCCTGATTTTGAACATGCTCAGCGCTCTAGGTGCGGAGAACATGTCGAGTGTGGAAAGGCTTCCCCCTCCACTTTTTCGATCGTCGATCCACCGATTTCGGAGACACTCCGTGGCTGACCAACAAACCGTCTATACGTCGAGTGCTTACGTTACCGTACCTTATCTTATCTTTCTCTGGGGTTTTCCGTTATCTTTTCTGTATCTTATCTATTCTTTTTGGGGTTTTCTTCAGTTTTCCTTTAGTAGTTTGTTATCTTTTGGGGGTTTTTCTTAGTTTTCTTTCTTGGATTCAGTTTTCTTTAGAGTATGTGCGTTTTCTTTGGAACCACCTGGGCTGCGACCCACCTGAAAGGTAGGCTTTCGTCCAGACCTCGACCATCCGTCCTCCAGCTACCTTTTGCGTGACCGCCTAACGGCTAGATTTCGAATTCCGGGTATGACGGGTAGTCGTGGTCTCGGCTATTTTCGCTAGGCTAATTTAACATAATTAAGTCAATTTCTATCTTTCTTTCGTCTTGCGCTGCGCGGAGAGGAATCCCGTGCCGTCTCGCATACGTTATCTATAATTGTCTTTCTTTCTTGACTTACCTATTACCTAGTATTATCTCTAATTTCCTTCCTTTGCGTACGTTAATTTAACTTTAAATATTATTTAGCTCTGATTTCTCTAACTATTCTCTTGTGTTATCTGCGATACCTTTCCTTTGTTATTTTTTTTTTTTTTTTGATTTTATCTTTTGTGGCTTAACCGTTACATTGTATGCGACGCCGGAATTAAATTCCGCCGCTACCTTTCTTTTGAATTAATTTACTACTGTACATTCTGCCGTCCTGTACTATCTTTTGTTATTCATTTCTTATTTGTTTTTGTATCGCTGCGTTTAATTTTGAAATTATAGTTACGTTATCGTCTACCTATATCTGCGTAAAGTGTGTTATTTCTACGCCCCCACGTTCCCCTCTCCGTCTATCTAGTCGGTTATCGTCTCGTTTCTGAATTTAGTTGTTGCTTACTGCGTTTTGTTTTGCTAACTCTATCTGGCACCTTCGTGTGCCTGGCGCCCAACACTATCTTTTAGCTTTCGTTTCGTTTCTGTATCGTACCGTGTTTTGAGTGACTATACGTTGGGACTTCTTTGAGCGGGATTTATTTTTCTAAATTCCTCCGGGTAGGAAAATTGCTCGTTACAATATATATATGTGTTTGTGAGAATACATTGGTTGCGGACTTGGGAAAAATTAGGTGGCGCGGGAACCCTGCTGCTTATATACTTATTTATGAATGGGTTAAGGTGTATAATTGAATGACGCGTTAATTAAGAAAAAAATCCAATTATTTCATTTATTCGTACAATTTATTTTCTAATACACACACAAGTAACTTATGCTAAGATAAAATATAGAATATTACGACTACGAGTATTCAATTTTCTTTTTATAACGCATCCATGAAAAAGTTGCTTGTTTGGGGCTCTGGAGCGGTCATATTGTGGCACTTTTCTGACGTTTGAGTAGGCGATGCCAACATGAAACAATATTGCATGCCAAACGTGCGCACTGCGTTTTGCGCACATCGAGCGTGCACAACATGATTCTTGTTACGCACGGCGTGCGAACAAGAGAATTTTATAATCATTCATCCCTGTCGACGCGCTACTCCGTGCATACTGCTGAATCGATTCGATGTTTTTGGTATGGTTGTTTACATTGACAACAGAGCCCCACAAGCAACTTTTTCATGCATTTGTTATAAAAAATAGCGTTCGATACTCCCGCGAAGTGAGGCGTTTAGGGTTGTCCGATGTCTTCAGCACTCACCTTTGTCTCGGCTGCCGCCTCGATTACGGTTCGTGCTGAAAACATCAGACACTGTTACAGACTGGCTGAGGAAAATCGTGAGAGATCCCCAACTCAGGTTCATCATCTACCTCCTATTATAAAGTCGTTCACATGAACGGGAACCACGGGGAGGTTTACAAAAGTAAAAGTAGTTTGAATAATATACACTCTTTATTGTGAATGAAATAAACGTTCTTTATTGTATGCTTACGTTGTTTTCCTTAATCCAATTCGATTATTTCAACAATCTTGGGCGTAGAGGGTTGGTGGTGATGGTCAGCGGGTGCGGTGTTGATAATCTGTTGGTTAAGGGTGGTTTCGTAGGTACTTATGATGCACTGTGGGCCCTGGAAGTCCACTGAGTGGTATACCGTTGTCTGAGGGGGCGTGATCAAGTATTCGTACTCCTGGTTGGTGTTAGACAGTAGTTCCTGTATATAGTCGTGTGGATGACCTCCTGACTGGTGGGAGTGGTTTTCAGCTGTTGGCTCCAATGGAATATCTGGATGGGTGGAGCTTAGCGTTGGTTGGCTGGTATAGTAGCCAATGGTTGAGTCTTGCTGCAGGGGCGGTTCCCTTTCGTAGATTACAGTGTCTGTACTGGAATCTGATTGGTAGGAGGTATGTTCGTAGGCTTCCTTAATGGCTTCTCCTATTAATTCTGTATGTTGAGGGTTCTTTGCTAAGAGATCCTCATAGATTCGTTGATCTCTGGCGATAGCTTTCGTGATCCTTTCTCGTACCTTTTTACCTGCGCGGTGTCTCTTTTTATGACCCACAACTCCGTACATCTACGAGGAAAGGAATAGGTAGAATTAGTGTTTGGCCAGAGTAACAGGGGACTCGGCCTTGACACTGGGGATATGTGTGTATCCCTTGGCTTGTCTAGAATGATCAGCCTGAGGTGTAAAGACTTCTATTTAGGGCTAAGAATTTATTCTAGCCTGCTAATTAGAGTATTTGATTTGGCTAGGTTTAGTAAAACCAGCCGTGTTAATCAATAAGAGTATTAATGCTGGCTTAAAAGTCTCGAAACCTTAGCCTGTTCATTAATCTCGAAAAGATTTTTATGTAAGGTAATTAACTCGGCCAAGCAGTATAGTTCCAGCCTGGGTGATGGCTCGGAATCCGCAGTAGCCTTAGTTAAATATGGAATTTGGTTGATTTGGGATTAGTTAATTTGGCTGAGTTATATATTTATATGTAACTAGCCTGAATTAAAGAATATGTAGGATATGATGTATTGAGTTGCGAATTTACCTTGTTGAGGGTTTTGATGTAAGACAACTAATACACTTTTACTTGGTTTACAAGGTTTATTTTATATGTTATTTCACCAAGGAGTTCGGTTTATTACAAGCACGATATATTCTACTATGTTTAAGCAAGAACAGTGGCTTGGACTTAATTATTTAGTGAATATATTAACCGTAGGTTTTATTAAGCAAGAACAGTGGCTTGGACTTAATTTTATGAAGTAAGCGGTTTGATGTGCACTGAGTCGAACGTATGATTGAACTGAACTAAACCAAAGAACTGAACTACTTTAGTAGTAGGGGTTTATATAGTATCTTAACTTAGAGTGGTGGGGTTGTTGTTGTTTAACCCGCATTCCAATCTCACGCTTGGACTCTGTGCAGCTGCGTATGACTAATTGTTTTGTATTTTGATCACATAGGTTTTGGCCGGATATTAGTATTTGCTGTTTCTAATAACAAGTTTTAATAAACAGTTTTACTACTTGGTTCCTAATCTTATTTATGGTACTCGATATCCTGAGTAAACATCCTGCAGCTGCATGAGCATGACTCACTTGTTTTGACTGGTTAAAGTTATGCGTAAATAGTTTTGGGGCGAAAACAAGATATCGTTGAATGAGTCATTGCTCGAGTTGCTTAGGGTTGTTTACTCTGAGGGTAGTCCGTACTAAGTTCTTGCAGGGGTTGGAATATGTATTATATCATTGGAATATATATATGTATGTGAACTTTTGAATATTAGTTAATGATCAAGTGTTGGTATAATTATAAATGCGTGATTATAGGTAATATATCTACCGAAGATCGGGCAAGGGTATGCTTGTGTCATATGTCGGTACATTATCTCGGTGTGGTATGAATCTACGTATGGTAAGCCTTGCGTGATCTTTGGTCGGTAAGGTAGTTTCTTATATACTAATATATGGTACAATATCTTTAAAGGGTAAAGAAGTTTTCAGGGTTGTCGGTCGAAGTTGTGCGTAGGTGGGAATGTGACACCTCCCCCCTGAGTTTCAAATGTGACGGCTGAGCCGTGCATTTGTCTTAGGCGGTTGGTTAGGTCTTCGATTGTTGGAGTGGGTGTTACTTCTTTACCAGTAGGTACGTTGCTTGGTGGGTTAATGGTTGATGGTGTTGTTTCTTGTCCTATTTCTGGATCTGCGGTGGATGGTGTTTTCCTTGCTAGGTGGGTTATGAGGTGAGTTGCTGAACCCCATAAAGCTCCTAAAATGTGTATGCTCCATCCGTACATATCATGGATAGTATACCCGTGTATAAGGGTATCTATGATAAATTTTATAATTCGGACGACTATAAATATTCCTAGGAATCCGGCTGAGAGTGATCCAAAGGACATGAATCCTACCCAGATCTTCTCTCCGGTTGATTCTGCGATTTTGTCTAAGGTTGCTTCATCCATTAAATTGTATATTGATATTCCTTCTTTAGTGATTGTGTGACCTGTTGCTCCTCGGGCTATAGTGTTTAACACCGCTGGTCTTTCTGCTGGGAATAGTAAATGATTTCTGAGGTTGTCTAAGTCCTTTTGTTGATAAATTCCACTTGTTCCTAGTGGACCGGCGCTGATATATTTCCAGGTCATCCTTGTTTTTGGGCTTAGTGATTTAGGAGGAATGACATCTACAGGTGATGGTGTGAATTTGTACCATGTATCTTCAATTTTGTACATTGCTGCTAATATCGGGTTGCATTCTTGTTGTGTTCCTACCTTCACGATGAGTTTTGATTTAGGCGTCATGAATAGCGATGAGTTTCTTACAGTGACTGGTAATTCTGAATAACAGTGATTTGTTTGTCTCAATTGGCATTCTATTGGTATACATTTTATGATATGAACCACTTCTCCTGCTACAGTTGCCATATAGCCTGGGTTTTGCATGAGGTTGTGAGCAAATTCGTCCGGAGATAGTGTAGCTATTGTTAAGGCGTTTCTTATCACTTGTTTTTCCAATTCACACTTTTGGGTGATGATGTCTCTGTATAAGGTATTTAGTTGATTCTTGATGTGTCTTTCGACGTAGATAAATTTGGAATTAACGTAGGAGAATATGTCTACGTTTTCAACTTTGACTGTAGATTTCCGTATGAAGGTGTTTCCTTGCGTAGTTTCGAATATGAATAGCTTCGGGTGTTCTGTTCTGAATATGTTGTAACCACAAGTTCTTTTTTCCGTCGTTTTTACTAATGCGAAAGTTACATCGTTGGATGCTATGGAATAGATAGTCATCGCTTCGTCCATTGGGTTTGTTGTTTTTTCTGTTATTTTCGAGACTATACCTTCGTATAGGACATCGTAGTCGGTAAATCTGCAGTTGTCCTCAGGTGTGTCTGCCCAGAATGAATATCCTCCCTCTTCGTCGAAACACGTTCTTTTGTTGAGTTCGCAGGTGACTCCGTTCCTCAAGGTTAGTTTGTTTTCGTCAAGCCTCACAGTTCCCATTTGAGTTGTTAAAGTGATTTTGATTGTTGCCTGTACTATTACCTTGGGCCATTGTCCATAACCGTCGTCAAAGAATTCGCCTTCGCAGCTTCCGTCCTTATTGATGCTTCCTGCTAACGTTGCTGTTGTTCTTGTAGTGGCGTTCCTCTTGATGTTGGTGATGTATTTGCCGTGTCCAATGCTGAGTTCACCTCTCTCATGCAGATGTTGACATTCGGTTTCGCTGACTTCCCTAATGTAGGCTTGTCTGCCTCCATCGGTGACTGAGGTATGCGAATGCATACCGCAATAATAAACTGTACGGTCGATTTCCACTCGGCATTGTATAACCTTGGTTTGTTTAAATTTAGACAGTTGAAATAGTTGTACGTAAGTTTCTTCTATATTTGGTTTTTCTTCAGGTATGTCGCAGTCGGTTGAATCTATTAAGCTGAGTGTCGTTATATTGAGTCCACCTCCGCCGCAATCGTATCCAATTAGCGCGTATGCTACTTTGATAATTAGAGTGAATATAAGTATATTCATGTTTGTCCGAATCTGGAACAAAAGTTCCGCTTCTTTACCCTTGTTTATATTTTATCTTAAATTTTATTAATTATTTTTGTTCTTTAAAGTCGTGGGTTTGGAACAATCCCAATGAGGTACTATTTCTAAAATTTTCTACGTGTATATATGCAAGTCTTTGAATGAACGTCCTTCATTGTGGTGTATTCCAAAGTGTCGACCCTTTTAAACCTTTAATTTCTTCTTATCTTAGTCGTGCTATTTTTAGCTTATTTCTATGCACTATTCTATCTTTATTTCCTACTTTTATTTTAATATTTTGATTATCCAGGATTTCAATTATTTTGTGTGGACCCGTGTATTGATCTCCTAGTTTACCACGTTGAGGTTCCTTTAGGAGGTATACCTCATCGTTGGTAGTTAGGTGTATAGGATTGATTTTTTTGTCATAATAGTGTTTTGATCTGATTTTTGCCTTTTCCAAGTTTTCTTTGGCTAAGTTTTGAATTTCTCTAAGTTTCGAGTACAGTTCCACGAGGTAGTCTTCGTAGGTTCGATCGGTAGTTTGCTCGATGACCTCGTGATCCGATGGTAATCGTGCTAACCTGCCGAAGACTAGCTCGTGTGGTGTGTACTTGGTACCTTCATGTGTGCTGGTGTTATATGAGAACATGGCTTGTGAGAGCCATTGGTCCCAATTGTTATTTTTATCAATGAATTGTTTTAGATATTCCGTAAGGACGTGATGAGACCTTTCAATGGACCCATTTGATTGCGGGTGAAACGCAGTTGTCCTTGTTTGTTTGATTTTAAATTTCTTTGCAATTTCTCTCATGAGAGAGCTTGTTAAATTTGACCCTTGGTCTGTAAGGATTTGTTTGGGTGCTCCAAATTTACAAATTAGATGGGTGATCAAAGCGTCAGCAATAGTTATTGAGTTTGTTTCTAGTAAAGGAATGGCCAGTGAATATTTTGATAATTGATCTTGGATAGTTAGGATATACTCATTCCCGGAAGGGGTTATAGGTAATGGACCTACAATGTCCATAGAGACCTTGTCGAATGCTGTATTAGGAGTGTCTGTTAAAGTCATGGGTTGCTTAGTTTTTACTCTGGTTAATTTTTTTGTTTGACATTCTACGCATGTTGCTATTAAGTCTTGTATTTGTTTCTTCATTCCGTCCCAAAAATAGTACTGTCTGATTCTATTGTATGTTTTATTCATTCCCTTATGACCCCCTAGTGCGGATCTATGATATTCTTTAATAATATCAATCCGTTCGTCTTCTGGTGGAGTTCTTATAAGGTTGGTACATATTTGGATTTGGATTCTATATTCCTTGTTTATGTTTTTTAGTTGTGTTTCTATTTCTTTCCAGTTCAAGGAATCTATATGAGGTGTTTTCGCGATAGAGAATGCGGTTATTTCTAATTCGTTTAAAACGTCAATAAGAGAGTTTATAACTTCAGTGAATATTTCATGATCTAAGTTAGTTTTTATGGTTTCCTTTATAGGTAAAGCTATGTGAGTTCTGGATTTGACTTTGTTAACTTTAGCGCGAGCTATTGTGACGTCTGTGAATGTGGGTAGTAAGTTTAATTCTTTTAATTCTCGTGAACCGTTATCGTATGCGTCTCCCTTGCAGGTTATGAAGTATACTAAGGTGCCTTTTTGCATTGATAATCTGTCCCTGGTCGTCATGAACCTAGGTAAGTTTTGTTCTCTTAGTTGATACTCATTTATTCCAGGTTGGAAGATTTCTTCATCGGTTTCGCTACTTTGATCACTGGTTGTATCGTCAGGTAAGTCTTCGTCTTCTGAGGAGATGTCACTGAGGTCGTCGGGTGGTGTTATTTCGTCATTATTGTCCGTATCATCGGGTAATATTGGTTCATTATAGTTTGTATCGTTGGGTGATATTAGTTCGTCATTGTTGTCCGTATCATCGGGTAGTATTGGTTCGTTATAGTTTGTATGGTGCGTGGTTAGTTCGTTTTGTTTATCCGGAGGTTTTTTGGGTGTTGATGGTGTATGATTGCAAATGAGGATTTCGAAAGGCGGTTTGAATATTTTGGTTATTGCGTTTTTTACGTGGGGCCAAAATAATTGATCCAGTCCGCAGCCAATACGAGGCATGGCTAGTTTGAATATATTTAGTGTCATGCATATATTCTTGAGGCTGTTGAGACTTGTGACCAGGTCTTCGAGTTTTGGTAATCCATTACTTTCTTCCTTGGTTACAAGATAGAATAAATATCTATCGTTGTCTTTGATGTAGGCCACTTCTCCGATAGTTTTGTTTTGTTTTTTCAATTCTTTTACCTGATTAAATTGTTTTTTGAATTCTAATGCTATGCCTGCTCCCATTTTGAAGTCTTTTGCTACACAATGTGCCAGAGAGTAAGTTTGGTCAACTGTGAACAGGTCTTGATCTTTTTCCGTTAAATTGGTTTTATTGGGAACTGGGAAAATGTCTTCGTCGGATGATTCTGCTTCTTGAGTGAGTGTAGTTACCTTTGCTTCTTGTGGTGTTTGTCCTCTTTCTTGAGGGTCTTCATTTATCGTTTCTTTATTTATTTCAGGTATTACTACCTCAGGTGGATTTCTCGATAAAGCGTCGGCGTTGGCGTTTATTGCTCCTGGTTTGTAGATCAGTTGATATTCATACTCGGCCAGTTTTAATCTCCATCTAACCAGTCTTGAAGTTGGGTCTTTTACGGAGTTTAGCCATACGAGTGGTCGGTGATCTGTTATCAAAGTGAATTTTGTGCCATAGATGTATGATCTGAAGTGAGATACGCAATAAACGATTGCCAGTAGTTCCTTCTCAATTGTAGAGTAATTTAATTCTGCTGCTTGTAAGAGTCTGGAGGTATAGGCGATTGGTAGATCTTTTCCTACTTCTCCTTGACTTAGGACTCCCCCTATTGCGTATCCGGAAGCGTCCGTGGTGATTATGAATGGTTTTGTAAAATCAGCGTACCGCAAAATTGGTTTTTCACACAGCTTGTCTCTTAGTATTTCGAAGGCTTCTTGTTGTTTCTCTGTCCATTTAAATGGTTTTGTTTTCTTTAAGAGTTCTGTCATTGGTTTTGCTATTTGTGAGAATTTTGGTATGAATCTTCTGTAATAGCCTGCGAGTCCCAAGAATTGTTTGATGGTTTTTGAATTCTTCGGTATTGGAAAGTGTTTTACGGCTTCTATCTTTTTAGGGTCTGGTTTGACACCTTCTTGGCTTATGATGTGTCCCAGGTACATAACTTCTTTCCTGAGAAATTCGCACTTATCTGGTTGTAATTGGAGATTAGCTTGTCGTAGTTTTTCCATCAGGAGTCTAAATTTGCGTTCGTGCTCTTGAAGCGAGCTTGCGTATAAGACTATATCGTCTAAGTAGACGAACAGTTCGTTACCTTGAAGTCCGGTGAGAACGTTGTCCATTAGTCTCTGGAACGTTGCTGGTGCATTTTTTAGTCCGAATGGCATTCGCGTAAACTCATAGTGTCCATATGGAGTAGAGAATGCCGTTTTTGGACCATCTATTTCTTTCATGGGTATCTGATGGAACCCGGAGGCCAGATCAAATACCGAAAAGTATTTGGCGCTTCCCAATTGATCGAGTATCTCTGTTATATTAGGTAGGGGGTAAGCGTCTCCAATTGTTTTTTCATTCAGAGATCTGTAGTCGATGACCATACGCCATCTTTTATTTCCTTGAGAGTCTTCCTTTTTGGGCACTATCCATACTGGTGAATTGTATGGTGATAGTGAAGTTTTAATAATATCGTTTTTTGCCAATTCTGATACCTGTTTGTTTATTTCTTCGCGGTGTATGGGTGGAAACCTGTACTGTCTGGTATTTACAGGAGTATCATCGGTTGTGGATATGCCGTGTTGTATAGCGTTAGTTGATTCCAGTGGTTCATCCGGTAAGTGAAACCGGTCTGTGTTTTCCATTATGAGTGTTTCTACGTGTGTTTTCTCTTCCTGGTTTAAGTGTTCCAGTCTGAGTAGAGGCGTAATTGCCTTGAATCGTTCTGATTTCTCTTGAACATTCATTTTCGCGAGATTCACTTGTGTAGGTATGTTTAGTAAGTCGTAGTAAGGTAAGACTTCTACTTCAGGTGTCTCGAAGGTTAGTTCTTTACCTGTAGTGTTGGTTATTGGTATTGTTACCTGTTGATCCTGTACCTTGACTAAGACTTTTCCGGCGTAAATTCCATCTGTTCCTATGAGTCGTGGAATATATCCTTCACTTAAATCTGTCTTTTTTACGTCTATACGAACTAATTGTGTAGTTCTACCTCTGATTGAGAATATTTCTTTGGGAATGAAAGGTAGAGATTGGTCGTTGACTGATAGACATTCATTGTCATAGTCTATGGTTGCCTTGGTAGAGTGAAAAAATGCTGATCCCAATATCCCATCTTGTTTTATTCTGAAGTCGTTATCCACTACGTGGAAAGGTATTCTTTGTCCTTTGATATCTATTTCAGTGCTACCTAAGGATTTAATTAATTTTTCGGTTATACCTTTCATTTCGATGATGTCTGAAGTATTCACCTCTTTCCATGATTTTAGAGCCTTTGCTTTTATGATGTTAGGTTCTGCTCCCGTGTCAATCATAAGTTTGGCATCGTCGAGTAGATCTGTGGATTTAATATTTATTGTTGGGACTGACCCAATACTGAGGTTGATGGTTGTAATAGTGTTTCCTCTAGTGCTTCCAGTGGGTTTACCGCACGTGTTTGCCCTGTCTCTCGGGGTTTCGTGCCCGAACCCGAGGGGCTTGGGGCGTTTCCCTGGTTCTGAGAATTGCCTTGTTGTTCTGTCTTCCTTTGATTTTCCACCCACTTCTTCTTTCTACATTCGTCTATGTCGTGTCCGGTGTTTTTACAATATTTGCAGCTTTTATTGGGGTTGTAGTTGTTGGTTGGTTTTCTATTGTCGTAATTACCCTGTGTTTGGTTATTCTGGGGTGTTGAGGATGCGGGTGTTGGTTCTTTCTTGAGAAACCTACACTTTTCTGTTTCGTGACCAATGCGTTTGCAGTTGAGGCAAGTAGGCGGCTCTGATTTTCGTACATAGGGGGTGGACTTGTCTCCCTTGTTTGCTCTTGCTCTTTCTTTATCCTTGTCGAAACGTTTTCCTATTTCGATCGCTTTCGTGGTTGCTTCGCTGAATGTATGTACACCAGCAATCTGGAGGGCGTTCCTATAGTCTGCAGGGAGACCATCGAGGAAACTTTCCAATGTTTCTATGTCGATTGCTTCGGTGTCCACGTATCCGTTGATTCTACGCTCCACCTCCAAAATGGCGGTCTTTAAGTCCTTTACTCGACTTATGTATTCGATTATGTGTTCATCTTGTTTTTTGTATATGTTAGCTAGTTCTCCCCTATAGAAGTTCGTTGACCTGTTAGGGCTAAATATCTCGAAGAGTTGGTCCAGGAATTCTTGGATTGAGTCGAACTCGCTGTCTTCTAATGCCATGGCGGCTCGAGAAGTTAGTTTTCCTTTTATTAGTTTTACTAGCGTTGTTTCTGCGTTGGGGGCGATCATCCCCTTTGCTCTTCTGCAGGCTCTTGAGAATGACATTAGTGTGGATAATTCTCCGTTATAAGTAGGTATTGTTTCAATTGCCTGTTTCATTGTAATGGTGTAATCTGAAGCTGGGGTAACGTAGGGTGAGGTCCTTGGTTCACTTCGTCTACGTATTGTCTCCATTTCCCTTCTTAATGTTCGCAATTCGTTTGAGAGGGTTTGTATCGCATCTTCTCGTGTTGGTGAAAAAGGAGGGTTTGGCGGATTTGGAGGATTCGGAGGGTTTGGTGAATTTGGAGGATCTGGTGAGTTTGGTGGATTTGGAGGATTTGGTGGGTTTGGTGGATTTGGAGGATTTGGTGGGTTTGGTGGATTTGGATCCGTTTCGTTGGTAGGCGGGACAGGTGCTTGTCTCGTGGGTATATTGTTAGTAGTAGAGGCATTAAGGTTAGCCTGATCTATTACTTGTATTCGCGTTTGTGTGGTTTCTGCACGTAAGTTTTGTAATTCTTGTTCTAGTTGTTTCTGTTGTTCGTTTTGAATTTTTAATGCGTTTATTTGTTCTTGCAGAAATCTATTTCTTTCTGTCAATTCTAGTTCTTTTGCTTGTTGTTTTTGTTCCTTTGAAGAAAGATTTTTTTGTATTTTAAGGACTTCTGTTTCCCTTTGTTCTATTTGTTTTAGTTTTTCGGCTAAATCCATATTTAATTGTAAAAGTTCTTTAGGATCGAGCGGGTCGTTGTTTGCCGCTGCTGCTCTAAGTCTAGATTCCATTTTAAATATATTAAATATTAGATTTGAGTGTGTATTTGACAATGACTTTCCTTTTACTTAAACCGTGGGAAAATCCCACCGCTGTCACCAAAAATTTCTATGATGTTACAGACTGGCTGAGGAAAATCGTGAGAGATCCCCAACTCAGGTTCATCATCTACCTCCTATTATAAAGTCGTTCACATGAACGGGAACCACGGGGAGGTTTACAAAAGTAAAAGTAGTTTGAATAATATACACTCTTTATTGTGAATGAAATAAACGTTCTTTATTGTATGCTTACGTTGTTTTCCTTAATCCAATTCGATTATTTCAACAATCTTGGGCGTAGAGGGTTGGTGGTGATGGTCAGCGGGTGCGGTGTTGATAATCTGTTGGTTAAGGGTGGTTTCGTAGGTACTTATGATGCACTGTGGGCCCTGGAAGTCCACTGAGTGGTATACCGTTGTCTGAGGGGGCGTGATCAAGTATTCGTACTCCTGGTTGGTGTTAGACAGTAGTTCCTGTATATAGTCGTGTGGATGACCTCCTGACTGGTGGGAGTGGTTTTCAGCTGTTGGCTCCAATGGAATATCTGGATGGGTGGAGCTTAGCGTTGGTTGGCTGGTATAGTAGCCAATGGTTGAGTCTTGCTGCAGGGGCGGTTCCCTTTCGTAGATTACAGTGTCTGTACTGGAATCTGATTGGTAGGAGGTATGTTCGTAGGCTTCCTTAATGGCTTCTCCTATTAATTCTGTATGTTGAGGGTTCTTTGCTAAGAGATCCTCATAGATTCGTTGATCTCTGGCGATAGCTTTCGTGATCCTTTCTCGTACCTTTTTACCTGCGCGGTGTCTCTTTTTATGACCCACAACTCCGTACATCTACGAGGAAAGGAATAGGTAGAATTAGTGTTTGGCCAGAGTAACAGGGGACTCGGCCTTGACACTGGGGATATGTGTGTATCCCTTGGCTTGTCTAGAATGATCAGCCTGAGGTGTAAAGACTTCTATTTAGGGCTAAGAATTTATTCTAGCCTGCTAATTAGAGTATTTGATTTGGCTAGGTTTAGTAAAACCAGCCGTGTTAATCAATAAGAGTATTAATGCTGGCTTAAAAGTCTCGAAACCTTAGCCTGTTCATTAATCTCGAAAAGATTTTTATGTAAGGTAATTAACTCGGCCAAGCAGTATAGTTCCAGCCTGGGTGATGGCTCGGAATCCGCAGTAGCCTTAGTTAAATATGGAATTTGGTTGATTTGGGATTAGTTAATTTGGCTGAGTTATATATTTATATGTAACTAGCCTGAATTAAAGAATATGTAGGATATGATGTATTGAGTTGCGAATTTACCTTGTTGAGGGTTTTGATGTAAGACAACTAATACACTTTTACTTGGTTTACAAGGTTTATTTTATATGTTATTTCACCAAGGAGTTCGGTTTATTACAAGCACGATATATTCTACTATGTTTAAGCAAGAACAGTGGCTTGGACTTAATTATTTAGTGAATATATTAACCGTAGGTTTTATTAAGCAAGAACAGTGGCTTGGACTTAATTTTATGAAGTAAGCGGTTTGATGTGCACTGAGTCGAACGTATGATTGAACTGAACTAAACCAAAGAACTGAACTACTTTAGTAGTAGGGGTTTATATAGTATCTTAACTTAGAGTGGTGGGGTTGTTGTTGTTTAACCCGCATTCCAATCTCACGCTTGGACTCTGTGCAGCTGCGTATGACTAATTGTTTTGTATTTTGATCACATAGGTTTTGGCCGGATATTAGTATTTGCTGTTTCTAATAACAAGTTTTAATAAACAGTTTTACTACTTGGTTCCTAATCTTATTTATGGTACTCGATATCCTGAGTAAACATCCTGCAGCTGCATGAGCATGACTCACTTGTTTTGACTGGTTAAAGTTATGCGTAAATAGTTTTGGGGCGAAAACAAGATATCGTTGAATGAGTCATTGCTCGAGTTGCTTAGGGTTGTTTACTCTGAGGGTAGTCCGTACTAAGTTCTTGCAGGGGTTGGAATATGTATTATATCATTGGAATATATATATGTATGTGAACTTTTGAATATTAGTTAATGATCAAGTGTTGGTATAATTATAAATGCGTGATTATAGGTAATATATCTACCGAAGATCGGGCAAGGGTATGCTTGTGTCATATGTCGGTACATTATCTCGGTGTGGTATGAATCTACGTATGGTAAGCCTTGCGTGATCTTTGGTCGGTAAGGTAGTTTCTTATATACTAATATATGGTACAATATCTTTAAAGGGTAAAGAAGTTTTCAGGGTTGTCGGTCGAAGTTGTGCGTAGGTGGGAATGTGACAACACACCTATAAACGCCTCACATTTCGCGCTCGTATCGAAATCTACTATTGTAAATCTTACAGCTATGGTTATAGAAAAAATCCAATTATTTCATTTATTCCTACAACTTATTTTCTAATACACACACAAGTAACTTATGCTAAGATAAAATATAGAATATTACGACTGCGAGTACAATTTTCTGATATTCTTAAAAACAAAATCTTAATACTATAACGGCTACAAATCACAAATACCTATATATATGGTATATTTCATACATGTGTATACGTATATATATATTTAAACGTGTACAAACATAGCGGCTCTGGAAAATTTCCAAGTATAAAAAGAGTGATTACGTACTGACTATTCTACAACTTATTCTACGATCACAATTACACATTTATTTCTTTTTCTTTTTATTTCTATTTCTATTTCTATTCGGCCCCGAGAGATTACGTTTTTTCTTCGATGTACAATACTGAACGCCGTTACCGTGACAACGGTGAATGGGAACGGTGATTCCGCTCCTAGTCCCACCGGAAATTAACCGGATGTAAAACGATTTCTCTATGTGGTTTGTCTCATGATTACCAGTAAATATATAGAGAAACCCGCGCAAAGACAAACCAGCAGCCATATAATACACAAACATAATGCAAAAGTGTCCACATACATGAGAGGAAAAACTTTGTACCTGTCGGTCGTTTCAGATGTATCGTCGGCAATTTCTGCGTAGCCATCGTTTGTTGTGAGGGATAAGCGGGGGTAGTCCGAAGCTGTCAAAATAGGTACCGTGTCCGGACGAAGCGACGTAAAACGCCACCCAGTGCGTACCGGGTCTGGTGTGGTCATCGGTGTTTGAGACAACAGCTGCCGGGGGTGTCCACACCAGGGGAATCTGGTCGGCTGGGAAAACCCGCCTCAAGTTGCTCGGGAATGACGTTGACAGCGCATGCTGAATCTGAAGGCTGTTCATTTCCAGTGTTGCCAGAACGAAGTCGTTTTACGTACTGGATAGCAGCGCCAAAACGTACCGAATGTGAACTTTGCGTACTGAATTTAGCGGTCAACTCAAATTAAAGTAAATGCATTCGAAGTATAGTTAAAATTTGACGTTTATCAGTTTTTTTCCTGTTCAGGTACACAAATAATTTTGTTTAAAACTTACAGAAAATATATCACCCCTTACACATTACAATTATCGCAGATATTGCATTTTTTTGGGCTTTTTGCCTTTAATTAAAACGTGAAATCGTACTAGATTCAATCCTAACAAAACGTACAAGATTTATGAAAGGCGTACTAGCGTACTGAATCGCGTGAAAAAGTACTGAATTCAGTACAATTGTACTGAAACGGCAACACTGTTCATTTCTCGAAATTTTAGAAACACCCGTATCGACTATCGCTTCTGAAGAATTAGAGTCTGACGTGGTTGAGAGATCGAGCGGTCCTATTCGGTCGAAATCGATGATGATCGCAGGTGTGAATTTACCGGATTCTTTCTCCTTACGCGGTGCCTTGGGTGGACTAGGTGGCGGTGTGGGCAATGGCGATGAAAAATATTGCTTCAATAAATTTCTAGCAGGAAGCTTCGGTGGAAATCGCTGATGCTGTTGTCGTACTCGTGATGATTCCTCGTGATCGTTCCTACTGCTGTCAGGTGTTGGATGAGTATAACAGAGTTCCCTCTTGCCATTGACTGACTCGGCGTGCGCAGGACAGTCGTACTCGATGAGAAGTTTGCTCGCTTTGATCCATTTCTTCAACTTGACGACATTGTTGAGCGCACACGTGAAAAATTCCTCCTTTTTAACCCCGTGAAACAAGCAATATTCCCTCGTCACGTCCAACTTGCCGAATGGCGGGCACCCAGAGTGTTCCAGATTTATAATCTTTCTCGATGTTACGGCCTCTAGGTATTTTGACTTCTCTTGCCCCCTCGTTAAAATACGGCAGGCCGAGCCAGCGATCTCTTGAAGATTGCTGTGCAGCTTCTTCAGCGAGATATCACCCTCGAACCAGTCGATCCCGTGGTGATAACACGTCACGTAGTTATTCGCAACGCGTTCTCCCTTGCTGAGTTCCGAGAATGCGTACGGAGGCTTGATTATCCAATGCGCGAAGAAACGATGGTCCACGGTAGTCACAGCCACTTCTTTCGGTAGAAATTGTTTCCCCCCAGCATGAAAACCTTGGATGTCTATTACGAAGTCCATGTTTGCTCGAAATCCTAGAATAGAAAGTTATAGAAGCGTATCTGCCGTACTTTGAATTGGGACTGCGTTTAGCGCCATTCACCTTGCGGTGGTTGGTTGCAGTACTAAAAATACTAATATAACCGGCGGGCGGGCGGTTTGAATTTAAAATAATGAATACAGCTAGTTCACTTATTTCCAAAGTGAGGGTATTGGATAATGAAATATTCGCAACTCTGAGAATTTGATTGGTACGTAGGCATTTATGTCATATATTATCATTTATCAATAATACATCAGTCATCATTACTAATATGAAATATCCATAGGTCTAACTGAGCAATGAACGAAATATTTGTAAATTATTATTCAGAAACATTATTGTAGCGTCATCCAGATTCGTATAACTATGCACGTTATTAATAATGTGTTATCACGTCAATTTACACCATAGAATGAACTTATAAGATTACTATAACTATTTACAGGTATCTTGCACGTTATTAATAATGTATTATCCCGTCAATTTACACTATGGAATTAACTTAAGATTACTATAACTATTTACAGGTATCTTACACGTTATTAATAATGTATTATCACGTCAATTTTAATAATGTATTATCATGTCAATTTATACTATAGAATTAACTTAAGATTACTATAACTATTTACAGGTATCTTAGGGTCTACTTTCTTTTCTTAGTCCTTAAGTATAAATTGTGAGCTTTTTTTTTAATTTCATCTACGATTATGCTATTCCGATATTTCGAAATATTTGTCAAAAATTTGATATTCCTTCCGCATAATATTTTATTCACTGACTTGCACCAATGGAACACTAGAAGTTTAGTAATAATTTTCGAAAATCTGTCGACTATTTTATGTTCCTTGCAATTTATTATCTGCAGCGGAATATTTTTTTTCAGATAACACGACAAAATTTTGGTTAAATTATCTCGATGACAAATTTTTGGCAAAAGGTAGTTTGTCAATCCAATGCACCTACCGACTATATAGTTGAAATTGCGATTGGGTCTTGTCAAGACTCCATTCTTATACTCTTTATCTAGAATAAAATCGATATCAGAATTATTACTCATGTCTTGCAGATTTGCCATGCAGTCAGAGCATTGCCCTACTGATTTTTTCAGTCTTTTCACGATGTATCCACTTACGTATACTTGAATACATTTTGAAACTTTAGTCGACTGCAACGGTATGCTCGTTGGTATTCTTATGTTATCTTCTGTTTGCTCTACGGCAATTTTTTCAGATTCGTTGTTTAATAGGTTTTTTAAATTGGCCAGAACGCCATCAGATATTTCATCTTCACAATTAAAATTTGAGGTATGATAGCTCGTGATTTTATTTATCGCTGTGCTAATAAAAGAAGATGAGAAAGCAGTTGCCGTGGGCTTGATTGCTCTGACGGCATGACTTCTGATGCAGCCAAATAGATTTTCGAGCGCGTCTTGATTGAAAACTCTAGGTGTTACATAGGTGCATTTGTCTTTGAATAAATTTTGGTGAATGTAAATGAGACGGCGGAGTGTGCTGATCCAGTTTTTCGCTGAAGGCGGGATAACAAATTTCTTTCTCGTCTCGTCGTAAAATTTCATAGTTCCAAAAACTTCGATTGCCGTATACCAGTGCTGTATGTGTTTACTGGATGGTGTGATCGCAGATCTTAGTTCCTTGCCCGGTGGCGCACTCAGCTGATAACCATTGACGCTGTCAAATGTTTGGTCCATGAACTGGCAAAAGTCTGCCGTGCCTGTTGCCATGGTGGTAGTCGGGTCCCATTGTATAAATCTTTTCATCAGTGCTGAGACTGATTGGCTCAACACTTGTGCTGCATAGGATACCTGCAGCAAATTATATAAAATATGATGATGTCCGAAAATACATAAATGGATGAACAGAGTATTATAGTCATAAAAAGTGATAAGCTTACTAGGTAGGTTATTCATAAGATAAGTTATTTTTTTTAAACTAATTTGATTGGTCATATGACAAAAATATATATCTAAATTATAGAGAACAAGTATAATTTTCATTACTGAATACCTTCATTTTTTTTATTTTATCAGGCAACACGTGTCGATCAGTCAGTTTAGTCAGGATTCGCATCTCACCATCGCCAGTATCTATCATGTAAAGATCCACCACATCTTGCCATTTCGCAATGTTCTTTTCTCCGTTCAATACGAAGTGCAATTCTTTGGTTAGCAAATTGTTGCGCATTCCTTTTAATAGATGTGGTGGATCGTAAAGTGGAAAGATGTCGGCATTACCTATGCGAAAGCTCATATGCTTTCCGGGTTTTGTTTTTAACAAATAATTTATTGCTGCTTGATTACAAGCCCCTTGATCGCAAACAGTTCCTTCTACTTTGAAGCCAGCACTCTGAATGGCTTCTATGACTTTAACTATAGCTTTCCGTAACAATTGGGTTTGCTCTCCCGTTCCCGTGAACATGTATGCTAATGGTTTTTTCCATTTCCTGAAAATACCCTTGGCCATGAAAACTAATGCATGACAAGCAAATTTCGGACTCGAACTATTCCCATAATCTTGAAATCCAACTATCTTATCTAATCTTTGATTATAAAATACATTCGGCTCTATTGCCATTTCATCCCAAACTAGTATACAATTTTTGTCTCTTTTCGTCAAGGATCTGCCAGTTTTTTTAAGTTTTTCGAAAAAAGGGGCGTTAATCCCCGGTTGTAAATTCACTTTTTGAATTAAACTTCGTAAAGATTTTTCGCTAGGCAAAGCAAAAATTTTTCTTAGCAACCGATAAGTCTTACCACTTTGCTTCAGTAAGCTTAGAGCTAATATCTTATCATCTAACGTGTAACGTCTACCCTTAATGTGTTTACTTTGGTTACGAATCTGGCTTGTAAAAAAATCAAAAGTCATGTTGTTCAATTTGTCACTTAAATACTGTATAGATCCGCCTCTAAATGCCCTTTCTGCCATATGGAGTCGATCTTTCAACAAGATATTTGATTTTTGTAATTTAGCCGAAATTTTTTTGAAACGACAAGCGATTTCATATAATTTTCTAGCTCTTGGAGGTAAGTCATTCAGTCTTGTCGCACCAACGTCTTGCAAGCAAAATAGTTGTTTCCGTCGGATCCTAGATTCTTGTGAGTCTTGTCGTCTGTGTGCGTTGTGTGTCTTTGGAGTTGATTTGGTAGTGTCTGTGTTGGGTTCAACCGTAGCTACAAGGAATTATGATTATGGATCCATGATTTATTTAGAAAACTTATACCTACAATTTCATGAAAAACCCCATTTAAACTAATACAAATGAGATATACAGATGATACTATTAAAAACAAAGGCTGATAAATATAATTGTTTTTTTAAATATCCAAAAAACCAAATTCCATGATAGAACAGGAAGAATTTGGTCTGAATTGCCAACACTAGTATCAGTGTGCCTGAAGTTTTTGACAGAACGAAATTAGTACAACCAGCCTGTGTTATAATTTACAAATTTACTTAAGAAAGATATTTTACAATGCTTTAAGTGGGAATTATTATGTACAATTCAACAAAACTCATCAACTTTGTCAGCTGCAATTATTATATACAATTTAGTCAAATTCGGAAATGTTAAATTTCGCAAGTGGTTTTGTTACAATTGCGGCAAGTACTTCAATGGAAATAATTTGCATCACTTGAATTGGTTACGTTCATCGATACTTGGTGTATTACCTGATAAATCGGTTCTTACCGAGTTCGTTGTTAAATATAATATCTTCAACCCATTCGTTGTTTGCAGCTGAAATTCTTGGTTTCTTCGATGTCTTTCTTTCAATTGGCTCTGGGTCTTCTGATTTTCTTTTAACTTAAATTTTAGTACAAATTAATGTGATTTCACAACATCCTATATGTGATATGATTTGAAGTGTTTTTTGTTATTGTATTACCTGACTTTTCGTTGACATCAACTCTTGGTTCAACTTGGTGATGACTGTTGTGTTCCGTCACTTCATCTTCCGAAGATACTTTTTCTATCATCTTCACTGCTTCATCCAAACCTGCAATGGAAATTAATTGTTGTATTAACGTTTTGTTTTCATACTATTCAACGATTGTTGCATCTTATAAAATGAAATTTTGTACGTTTGATTTGCTTTTGAATATCATTTTTCTACTGAAATGTGTTGTAGTTAGTATTTACCGGTATTTACAAATATTTGTGATGCTTCATAAGAGTTAGATTACTTGCCTGGTATATTAATAGTCGGTAACACGCGTTTTTTCAATTTTTTACTGTTGGGAATTTGCTCTTGTGGTTTGAAATGTGCCCCACACATCTTATACCCTTTGTAAATATGTCCATCGTCAATTTCATTAAATCTCGGATTTTGCGCTCGTTCCTTCCATATTTGAAAAACATCTTTTTCATTCTTCGGAAATCTATGTCGAATAGATGTTTTATCACAGCAATTTAGAACACAGCACTTTGGTACTCGAGCCATTTTTTTCAAAATTTTTCGTGACAAGCCAAACGACGCTAACGGTAGCCAAGCAACAGATTGCATTATTGCAACAGATTGTTGTCGAAGGAAGATGGCGGCGGCGTCGGCGTGATTGGACGTGATCGCCTGCGACGGCAGCGCCAGAAAGTGTGCCGGGGTTGGTTGCAGTACTAAACACGGAACCAGTTAGCCTATATTGGATTCCAGGCCCTGCTCGAAATCTCGCACTTGACTGATCTTGATCGGAGTCGGTGCGGTTCTTCTTATACCCGAGCATCTGTTTCACCCCCTTCTATCGTCGGCTGCTTCCAGCCCTAGGCAAAGACGAAGACTTGCAGGTCTGAACTTGTTTCTATGCCAGATGTCTGTGTATACGAGCGGTCTGGGGACTTCTCACAGCATGGGGTCTCGTCTACCCACCGAAATCTGTAATGACCTGCCGTGCGGCATCGATCTCTATGAGGTTGTCAAACTCTGCGTAAACGATGTAATTTATGGTTTCTTTAAGTGCCTCGTCAAATCGTACTTCTATCCTCAGAGTCCCATGCTTGACGAGTGACCAGTGAGACGGACAGTTAGCAGATAGATCAGGTGTCAGGTCGAAGGCCATCAGACAGTTTCCCTTGGCGTATTGCAGTCTATTGATACCGGTTCCCTCGTTGAGAAAATGTATACCGGTTCCCGAAAAGAGCGTGTGATACGCGTCAACGTACAAATGATCTCCGGAGAAATTCGGCAGCAGCGGTTTCGCAGGAACTTGTACGCCGTCCACGTACAGCGACAGGTAGTTGATCGTAAAGTGTTGGAAGTTAAACGGATTTTTCTGCCTGTCTCAGTTGAAGGCTTTGTTACTGACCATCCCAATTATCACGCGTTTTGGTAGTTGTCCCAGAATCACGTTGTCCAGCATCTCCGATTGCACGCCCGCGTGAATGGTGAAGGTCCTCACCTCTACTCTCGTGACGGGATATTTAGCCGCTTTTCTGCCTGTCTCAGTTGAAGGCTTTGTTACTGACCATCCCAATTATCACGCGTTTTGGTAGTTGTCCCAGAATCACGTTGTCCAGCATCTCCGATTGCACGCCCGCGTGAATGGTGAAGGTCCTCACCTCTACTCTCGTGACGGGATATTTAGCCGTACCTTTTGCCAATGTTCGCGCGTGGGCCAGTAGAATTCCGGGGCTGATCTTGACGCGACGCACCAACAACGAAGTCTCGACTATGTGTATTCGGTGCAGAGGTGTAGATTCCAATATGCAGAAATTATCCCTCGATCTTACCAGATGCAGACGCAACTCAACTCCGTTGAGCAGAAACTTTTCCTAATTGAAGACGTCACAGTGTAGATGTCCGAGCAGATCGACCATTCGTCCATTCTTCGTGATACTCTGACGTTTGATGAATCTGTCGTCCTTGGCTGCCTCAGCGGCGACTGTATCGTAGACATCCGATTCCCCGTTCTCGCTTCCGTACCAAAGTCCGGTTGAGAGATGCGATTGTTTGGCATGCGGTGCATAATTCAGTAGAGTCTCTATGTAGGCGCGGTAGGCGTAAGAATTGTTTGCCGGTGATACGAGCTTCTGATTAAACAATATGTCCACCTGATTGAACATTGAGTGAAGAAGATTATTCACAGGTGATACGGATGGTTCGGCTACAGCAGCCGCCGGGGGGTTCGCTGCGGTTTGAAGCGGTTGCATCCGTACGCGAACACTCAGCATAGTGTGTGCCAAGTCTAAGTACTCATCTCCGTGTCCCGGTACAACGAATTCGATCGGTGAGTCATCGGTCAGAGAGGATACCGGTTTGTAGTATATCCACTGCCCAGCTTCGATGGATGTCTGTGTCGGTGGTAGAGCGAACAGATCTAGTTCGGACTTCATGCATTCTCCAGAATGTGCGTGTAGGAAAGCCATTATTATTGTTATTATCCGGTTTTCTGGGTGTCACTAGCGAGGTCCGAAAATATCGGTGATGGCTCGTTTTTTGCCACCCTTCTTACCCTTGCCGCTCTTCCCACCCGTATTCTTTGCAGCTTTCTTAGTCTTCCTCCCCTTCTTTTTCTTGTTTTCACCCTTTTTCTTGATTTTTCTTTTGTTGACTTTCCCCGTTCCAGCGGACTGTCAAGCGGCGATGAGTTTCTTGACACGCCCGAGTAACAACTGACGATCCCGCTCCCCCGTCGCCCCTTTATATCCGACCCCTTCATAAGTTTGACGACTTTATCTTTAGCCATCTGCTGCAGGTTGCGGCCCGACTCCATAGCTCGCGCTTTCAACGCATGCTTGAACGAAACGTCGCTCTCCATGTCCGATAAAACATTCGCCCTCGTGCGTAAGGCCTCTTTTCCAACGGCCCTGACTCCACTGGACAATAGAGGAAATACCTTGCGGAATAATCCTCCCAAGAAACTTCCGATGCCGTGCCCGCGTTGGTACGGTGCCCCTCGATACCACCACCCCCGAGCTGTGCCTCGTAATGGTCAGTGTATTGCGCCATGGTCAGTGTAAGTTTCCTCCACCTTATTGGACACGCCTAAAGTGTAACGTAACGGTCAAAGTCCCGGACTCAAATGGTATCGGCTTCCCCAGATGATCTCTTATATTGATTTCAATGGTACGGAAGTTTGTCAGCAGGAGCGGTATGTAGTGCGGTGGTGACAGGGTCTTCATCGCAGTTTCTCCAAGAATTGAGTTCGTTTTTCCACATGCTTGAATAACGCGTAACAACGGTGTATAGACGTCTCCGACGATGCGTGGCTCTATGATATCGCAGTAAACAAACATTTGACACGACGGAGTTCTTGGAAGGGTTTCGTCCATTCGGGTTAATACCCGAATGTTGACCTGTACTGTTGACTATCACGAGCGAATTGTAATTGTCCCTGTTGTAATCGGGATCCTGAGATCCTTTATACAACTACAATTTGTTTAAGGATCCGTTGTCGAATTAAGAGTTGGAACTCGGTCGTACAAAAGTGATTCAAGTTTATTAATGTATAAAGAGTTTACAAAAAAGTGATTTACTACGTCTAACTGAGATCTGGCATAACCTGCCCTAATATCGGTCTTGATGTTCTGACTCTGATCATTGTAGGGATCGCTTATTTATTACGTTTAAGGAGGTCGCCTTGTTTCTGCAATTGTTGTTAGTTGCGTCAGGCCTCGCACTTGCACATTCCAGAGTATTGCCAAAGTGTGTCTCAAAACATCTGGATTGCAACACCTTGATACTCGGGTTGCAACATCCCGATGGATTGAAGTTTTTTCTCGATCGTGCGGTATGGTTGACCAGATCGACTATGTTTGTACCAGGCACAGGTACACCGTCAATAGAAATCACTCCATCCTTGTCCCAGGCGAGTCGCGACGATACCCCGGACAGCGAACGCATCAAAAGACCGGCCTTGTTGATGAATCTGGTGGGGACGGATGCCAATACATTGTTCACCTGTGACGTCATCTCACTTTCGTTCGCAGTCCCCGTATTCTTGGTTTCTGTCACATCCACCACTTTTTCCGTGCTTTCCGCAGGTTTTGCAGCTGTTTCGTTGCTCCCCCGTTGCTGCTGGTAGAGTTTCCACTTTTCTGCACTATCGTTAGTCCCCTCGTTCAAGATGCCGCTCATTTCACGGTCCAGTCGCGAAACAGGGTCCCCGTGAACGGTGTCCGAACCCGCTGAAGCACTCGCCGTGTCACTCATTTGTCGTTGAAACCTCTTGAGTCTCTCCGCCGGTATTAGTACCATTTTTTTCCTTTACTTGGGAAACAGTGCCGACGCCAGACTTCCCAGAATCGGTGCCAGTAGCAGACCCAAAAAACCGTCCCCTGGTTGAACCAGGATTTTCTTCTTACTTTTCCAAGTTCCCTGTTTACAGGCTAATTTTCGGAGCGTCTGCTTGTGTCGTGCCAGACGCAATTTATGCGCTCGAGACAGGACCACGTTACCTTCCAAGGTGTTCAGAGCACACTCACAAATATCCCTCACCAGAGAGTCGGCCATACGTAGCAAGGCGCGTCTTCTGGGTTTTATTCAACGTGTGCAACGCGTGCAGGGCAAGGGCGTTTGTCTTACCGAAAGCTGCGCGACACCCGTGACCTACCTTTCGCGGCATTACAGCGGGACTACTGGTACTCTCTGCGCGCTGCTTAGTTTTATATCCTTTTTCGGCGCATAGATGTACTGATGTCCGTCGCCGGGGAAAATGTTTGTGCGGAAACGACAGTTTTCAGGCGTCGAATGCTTCAGATCCAGTAGTAAATATCCGTGTGGAACAGCTGTGGCGTCGTGGTATGCCTCCTGAAGAAATCGTGGATCTTCTGGGTGTACTTGACGCGCGAGGTGTTGTATTTGAGCGTGATCTCGCGGATTTTTGAAGAAAACAATATAGTTCGCGTTGAGAGAAATATCTCGTTGTCCGTGTCCCTGATGAAACAGATTCTGCGTAATGTAGAAGACGCTCAGATTCTTGTGATGGCAGACCTTGGTGAATAGATCGACGACAACGTGACTCGTCGCTTCGCGCATCAAATCGTCAATCACCAACAGTTTCGGAGTCTTGTCACCGTCGTAGTCGGTGGGTTGGGGTAATCCTTCTCGGTACTCTATTCCTTTGCTCGACTCGTACAACTGCTGCCACTCGTCGCAGTACCAGATTACACGAGTGAATTTCGTCTCGCACATGGTACTGCTGTGCCGTAAAAATTTTTTCACAAAATTTGACTTTCCACAGCCCGATGGTTCAGCGACGATGGTGGAGAATGGGTGTTTCCAGCGAGTGTCCATCGTAATTGTTGTTCTCTGCCACAGGATTCTGTCAAATACAAAAAAAATTGTTTCTCAATATGGTTGATGGAGATCATTTTCACCCATCCCTCTTCCCCGCGACAAGCTCATATCGGTGGCGGCGGTGGCGGCGGACCCGGGGCGCGCTGACTACCAGCTGATATCAGCGCGCGCGCGTCGGGGTGGGGCCCGTTGCCACTAGCTCGTATTCCAACGGGCACCACCAGCGGTCGCCCGCTGGGCGAGGCGAACCCCCGCGGCGAGCGCTCTGGCCGGCACGCTGACCGATGAGCTCAACGTCAGCGCACCCGCTCTGTCCATACGAGCCGCTTGAAGTGTTCTCGAGTATTCTCAATTTTTGTATTTCACAAATTTTATTATTGAACTCACCTCTGCCACGTGATGAATGTAGCTGACGTAGAATCGTCTGTGGAGGTGTGGACGGTTGGATGGTGTCTCTGTAGCTGCGATGCGTCGAGTTGTGACGTGTCACAGCGTGAACGTTGAATCGTTTACGTCAAGGTCTCGAGAGTATCGCGACTCGTAGCGGAAAAAGAGAAAGACACGAGGTTTAGGGAAAAATCAGAACGGAAGAATAAATTTCATCATTTGACTTACTTCTGCAACGATCCGAACGGTTTTTAACACGTAGAATTGTCTATACCGGTGTGTGTCTGTGTGGATGACTGGTCGGTGTCTCTGTAGATGTGCTGCGTTGGGTCGAACCGCATGCGCCCGCAGGTCCCTTGGGGCTGGAGGTCTCGTGTCTCGTGTCAGGAGAGAGAGAGAGAGAGAAAGAAGCATGAGCCAGGGAATAGCGCGGTATTGCAGCCGAATCGGACCCTCACCCTCTACCACCATTTGACAAATCGAATCATAGTTTACTCTACTAACGGTGGAGTGATTCAACGTAACCCTCTTTACCTTGCAGATTTCAACATCGCTGCCGTCCGCACATTGAACGATGTACGCATAAGATTTCGCCCCGCCCGAAACAAATGCCCTAATATAACTACCGCTGCCGTACGTTTCTAGCTCGTCGGTTAAATCTCCCAGAAAGTTCCCTGTCTGTGATACGTAATCCTGCGGTCGTGACGAGTCGTGGACATATATGACGGAGTCTGTGTCGTAATAAAGAACGCGTCGATCCATCTTTTCTAGATATTCGTACAATTTTAATCTAGCCTGCGCGGTGGTATATGCGGCTATCACTACGTTCGCTAGGGCGTAACGCTCTGCTCGGCGTACGACCATCTCGCGTACAACACCTGATCGTTGACAGGCATCAACTCGGTCACCTCGACCTCGGGACCTTTACCACTGTGGTTTTTGCCATATTTTCCCGCTGTCCGAACTTTCCCCAAAACGAATTGAGACAAAGCTTAGAGACCGAACGAAGTCCAGGATTTTTGGCAATCTTGGTCCTATCTAATTTTATTCCCTCCACTTTCTCGTACTCTGAAAGATAACGGCCTCGCGAGGCTTCGTCAACGCAATCGCCGGGCCATCCACTGGTCTCTTGCTTGATCTTAAGGAAGGTATCTACCGGGATTATTCGTGGATGCGCACCATGCCCAGAACCGAAGATACCCGAACGTGTACGCCGTATTATAGGCAAATTAAGATACACGTATATATACACGCATATACACGTAAATACTGCCTGTGTGTTTGTTTCGCTCTTGCCGCAGAGTTCAAAATGACGGCAAGCTGTCATCTGTTGTAGAGCTTCTATGTGCATTGGTTTATAGGTGTATGTTTATAGGTTATTCTTCAATGACAAAATTTGTTGGTTAACGCGGATCAGTGATGAATCAATTTCGAATAATTACGTATGATTAATTAAAAGATATGGTTAAACAATTTGATCTGCCAGCCTGTCGATGCGTTGATATCTTATAGGTTAGAATGTATTCTCCTACACCGCAGATGTGTTCCAGGTGAACGAAAATAATGTTTCGTCGTATTAGTGATCTACGTGTCAGCAAATCAGGTAAATTCCATTATAATAACTCATTGCAGCATTAAATTTCGATAACCAACGTGATTGATTTACAATAGTAATTATACTCTGTTTGTGAGCACCCTCAGGTAGTCAATTTTTGCGGTCCACAGGTACAGCACCTGCATGATCGCCGGCTTCGACCTCCTACTTCCTATCCGACATCTTTCCTGCTCGCTATACCAGAAATCACCATGAATATGACAGGAATTCCAAGACTCGCATCGTAATCCCGTAGAATTCATTACCATGGTACTGAGACCCTATGCTACAAGACCATGTCGTAAGCAGCATTAAATTTCGATAATCAACCTGATTAATTTATCACACTAATTATACTCTGTTTGTGAGCACCTTCAAGTAGTCAATTTTTGCAGTCCACAGGTACAGCACCCGCATAATCACTTGCACTGATCTCCTACTTCCTATCCGACATCTTTCCTGCTCGCTGTACCAGAAATCACCATGAATTTCCAGAATCGCATCGTTATCCTGTAGGAATCATTCCCATAGTACTGAGACCCTATGCCACAAGACCATGTTGCAAAGACTCTGCAGCCTAGACAAGCAGGATCATACTATTAAAATTTGATTATGTAAAAATTGTTAAGGGGAGACTTTGATAAAGACGATTTTTTCATGTTTTAAATTAGTAAAAAAATCCGATCAAAAATTTCTTGCATCAAAATTTAGATTATGGTAGTATGGGTATTGAACAAAAATGTCAATCCTCTTAGTTGAAAGTGTATGCGCAAGGAGTTTTTGGCAGCGCTGCAAAACAAATTTTCTGCTAAAGGTTCCTTGCGCATACACTTTCAACTCAGAGGATTAACATTTTTTTTAAATACACATAATACCATAATCTAAATTTTGATGCAGTGAATTTTAATTTGGATTTTTCTAGTCATTTAGAGAGTGACAAAATCATTTTTATCGAAATTTGACCGAAGTCTCTCCTTAACAAAGACAGATAACATATTTCGACACTCATGTAATGTAATTTCATAAGAAAGACTAGTTTCATATCCAACTACGAAACGACACAGGATATTCTCACAAGTTCTTCTATGCCAGTGTACAAATTGAATCAGTTTCACAACACAGGGTGCCGAATATTTTATATGCAAGTTCTTTAGAGTTTAGAGTTTAGAGTTTATTCACCAGAGATACAGATATTACATAAAATATAACGACAATATCTGTCCTAAAGAGGTGTTACCACCTGTACATAGGCCTGGAAAGAGGAAAACTTAACTAAAATAATATAAATAAAAACTTTATTCAGTAATAATTTTTTTATGACAGTACACATTAATCAAACTGGTCAAAAAATGAACGAATAGGCCGACTAAGAGATTGAGATCAATTGAGCCAAGAGTTATCCAATAAATATTCCAAAGACGACCTTGGATAATTACAGATACCAACAATACTATACTAAAACTTTTAAAAACGTTGAAACTTTTTCTGACGAGTGTTGCAATCACACGAGATCAGAAGAAGTCTTTCAGTCGGGTATGGTATACAAAGCTATACTTTATAAGGTGTGAAAATGAGGGTGTTACCCACTCGGAAAATTTTAAAAAATATTTTCTCCAAATTTTCTATAGGGTCAATGAAATGCAAATTAACCCAAGACGGTCACACCTCATGAGAATCCTGTGGTGGTCACATGGGGTGTGACACACCCCAGCACTTTGAAGCGCTGTAGAATTTCGTAGACTTATCCTTGGGGCCCCAAAAAAATTGAGAACATATTTCAAACGTTTCTCTATTAACCCATCCAAAAAATGTAACACAAATTTTAGTTTTAAGTATGTTTAAAAAATAGGTAAAAAAAAAATTCGCGGAAAAAAAAAAAAAATTTTTACGAAAAAAAAAAAAAAACTCTAGTTAGGGGCAGAAACGTCGGTTTCCGGGATTATGAGTGGGAAATTCGAGCTCGGAAATAACCTGGGGTGTGTCACACCCCATATGACCGTCCTGGGTTAAAGGTCAATGCAATTCGAAGTGATGGTCTGAGACCTCGGATTTTTGAGGAGGATCTGAAATGTCGGTCAATGTTGAGATTCCTTAGCCTAATTCACCTTATGTTTCCTTAAGTCTGTAACCTTTGCGTCTTCAATCCCTATCGAGCACGAATAACGTCGAAAAAATATTTGCTCAAAAAAAAAAAAAAAAACAGGAGTCCTTCGCATCTCTGCGTTCTCTTGCTAGAGCGACTTCCTTCAGCTAAATTTCGTGGCTCAAATACCAGCCCGTTGCTTCGTTCTCATTCCACATATCCTATGTACTAAGTATGTTCAAAATAAGTTCAAAGACCTACTTTGATCAAGTTAAAAAAAATACCGCGTCTACACGAGTTGATTGAGATATCAATAATAATTCCGTGTAATGGTTCACCAGTTTAAACTGACACTGTTAATGGCTTACGTCTTGTCCAGGCTAGACTGGTTATTCGTTTCTTTCGAAGATGTAACTGACGATTTTACAGTCAACATGGCAATTGATTTTCCTCCCAGAGGTATCGGATCTTTATTGCTCTCCGATACATTAAATATATCGAAGGAACGAATACTTTCTAAAATTTGTTTTCAATAATTAAATATTTTACCAACTATCCCGCATGTCATAGTTTTGTATCCACTATTTATAATTGCCAGTGAATGGCATCACATTCTATAATTTGTTGCAGCATTGCATTTCAATAGTCAATGTGATTCATTCTCATTTACCATGATTATTAGCCCCTATTCAACTAGTCAATTTTTACGGTCCACAGGTACAGTACCCGCATGAGAACTAACATCAACGTCCTACGTCCCACCCAACATCTTCCCCGCTTGCTAACGCAGAGATCACAATCGATATCACAGGAATTCCCAAACTTGCTCCATTATCCTATAGGATTCTTTATCACGATTCTGAGACACTAATCAATAAGAGTATGTCGCACAGACTCTGCAGCCTGTAAAAGCAGGCTTTTATTAAAATTTTATCAAAATGATGGTATCAATGTGTGAGAATTGTTAATAATGTTCATTGAATTATTACATTATGTATCGGTTGACCTGTGTATGGGTTAACATAGTACTGAATATCAAACTTGTATCACTCTAATGGCAATAAATACATAATTTTTTTATCAACAGGCACTCTAATTTGTTGCATAAATTATTCTTCAATTCTGATGAGTGAGACAATAATGTGGAAATTGATTATGAATCCGGTACAATCTCAAATCTCAAGTTTCAAATCTCAGCTCAGTAGTAAGAGTCCTTGCAGTTGACGCTCTACCCAATTTTTAACTTTAGTGCAGTGACACTTTCGGTATAGTGAAGCACAGTTCATGGCAACCTCAACCCCATCAAATTAACTGTTCAAATGCACAAGCAATTACTTTTTAAACCCCAGTTGGGGCATACATTAGTTTAACGATGCAAATTCATGAAAAGTAGCTACCCTATTACAACACGCTGTATCTACAGGGTGTTCCAGACCTCGCGACGAATATTTCACAGGGTAAATCTTGATCAAAAATGGGATCGAAATTTCCTCAGCCGATTTTTTTTAAAATGCATATCTTTTCCGTTATAATTAATTCAATTTCAGTCAATGACGCGCGGCTTACGAACGGCCGCACGTCGGTGTGCTTACCGCTCGGTTGTGTGCACTTTTTTTCGTGGCGACAATAGGGCGAGAGACGCGCACACAACCGAGCGGTGATTACACCGACAAACGGCCGTTTATAAGTCGCATGTCATTAGCTGCAATTAAAATAATTATAACGGAAAATCCATGCATCTCCGAAAAAATCGGCTGAGGGAATTTCGATCCCATTTTTGATCAAGATTTACCCTGTGAAATATTCGTCGCGAGGTGTGGAACACCCTGTATAAGTCGATAAAATAATTCAATACTTATTCACTGTAATAAGCTCGTTCAGGTGGAATCGTAGTTGGGACTTAGAATGCCTTCTTCGGCGACTACTCATCTCTCAAAGAATTACATTTTAAACTTTGACAATTCTTAGACTCAGACGTAAAATATTATCAGGGACGACTGCTGGCTTCTTATAATGTAAAATTCAAGACTTCAAGCTAAATAAATACAAATGCGTGCATGAAAATCGTATGTTCCAGCAGATTATTTATTCACTTTTCAAAGTAATCATCGGTATAAGTATTATAAATATTTAATATATCAATATCTAATTGAGAAACAGAAAAGTTCATAAAATTTGAAAGCACGTGACAATACGCTACTAATAGATAACAATGACGAGATATGGATGATTCGATTTCATTCATACATTTATGAAACTTCAAAAATTCATTGGATACAGAATTAGCATACACGCTCAGACTGATCGTTTCTAGGAAAATAAAACCATAAACTACTCGTATTTCACAAAATTACATTAAAAACTTTGACAATTCTTGGACTAAGAGTTAGAATACTATCACAGACGAGGTGAGTAATATACTATTTAAATTTTCCGAGTGGGTAACACCCTCATTTTCACACCTTATAAAGTATAGCTCTGTATACAATACCCGACTGAAAGACTTCCTCTGATCTCGTGTGATTGCAACACTCATCAGAAAAAGTTTCACCGTTTTTAAAAGTTTTAGTAGTATTGTTGAATGCAGCCTTTAAATTGGAATATTGTATCTGTAATTATCCAAGGTCGTCTTTGGAATATTTATTGGCTAACTCTTGGCTCAATTGATCTCAACCTCTTAGTCGGTCTATTTGTTCATTTTTTGACCAGTTTGATTATTGTGTACTGTCATAAAAAAATTATTACTGAATAAAGTTTTTATTCATATTATTTTAGTTAATTTTTCCTCTTTCCAGGCCTATGTACAGGTGGTAACACCTCTTTAGGACAGATATTGTCGTTATATTTTATGTAATATCTGTATCTCTGGTGAATAAACTCTAAACTCTAAACTCTAAACTCTAAAGAACTTGCATATAAAATATTCGGCACCCTGTGTTGTGAACAGGGCCGGATTTACCCAGGGTGCCGCCCTGGGGCACCGTGAAAAATGCCGCCCCATTACCTAAAGCCTACATAAAATGGGTAAAAGGTTCGGTGTATACAATTTTCAAATAAATAAAATCAAAACAAAAACTTTCAAAAATTGTGAACAACAAGATACTTATGATGTTACAGACTGGCTGAGGAAAATCGTGAGAGATCCCCAACTCAGGTTCATCATCTACCTCCTATTATAAAGTCGTTCACATGAACGGGAACCACGGGGAGGTTTACAAAAGTAAAAGTAGTTTGAATAATATACACTCTTTATTGTGAATGAAATAAATGTTCTTTATTGTATGCTTACGTTGTTTTCCTTAATCCAATTCGATTATTTCAACAATCTTGGGCGTAGAGGGTTGGTGGTGATGGTCAGCGGGTGCGGTGTTGATAATCTGTTGGTTAAGGGTGGTTTCGTAGGTACTTATGATGCACTGTGGGCCCTGGAAGTCTACTGAGTGGTATACCGTTGTCTGAGGAGGCGTGATCAAGTATTCGTACTCCTGGTTGGTGTTAGACAGTAGTTCCTGTATGTAGTCGTGTGGATGACCTCCTGACTGGTGGGAGTGGTTTTCGACTGTTGGCTCCAATGGAATATCTGGATGGGTGGAGCTTAGCGTTGGTTGGCTAGTGTAGTAGCCAATGGTTGAGTCTTGCTGCAGGGGCGGTTCCCTTTCGTAGATTACAGTGTCTGTACTGGAATCCGATTGGTAGGAGGTATGCTCGTAGGCCTCCTTAATGACTTCTCCTATTAATTCTGTATGTTGAGGGTTCTTTGCTAAGAGATCCTCATAGATTCGTTGATCTCTGGTGATGGCTTTCGTGATCCTCTCTCGTACCTTTTTACCTGCGCGGTGTCTCTTTTTATGACCCACAACTCCGTACATCTACGAGGAAAGGAATAGGTAGAATTAGTGTTTGGCCAGAGTAACAGGGGACTCGGCCTTGACACTGGGGATATGTGTGTATCCCTTGGCTTGTCTAGAATGATCAGCCTGAGGTGTAAAGACTTCTATTTAGGGCTAAGAATTTATTCTAGCCTGCTAATTAGAGTATTTGATTTGGCTAGGTTTAGTAAAACCAGCCGTGTTAATCAATAAGAGTATTAATGCTGGCTTAAAAGTCTCGAAACCTTAGCCTGTTCATTAATCTCGAAAAGATTTTTATGTAAGGTAATTAACTCGGCCAAGCAGTATAGTTCCAGCCTGGGTGATGGCTCGGAATCCGCAGTAGCCTTAGTTAAATATGGAATTTGGTTGATTTGGGATTAGTTAATTTGGCTGAGTTATATATTTATATGTAACTAGCCTGAATTAAAGAATATGTAGGATATGATGTATTGAGTTGCGAATTTACCTTGTTGAGGGTTTTGATGTAAGACAACTAATACACTTTTACTTGGTTTACAAAGTTTATTTTATATGTTATTTCACCAAGGAGTTCGGTTTATTACAAGCACGATATATTCTACTATGTTTAAGCAAGAACAGTGGCTTGGACTTAATTATTTAGTGAATATATTAACCGTAGGTTTTATTAAGCAAGAACAGTGGCTTGGACTTAATTTTATGAAGTAAGCGGTTTGATGTGCACTGAGTCGAACGTATGATTGAACTGAGCTAAACCAAAGAACTGAACTACTTTAGTAGTAGGGGTTTATATAGTATCTTAACTTAGAGTGGTGGGGTTGTTGTTGTTTAACCCGCATTCCAATCTCACGCTTGGACTCTGTGCAGCTGCGTATGACTAATTGTTTTGTATTTTGATCACATAGGTTTTGGCCGGATATTAGTATTTGCTGTTTCTAATAACAAGTTTTAATAAACAGTTTTACTACTTGGTTCCTAATCTTATTTATGGTACTCGATATCCTGAGTAAACATCCTGCAGCTGCATGAGCATGACTCACTTGTTTTGACCGGTTAAAGTTATGCGTAAACAGTTTTTGGTTGAAAACAAGATATCGTTGAATGAGTCATTGCTCGAGTTGCTTAGGGTTGTTTACTCTGAGGGTAGTCCGTACTAAGTTCTTGCAGGGGTTGGAATATGTATTATATCATTGGAATATATATATGTATGTGAACTTTTGAATATTGGTTAATGATCAAGTGTTGGTATAATTATAAATGCGTGATTATAGGTAATATATCTACCGAAGATCGGGCAAGGGTATGCTTGTGTCATATGTTGGTACATTATCTCGGTGTGATATGAATCTACGTATGGTAAGCCTTGCGTGATCTTTGGTTGGTAAGGTAGTTTCTTATATACTAATATATGGTACAATATCTTTAAAGGGTAAAGAAGTTTTCAGGGTTGTCGGTCGAAGTTGTGCGTAGGTGGGAATGTGACACCTCCCCCCTGAGTTTCAAATGTGACGGCTGAGCCGTGCATTTGTCTTAGGCGGTTGGTTAGGTCTTCGATTGTTGGAGTGGGTGTTACTTCTTTACCAGTAGGTACGTTGCTTGGTGGGTTAATGGTTGATGGTGTTGTTTCTTGTCCTATTTCTGGATCTGCGGTGGATGGTGTTTTCCTTGCTAGGTGGGTTATGAGGTGAGTTGCTGAACCCCATAAAGCTCCTAAAATGTGTATGCTCCATCCGTACATATCATGGAATCGTATACCCGTGTATAAGGGTATCTATGATAAATTTTATAATTCGGACGACTATAAATATTCCTAGGAATCCGGCTGAGAGTGATCCAAAGGACATGAATCCTACCCAGATCTTCTCTCCGGTTGATTCTGCGATTTTGTCTAAGGTTGCTTCATCCATTAAATTGTATATTGATATTCCTTCTTTAGTGATTGTGTGACCCGTTGCTCCTCGGGCTATAGTGTTTAACACCGCTGGTCTTTCTGCTGGGAATAGTAAATGATTTCTGAGGTTGTCTAAGTCCTTTTGTTGATAAATTCCACTTGTTCCTAGTGGACCGGCGCTGATATATTTCCAGGTCATCCTTGTTTTTGGGCTTAGTGATTTAGGAGGAATGACATCTACAGGTGATGGTGTGAATTTGTACCATGTATCTTCAATTTTGTACATTGCTGCTAATATCGGGTTGCATTCTTGTTGTGTTCCTACCTTCACGATGAGTTTTGATTTAGGCGTCATGAATAGCGATGAGTTTCTTACAGTGACTGGTAATTCTGAATAACAGTGATTTGTTTGTCTCAATTGGCATTCTATTGGTATACATTTTATGATATGAACCACTTCTCCTGCTACAGTTGCCATATAGCCTGGGCTTTGCATGAGGTTGTGAGCAAATTCGTCCGGAGATAGTGTAGCTATTGTTAAGGCGTTTCTTATCACTTGTTTTTCCAATTCACACTTTTGGGTGATGATGTCTCTGTATAAGGTATTTAGTTGATTCTTGATGTGTCTTTCGACGTAGATAAATTTGGAATTAACGTAGGAGAATATGTCTACGTTTTCAACTTTGACTGTAGATTTCCGTATGAAGGTGTTTCCTTGCGTAGTTTCGAATATGAATAGCTTCGGGTGTTCTGTTCTGAATATGTTGTAACCACAAGTTCTTTTTTCCGTCGTTTTTACTAATGCGAAAGTTACATCGTTGGATGCTATGGAATAGATAGTCATCGCTTCGTCCATTGGGTTTGTTGTTTTTTCTGTTATTTTCGAGACTATACCTTCGTATAGGACATCGTAGTCGGTAAATCTGCAGCTGTCCTCAGGTGTGTCTGCCCAGAACGAATATCCTCCCTCTTCGTCGAAACACGTTCTTTTGTTGAGTTCGCAGGTGACTCCGTTTCTCAAGGTTAGTTTGTTTTCGTCAAGTCTCACAGTTCCCATTTGAGTTGTTAAAGAGATTTTGATTGTTGCCTGTACTATTACCTTGGGCCATTGTCCATAACCGTCGTCGAAGAATTCGCCTTCGCAGCTTCCGTCCTTATTGATGCTTCCTGCTAACGTTGCTGATGTTCTTGTAGTGGTGTTTCTCTTGATGTTGGTGATGTATTTGCCGTGTCCAATGCTGAGTTCACCTCTCTCGTGCAGATGTTGACATTCGGTATCGCTGATTTCCCTAATGTAGGCTTGTCTGCCTCCATCGGTGACTGAGGTATGCGAATGCATACCGCAATAATAAACTGTACGGTCGATTTCCACTCGGCATTGTATAACCTTGGTTTGTTTAAATTTAGACAGTTGAAATAGTTGTACGTAAGTTTCTTCTATATTTGGTTTTTCTTCAGGTATGTCGCAGTCGGTTGAATCTATTAAGCTGAGTGTCGTTATATTGAGTCCACCTCCGCCGCAATCGTATCCAATTAGCGCGTATGCTACTTTGATAATTAAAGTGAATATAAGTATATTCATGTTTGTCCGAATCTGGAACAAAAGTTCCGCTTCTTTACCCTTGTTTATATTTTATCTTAAATTTTATTAATTATTTCTATTCTTTAAAGTCGTGGGTTTGGAACAATCCCAATGAGGTACTATTTCTAAAATTTTCTACGTGTATATATGCAAGTCTTTGAATGAACGTCCTTCATTGTGGTGTATTCCAAAGTGTCGACCCTTTTAAACCTTTAATTTCTTCTTATCTTAGTCGTGCTATTTTTAGCTTATTTCTATGCACTATTCTATCTTTATTTCCTACTTTTATTTTAATATTTTGATTATCCAGGATTTCAATTATTTTGTGTGGACCCGTGTATTGATCTCCTAGTTTACCACGTTGAGGTTCCTTTAGGAGGTATACCTCATCGTTGGTAGTTAGGTGTATAGGATTGATTTTTTTGTCATAATAGTGTTTTGATCTGATTTTTGCCTTTTCCAAGTTTTCTTTGGCTAAGTTTTGAATTTCTCTAAGTTTCGAGTACAGTTCCACGAGGTAGTCTTCGTAGGTTCGATCGGTAGTTTGCTCGATGACCTCGTGATCCGATGGTAATCGTGCTAACCTGCCGAAGACTAGCTCGTGTGGTGTGTACTTGGTACCTTCATGTGTGCTGGTGTTATATGAGAACATGGCTTGTGAGAGCCATTGGTCCCAATTGTTATTTTTATCAATGAATTGTTTTAGATATTCCGTAAGGACGTGATGAGACCTTTCAATGGACCCATTTGATTGCGGGTGAAACGCAGTTGTCCTTGTTTGTTTGATTTTAAATTTCTTTGCAATTTCTCTCATGAGAGAGCTTGTTAAATTTGACCCTTGGTCTGTAAGGATTTGTTTGGGTGCTCCAAATTTACAAATTAGATGGGTGATCAAAGCGTCAGCAATAGTTATTGAGTTTGTTTCTAGTAAAGGAATGGCCAGTGAATATTTTGATAATTGATCTTGGATAGTTAGGATATACTCATTCCCGGAAGGGGTTATAGGTAATGGACCTACAATGTCCATAGAGACCTTGTCGAATGCTGTATTAGGAGTGTCTGTTAAAGTCATGGGTTGCTTAGTTTTTACTCTGGTTAATTTTTTTGTTTGACATTCTACGCATGTTGCTATCAAGTCTTGTATTTGTTTCTTCATTCCGTCCCAAAAATAGTACTGTCTGATTCTATTGTATGTTTTATTCATTCCCTTATGACCCCCTAGTGCGGATCTATGATATTCTTTAATAATATCAATCCGTTCGTCTTCTGGTGGAGTTCTTATAAGGTTGGCACATATTTGGATTTGGATTCTATATTCCTTGTTTATGTTTTTTAGTTGTGTTTCTATTTCTTTCCAGTTCAAGGAATCTATATGAGGTGTTTTCGCGATAGAGAATGCGGTTATTTCTAATTCGTTTAAAACGTCAATAAGAGAGTTTATAACTTCAGTGAATATTTCATGATCTAAGTTAGTTTTTATGGTTTCCTTTATAGGTAAAGCTATGTGGATTCTGGATTTGACTTTGTTAACTTTAGCGCGAGCTATTGTGACGTCTGTGAATGTGGGTAGTAAGTTTAATTCTTTTAATTCTCGCGAACCGTTATCTATGCGTCTCCCTTGCAGGTTATGAAGTATACTAAGGTGCCTTTTTGCATTGATAATTTGTCCCTGGTCGTCATGAACCTAGGTAAGTTTTGTTCTCTTAGTTGATACTCATTTATTCCAGGTTGGAAGATTTCGTCATCGGTTTCGCTACTTTGATCACTGGTTGTATCGTCAGGTAAGTCTTCGTCTTCTGACGAGATGTCACTGAGGTCGTCGGGTGGTGTTATTTCGTCATTGTTGTCCGTATCATCGGGTAGTATTGGTTCGTTATAGTTTGTATCGTTGGGTGATATTAGTTCGTCATTGTTTGCATCGTGTGTGGTTATTTCGTTTTGGTTATCCGGAGGTTTTTTGGGTGTTAGTGGTGTATGATTGCAAATGAGAATTTCGAAAGGCGGTTTGAATATTTTGGTTATTGCGTTTTTTACGTGGGGCCAAAATAATTGATCCAGTCCGCAGCCAATACGAGGCATGGCTAGTTTGAATATATTTAGTGTCATGCACATATTCTTGAGGCTGTTGAGACTTGTGACCAGGTCTTCGAGTTTTGGTAATCCATTACTTTCTTCCTTGGTTACAAGGTAGAATAAATATCTATCGTTGTTTTTGATGTAGGCCACTTCTCCGATAGTTTTGTTTTGTTTTTTCAACTCTTTTACCTGATTAAATTGTTTTTTGAATTCTAATGCTATGCCTGCTCCCATTTTGAAGTCTTTTGCTACACAATGTGCCAGAGAGTAAGTTTGGTCAACTGTGAACAGGTCTTGATCTTTTTCCGTTAAATTGGTTTTATTGGGAACTGGGAAATCGTCTTCGTCGGATGATTCTGCTTCTTGAGTGAGTGTAGTTACCTTTGCTTCTTGTGGTGTTTGTCCTATTTCTTGAGGGTCTTCATTTATCGTTTCTTTATTTATTTCAGGTATTACTACCTCAGGTGGATTTCTCGATAAAGCGTCGGCGTTGGCGTTTATTGCTCCTGGTTTGTAGATCAGTTGATATTCATACTCGGCCAGTTTTAATCTCCATCTAACCAGTCTTGAAGTTGGGTCTTTTACGGAGTTTAGCCATACGAGTGGTCGGTGATCTGTTATCAAAGTGAATTTTGTGCCATAGATGTATGATCTGAAGTGAGATACGCAATAAACGATTGCCAGTAGTTCCTTCTCAATTGTAGAGTAATTTAATTCTGCTGCTTGTAAGAGTCTGGAGGTATAGGCGATTGGTAGATCTTTTCCTACTTCTCCTTGACTTAGGACTCCCCCTATTGCGTATCCGGAAGCGTCCGTGGTGATTATGAATGGTTTTGTAAAATCAGCGTACCGCAAAATTGGTTTTTCACACAGCTTGTCTCTTAGTATTTCGAAGGCTTCTTGTTGTTTCTCTGTCCATTTAAATGGTTTTGTTTTCTTTAAGAGTTCTGTCATTGGTTTTGCTATTTGTGAGAATTTTGGTATGAATCTTCTGTAATAGCCTGCGAGTCCCAAGAATTGTTTGATGGTTTTTGAATTCTTCGGTATTGGAAAGTGTTTTACGGCTTCTATCTTTTTAGGGTCTGGTTTGACACCTTCTTGGCTTATGATGTGTCCCAGGTACATAACTTCTTTCCTGAGAAATTCGCACTTATCTGGTTGTAATTGGAGATTAGCTTGTCGTAGTTTTTCCATCAGGAGTCTAAATTTGCGTTCGTGCTCTTGAAGCGAGCTTGCGTATAAGACTATATCGTCTAAGTAGACGAACAGTTCGTTACCTTGAAGTCCGGTGAGAACGTTGTCCATTAGTCTCTGGAACGTTGCTGGTGCATTTTTTAGTCCGAATGGCATTCGCGTAAACTCATAGTGTCCATATGGAGTAGAGAATGCCGTTTTTGGACCATCTATTTCTTTCATGGGTATCTGATGGAACCCGGAGGCCAGATCAAATACCGAAAAGTATTTGGCGCTTCCCAATTGATCGAGTATCTCTGTTATATTAGGTAGGGGGTAAGCGTCTCCAATTGTTTTTTCATTCAGAGATCTGTAGTCGATGACCATACGCCATCTTTTATTTCCTTGAGAGTCTTCCTTTTTGGGCACTATCCATACTGGTGAATTGTATGGTGATAGTGAAGTTTTAATAATATCGTTTTTTGCCAATTCTGATACCTGTTTGTTTATTTCTTCGCGGTGTATGGGTGGAAACCTGTACTGTCTGGTATTTACAGGAGTATCATCGGTTGTGGATATGCCGTGTTGTATAGCGTTAGTTGATTCCAGTGGTTCATCCGGTAAGTGAAACCGGTCTGTGTTTTCCATTATGAGTGTTTCTACGTGTGTTTTCTCTTCCTGGTTTAAGTGTTCCAGTCTGAGTAGAGGCGTAATTGCCTTGAATCGTTCTGATTTCTCTTGAACATTCATTTTCGCGAGATTCACTTGTGTAGGTATGTTTAGTAAGTCGTAGTAAGGTAAGACTTCTACTTCAGGTGTCTCGAAGGTTAGTTCTTTACCTGTAGTGTTGGTTATTGGTATTGTTACCTGTTGATCCTGTACCTTGACTAAGACTTTTCCGGCGTAAATTCCATCTGTTCCTATGAGTCGTGGAATATATCCTTCACTTAAATCTGTCTTTTTTACGTCTATACGAACTAATTGTGTAGTTCTACCTCTGATTGAGAATATTTCTTTGGGAATGAAAGGTAGAGATTGGTCGTTGACTGATAGACATTCATTGTCATAGTCTATGGTTGCCTTGGTAGAGTGAAAAAATGCTGATCCCAATATCCCATCTTGTTTTATTCTGAAGTCGTTATCCACTACGTGGAAAGGTATTCTTTGTCCTTTGATATCTATTTCAGTGCTACCTAAGGATTTAATTAATTTTTCGGTTATACCTTTCATTTCGATGATGTCTGAAGTATTCACCTCTTTCCATGATTTTAGAGCCTTTGCTTTTATGATGTTAGGTTCTGCTCCCGTGTCAATCATAAGTTTGGCATCGTCGAGTAGATCTGTGGATTTAATATTTATTGTTGGGACTGACCCAATACTGAGGTTGATGGTTGTAATAGTGTTTCCTCTAGTGCTTCCAGTGGGTTTACCGCACGTGTTTGCCCTGTCTCTCGGGGTTTCGTGCCCGAACCCGAGGGGCTTGGGGCGTTTCCCTGGTTCTGAGAATTGCCTTGTTGTTCTGTCTTCCTTTGATTTTCCACCCACTTCTTCTTTCTACATTCGTCTATGTCGTGTCCGGTGTTTTTACAATATTTGCAGCTTTTATTGGGGTTGTAGTTGTTGGTTGGTTTTCTATTGTCGTAATTACCCTGTGTTTGGTTATTCTGGGGTGTTGAGGATGCGGGTGTTGGTTCTTTCTTGAGAAACCTACACTTTTCTGTTTCGTGACCAATGCGTTTGCAGTTGAGGCAAGTAGGCGGCTCTGATTTTCGTACATAGGGGGTGGACTTGTCTCCCTTGTTTGCTCTTGCTCTTTCTTTATCCTTGTCGAAACGTTTTCCTATTTCGATCGCTTTCGTGGTTGCTTCGCTGAATGTATGTACACCAGCAATCTGGAGGGCGTTCCTATAGTCTGCAGGGAGACCATCGAGGAAACTTTCCAATGTTTCTATGTCGATTGCTTCGGTGTCCACGTATCCGTTGATTCTACGCTCCACCTCCAAAATGGCGGTCTTTAAGTCCTTTACTCGACTTATGTATTCGATTATGTGTTCATCTTGTTTTTTGTATATGTTAGCTAGTTCTCCCCTATAGAAGTTCGTTGACCTGTTAGGGCTAAATATCTCGAAGAGTTGGTCCAGGAATTCTTGGATTGAGTCGAACTCGCTGTCTTCTAATGCCATGGCGGCTCGAGAAGTTAGTTTTCCTTTTATTAGTTTTACTAGCGTTGTTTCTGCGTTGGGGGCGATCATCCCCTTTGCTCTTCTGCAGGCTCTTGAGAATGACATTAGTGTGGATAATTCTCCGTTATAAGTAGGTATTGTTTCAATTGCCTGTTTCATTGTAATGGTGTAATCTGAAGCTGGGGTAACGTAGGGTGAGGTCCTTGGTTCACTTCGTCTACGTATTGTCTCCATTTCCCTTCTTAATGTTCGCAATTCGTTTGAGAGGGTTTGTATCGCATCTTCTCGTGTTGGTGAAAAAGGAGGGTTTGGCGGATTTGGAGGATTCGGAGGGTTTGGTGAATTTGGAGGATCTGGTGAGTTTGGTGGATTTGGAGGATTTGGTGGGTTTGGTGGATTTGGATCCGTTTCGTTGGTAGGCGGGACAGGCGCTTGTCTCGTGGGTATATTATTAGTGGTAGAGGCATTAAGGTTAGCCTGATCTATTACTTGTATTCGCGTTTGTGTGGTTTCTGCACGTAGGTTTTGTAATTCTTGTTCTAGTTGTTTCTGTTGTTCGTTTTGAATTTTTAATGCGTTTATTTGTTCTTGCAAAAATCTATTTCTTTCTGTTAATTCTAGTTCTTTTGCTTGTTGTTTTTGTTCTTTTGAAGAAAGATTCTTTTGTATTTTAAGGACTTCTGTTTCCCTTTGTTCTATTTGTTTTAGTTTTTCGGCTAAATCCATATTTAATTGTAAAAGTTCTTTAGGATCGAGCGGGTCGTTGTTTGCCGCTGCTGCTCTAAGTCTAGATTCCATTTTAAATATATTAAATATTAGATTTGAATGTGTATTTGACAATGACTTTTCCTTTTACTTAAACCGTGGGAAAATCCCTTAAGCTGTCACCAAAAATTTCTATGATGTTACAGACTGGCTGAGGAAAATCGTGAGAGATCCCCAACTCAGGTTCATCATCTACCTCCTATTATAAAGTCGTTCACATGAACGGGAACCACGGGGAGGTTTACAAAAGTAAAAGTAGTTTGAATAATATACACTCTTTATTGTGAATGAAATAAATGTTCTTTATTGTATGCTTACGTTGTTTTCCTTAATCCAATTCGATTATTTCAACAATCTTGGGCGTAGAGGGTTGGTGGTGATGGTCAGCGGGTGCGGTGTTGATAATCTGTTGGTTAAGGGTGGTTTCGTAGGTACTTATGATGCACTGTGGGCCCTGGAAGTCTACTGAGTGGTATACCGTTGTCTGAGGAGGCGTGATCAAGTATTCGTACTCCTGGTTGGTGTTAGACAGTAGTTCCTGTATGTAGTCGTGTGGATGACCTCCTGACTGGTGGGAGTGGTTTTCGACTGTTGGCTCCAATGGAATATCTGGATGGGTGGAGCTTAGCGTTGGTTGGCTAGTGTAGTAGCCAATGGTTGAGTCTTGCTGCAGGGCGGTTCCCTTTCGTAGATTACAGTGTCTGTACTGGAATCCGATTGGTAGGAGGTATGCTCGTAGGCCTCCTTAATGACTTCTCCTATTAATTCTGTATGTTGAGGGTTCTTTGCTAAGAGATCCTCATAGATTCGTTGATCTCTGGCGATGGCTTTCGTGATCCTCTCTCGTACCTTTTTACCTGCGCGGTGTCTCTTTTTATGACCCACAACTCCGTACATCTACGAGGAAAGGAATAGGTAGAATTAGTGTTTGGCCAGAGTAACAGGGGACTCGGCCTTGACACTGGGGATATGTGTGTATCCCTTGGCTTGTCTAGAATGATCAGCCTGAGGTGTAAAGACTTCTATTTAGGGCTAAGAATTTATTCTAGCCTGCTAATTAGAGTATTTGATTTGGCTAGGTTTAGTAAAACCAGCCGTGTTAATCAATAAGAGTATTAATGCTGGCTTAAAAGTCTCGAAACCTTAGCCTGTTCATTAATCTCGAAAAGATTTTTATGTAAGGTAATTAACTCGGCCAAGCAGTATAGTTCCAGCCTGGGTGATGGCTCGGAATCCGCAGTAGCCTTAGTTAAATATGGAATTTGGTTGATTTGGGATTAGTTAATTTGGCTGAGTTATATATTTATATGTAACTAGCCTGAATTAAAGAATATGTAGGATATGATGTATTGAGTTGCGAATTTACCTTGTTGAGGGTTTTGATGTAAGACAACTAATACACTTTTACTTGGTTTACAAAGTTTATTTTATATGTTATTTCACCAAGGAGTTCGGTTTATTACAAGCACGATATATTCTACTATGTTTAAGCAAGAACAGTGGCTTGGACTTAATTATTTAGTGAATATATTAACCGTAGGTTTTATTAAGCAAGAACAGTGGCTTGGACTTAATTTTATGAAGTAAGCGGTTTGATGTGCACTGAGTCGAACGTATGATTGAACTGAGCTAAACCAAAGAACTGAACTACTTTAGTAGTAGGGGTTTATATAGTATCTTAACTTAGAGTGGTGGGGTTGTTGTTGTTTAACCCGCATTCCAATCTCACGCTTGGACTCTGTGCAGCTGCGTATGACTAATTGTTTTGTATTTTGATCACATAGGTTTTGGCCGGATATTAGTATTTGCTGTTTCTAATAACAAGTTTTAATAAACAGTTTTACTACTTGGTTCCTAATCTTATTTATGGTACTCGATATCCTGAGTAAACATCCTGCAGCTGCATGAGCATGACTCACTTGTTTTGACCGGTTAAAGTTATGCGTAAACAGTTTTTGGTTGAAAACAAGATATCGTTGAATGAGTCATTGCTCGAGTTGCTTAGGGTTGTTTACTCTGAGGGTAGTCCGTACTAAGTTCTTGCAGGGGTTGGAATATGTATTATATCATTGGAATATATATATGTATGTGAACTTTTGAATATTGGTTAATGATCAAGTGTTGGTATAATTATAAATGCGTGATTATAGGTAATATATCTACCGAAGATCGGGCAAGGGTATGCTTGAGTCATATGTTGGTACATTATCTCGGTGTGATATGAATCTACGTATGGTAAGCCTTGCGTGATCTTTGGTTGGTAAGGTAGTTTTCTATATACTAATATATGGTACAATATCTTTAAAGGGTAAAGAAGTTTTCAGGGTTGTCGGTCGAAGTTGTGCGTAGGTGGGAATGTGACAATGAGGGTTTCTTCTTGGTTTCTTCGTCAAGCGAGGCCACCCATTTAATTTGAGGTCTTCGAACATTCCGTAATAATTCGTACATGTTATTGAGGATGAAAAACAAATTTTCAAATTTTTTCAGACTTTATGGTCATTGCATTCCAGAAATATTTTTATACTCAATAATTTTCACATAGTGCGATAAATTGGGGAAGGAGAGAAAACTTGGCATGAAATTTCTTCGTTTTTTTTTTCAGCTTTTCGGTAAAATTAACAGAAAAAAATTCCGGCCCATTTAAACCCCTTTTATAAAAAAAAAAAAAAAAACGTCGAAAAATGTGCCTTGTCCTAATTTGGACATTTTTTTTTTTCGTTTAAAAAAATGTCTAAAAAATGAAATTCATAATAGCCTTTTTTGACAAAAAAATGTGGAGTGGCGACTTCAATTCTCTCCCAGAAAAAAAAAATAATCATCAGAACGATGATTTTTCTTCTTCATTTCCATTTCCATTTTATTTTTTTGTCTGTCCAAATTAGGAAAAGGCACATTTTACAACGTTTTTTTTTTTTTTTTTTTTTTATAAATGCGGTTTAAATGAGTCGGAATTCTTTTATTCTAATTTTACCGAAAAGTAAGAAAAAAAACAGAGAAATTTCATGCCAACAACATTTCTCTCCTTCCCCAATTTATCACGCTACGTGAAAATGATTGAGTAAAAATATTTCTGGAATGCAATGACCACAAAATCTAAAAAAATTCCGAACATTTTTTTTTGTTCCTCAATAATATTTACGAATCATCACGGAATTTTCGAAGACCTCAAATTTAATGAGTGACCCGCTTGACGAAGAAACCCTCTTATTTTCTTAACTAAAAATGTGTGTAAAATTCTAGAAACTGGAAGATTGTTTCACAATTTTGTAAGAAAAACTGCAGTGTTTATAATTTTAGACACATTCTTATAATAATTATGAAAAAAAATATTTTATTCATTTCAATTTATGAATGTTTTTAACACGATCACACTTTTCGAAGAATTTTCCATAACGGGAAAAAAAAAAAAAAAATTTCTCACGTTACAAATTTTGCCGCCCTTGAAAATTTGCCGCCCTGGGCACTGGCCCCTAGTGCCCCTAGTGTAAATCCAGCGCTGGTTGTGAAACTGATTCAATTTGTACACTGACATAGAAGAACTTGTGAGATTATCCTGTGTCGTTTCGTAGTTGGATATGAAACTAGTCTCTCTTATGAAATTACATTACATGAGTGTCGAAATATGTTATCTGTCTTTGTTAAGGGGAGACTTCGGTGAAATTTCGATAAAAATGATTTTGTCATTCTCTAAATGACTAGAAAAATCCAAATTAAAATTCACTGCATCAAAATTTAGATTATGGTATTATGTGTATTTAAAAAAAATGTTAATCCTCTGAGTTGAAAGTGTATGCGCAAGGAACCTTTAGCAGAAAATTTGTTGTGCAGCGCTGCCAAAAACTCCTTGCGCATACACTTTCAACTAAGAGGATTGACATTTTTGTTCAATACCCATACTACCATAATCTAAATTTTGATGCAAGAAATTTTTGATTGGATTTTTTTTACTAATTTAAAACATGAAAAAATTCGTTTTATCAAAGTCTCCCCTTAACAATTTTCACATAATCAAATTTTAATAGTATGATCCTGCTTGTCTAGGCTGCAGAGTCTTTGCAACATGGTCTTGTGGCATAGGGTCTCAGTACTATGGGAATGAATCCTACAGTATAACGATGCGATTCTGGAAATTCATGGTGATTTCTGGTACATCGAGCAGGAAAGATGTCGGATAGGAAGTAGGAGGTCGGTGCCAGTGATTATGCCGGTGCTGTACCTGTGTACTGCAAAAATTGACTACTTGAAGGTGCTCACAAACAGAGTATAAATAGTATGATAAATTAATCAGGTTGGTTATCGAAATTTAATGCTGCTTACAACATGGTTTTGTAGCATAGGGTCTCAGTACCATGGGAATGAATCCTACGGGATAACGATGCGATTCTGCAAATTCCTGTGATATTCATGGTGATTTCTGGTATAGCGAGCAGGAAAGATGTCGGATAGGAAGTAGGAGGTCGGTGCCAGCGATTATGCAGGTGCCGTACTTGTGGACTGCAAAAATTGACTACTTGAGGGTGCTCACAAACAGAGTATAATTAGTATTGTAAATTAAACACGTTGGTTATCGAAATTTGATGCTGCTTACGACATGGTCTTGTAGCATAGGGTCTCAGTACCATGGTAATGAATTCTACGGGATTACGATGCGAGTCTTGGAATTCCTGTCATATTCATGGTGATTTCTGGTATAGCGAGCATCAAAGATGTCGGATAGGAAGTAGGAGGTCGAAGCCGGCGATCATGCAGGTGCTGTACCTGTGGACCGCAAAAATTAACTACCTGAGGGTGCTCACAAACAGAGTATAATTACCATTGTAAATTAATCACGTTGGTTATCAAAATTTAATGCTGCTTGCGACATGGTCTTGTAGCCTAGGGTCTCAGTACCATGGGAATGAATCCTACGGGATAACGATGCGATTCTGGGAATTCTGGTGATGTTCATGGTGATTTCTGGTATAGCGAGCAGGAAAGATGTCGGATGGGAAGTAGGAGGTTGTTGCCAGCGATCATGCAGGTGCTGTACCTGTGAAACCTCCAAACAGAGTATAATTACTATTGTAAATCAATCACGTTGGTTATCGAAATTTAATGCTGCAATGAGTTATTATAATGAAATTTACCTGATTTGCTGACACGTAGATCACTAATACGACGAAACATTATTTTCGTTCACCTGGAACACATCTGCGGTGTAGGAGAATACATTCTAACCTATAAGATATCATCGCATCGACAGGCTGGCAGATCAAATTGTTTAACCATATCTTTCAATTAATCATACGTAATTATTCGAAATTGATTCATCACCGATTCGCGTTAACCAACAAATTTTGTCATTGAAGAATAACCTATAAACATACACCTATAAACCAATGCACATAGAAGCTCTACAACAGATGACAGCTTGCCGTCATTTTGAACTCTGCGGCAAGAGCGAAACAAACACACAGGCAGTATTTACGTGTATATGCGTGTATATATACGTGTATCTTAAGTTGCCTATAATACGGCGTACACGTTCGGGTATCTTCGGTTCTGGGCATGGTGCGCATCCACGAATAATCCCGGTATGTATCCCGCGAAGAGTCCCCCTTGACGAGTAGAGGGGTCGTATTTTGTCACCTGATACTGCCAAATTTCCTGTACTTGAACGATTTCATAACCCTTCTCGACCGCTTTCTTCAGTTCGCACGATACCCAAGTACCGTCAAACTGACGATTTCTCGCCTCGCTATGGGGACACTCCTTTTGTTCCAATTGCTCGCAACAGGAACGACACAGCGCGAACATCAGTTTGCCGTGCATACGCAACGGAAGCACGGGATGGTAAAGATTTTGGGGTAGCAGTACGCTGCACTTGACCAACCATTCAACGCGAGAGATGTCCTTGCCAGTTACGCCTGTCAACGCCTTACACTCGTCACCGACGAGGACTTTTGGGTGGCCGTATGGGAAAGATGCAATTTTACAGATATAGGGGTAGAGGTAGCAAACATCTACGTATTTTATTTTTTCACCAACGGTCCCACCGTCCTTTTGACGAACCTCGTAGTTGCGCGAGGTGTTTCCCGTTCGTCCACCGTAAAAGGCATCGCGCGGATCTAAGGGGGTGCTGGTCGAGATGCTAGCCGTTATCGGGTGCCGCGCCAGGTATTCGCGCATTTCCCTGTTTTGTTCGAGAAATCGATCGAACGCGCACTCCCATATCTCCGTAACCACGTAGCCCATTTTCCTCAAACACACCGTCTTCGAACGTGTTTCTTCGCACGTTTGTCCATGGTGTCACCGTTCACGGTACGGCGGTCACCGTTCACATTGAAACACCGTCTGCATCCGTGCCAGAAGCAACCGTGGAATTGAAAAATGTGACGCGTCCCGTCATCCGCCACGTAATACCCGTCCACGACCGACCTGTCTCCGGAATACGGAATTCGTGCGAACGGCCGGCGTGTGCGATCACGGCACCTAACTCCCTCTCTTTCCAGACGAGCCACTCTATCGCCTTTTTGGACTGACGATCGGCCAGCCTATAGCCACCCGGTGGTAGAATACCTATACGGTCAGCTTGTAGGAAATTTTTTCTGAACACCGCTGAGCAGGCTGACGCAATAGTTGTGCTCTCGGTGAACGGACAGACTTTCCCACACTCGATAAAAATATCTCTAAATGCGACGCATGCGCGACGTAGAATGTCCACATCGGATTTACAATAGGTCACCAATTCCGCGTCGAAATCGAACAGGTGATTCTTTGCCACAGCATCATTGTACCATTTGTAGAATTCCTCACGTGCGGAGGTACTCATGGTATCAGGCGAGTATAATTTCGCCGCGGGTAACGGTCCTATGTTACCCGTGTTCTCCGGGATGTTGTACAGGTGTGGGAAAACTCCTTTCACCGAAGCCTCTGGCAATCCGAAGGCTTTTGGCAGGGCGGACAACCCCATTGGCATGTAAGCGAGTGAATCGAAAAATTGGGTATGTCCGGTTTCCAGCATAATAATTTTACTACCGTTCAAAATTACCTGCGGTGGCTCGGTGTTTTGATCGACCAAGTATCGTAAAATAAATTGCGCGTCGAAGCCTCGGGCATTGTGAGCGATAAAAATTATTTTGCTGAAATTGTGAATTGGTCGCGTGGCGAATTCGATCAGCTGTCTGACGGGATCTTTTTTAAATACATACTCGCGCACGAGTCCGCAGGCTGGGCAACCGTTCTCAATGTCCAAATTGTGCATACATTGACTGCAAACCTGGTGCACCACGCATAGATTAGGGACGTAAATATTTGTCGTTATATCACCGGGGATCGTTACGTTTTGCTGCGTCTCGAAATCATAAAATATAAATATGTATTTACCGTTATTATTTTCGTGAGATTTGAGCGGTGCCATGAAACATTGATGATTGTAGGGTCGAAGGGTGTTACAGGTCTTACAATATCGAGTGTCACACGAGTGAGCACCCAGCGAAAGATTCATGAGTCGCGTGCAATTCGGACAGATTCGAAGCGTCGCACAGACAGAACGACGCGGGCTAAACGAGCCGACCCTACGATACAGGCCACCCCACGAAACGCCCGTTTACAGTCAAGGCACTCTAATTCCATCGCCCGGTGGTCGCACGCCGGGGTGCCCAGACACTGCGGACACCGGCCCGAGCAGCGGTGCTCATGGCTGTTTTTATATTTTTTGTTGCAGGTCTCGCAAAACAACCTGCCTGCCGCGGCACCGGTTAGACTCGTTATTGTACAATAGTGGCGATCGTCTGGAAAGTAGAGAAGGTTCAAACGGTGCGTTACGTTTCTCCCGCTCTCGGTCACCACACTGCTTCCGTTATAGAACGTTGCATCCCCGGTCCCCAATTTACCCGCCTCGTATACCACGATTGCCATTCCCTCGCGGGCCATATACCGTTGATATTGCAATATCTGGCACACCCCGCACCCCGTCACCGGTATCGCGACTCTCGCTCTCTCGTCAACCCTCTCGCCGCTTCGCGCTGCAGCCGCGATCCCGATCCGCGTATTGCGTTATATGCCGCGTGAAGTTCACCGCTACGGCTCGTCCCCCTCTCGGCGTGTGCTCTCGCGACGACTAGAGCCCGCGGTAAACAAAGACCATCGGTGTTTATAAATTGAACGATAGATTTTTTGGCCACACCCGCGTGTGTGATGGGACGAGCTTTTCCGCGACCGGACGGGACTTTGACGCAGTGCACCGTGACCGAGAATACTTTATCTACCTCGAACTCCGAATTACTCTGCGTCACGCTGGAAACTAGCCTCCACAGGTCCGCGTACAGAAAATCACGAACCGGCCGAAAAGATAACCACGCGGAGCCCTGACTGAAACTTTCGTCATGGAAAACGAAACCGATGTAGTCACTCGAATTACACGTTGAGGTGACGTACGCGTTCAGATCTCTAAAAGCCACCTCTAACCATTCCACGGGATTAACACCTGACTCGGGTATTTTGATTTTGATATCGAGTTCCCGCGCGTGAACCTCGAATTGTTGAATGTATTTAGATGACTCTCCGAGTATCGCGAATCGATTACCCGGCGTCAACGATTGAGAATCATTTTCCCTGACTGACTCTTTCTCGCTCTCACTCTCATCGGCCGTCTGCGTCTCTAAACTAGTATCGGCTTGTTCGGAGTCGTCGTCAGAGTCATAACTGTCCTCATGGACAGGGTTCACGTTAGACCCTGAACGACCGATTCCCGAGGTACCGGCACCCTCGTTTACTCGTGGTATGCGTCTATGGCCACCAATCTGTACGCCCGTGCTATCCACATGTTCGTTGACACGAGGTAATTTTTCGTATCCCTGGATGTCGGCTATTACTGGTTTCTCTGATGGGTGAACAAATTAGAGAAAAATAAGGTACAAAAATTCGTTGTACATCGCTCGAGCATATTTACAAACACACACGCACGCCTGTACGAGAACCCGTAAACCCAAACCCACTCTCACCCTCCTTTTTTTTTTTATATGAATTTTAATATTCGGGAGATGAGGACAACTCCTCCACAGCGCTGCTAGGCAGCGAGAATACGCCGCTCTCGGGTGAGGGCCGATTGGCAACAGGTGACCATATGGCACTATCAGGTGAGGACATGGAAAAGATTTCGATCTCCTCCACCTCCTCCCTCTCATCTGTCTCATACTCATCTTCCTCTTCCTCCTCATCCCTATTCTCAATATCAATCTCATCCTCGTCATCTTCCTCCTCCTCCTCCTCCACCACCACCTCCTTATGCTCTTCTTCGTCGTTATAATACTTCCCCGTATTTAGAGAAGGAGCCGGAGAGATTTCTAAGAGATAAAATACTAAATTCTAATAACAATACCTATGTCCAGACGAGGTAAAACGGTATTCGTTCGTAAAAAAACAAAATGGCTATTCATAAGACATAGACTCGGACGGGAATTCTGCGACGTGCGTATGTAATGCAATACGACACATATTAAACTTTTTGTGACTTACCGCCAAGACTGCCACGTGATGATGATGCATTCGCTGGTCCGACGACTGGAAATCTATCCTCCGTAACTGACACCACACATTCACTATCATCAACTATCACTGCGTCACTGTCACAGGTCACTATGTCTTGATTTTCCCCGGCGACTTTGAGGACATTTTCGTTGGAAGCGGTACCCGCGTTGTCGGATACTACCTCCATCCCCGATGCTAATTCTTCCTCGGTTAAAATTAGTATTATCTCCTCGCCGGGATCCACCACCATCGGCGAAACAGGAAGGCCCTTGAACGTCCGCATCCGGGAACACCGAAAAAACGTTAAAATGTGCGAACGATCGAAATCGAGATTGGCCGATCACGCCTGGGAAAATGAACACCACTTCCAGTGGGATGATGCTCGGATATTGTTGAAGGAATCCAATCCTATCAAACGGAAGCTGAAGGAATCAGCGTGCATAGCAGTGACACCAAATGCTGTAAGTCAACCCAGCATAGAACTTAGCAAATTATGGTTACCTTTGTATAGGGATGAGGTGAGGGAAGCCATGAGCAGGCCAAGGCGGCGCCACCAGTCGTAGCTGGCGCCACCTACAAACAACCTATATATACCGGTGAGCGCGGAATTTGATCACTCTTTGATGGGAAGTCGCCAGACAACCTTTCCTGAGGACGGGAGCAGATATCAGCGCCCGAAACGTCGAAGATGAATAATCTTATAAGCAGTGGAACTAGTCCAAGTAACCCCCTGGAGGAAGGGGGGGAAGTGGGTGGGCGGGTGGCCCCCCCTCCCTCCAGCCCCTCTCCTACCTCCAATAGTAACAGTTCATTACCAGTGCTATTATCTTTCAGTCAACACCACCATCAGCATGGCATCGTTGACCTCGGGATCCTCCAACAGTGCGAGTAGTTCTGACACGAATGAAAAAACCCCGTCGGTTAATTTATCACCTTTCTGGATAGTTTTGATTCACAATTTCTGAACGAACAAAATTCTACTTACCACGGTGCGAGTTGTATTCTCGGATAATGGTGCCAACACGGCAAAATGAGATCTCCCTCGTCTGATCACCGTCTCAATGGCGATGCACAAACACTCCCGTAAATTGCGAAATGCGGCGTTCGCGAATATTCAACCGATCGCACGCTCACTGCATGCGGTAATCAGGCGTCTGAATTGACGAGGCAATTCCGCCTCTGACATAAGCGTCAGCGATCTTCTCCATCGGGTATTACATTCGCGATCAATTATGGAATTGTTCTGCCTGGCGTAAAACACAGCCCTCAACACTGCAGCACGGTACAAATTCTTAACACCCGTCATAATTACTTGGAAGACTTGGTAAGAAATGTAAAAAAGTAAAGTATCGCAAAGTATGACGGAGCGAATAAGAGTAGGTTATTCCACGGATCAGAGATCTATGATAATGAGAAAACGTCTTGAGAGATATATGTAACCTCGATACATTAACACCGTACGTGTGGGTGCACGTACGGACCTGAGAAAATCGACGGAGAGGGGTGAACGAGCCGGGACAGTTGTGGAAAGTCTACACACCCAGCCTGAAGCCAACTTAACATTTATGAAAATGGTGACGCATAAGGATTGCGTTGGTTGATTAAGTATGCCAAATAGGTTAAAAATCCACCGAAACGAAAATCCCAGCTGATCCTTTTTTTGAGTTATGAGTAATTGAAAAAAAAAATTTTTTACAGCACGATAAAAAACAAAAAAAATTACACATAAATAAATTAGCGTGCTTCGTTTCTGGCGAACTTTTTTTTTCGCTTCACCGACGAAATATTGTTGTATGTCCTCAAAAAGGACATACAACAATAAACAACCCCCACCAAGTTTGAGCCCTTAATTCCAATCCTAAGACTGATCTAAAACGTTTTGAAATGTTGCGATTTAAAAAGCATTCAAATCTTCCGACTTGTTTTTTCAATTATACAATGTTCAGCTGCATTTCGTGATATCGCCTTAAAATGGCGATTTCCATGCAGGGAATTGATCATTCTTAGCAAGGACCTGGTGTGATTTTCGTGTAACTCGAGTCGTTTCACCCGTTTCAACCTCAAAAGTCATATTTTCAGAATAACTCACATATTTTCGTTAATATCTGAAAAACGGCGTAAAGCTAGAAGAAATATTTAAATGTCAAATTCACAGGAAATTTGATTTTCTATAAAAAAAAAAGGCCCTATTGTATCATCGCGTGAGGGACTTCAAAATTTATAAATATTTTGTATTGTATTCAAGTCTTCTAAACTTTGAGTTCTAGGCGATGAAACAATAGGGCCTTTTGGCGCCGGTTCAGAGTTCCAAATTTTCCATGATCCGAATGGTCAAATTTCCGAATTTATTCTGAACGATTTCGAAGGTTCGGAGCTTTGAAAATTCGGAACTTCGAATCGGCCCCATCAACGAAAATATGTGAGTTATCCTGAAAAAATTACTTTTGAGGTTGAAACAGGTGAAACAACTCGAGTCACACGAAAATCACACCAGGCCCTTACGAATAATGATCAATTTCCTACATGAAAATCGCCATTTTAAGGCAATATCCCGAAATGCAGCTAAGCATTGGATAATTGAGAAGAAAGTCAGATTTACTTGCTTTGCGAATGGGAACATTTCAAAACGTTTTAGATCGGTCTTAGGCCGATATTCATAGACAGTCAGACAGTCTTAAGTCGACTCGGCACACGACTTAAGCATGGTCTCAGCCTATCAGGACCCATATAACGCTATCTTGAGATAGTCTTGAAAAAGCAAGTTCTTAAGAACTGACTATGAATACCGGCCTTAGAATTGGAATTGAGGGCTCAAACTTGGTGGGGGTTTCTTTTTGAGGACATACAACAATATTTTGTCGATGGAGCGTAAAAAAAAGAGTTCGCCGGAAACGGAGCACCCTAATATATTTATATATATATATTTTTTTTAATCGTGTCATCAAAATTTTTTTTTCAATTACTCATAACTCAAAAAAAGGATCAGCTGAGATTTTCGTTTCGGTGGATTCTTCATCTATTTGGCATACTTAATCGACCCACGCAATGCTTATGCGTCACCATTTTCATAAATGTTAAGTTGGCTTCAGGCTGGGTGTGTCTAGTATGATGACAGAATTGGAAGAATTCGTAGATGACAGAATTGGAAGAATTCGTAGGAATTATAATTCCTACGAATTCTTCCAATTCTGTCATCGACCAACATGTATATTTCTGCGATAACGCAAGTAGGTATACTTTGCTCAGCAGTAGGCTCCCACTCTATCGGGGGACCGCTCCGCCCTCAGACCGCGTTTTTAGGGGTAAGCGCAACCAGATGCGAAATAGGCGAGTGTTGCTAGTCCCTAAACTCCCGCACAGCGGTTAATGGTCAAAGACCCGCTGATACACTGCCCATCAGCGTCCAACTTTTTTTTGTCGAATACTCTTCTAAACCGTGGATACATGCTAATAATCATGATGTACGGACCGTAGGGATTGAACAGTTGTCGCATTAGATTCTGTGGGAAACTATGTACGATTCCCATGAATTTCTCTCGTTTCGTGAGAAAGTCTCATCACGCGGTAACCATAATTCGGCGATAACGGTAGTCGGTCCGCTCTATGTAAGAGCGCGGGTCCAGTCTTCCCGATTTCTCACAAGGAGTCGGACAGTAATCCCGACTACTCTTGTACGCACAAGTGCAAACAGATGTGAAATGTACATCTGTTACAGGGCCCACCGCTCCCCCAACGACGGTGGTCAAACACTTGTGACTCCGCATGGGGTAGACCGTTAGGTTCCAACGGTTCCTTTAGTCTAAAATCAGTTCAAGTCATAAATATTGATAATGACATCGCTCGGTTCTCGGGAGTCGAAGCACTTATCGTAAAATAGCGGAATAGATCCAACTCGCTAACGATACTCCATTTTTTCTAAATTCATAACCGCGCCAATGTGTGACACGATTGATACATCCTGCAAGTCCTGTTGCAGCCTGTTGCGGCGGCGGGTACACCATTAATCTGTCCGATCCCCGCTGTACTAAACAAAACGTGTGTGGACAAGCTGTGTAGGGGGTGGGAAAAAAATTGGTGGGAATTATTTTGTAACGGTCGAAATCAGATTCTGTCACATTCCCACCTACGCACAACTTCGACCGACAACCCTGAAAACTTCTTTACCCTTTAAAGATATTGTACCATATATTAGTATATAAGAAACTACCTTACCGACCAAAGATCACGCAAGGCTTACCATACGTAGATTCATACCACACCGAGATAATGTACCAACATATGACACAAGCATACCCTTGCCCGACCTTCGGTAGATATATTACCTATAATCACGCATTTATAATTATACCAACACTTGATCATTAACTAATATTCAAAAGTTCACATACATATATATATTCCAATGATATAATACATATTCCAACCCCTGCAAGAACTTAGTACGGACTACCCTCAGAGTAAACAACCCTAAGCAACACGAGCAATGACTCATTCAACGATATCTTGTTTTCGCCCAAAAACTGTTTACGCATAACTTTAACCGGTCAAAACAAGTGAGTCATGCTCGTGCAGCTGCAGGATGTTTACTCAGGATATCGAGTACCATAAATAAGATTAGGAACCAAGTAGTAAAACTGTTTATTAAAACTTGTTATTAGAAACAGCAAATACTAATATCCGGCCAAAACCTATGTGATCAAAATACAAAACAATTAGTCATACGCAGCTGCACAGAGTCCAAGCGTGAGATTGGAATGCGGGTTAAACAACAACAACCCCACCACTCTAAGTTAAGATACTATATAAACCCCTACTACTAAAGTAGTTCAGTTCTTTGGTTTAGCTTAATTCAGTCATACGTTCGACTGAGTGCACGTCAAACCGCGTTACTTCATAAAATTAAGTCCAAGCCACTGTTCTTGCTTAATAAAACCTACGGTTAATATATTCACTAAATAATTAAGTCCAAACTACTGTTCTTGCTTAAACATAGTAGAATATATCGTGCTTGTAATAAACCGAACTCCTTGGTGAAATAACATATAAAATAAACTTTGTAAACCAAGTAAAAGTGTATTAGTTGTCTTACATCAAAACCCTCAACAAGGTAAATTCGCAACTCAATACATCATATCCTACATATTCTTTGATTCAGGCTAGTTACATATAAATATATAACTCAGCCAAATTAACTAATCCCAAATCAACCAAATTCCATATTTAACTAAGGCTACTGCGGATTCCGAGCCATCACCCAGGCTGGAACTATACTGCTTGGCCGAGTTAATTACCTTACATAAAAATCTTTTCGAGATTAATGAACAGGCTAAGGTTTCGAGACTTTTAAGCCAGCATTAATACTCTTATTGATTAACACGGCTGGTTTTACCAAACCTAGCCAAATCAAATACTCTAATTAGCAGGCTAGAATAAATTCTTAGCCCTAAGTAGAAGTCTTTACACCTCAGGCTGATCATTCTAGACAAGCCAAGGGATACTGTCACATTCCCACCTACGCACAACTTCGACCGACAACCCTGAAAACTTCTTTACCCTTTAAAGATATTGTACCATATATTAGTATATAAGAAACTACCTTACCGACCAAAGATCACGCAAGGCTTACCATACGTAGATTCATATCACACCGAGATAATGTACCAACATATGACACAAGCATACCCTTGCCCGATCTTCGGTAGATATATTACCTATAATCACGCATTTATAATTATACCAACACTTGATCATTAACCAATATTCAAAAGTTCACATACATATATATATTCCAATGATATAATACATATTCCAACCCCTGCAAGAACTTAGTACGGACTACCCTCAGAGTAAACAACCCTAAGCAACTCGAGCAATGACTCATTCAACGATATCTTGTTTTCAACCAAAAACTGTTTACGCATAACTTTAACCGGTCGAAACAAGTGAGTCATGCTCATGCAGCTGCAGGATGTTTACTCAGGATATCGAGTACCATAAATAAGATTAGGAACCAAGTAGTAAAACTGTTTATTAAAACTTGTTATTAGAAACAGCAAATACTAATATCCGGCCAAAACCTATGTGATCAAAATACAAAACAATTAGTCATACGCAGCTGCACAGAGTCCAAGCGTGAGATTGGAATGCGGGTTAAACAACAACAACCCCACCACTCTAAGTTAAGATACTATATAAACCCCTACTACTAAAGTAGTTCAGTTCTTTGGTTTAGCTCAGTTCAATCATACGTTCGACTCAGTGCACATCAAACCGCTTACTTCATAAAATTAAGTCCAAGCCACTGTTCTTGCTTAATAAAACCTACGGTTAATATATTCACTAAATAATTAAGTCCAAGCCACTGTTCTTGCTTAAACATAGTAGAATATATCGTGCTTGTAATAAACCGAACTCCTTGGTGAAATAACATATAAAATAAACTTTGTAAACCAAGTAAAAGTGTATTAGTTGTCTTACATCAAAACCCTCAACAAGGTAAATTCGCAACTCAATACATCATATCCTACATATTCTTTAATTCAGGCTAGTTACATATAAATATATAACTCAGCCAAATTAACTAATCCCAAATCAACCAAATTCCATATTTAACTAAGGCTACTGCGGATTCCGAGCCATCAACCAGGCTGGAACTATACTGCTTGGCCGAGTTAATTACCTTACATAAAAATCTTTTCGAGATTAATGAACAGGCTAAGGTTTCGAGACTTTTAAGCCAGCATTAATACTCTTATTGATTAACACGGCTGGTTTTACTAAACCTAGCCAAATCAAATACTCTAATTAGCAGGCTAGAATAAATTCTTAGCCCTAAATAGAAGTCTTTACACCTCAGGCTGATCATTCTAGACAAGCCAAGGGATACACACATATCCCCAGTGTCAAGGCCGAGTCCCCTGTTACTCTGGCCAAACACTAATTCTACCTATTCCTTTCCTCGTAGATGTACGGAGTTGTGGGTCATAAAAAGAGACACCGCGCAGGTAAAAAGGTACGAGAGAGGATCACGAAAGCCATCGCCAGAGATCAACGAATCTATGAGGATCTCTTAGCAAAGAACCCTCAACATACAGAATTAATAGGAGAAGTCATTAAGGAGGCCTACGAGCATACCTCCTACCAATCGGATTCCAGTACAGACACTGTAATCTACGAAAGGGAACCGCCCCTGCAGCAAGACTCAACCATTGGCTACTACACTAGCCAACCAACGCTAAGCTCCACCCATCCAGATATTCCATTGGAGCCAACAGTCGAAAACCACTCCCACCAGTCAGGAGGTCATCCACACGACTACATACAGGAACTACTGTCTAACACCAACCAGGAGTACGAATACTTGATCACGCCTCCTCAGACAACGGTATACCACTCAGTAGACTTCCAGGGCCCACAGTGCATCATAAGTACCTACGAAACCACCCTTAACCAACAGATTATCAACACCGCACCCGCTGACCATCACCACCAACCCTCTACGCCCAAGATTGTTGAAATAATCGAATTGGATTAAGGAAAACAACGTAAGCATACAATAAAGAACATTTATTTCATTCACAATAAAGAGTGTATATTATTCAAACTACTTTTACTTTTGTAAACCTCCCCGTGGTTCCCGTTCATGTGAACGACTTTATAATAGGAGGTAGATGATGAACCTGAGTTGGGGATCTCTCACGATTTTCCTCAGCCAGTCTGTAACAATAAACACATATCCCCAGCGTCAAGGCCAAGTCTCCTGTTACTCTGGCCAAACGCTAATTCTACCTATTCCTTTCCTCGTAGATGTACGGAGTTGTGGGTCATAAAAAGAGACACTGCGCAGGTAAAAAGGTACGAGAAAGGATCACGAAAGCTATCGCCAGAGATCAACGAATCTATGAGGATCTCTTAGCAAAGAACCCTCAACATACAGAATTAATAGGAGAAGTCATTAGGGAGGCCTACGAGCATACCTCCTACCAATCAGATTCCAGTACAGACACTGTAATCCACGAAAGGGAACCGCCCCTGCAGCAAGACTCAACCATTGGCTACTACACCAGCCAACCAACGCTAAGCTCCACCCATCCAGATATTCCATTGGAGCCAACAGCCGAAAACCACTCCCACCAGTCAGGAGGTCATCCACACGACTACATACAGGAACTACTGTCTAACACCAACCAGGAGTACGAATACTTGATCACACCTCCTCAGACAACGATATACCACTCAGTAGACTTCCAGGGCCCACAGTGCATCATAAGCACCTACGAAACCACCCTTAACCAACAGATTATCAACACCGCACCCGCTGACCATTACCATCAACCCTCTACGCCCAAGATTGTTGAAATAATCGAATTGGATTAAGGAAAACAAACGTAAGCATGCAATAAAGAACATTCATTTCATTCACAATAAAGAGTGTATATTATTCAAACTACTTTTACTTTTGTAAACCTCCCCGTGGTTCCCGTTCATGTGAACGACTTTATAATAGGAGGTAGATGATGAACCTGAGTTGGGGATCTCTCACGATTTTCCTCAGCCAGTCTGTAACAATTGTGAGTGTGGACAGTAGCCCCATCGCAAATCAACACTACAGGATTGTCCAAAGATGCTTCAGAGAATTCAACAAATTCTTGAAACCAGTCATAGAAAAGCTCAGCTACCATCCAACCTTTATTGCTAAATTTCAGCAGACTTCCTGGTGGCAATCCACGCATCAGAGCATGGTTATGCCGACGACTGGATTCGGGAAACACAAATATCGGTGCCATAAAACGTCCATCTGCAGAAATGCATAGTTCAAGTGTCACTAGTTGTCTCCGTTCAGCTGCTGCTAGAGTCCCTACCTGTTTTTTACCCTTCCTAGCGATGATTCTGGCATGATGCTTTGGAACTGTGCTGATGCCACATTCGTCAACGTTGTACATTTGGCTGGCAGATATATTATGTTTCTCAATTGTTTTCTCTAACTTAGTTTAGAAAAGGTCCACATTCTTCCTGCTGAATGCTCGAGCTCTGGCTTGAGAAATAGGTTGAGGTTTACGCAGAGATAATTCAGGATTTCGTTTGGAAAAGTTTCGTCGCCAGGCTGGGCCAGCTATACCATTTTTGAATGGGTGGGTAATCCCATTCTTTTGTGCTAGATCATGGACGAGTTTACCCAAGCTCTTGGTGGTGAATCCATGGAGTCTACTCTTCATCTTCAACAGATACTCACAAATCTCGGGTTCTTGTGCTCTCGTGAATGTAGGCACTAATCGTCCTAACCCTGAATGTTGAACAAAATCAAAAACTAAGTTTCGTGACACCAGTAGACAAAAAGTTCAGAATAAATTGAATGATAATAGGAGTTTTCGTATCTACTCTCTAAATATGAATCAGCGAAAACTACTGACAATCAGCGAATATTCGCTGGTTTACAGCGATAAGTCTACCACTGATTCAATCATGTACCATTGTGATTCATTCAATGTACTCTTGAACTGATTCAATCAGTGGTAGGACTTATCGCTGTAAACCAGCGAATATTCGCTGATTGTCAGCAGTTTTCGCTGATTCAGATTTAGAGAGTAGGGCGTAAAGTTAAACTTTACGCCCGAGTTGTGATCGTGTCACATTCCCACCTACGCACAACTTCGACCGACAACCCTGAAAACTTCTTTACCCTTTAAAGATATTGTACCATATATTAGTATATAAGAAACTACCTTACCAACCAAAGATCACGCAAGGCTTACCATACGTAGATTCATATCACACCGAGATAATGTACCAACATATGACACAAGCATACCCTTGCCCGATCTTCGGTAGATATATTACCTATAATCACGCATTTATAATTATACCAACACTTGATCATTAACCAATATTCAAAAGTTCACATACATATATATATTCCAATGATATAATACATATTCCAACCCCTGCAAGAACTTAGTACGGACTACCCTCAGAGTAAACAACCCTAAGCAACTCGAGCAATGACTCATTCAACGATATCTTGTTTTCAACCAAAAACTGTTTACGCATAACTTTAACCGGTCAAAACAAGTGAGTCATGCTCATGCAGCTGCAGGATGTTTACTCAGGATATCGAGTACCATAAATAAGATTAGGAACCAAGTAGTAAAACTGTTTATTAAAACTTGTTATTAGAAACAGCAAATACTAATATCCGGCCAAAACCTATGTGATCAAAATACAAAACAATTAGTCATACGCAGCTGCACAGAGTCCAAGCGTGAGATTGGAATGCGGGTTAAACAACAACAACCCCACCACTCTAAGTTAAGATACTATATAAACCCCTACTACTAAAGTAGTTCAGTTCTTTGGTTTAGCTCAGTTCAATCATACGTTCGACTCAGTGCACATCAAACCGCTTACTTCATAAAATTAAGTCCAAGCCACTGTTCTTGCTTAATAAAACCTACGGTTAATATATTCACTAAATAATTAAGTCCAAGCCACTGTTCTTGCTTAAACATAGTAGAATATATCGTGCTTGTAATAAACCGAACTCCTTGGTGAAATAACATATAAAATAAACTTTGTAAACCAAGTAAAAGTGTATTAGTTGTCTTACATCAAAACCCTCAACAAGGTAAATTCGCAACTCAATACATCATATCCTACATATTCTTTAATTCAGGCTAGTTACATATAAATATATAACTCAGCCAAATTAACTAATCCCAAATCAACCAAATTCCATATTTAACTAAGGCTACTGCGGATTCCGAGCCATCACCCAGGCTGGAACTATACTGCTTGGCCGAGTTAATTACCTTACATAAAAATCTTTTCGAGATTAATGAACAGGCTAAGGTTTCGAGACTTTTAAGCCAGCATTAATACTCTTATTGATTAACACGGCTGGTTTTACTAAACCTAGCCAAATCAAATACTCTAATTAGCAGGCTAGAATAAATTCTTAGCCCTAAATAGAAGTCTTTACACCTCAGGCTGATCATTCTAGACAAGCCAAGGGATACACACATATCCCCAGTGTCAAGGCCGAGTCCCCTGTTACTCTGGCCAAACACTAATTCTACCTATTCCTTTCCTCGTAGATGTACGGAGTTGTGGGTCATAAAAAGAGACACCGCGCAGGTAAAAAGGTACGAGAGAGGATCACGAAAGCCATCGCCAGAGATCAACGAATCTATGAGGATCTCTTAGCAAAGAACCCTCAACATACAGAATTAATAGGAGAAGTCATTAAGGAGGCCTACGAGCATACCTCCTACCAATCGGATTCCAGTACAGACACTGTAATCTACGAAAGGGAACCGCCCTGCAGCAAGACTCAACCATTGGCTACTACACTAGCCAACCAACGCTAAGCTCCACCCATCCAGATATTCCATTGGAGCCAACAGTCGAAAACCACTCCCACCAGTCAGGAGGTCATCCACACGACTACATACAGGAACTACTGTCTAACACCAACCAGGAGTACGAATACTTGATCACGCCTCCTCAGACAACGGTATACCACTCAGTAGACTTCCAGGGCCCACAGTGCATCATAAGTACCTACGAAACCACCCTTAACCAACAGATTATCAACACCGCACCCGCTGACCATCACCACCAACCCTCTACGCCCAAGATTGTTGAAATAATCGAATTGGATTAAGGAAAACAACGTAAGCATACAATAAAGAACATTTATTTCATTCACAATAAAGAGTGTATATTATTCAAACTACTTTTACTTTTGTAAACCTCCCCGTGGTTCCCGTTCATGTGAACGACTTTATAATAGGAGGTAGATGATGAACCTGAGTTGGGGATCTCTCACGATTTTCCTCAGCCAGTCTGTAACATCATAGAAATTTTTGGTGACAGCTTAAGGGATTTTCCCACGGTTTAAGTAAAAGGAAAAGTCATTGTCAAATACACATTCAAATCTAATATTTAATATATTTAAAATGGAATCTAGACTTAGAGCAGCAGCGGCAAACAACGACCCGCTCGATCCTAAAGAACTTTTACAATTAAATATGGATTTAGCCGAAAAACTAAAACAAATAGAACAAAGGGAAACAGAAGTCCTTAAAATACAAAAGAATCTTTCTTCAAAAGAACAAAAACAACAAGCAAAAGAACTAGAATTAACAGAAAGAAATAGATTTTTGCAAGAACAAATAAACGCATTAAAAATTCAAAACGAACAACAGAAACAACTAGAACAAGAATTACAAAACCTACGTGCAGAAACCACACAAACGCGAATACAAGTAATAGATCAGGCTAACCTTAATGCCTCTACCACTAATAATATACCCACGAGACAAGCGCCTGTCCCGCCTACCAACGAAACGGATCCAAATCCACCAAACCCACCAAATCCTCCAAATCCACCAAACTCACCAGATCCTCCAAATTCACCAAACCCTCCGAATCCTCCAAATCCGCCAAACCCTCCTTTTTCACCAACACGAGAAGATGCGATACAAACCCTCTCAAACGAATTGCGAACATTAAGAAGGGAAATGGAGACAATACGTAGACGAAGTGAACCAAGGACCTCACCCTACGTTACCCCAGCTTCAGATTACACCATTACAATGAAACAGGCAATTGAAACAATACCTACTTATAACGGAGAATTATCCACACTAATGTCATTCTCAAGAGCCTGCAGAAGAGCAAAGGGGATGATCGCCCCCAACGCAGAAACAACGCTAGTAAAACTAATAAAAGGAAAACTAACTTCTCGAGCCGCCATGGCATTAGAAGACAGCGAGTTCGACTCAATCCAAGAATTCCTGGACCAACTCTTCGAGATATTTAGCCCTAACAGGTCAACGAACTTCTATAGGGGAGAACTAGCTAACATATACAAAAAACAAGATGAACACATAATCGAATACATAAGTCGAGTAAAGGACTTAAAGACCGCCATTTTGGAGGTGGAGCGTAGAATCAACGGATACGTGGACACCGAAGCAATCGACATAGAAACATTGGAAAGTTTCCTCGATGGTCTCCCTGCAGACTATAGGAACGCCCTCCAGATTGCTGGTGTACATACATTCAGCGAAGCAACCACGAAAGCGATCGAAATAGGAAAACGTTTCGACAAGGATAAAGAAAGAGCAAGAGCAAACAAGGGAGACAAGTCCACCCCCTATGTACGAAAATCAGAGCCGCCTACTTGCCTCAACTGCAAACGCATTGGTCACGAAACAGAAAAGTGTAGGTTTCTCAAGAAAGAACCAACACCCGCATCCTCAACACCCCAGAATAACCAAACACAGGGTAATTACGACAATAGAAAACCAACCAACAACTACAACCCCAATAAAAGCTGCAAATATTGTAAAAACACCGGACACGACATAGACGAATGTAGAAAGAAGAAGTGGGTGGAAAATCAAAGGAAGACAGAACAACAAGGCAATCCTCAGAACCAGGGAAACGCCCCAAGCCCCTCGGGTTCGGGCACGAAACCCCGAGAGACAGGGCAAACACGTGCGGTAAACCCACTGGAAGCACTAGAGGAAACACTATTACAACCATCAACCTCAGTATTGGGTCAGTCCCAACAATAAATATTAAATCCACAGATCTACTCGACGATGCCAAACTTATGATTGACACGGGAGCAGAACCTAACATCATAAAAGCAAAGGCTCTAAAATCATGGAAAGAGGTGAATACTTCAGACATCATCGAAATGAAAGGTATAACCGAAAAATTAATTAAATCCTTAGGTAGCACTGAAATAGATATCAAAGGACAAAGAATACCTTTCCACGTAGTGGATAACGACTTCAGAATAAAACAAGATGGGATATTGGGATCAGCATTTTTTCACTCTACCAAGGCAACCATAGACTATGACAATGAATGTCTATCAGTCAACGACCAATCTCTACCTTTCATTCCCAAAGAAATATTCTCAATCAGAGGTAGAACTACACAATTAGTTCGTATAGACGTAAAAAAGACAGATTTAAGTGAAGGATATATTCCACGACTCATAGGAACAGATGGAATTTACGCCGGAAAAGTCTTAGTCAAGGTACAGGATCAACAGGTAACAATACCAATAACCAACACTACAGGTAAAGAACTAACCTTCGAGACACCTGAAGTAGAAGTCTTACCTTACTACGACTTACTAAACATACCTACACAAGTGAATCTCGCGAAAATGAATGTTCAAGAGAAATCAGAACGATTCAAGGCAATTACGCCTCTACTCAGACTGGAACACTTAAACCAGGAAGAGAAAACACACGTAGAAACACTCATAATGGAAAACACAGACCGGTTTCACTTACCGGATGAACCACTGGAATCAACTAACGCTATACAACACGGCATATCCACAACCGATGATACTCCTGTAAATACCAGACAGTACAGGTTTCCACCCATACACCGCGAAGAAATAAACAAACAGGTATCAGAATTGGCAAAAAACGATATTATTAAAACTTCACTATCACCATACAATTCACCAGTATGGATAGTGCCCAAAAAGGAAGACTCTCAAGGAAATAAAAGATGGCGTATGGTCATCGACTACAGATCTCTGAATGAAAAAACAATTGGAGACGCTTACCCCCTACCTAATATAACAGAGATACTCGATCAATTGGGAAGCGCCAAATACTTTTCGGTATTTGATCTGGCCTCCGGGTTCCATCAGATACCCATGAAAGAAATAGATGGTCCAAAAACGGCATTCTCTACTCCATATGGACACTATGAGTTTACGCGAATGCCATTCGGACTAAAAAATGCACCAGCAACGTTCCAGAGACTAATGGACAACGTTCTCACCGGACTTCAAGGTAACGAACTGTTCGTCTACTTAGACGATATAGTCTTATACGCAAGCTCGCTTCAAGAGCACGAACGCAAATTTAGACTCCTGATGGAAAAACTACGACAAGCTAATCTCCAATTACAACCAGATAAGTGCGAATTTCTCAGGAAAGAAGTTATGTACCTGGGACACATCATAAGCCAAGAAGGTGTCAAACCAGACCCTAAAAAGATAGAAGCCGTAAAACACTTTCCAATACCGAAGAATTCAAAAACCATCAAACAATTCTTGGGACTCGCAGGCTATTACAGAAGATTCATACCAAAATTCTCACAAATAGCAAAACCAATGACAGAACTCTTAAAGAAAACAAAACCATTTAAATGGACAGAGAAACAACAAGAAGCCTTCGAAATACTAAGAGACAAGCTGTGTGAAAAACCAATTTTGCGGTACGCTGATTTTACAAAACCATTCATAATCACCACGGACGCTTCCGGATACGCAATAGGGGGAGTCCTAAGTCAAGGAGAAGTAGGAAAAGATCTACCAATCGCCTATACCTCCAGACTCTTACAAGCAGCAGAATTAAATTACTCTACAATTGAGAAGGAACTACTGGCAATCGTTTATTGCGTATCTCACTTCAGATCATACATCTATGGCACAAAATTCACTTTGATAACAGATCACCGACCACTCGTATGGCTAAACTCCGTAAAAGACCCAACTTCAAGACTGGTTAGATGGAGATTAAAACTGGCCGAGTATGAATATCAACTGATCTACAAACCAGGAGCAATAAACGCCAACGCCGACGCTTTATCGAGAAATCCACCTGAGGTAGTAATACCTGAAATAAATAAAGAAACGATAAATGAAGACCCTCAAGAAATAGGACAAACACCACAAGAAGCAAAGGTAACTGCACTCACTCACGAAGCAGAATCATCCGACGAAGACATTTTCCCAGTTCCCAATAAAACCAATTTAACGGAAAAGGATCAAGATCTGTTCACAGTTGATCAAACTTACTCTCTGGCACATTGTGTAGCAAAAGACTTCAAAATGGGAGCAGGCATAGCATTAGAATTCAAAAAACAATTTAATCAGGTAAAAGAGTTGAAAAAACAAAACAAAACTATCGGAGAAGTGGCCTACATCAAAGACAACGATAGATATTTATTCTACCTTGTAACCAAGGAAGAAAGTAATGGATTACCAAAACTCGAAGATCTGGTCACAAGTCTCAACAGCCTCAAGAATATATGCATGACACTAAATATATTCAAACTAGCCATGCCTCGTATTGGCTGCGGGCTGGATCAATTATTTTGGCCCCACGTAAAAAACGCAATAACCAAAATATTCAAACCACCTTTCGAAATTCTCATTTGCAATCATACACCACTAACACCCAAAAAACCTCCGGATAAACAAAACGAAATAACCACGCACGATGCAAACAATGACGAACTAATATCACCCAACGATACAAACTATAACGAACCAATACTACCCAATGATACGGACAACAATGACGAACTAATATCACCCAACGATACAAACTATAACGAACCAATACTACCCGATGATACGGACAACAATGACGAAATAACACCACCCGACGACCTCAGTGACATCTCATCAGAAGACGAAGACTTACCTGACGATACAACCAGTGATCAAGGTAGCGAAACCGATGACGAAATCTTTCAACCTGGAATAAATGAGTATCAACTAAGAGAACAAAACTTACCTAGGTTCATGACGACCAGGGACAAATTATCAATGCAAAAAGGCACCTTAGTATACTTCATAACCTGCAAGGGAGACGCATACGATAACGGTTCGCGAGAATTAAAAGAATTAAACTTACTACCCACATTCACAGACGTCACAATAGCTCGCGCTAAAGTTAACAAAGTCAAATCCAGAATCCACATAGCTTTACCTATAAAGGAAACCATAAAAACTAACTTAGATCATGAAATATTCACTGAAGTTATAAACTCTCTTATTGACGTTTTAAACGAATTAGAAATAACCGCATTCTCTATCACGAAAACACCTCATATAGATTCCTTGAACTGGAAAGAAATAGAAACACAACTAAAAAACATAAACAAGGAATATAGAATCCAAATCCAAATATGTACCAACCTTATAAGAACTCCACCAGAAGACGAACGGATTGATATTATTAAAGAATATCATAGATCCGCACTAGGGGGTCATAAGGGAATGAATAAAACATACAATAGAATCAGACAGTATTATTTTTGGGACGGAATGAAGAAACAAATACAAGACTTAATAGCAACATGCGTAGAATGTCAAACAAAAAAATTAACCAGAGTAAAAACTAAGCAACCCATGACTTTAACAGACACTCCTAATACAGCATTCGACAAGGTCTCTATGGACATTGTAGGACCATTACCTATAACCCCTTCCGGGAATGAGTATATCCTAACTATCCAAGATCAATTATCAAAATATTCACTAGCCATTCCTTTACTAGAAACAAACTCAATAACTATTGCTGACGCTTTGATCACCCACCTAATTTGTAAATTTGGAGCACCCAAACAAATCCTTACAGACCAAGGGTCAAATTTAACAAGCTCTCTCATGAGAGAAATTGCAAAGAAATTTAAAATCAAACAAACAAGGACAACTGCGTTTCACCCGCAATCAAATGGGTCCATTGAAAGGTCTCATCACGTCCTTACGGAATATCTAAAACAATTCATTGATAAAAATAACAATTGGGACCAATGGCTCTCACAAGCCATGTTCTCATATAACACCAGCACACATGAAGGTACCAAGTACACACCACACGAGCTAGTCTTCGGCAGGTTAGCACGATTACCATCGGATCACGAGGTCATCGAGCAAACTACTGATCGAACCTACGAAGACTACCTCGTGGAACTGTACTCGAAACTTAGAGAAATTCAAAACTTAGCCAAAGAAAACTTGGAAAAGGCAAAAATCAGATCAAAACACTATTATGACAAAAAAATCAATCCTATACACCTAACTACCAACGATGAGGTATACCTCCTAAAGGAACCTCAACGTGGTAAACTAGGAGATCAATACACGGGTCCACACAAAATAATTGAAATCCTGGATAATCAAAATATTAAAATAAAAGTAGGAAATAAAGATAGAATAGTGCATAGAAATAAGCTAAAAATAGCACGACTAAGATAAGAAGAAATTAAAGGTTTAAAAGGGTCGACACTTTGGAATACACCACAATGAAGGACGTTCATTCAAAGACTTGCATATATACACGTAGAAAATTTTAGAAATAGTACCTCATTGGGATTGTTCCAAACCCACGACTTTAAAGAATAGAAATAATTAATAAAATTTAAGATAAAATATAAACAAGGGTAAAGAAGCGGAACTTTTGTTCCAGATTCGGACAAACATGAATATACTTATATTCACTCTAATTATCAAAGTAGCATACGCGCTAATTGGATACGATTGCGGCGGAGGTGGACTCAATATAACGACACTCAGCTTAATAGATTCAACCGACTGCGACATACCTGAAGAAAAACCAAATATAGAAGAAACTTACGTACAACTATTTCAACTGTCTAAATTTAAACAAACCAAGGTTATACAATGCCGAGTGGAAATCGACCGTACAGTTTATTATTGCGGTATGCATTCGCATACCTCAGTCACCGATGGAGGCAGACAAGCCTACATTAGGGAAATCAGCGATACCGAATGTCAACATCTGCACGAGAGAGGTGAACTCAGCATTGGACACGGCAAATACATCACCAACATCAAGAGAAACACCACTACAAGAACATCAGCAACGTTAGCAGGAAGCATCAATAAGGACGGAAGCTGCGAAGGCGAATTCTTCGACGACGGTTATGGACAATGGCCCAAGGTAATAGTACAGGCAACAATCAAAATCTCTTTAACAACTCAAATGGGAACTGTGAGACTTGACGAAAACAAACTAACCTTGAGAAACGGAGTCACCTGCGAACTCAACAAAAGAACGTGTTTCGACGAAGAGGGAGGATATTCGTTCTGGGCAGACACACCTGAGGACAGCTGCAGATTTACCGACTACGATGTCCTATACGAAGGTATAGTCTCGAAAATAACAGAAAAAACAACAAACCCAATGGACGAAGCGATGACTATCTATTCCATAGCATCCAACGATGTAACTTTCGCATTAGTAAAAACGACGGAAAAAAGAACTTGTGGTTACAACATATTCAGAACAGAACACCCGAAGCTATTCATATTCGAAACTACGCAAGGAAACACCTTCATACGGAAATCTACAGTCAAAGTTGAAAACGTAGACATATTCTCCTACGTTAATTCCAAATTTATCTACGTCGAAAGACACATCAAGAATCAACTAAATACCTTATACAGAGACATCATCACCCAAAAGTGTGAATTGGAAAAACAAGTGATAAGAAACGCCTTAACAATAGCTACACTATCTCCGGACGAATTTGCTCACAACCTCATGCAAAGCCCAGGCTATATGGCAACTGTAGCAGGAGAAGTGGTTCATATCATAAAATGTATACCAATAGAATGCCAATTGAGACAAACAAATCACTGTTATTCAGAATTACCAGTCACTGTAAGAAACTCATCGCTATTCATGACGCCTAAATCAAAACTCATCGTGAAGGTAGGAACACAACAAGAATGCAACCCGATATTAGCAGCAATGTACAAAATTGAAGATACATGGTACAAATTCACACCATCACCTGTAGATGTCATTCCTCCTAAATCACTAAGCCCAAAAACAAGGATGACCTGGAAATATATCAGCGCCGGTCCACTAGGAACAAGTGGAATTTATCAACAAAAGGACTTAGACAACCTCAGAAATCATTTACTATTCCCAGCAGAAAGACCAGCGGTGTTAAACACTATAGCCCGAGGAGCAACGGGTCACACAATCACTAAAGAAGGAATATCAATATACAATTTAATGGATGAAGCAACCTTAGACAAAATCGCAGAATCAACCGGAGAGAAGATCTGGGTAGGATTCATGTCCTTTGGATCACTCTCAGCCGGATTCCTAGGAATATTTATAGTCGTCCGAATTATAAAATTTATCATAGATACCCTTATACACGGGTATACTATCCATGATATGTACGGATGGAGCATACACATTTTAGGAGCTTTATGGGGTTCAGCAACTCACCTCATAACCCACCTAGCAAGGAAAACACCATCCACCGCAGATCCAGAAATAGGACAAGAAACAACACCATCAACCATTAACCCACCAAGCAACGTACCTACTGGTAAAGAAGTAACACCCACTCCAACAATCGAAGACCTAACCAACCGCCTAAGACAAATGCACGGCTCAGCCGTCACATTTGAAACTCAGGGGGGAGGTGTCACATTCCCACCTACGCACAACTTCGACCGACAACCCTGAAAACTTCTTTACCCTTTAAAGATATTGTACCATATATTAGTATATAAGAAACTACCTTACCAACCAAAGATCACGCAAGGCTTACCATACGTAGATTCATATCACACCGAGATAATGTACCAACATATGACACAAGCATACCCTTGCCCGATCTTCGGTAGATATATTACCTATAATCACGCATTTATAATTATACCAACACTTGATCATTAACCAATATTCAAAAGTTCACATACATATATATATTCCAATGATATAATACATATTCCAACCCCTGCAAGAACTTAGTACGGACTACCCTCAGAGTAAACAACCCTAAGCAACTCGAGCAATGACTCATTCAACGATATCTTGTTTTCAACCAAAAACTGTTTACGCATAACTTTAACCGGTCAAAACAAGTGAGTCATGCTCATGCAGCTGCAGGATGTTTACTCAGGATATCGAGTACCATAAATAAGATTAGGAACCAAGTAGTAAAACTGTTTATTAAAACTTGTTATTAGAAACAGCAAATACTAATATCCGGCCAAAACCTATGTGATCAAAATACAAAACAATTAGTCATACGCAGCTGCACAGAGTCCAAGCGTGAGATTGGAATGCGGGTTAAACAACAACAACCCCACCACTCTAAGTTAAGATACTATATAAACCCCTACTACTAAAGTAGTTCAGTTCTTTGGTTTAGCTCAGTTCAATCATACGTTCGACTCAGTGCACATCAAACCGCTTACTTCATAAAATTAAGTCCAAGCCACTGTTCTTGCTTAATAAAACCTACGGTTAATATATTCACTAAATAATTAAGTCCAAGCCACTGTTCTTGCTTAAACATAGTAGAATATATCGTGCTTGTAATAAACCGAACTCCTTGGTGAAATAACATATAAAATAAACTTTGTAAACCAAGTAAAAGTGTATTAGTTGTCTTACATCAAAACCCTCAACAAGGTAAATTCGCAACTCAATACATCATATCCTACATATTCTTTAATTCAGGCTAGTTACATATAAATATATAACTCAGCCAAATTAACTAATCCCAAATCAACCAAATTCCATATTTAACTAAGGCTACTGCGGATTCCGAGCCATCACCCAGGCTGGAACTATACTGCTTGGCCGAGTTAATTACCTTACATAAAAATCTTTTCGAGATTAATGAACAGGCTAAGGTTTCGAGACTTTTAAGCCAGCATTAATACTCTTATTGATTAACACGGCTGGTTTTACTAAACCTAGCCAAATCAAATACTCTAATTAGCAGGCTAGAATAAATTCTTAGCCCTAAATAGAAGTCTTTACACCTCAGGCTGATCATTCTAGACAAGCCAAGGGATACACACATATCCCCAGTGTCAAGGCCGAGTCCCCTGTTACTCTGGCCAAACACTAATTCTACCTATTCCTTTCCTCGTAGATGTACGGAGTTGTGGGTCATAAAAAGAGACACCGCGCAGGTAAAAAGGTACGAGAGAGGATCACGAAAGCCATCGCCAGAGATCAACGAATCTATGAGGATCTCTTAGCAAAGAACCCTCAACATACAGAATTAATAGGAGAAGTCATTAAGGAGGCCTACGAGCATACCTCCTACCAATCGGATTCCAGTACAGACACTGTAATCTACGAAAGGGAACCGCCCTGCAGCAAGACTCAACCATTGGCTACTACACTAGCCAACCAACGCTAAGCTCCACCCATCCAGATATTCCATTGGAGCCAACAGTCGAAAACCACTCCCACCAGTCAGGAGGTCATCCACACGACTACATACAGGAACTACTGTCTAACACCAACCAGGAGTACGAATACTTGATCACGCCTCCTCAGACAACGGTATACCACTCAGTAGACTTCCAGGGCCCACAGTGCATCATAAGTACCTACGAAACCACCCTTAACCAACAGATTATCAACACCGCACCCGCTGACCATCACCACCAACCCTCTACGCCCAAGATTGTTGAAATAATCGAATTGGATTAAGGAAAACAACGTAAGCATACAATAAAGAACATTTATTTCATTCACAATAAAGAGTGTATATTATTCAAACTACTTTTACTTTTGTAAACCTCCCCGTGGTTCCCGTTCATGTGAACGACTTTATAATAGGAGGTAGATGATGAACCTGAGTTGGGGATCTCTCACGATTTTCCTCAGCCAGTCTGTAACAATCGTCGCGTCCGAGAGCTGGCGAAGCCGGGCCGAGGGTGTCAAGTTTAATTACGCCCGAGTTGTGAACAATATTTTTCGTCATAGTGGCGTAAAGTACTATAACGCATTTTTAGGTCTGTTTTGCAAGCGTCAAGTTCGACTCTACGCCCGGTGTATGTAAACAATAGTACATTATACAGCGTGGGAATAAAGTGGAAAATTATTCCCGAGGGCGCGTCTACTGCCCGAGGGTGGGTTTACTGCCCAAGCGAAGCGAGGGCAATAACCACCCAAGGGAATTTTCGTAAGGGCAGTAAGCCCGAGGAAATGATGCACTTTATTCCCATGTTGCATACAATGTTTTATTCACTTCTCAACTGTAACCACTTTATCAATTCTTGAAATTGAGAAAATCTGGATTTTGCGAGAGATAATGTACATTATTCCCGACAATCTGCATTTGCATTATTGAATGTACATTATTTCCCGTAAATGGGGGAAAAATGAAATTGCGGGGAAAAAAGTATGAGAGGGAATAATATGCTACTTTATGCCGGCTTTTCAGGTAGTAGTAGGGATCCGCTACTTCTGGATCACTGCGTGTTAGTGCACATGGATACACGCATACATAATTACCTCACACGTACCGAGAATATTCGGTGAGAGTAGACAGTCCCCTTGTCCCCTTCCTACGGCAAAACCAACACGAGCGCGTACCGCGTGCCGTGAGGCTAGTGCGGGAGGGGATGCAATGCTACTGGCACCTCATTGCGTCCTGACCGAGGCTCACGCACGCGGTGCGCGCCTGTGTTGGTCTTACCGTAGGAAGGGGACTGTCTACTCTCACCGAATATTCACGGTATATAAATATGCAAATATGGCTGCAAATTTATTCAATTAACCTCATTACGTATTCACCCCATACAAACGGGGGTTGTAACCACCCTCATTAGACATACGGTGCAATTAAAAAGGGGGAGTCAGATAATTAAATCGGTCATAGAACTATCGCCTTCTCCAAAATGTGCGTGTCAAAAACGAATCAGCGGTAAGTGCGCTCAACCCCTTCGATAATTGCAATTGCAGACTTATTAACCACAATGTATCATGCTAAGCAGATGTGTAACTCATACAATGTATCGTAGATAAAATCTCCTGCAGATCAACCGTGCAGAACGTTGTACCATCAGATGATAATTGCGTGAACTCGACAAAACATTTATACATTGTACCGCGAGCTGGTGCTCACGATAGCTGCAATATAATTGCACCTATAATTATACCTACAATTATCGCAACCTGCTAACGTTGCAAGTACAATGTCTCATGCAAAATAGCTGTTGTAGGAGGTTTAAAAATCTTCAATCAGCATTTCTTTATTTGTATAATTGTTTACTGTTACAGACTGGCTGAGGAAAATCGTGAGAGATCCCCAACTCAGGTCCATCATCTACCTCCTATTATAAAGTCGTTCACATGAACGGGAACCACGGGGAGGTTTACAAAAGTAAAAGTAGTTTGAATAATATACACTCTTTATTGTGAATGAAATGAATGTTCTTTATTGTATGCTTACGTTTGTTTTCCTTAATCCAATTCGATTATTTCAACAATCTTGGGCGTAGAGGGTTGGTGGTGATGGTCAGCGGGTGCGGTGTTGATAATCTGTTGGTTAAGGGTGGTTTCGTAGGTACTTATGATGCACTGTGGGCCCTGGAAATCTACTGAGTGGTATACCGTTGTCTGAGGAGGCGTGATCAAGTATTCGTACTCCTGGTTGGTGTTAGACAGTAGTTCCTGTATGTAGTCGTGTGGATGACCTCCTGACTGGTGGGAGTGGTTTTCGGCTGTTGGCTCCAATGGAATATCTGGATGGGTGGAGCTTAGCGTTGGTTGGCTGGTGTAGTAGCCAATGGTTGAGTCTTGCTGCAGGGGCGGTTCCCTTTCGTAGATTACAGTGTCTGTACTGGAATCTGATTGGTAGGAGGTATGCTCGTAGGCCTCCTTAATGACTTCTCCTATCAATTCTGTATGTTGAGGGTTCTTTGCTAAGAGATCCTCATAGATTCGTTGATCTCTGGCGATAGCTTTCGTGATCCTTTCTCGTACCTTTTTACCTGCGCGGTGTCTCTTTTTATGACCCACAACTCCGTACATCTATGAGGAAAGGAATAGGTAGAATTAGCGTTTGGCCAGAGTAACAGGGGACTTGGCCTTAACGCTGGGGATATGTGTGTATCCCTTGGCTTGTCTAGAATGATCAGCCTGAGGTGTAAAGACTTCTATTTAGGGCTAAGAATTTATTCTAGCCTGCTAATTAGAGTATTTGATTTGGCTAGGTTTAGTAAAACCAGCCGTGTTAATCAATAAGAGTATTAATGCTGGCTTAAAAGTCTCGAAACCTTAGCCTGTTCATTAATCTCGAAAAGATTTTTATGTAAGGTAATTAACTCGGCCAAGCAGTATAGTTCCAGCCTGGGTGATGGCTCGGAATCCGCAGTAGCCTTAGTTAAATATGGAATTTGGTTGATTTGGGATTAGTTAATTTGGCTGAGTTATATATTTATATGTAACTAGCCTCAATTAAAGAATATGTAGGATATGATGTATTGAGTTGCGAATTTACCTTGTTGAGGGTTTTGATGTAAGACAACTAATACACTTTTACTTGGTTTACAAAGTTTATTTTATATATTATTTCACCAAGGAGTTCGGTTTATTACAAGCACGATATATTCTACTATGTTTAAGCAAGAACAGTAGTTTGGACTTAATTATTTAGTGAATATATTAACCGTAGGTTTTATTAAGCAAGAACAGTGGCTTGGACTTAATTTTATGAAATAACGCGGTTTGACGTGCACTGAGTCGAACGTATGACTGAACTGAGCTAAACCAAAGAACTGAACTACTTTAGTAGTAGGGGTTTATATAGTATCTTAACTTAGAGTGGTGGGGTTGTTGTTTAACCCGCATTCCAATCTCACGCTTGGACTCTGTGCAGCTGCGTATGACTAATTGTTTTGTATTTTGATCACATAGGTTTTGGCCGGATATTAGTATTTGCTGTTTCTAATAACAAGTTTTAATAAACAGTTTTACTACTTGGTTCCTAATCTTATTTATGGTACTCGATATCCTGAGTAAACATCCTGCAGCTGCATGAGCATGACTCACTTGTTTTGACCGGTTAAAGTTATGCGTAAACAGTTTTTGGGCGAAAACAAGATATCGTTGAATGAGTCATTGCTCGAGTTGCTTTGGGTTGTTTACTCTGAGGGTAGTCCGTACTAAGTTCTTGCAGGGGTTGGAATATGTATTATATCATTGGAATATATATATGTATGTGAACTTTTGAATATTAGTTAATGATCAAGTGTTGGTATAATTATAAATGCGTGATTATAGGTAATATATCTACCGAAGATCGGGCAAGGGTATGCTTGTGTGATATGTTGGTACATTATCTCGGTGTGATATGAATCTACGTATGGTAAGCCTTGCGTGATCTTTGGTTGGTAAGGTAGTTTCTTATATACTAATATATGGCACAATATCTTTAAAGGGTAAAGAAGTTTTCAGGGTTGTCGGTCGAAGTTGTGCGTAGGTGGGAATGTGACATTACGTGTCCGTATAATTGTTTATACGGACACGCTACCTGACTAACGTTGCAAATACAATCTCATCGGAGGGTGTAAAATCTTTAATCAACGTTCCATTAAATAAATTTTTTTCGGCATAGGCATTGAAAAGTCACTTTTTGACGCCTTTTTCGATCCACAAAGTGTCACTTTATATGGTTGATTTCAGAACTGCCTTATAAAGTCTTTATACGGCAGTCTGGATCGCAGTTCGAAGTGCGCATTCCAAAGCTGCCGTATAAAGTCTTTATACGGTAGTTTCGATGCGCGGTTCGAAGTGCGCGACAAATCGCACCATAACCTCACTCTTCGTCTAGTGAATCTCAACAGGCGTCAAAATGACTTTTCATGCCTATTTCGAAAAAAATACAGTATGGGGCGCACCCGTAAACCGTTTTTTACTCGAATAATGATTTCAGAAATCGCTTCCGGCTCGCCTTCGGCTCGCCTTTAATCATTATTCTCGCCGAAAAACACTTGGTTTAAGGGCATGCCACATAATATACTAGTATAGACGTGCTAACAGTGTCCAAACGGAAGTCTAGGATGAATATAAAGAGCTGTTCGCAACAAGGTAAGCATCACATCAAGTCCACGAGTCCCCTGGTCTACTCCAGCTTTACGCGATACATCTGAAAACAGCGAACTCAACTCCGCACCCTGCGTAACTGCGGTAGGTTCAGTTCGGAGACGGCAAACCTTGCAAAACTAGTCAAACAGTTTTATATGAGAAAATTAACACAGCGTTCTATGTTACAGCTGCAATGTCTTCCCAGTGTTCCCAGTCAAACAAAAGATTCGCATCGAACGACTTCGATTTTGCCGAACCAACGATCGCACCTCGACAGACTAGACTTCTGGCACGCCAGTATCAGCTGACTGCTTCAAATTTGAAATGGATCGATGTGGCTATAAATTTTAGTGGGAAAAACCTATGCGCTGTGGACATCAGGCTCACGGAATATTACGGGAATTTCGTCAACATGAGTGTGACAGCGTTTGATCGGATCCTGAATCAAGCTGAAAATATTAATCGAAAGCTAACATCGCTCCTCCCCACAACGACATATCCGCTCGATCAATTTGAAGGAGTCCGACTAGATTAGTCCAATGTATTGGAAGGCTGCGTTAAAAATTGCATCGGGCACGAAAAACGTAATTTTCATGAAGAGCACGTTTCACCAGTTGTGCTCTTTGGAAAATTGTATCCAAACTATATTGATATATTTCTAATAGTTTGTATAAACTGTAATCCTAATGGCGGGAGGTAAATAAATTTGAATACACATGTAGAATTATTTTTCTTTATTTAATCCAACAAATCGTCAACATTCTCCTCAAACATTTCGGCATTTGCATCCATCATCTCACCCCACAAATTGTACAGCGAGTAAACTTCGTGCATAGCACATTTATGCCTCCAACGCATCCCGTGGCTTGGACAGTGTGCTACGGCTGTAGTAAATATGTTGTAACATATCAAGCCGTCTCCGAATCTGATCGGCGCGCGCACCGGCAGCTCAACAGTACGAAGACCAGTGTGACGTCATCGCAGGTATAAATTCGGCACTGTCAGGCTACTCGTGAGCATTTGCCGCCTGTCGGGGTATTCTAGCTCATTTCGATCAATTCTTTGCAAAATCATACTGCGGGTCTTCACCGGGTGATTATTTAGCTTCAGTTTCAATTTAGAGTCAGATTCAGATGTAACGCCTGTCGGGTTAATCTAATTAAAATATTCAACTTAGCAACAGCCAAAGAATTATATATTTATAAGATCTTACGTACACTGTTGCTCAAGGGGTTATACTCAAATATCTTGTCGTGAATTATGAGACAATACGCGGTGGTGTTTGCCGGCACGTTAGTTTTACATTGAAAGTCCAGACGTATGTCCACCGAAGCGCTCTTAATCGATTCATTTTGTCTGGAACAGTCAATGACAGCGATTGGTGCGTGAGTTTTAAAGTCTTTTGCGGAAAGAGATGGATACCGCTCGCTGTTGTAGTAGGACTTGGAAAATTTATAATACATATCATAGAGCAGAGCGTACTGGTTTTTTTCGAAATTTAGATTCAGATTGTCATACGGGTAGGATTCAGAGTTCAGGTAGAGTTTAATGTCCGTAAGATAGCAGTGATCAAATTTGCTGATATCCTTCGCAACGTTGTTTTTGCGATCGGTTTGCAAAGCCAGTATGATGTAACGAGGTTTTTCCGTGTACGTAGACGTTTTGATAGCCCAAGTATGTTTATCGGTCGTCTGAAGCACTGGATATTCGTACAAGTCCCAAGAACGAAAACCTAGACTCAGAGATCTACCGCTTTCGAGAACGGCTGGTAGAGATAGTTTCTGTATATCCTCGACATTAATATGAGGCATCCTGCACTGCACTTTCAATAATTTGAATGTTAAATTATTCTTGTTCTCACCATTCATATAAATGTTCTTATCGGTTGGCAAGCGAATCAATATTAATTCATGTCGAGCGTTCATTACAACGCGTTGATAGTCTTCGCAAAACCCTAGCAAGGTATTGAGCGGTATACAACAGTTTACGTTAGGTTCCGTCTTCGACTTAACCGTGTTCGACAGATTCCATCCCGCCACGTCCAAAGTTCGACTTTTGTCGAAGTCCAGCGAAAGATCATTTTTTAACGTTGTAGTAATCCCTAAATTCTTACACTGATCTATCTCAACACCGTTCAATTCATAGCGAATTTCATCGAATAAAAATGCTCCAAAATTATTGCACAGAGTAAAATCTGTCACATCGTTAGCCCCCTGACACACACCCTCGATGTACAGATAGCTGTTGCAAGGCAGTACATATAAATCTTGCTGTTGAATCAGAATCCGAATTTCGTCGTTGTTGTCAAGCGATGAACTAGCATACGGATTATGCCCGTGGACTTCGACGCGCGTAATACTATTGTCGTATACGGGTTCAGAAGTTATATTTAGAACGTCGGCCATCTTTCAATATCTTAAGCCCCAAGGATCGTAGAAAATCTATGTTAGACTTTTTCAACGCTGCACCGCGATGACAGCGAGGTTTCGAATAATCGTCAAGTCCTCTACCCTCGACACTTTTTGTATTACTGCTCAAATTAGGTTCGCTCCCGGAATATTTGTATGCGCGCAGATGATTATGATTATTATAACAATTATTTGCACTGAAAATCAACATATTGAACTATTCTCCAGGTTTTATATGCAAACGTATTGTCACTTCTTCGCCGCGAAAATCAACCAACTTATTATTTTGATCCACTATATGCCGAGTGATATTATGTATGTTGCGCGTGCTTATCGGGATGTAAATGACGTTTGATGGTGATTCCATTATTTTATATCCCGGAGGTACGTTGGGAAAAAATTCATGAATAGTGTGATCAGCTCGCTCGTTGCTGAAAGCATTCGTAGTCAGGTTACATTGTATTCGCAATATTGAATGAATATGATATAACATGAATTTCACAATATATTCACATGAACTATGTCGACGGGGAAATCCGATTCGTGCGAACGATTAGGTTCCAGAACACGTCTTTTGAATCCCAACATTCTGCCAATGCTGTTTGGCTATGTAAAATCGATTTTGTAGTGACAACGTATCTCACTTTTCATAGTATTATGTGGGTATGACGATCGATTTGTTGTCGTCGTAATACAGCGTATTGTTCGAGTTTGAGATATTGGGGATGGAGTTGTAGGCTTAAAAATTTATTAGACCCAACACATATTGCACCTCGTTTTTCAGTGTTACCGGAGGAAAATAATCCACGCTGAGAGTCGAACTTTTACCGCTGAGAGTAAATGTCAGCGACATCGTTGCAACGCTACTGATGCTCGACTATTCCGGTGCAAGAGTTTTCTAGAAGAAATTTTAAACACAATTGCGGTGTCTCGCGGTCAATTCTTTTTCCCGCGAATACGCTATATCGTGCTCGCGGCAAGCCGCGTCCAGAGGATTTATACCGCGGTCGCCGCGAGCTTAACGTTTATCAAGATGAGTTCCGGGTCCGCAAAATTGATATCCGGGTATATGCAATTCGATGGGTTGATAGCACGATTCAGCAAGCCTCGACCACGTTTATTAGGCATCGATTTGCTCTAGTCGAGGATTGAGACGACACTAAACGTCGCACACTTTGAATGCATCTATAAATACTACTGACGCGAGGTAAAAGTTTTCAGTAGAGATGAAATTTGTCAAACAGTCGGTCGCGATTCGAATCGTCAACCTCGATCGTAGAATGGAATCGCAATCCATTCGTAAGCACGTATCTCTGCTACCCGACACGGTCAGATGTATAATCTGCGGGCCATCCAACTGTGGAAAAACTAATTTAATCATAAATCTTCTCGAGAGCCCTCACGGATTGCGATTTGAAAATGTTTACGTATTTTCAAAATGTATTCATCAACCTAACAAGGGGACCATCAAACCTGCTACAAACGGATTTCGATGAGTCTCAGGTATGTTGAAGGGGGACCCTTCCCGAGTACTAGGCTAACGGCAATTCATCCAATAAGCCTTAGTTTAGGAGCAAAATTTCGGGAAATCCCGATTTGTACCAGATATACCTCCCAGTTTTACACCTTGGCAAGCAAGAGAGCGTGGCGCAGTGGGCAAGGTCCCCGGCTGGCACGCTGGCGGCCCGGGTTCAAATCCCACTTTTTTTTTTTTTTTTTTTTCTCAATAATTTCTGGAACAAATTATTACAGGGAGAGAAATGACAATACAACATTTGGTAGTATTAGTTTTTATTAATCAAATAACGCGGTGTATATTATACATCAGTCGCTATTAATATATTATACACCGCGTTATTTAATTAATAAAAACTAATACTACCAAATGTTGTATTGTCATTTCTCTCTCTGTAATAATTTGTTCCAGAAATTATTGAGAAAAAAAAAAAAAAAAAAAAAGTGGGATTTGAACCCGGGCTGCCAGCGTGCCAGCCTGGGACCTTGCCCACTGCGCCACGCTCTCTTGCTTGCCAAGGTGTAAAACTGGGAGGTATATCTGTTACAAATCGGGATTTCCCGAAATTTTGCTCCTAAATTAAGGCTTATTGGATGAATTGCCGTTAGCCTAGTACTCGGGAAGGGTCCCCCTTCAACATACCTGAGACACATCGAAATCCGTTTGTAGCAGGTTTGATGGTCCCCTTGTAAGTACAAGTACTTGGAAAAATTGCTCGATCTCATCCCCGAAGTTCAATATCACACGTTCTCCAATAGCGGTGAAGTAATCGCCTTAATGCCGGCGACACAGACTTTTCGTGTCAGATCACCTACGGGAATCGTGACCAGTGTACAGTCACTCACACGCAGCGCGGACCAATCACAGCTATGTGTGAGCGATCGTAGCGCCTGTAGGTGAGGCGAACACGGGACACGAAAAGTCTGTGTCGCTGGCATAAAAGACACTTCACCCAACTCGGTGTTCATCTTCGACGATATAGCCTGCGATAAACAGGAAACCTTTCGAGCATATTTTTCAGCCGGCAGACATTCCGCAGTCGATTGGTTCTATCTGTCTCAGACGTATGCTCGCATCCCCAAACATCTGATACGCGACAATACCAATTTTATTATTCTTTTCAAGCAGGATCAGTTGAATCTCAAACACATATACAACGATCACGTCAACACGGACATGACTCTCGAACAGTTTCGAGAATTATGCTCCCACTGCTGGAAATCAAAGTACGGATGCGTTGTGATAGACAAGGATAGCTCTATAACGACTGGGAGGTATCGCAAAGGGTTCGACCAATTTCTCATGCTACCCAAGAATCAGTCGAGCTCTAGTTAGACTCTTGACAACATTGCAATGGCTGGCGAGACGAGTCGTACCGTGCAACAAATTAAACGAGATATTGCTCGCTTCAGCTATGCAATCAGAAAGAAATATATCGCTCTCAAGACCGATCGTGTCGAAACGGACCAGCAGTTGGAACGAAGCTTCAAACCCATTGTAGAACCATTGAAGACGTTGGTCGAGCAAGCTGTCTCTAACAACGCTTCTATAGAAAAGAAATTTAAGGGTAGGAGATACTGAAAAATGCCCATCTGAACCAATTGCTATTTTCAAATGAGGTTTAACACACATGTTTGCCATCTCAAAACATAGACATTGTGCAAATTTCAAGTCATTTGAAACAATAAGTACAGAGTTACTCCTCATAATGCTTCTGAAATAGCCTTTATTTGAAAACCTTCCATGCGTCTCAATTATTTTTGAATCTTGCTGGGCTTGCACACACATATTTCAGGCTGCCCAAGCCACAAACCCACGTCGGTTTTTAGAGATAGCTACGATACTTTGATTTTGACACTTTTTTTTATGAAAAAAAAAATTTATAATTTACATTTTTTTTTCTAAAATCCGTAATTTTGTCTCGATTTTCAAAATCCGACGTGGGTTTGTAGCTAGTGTGTGTAAGGAATGCACCCTGAAAATTGCAGAAGTCTTCGACAAAGACTAAGACGCATGGGACTTTTTCAAAAGGCAAAACCATAGTTCTGAGATAAATCGCTTTGAAGTTTTTTTTCAAATTATTCACAAAATTCAAGATTTTTATTACTGCATGATCCAAACTAGTTTCAGACGAGATTGCTAATAGTTTTAAAGCATGTGACGTTAAAAAAAAAAAAAAAAAAAATAGCTCGGCTCGCACAATATTTGAGTGGAATTCACATTTTTGGAATTTTCATCATGCATTTCAGAAATTACGATTTCAAGGAAGTTGGAAAGCATTATAAAGCATATAAATTATCAAAACCTGAAAAAATTTCAACATTTATATTTTAGCAGTTCGGTTGATCTAAACTTGGTCTTGTCAAGTCTAAGCAATTTTATCTGCGGGCAGCGAATCGTACGGTTGATGACTTGTAAATCTGGTTCTGTAAAATGAATACAAACATTTGGGAGAATATTGATTTGCTATATGAATTTCAATGCTTATCTCTGGTGAAGTGTGTGACCAAAAACTTCAATAAGATTTCCAACCGTAGAAAAACATATTTTGGAGTTGTTGTCTCATGGGAGTATACACACCTTGAAAATGATTTTTTTCCAAATCACTGCTATGCTCTGAGAAAACATTCTGGTGACTCAATTCTTCCACAGTTGATTAGTGCTATTTTGATACATGGTTCATGATTTTCTCAGATTTTATGTCCTCCGCTGAACCAAAATGTAGTCCACCGAAGCAAAAGTAGTTGTCGTAAGGTACAGTATGCTGCGTTGCATGAAATTTCTCCAAATTGGGGGAAATATTCTGTATGAATGTAATTTAGGGGCAAACCAATAATATTTCATGAATTCAAGTTCTAGACATAGAAATTTTTGATTGTAAGACTTTTTTTTCCATCGTTTTGGAAAAAATATTTTACAATCAAAAATTTCTATGTCTAAAACTTGAATATACATGAAATATTATTGGTTTGGCTCTAAATTACATTCATACAGAATATCTCCTTCAATTTTGAGAAATTTCATGCAACGCAGCAACCTGTACCTTACGACAACTACTTTTTCTTCGATGGACTACATTTTGGTTCAGCGGAGCACATGAAATCTGGAAAAATCATGAACTTTGTATCAAAATAGCACTAATCAACTGTAAAAAGACTGAGTCACTAGAATGTTTTCTCAGAGCGTATCAGTGATTTGAAAAAAATTATTTATTATTTTATTATTTTTTTTTTATTATTTTGTTATCTCACGTGAAAAATGCATCTCTAGTTACTTATTTTCACAAATTGAAATGACAATAACCGAAATATAGGAAAATTAGGAACTTCTACTGTAACATTATACGTTTTATTGAGTAAACGGGGCTTAATAATTTTTTTTTCGGTTCAAGGATTTGTGTACGTATAGATAAGGGTTCAAATAACACTTTTCCGTAAAAAAACCGAAAATCGATTTTTTTGAAATTATCGCACTCAAATTTCAGTATCTCCTACCCTTAAAGAGCAGGCAAAACGAGAGTTGTTCGAAGATATTGAGAACGTTGACCCGAACGTTGACCTCAACCTGGCATCTAGTTCCACCCCGCTGACAGGACCTCATACAAAGTACGGTAAAAAACGTAGACAGTCTCCGCTGAACGATAATAGTGCTAAAGGAGCTGTACGTTCACTGAAGCGAGGTCGATCAACCACCTATGATGACAACGTTTTTTTCCTACCCAATGAATTTGTGGGAGGGGTTTCACCACCTCCATCATCATCGTCTACGGTTCGAGATTTGGTGCGCACGCCCGAAGGTCGTAACGAGGTGCACAATTATTTGCAACACCAATTCGGTCCGATAGCCGGTAAATATCTGAAAAAGCTGGTCACCGACTCAAAAAATAAGATGGACACAACTTACGGCGTTCGCAATGAGGATGGAGCTTGGATGTTGGGTGAATCACCGTTTTCCGTGGACAACGATGACATCAACATAAAAGGCGTCAACTACAAGGGTACACCGGGGCTGTACGAATTAATATTCATGAATATACTGTTACGTTTCAGCTTTTACGAACCTACAGGTTGTAGTAAAAGTCGGTTGCTACGGGTTCGAAATTTATCTATTTTCTGAAAATTAATTTATTAAGTATTATTATGGACTCCTCGTACTGACAGGTGAGGAAAAGGATGGGTCTACCATGCAAAAGCCACCTCGTTCAGATTTTAATCTCCCTACGCTAGCTGCCGGACTCGGATAGGTTTAATTATCAAAGCCGTATTTGTTCTGAATTTAAGATTCAGAATTCTCTCTACAGAGCCGGGTTTTTACGCCAAGCCTGTCTCGCCTGCTATTGAATATTTTACTGATTAACTACAGATCCGGGTTTTTACACCAAGACTGCCTATCAGACTCGGGTTTCCAACGGTTGGCCCTCGAACACAGGTTTTTACGCCAATGTCGTTCGCTTCTTCCGTTGTTCGCCAAAGCTGTAACTACTCGGCTTATTCTGGTATTTAATACTGTCAAACAGGAAGATAAGAAAATACCAGGCAAATTTTATCAGTAGTAATTTGATTTCCTGTATTGTTAAATCAAATAAAATATCAACAAAAAAATCGTACAATATGAACTTATCCTATTTTAATCTATTTTAAAGGTTTCCTGAACCGTATTGATGTCTCTTACTTTAAGTCTTTGCAACAATGCTTCTTTAGCTAATGTTCGTTAGTATTATGTGTTTCTATACCCCTGTAGGTAGGATACTAGAATTGAATAAATTTATGTTTGAATTGTCTAAGTGATGTGAAGTTAATGATTCTACTTTATTGCCTTCGGAAGGTCCTCGGTACAATATCAAATGAGTCGCCTGGGATGCTATACCACGATTGCGCTCTATTAGGATACATGTGAGTCGCCTGGGTGCTATACCACGAGTGCGCTGTCGAGCTCTGTCGACGCGTGTTTATATACTCTTCTGCTTACGCTTGTGACGTCACAAGCGTCGCTCGCTTGTCTATCCGAATTTGTCCAGTTTTTCGGTGTTCACGCCGACCAATCACCGTTGTCTAGCATCGTGACGGTCGGACACGTTACAATACCTAACAACCTCGTGTACACCGACCACGACTTGGCAACTTATAAAGATATTTTAAGTCGAACTCAGGTATACAAACGTAATTTCGCCCCCAATCAACAGGTGAGAGGTAACAAAGGTTGTAAATATAAAGAAATTATCTCCAAACTCGTTCCAACGGTTTCCCGAATTGGGACAGGTTCGTTAGGATCTGGACTCCTCCCCATGGGGATGGATGTAACCGACAACGGTGTGGACTACGTTTATTGGAACGATCTGGATGAGATAGTGGAACGTTTGCAATTACTGATCGCTTCAAAATCTGCCGGCCATACCGGTCACGACAACGAAATTGAGGCTATTCTTGAAGAATTACGCGAAGAGAAAATCATTAAATAGGAGCTCCGACGCAAAAGTTGATCAGTAGCATCATGCCTGTCAACAAATTTGGAAGACAGACCGCACCCGACAAAAGCAGGGTTAGAAGACGTTACGAGTCACTTCTACCGCACGTCGATCGAGAGGAATTGAACTTTCACGCCATTTCTAAATTGTGCGTAAGTCGTAAAACGAACGATCTCGCGTTTGAGGCTCATCATCTCCAATCTCAAAGTTTCCCAGGACGCTGACGACGCTGCTAATAAACGTTACGTGGACCTGAAAACAAAGTCTTTAATAGTTGAAGTTGCACGTTTAACCCTAAAGCTGGCTACGCTGGCGGACGTGGCGAAGATCGTAATTTCGGATAAATCTCAATCATGAGTACTGAGAAAAAACAGTTGGTCAAAGAGCTTCACGCTCCAGCTAGACGTAACTTTGCTCGCAGAAAAGTACTCGTTCGAGGTTTCGACGATTTGTGGCAGGCTGATCTCGTCGACATGCAGGTGTATGGAAAATTCAACAAGGGTATGAAGTACATCCTAACTGTCATCGACGTGTTGTCTAAATACGCTTGGGCGAGACCGTTAAAAACTAAGAACGCTAAAGATGTTGCCGAAGCATTCGAATCTATTTTCAAAGAACGTCGGATACCTCGAAACCTGCAGACGGACAACGGAAAGGAATTTTACAACGCTGTTTTTAAGAATTTAGTTGATAAATAGAAGATTAATCATTATTCAACGTACAGTGTTATGAAAGCTTCGGTAGTCGAGCGTTGGAACGGAACCTTGAAAAACGATATGTGGAAAAATTTTACATTCAACGGATCTGACCAGTGGCTTGATATGTTGGCAAACCTTGTTGCTAATTATAACTGAAAGAAACATCGAACAATTAATATGGCGCTGGAGAAAGTCACACCTAAAATCGCTAAAACGCTTTTGTCAACGGTTGACAGTAATATAAAATCTGTTCCACCTGCTAAATTCAATAAAATGGATTACGTGCGCATGAGCAAATATAAGAGCGCGTCTGCAAAAGGTTATACACCTTATTGGACTATCGAGGTTTTCAAAATCGTTGAAGTTAAAAATACGAATCCTCGAACCTATATTCTAGAAGATTCTGAAAGTGTCCCAGTGTTGGGAGGGTTTTACGAATACGAGTTAAAACTAACCAAGTATCCCGATGTTTATTTAGTTGAAAAAGTTTTGAAAACAAAAGGTTCGAAGGTTTTAGTCAAATGGTTGGGTATGGATGTTTCGCACAATTCGTGGATTGATAACAATAACATTTTATAACTCTGTCTCTTTATTATAACCATTACTATACTACTATTATACACACACAATTATTACAATAAAGATTTAAAATTTATACTACTACTATCGAGTGCTGTTTTTTTTTTTTTCTCACAGACCCCCCATACTTTTTAGCCGTTTCGCCAGGCTCACCTTCATGTAGCATGCTCGATTGTATCGATCGAGATGGCCCGTTTGCTCAACTTCCTCGCCGTAGCGCTCGGTGAGTGTTTGCACCGTCTCCCTACAGCTTAGAATACGATCGTGTTCGAACCTACTCATTACAAGCACGTTGTGGATCTCTTCCTCACACCCTTGAGTCTCGTCTGAAATCAAAGCAGAATATATATAGTCGAGGAGGCCATAGAAAGTCTGACACGGCGGCGGCGGCGGCGATATATCTTTATAATATATCTCTCTATATTATAAAAATCTCTCGCCGCGGCCGTCGCCGTGTCAGCAAAGAAACAAAAGAACAACGAAACAAAGGAATTCTGGGAAAAACCCAGAAACAAAGAAACAAAAGACATTCTTTTGTTTCTGGGTTTTTCCCTGAATTCCTTTGTTTCGTTGTTCTTTTGGTTCTTTGTTTTTTTTGTTTCTTTGTTCTTTTGTTTCTGGGTTTTCCCAGAGTTCCCGGGTTTTCCCCAGAATTCCTTTGTTTCGTTGTTCTTTTGTTTCGTTGCTCTTTTGTTTATGGGTTTTTCCCAGAATTCCTGGGTTTTCCCTAGAATTCCTTTGTTCTTTTGTTTCTTTTTTCTTTTGTTCCCCCATAGATTTTCAAGGTCAAAGGTCAAAGGTCAAAGGTCCTGGGTTTTCCCCATAGATTTTCAAGGTCAAAGGTCAAAGCTCCTGGGTTTTCGCCATCGATTTTCAAGGTCAAAGGTAAGAGCTCCTGGGTTTTTCCCATCGATTTTCAAGGTCAAAGGTCCAAAGGCCAAAGGTCCTGGGTTTTCCCCAGAATTCCTAGGTTTTCCCCATAGATTTTCAGGGTGAAAGGTCAAAGGTCCGGGGTTTTCCCCACAATTCCTGGGTTTTCCATAGATTTTTAAGGTCACAGGTGTAAGGTAGATAGGTTGTCGGTTTAAAGAAAAAACCGAATTGCTTTAGCATCCGGAAAACCAAATTCATTTAGATTCGCTCTGTGTATAGTGAAATATAAAGGAAACAACCACTGATTAATATTATAACTGGATAGCCGATCGTGTATGACATATAAGCCGAGCAGTGAGGCCAGTTAAGTGTCCTTTTTTTTACGCTATAGATCTATATTAGATATAGTAGATCAGGATTATCCACTGATAGTAATGAATAATAAATACTGAATAATCTTGAAATTATTAAGAATCACTCCTACTCTTTGTAAAATAAATACTATTATGATAATACAATTATAATATATGTTAATCTTTATTTTATAGTAAATTGAAAAATCAGTAAATATAGATAGATAAGTAGATAATATCATAGTTATAATATACATCAATGTTTATTTGCGATCGCAATTTAACATAATAATTTTAACAAATAATCACATTTTAACTTACTTAATTATTTTATTATTTTAACAAAACTAATTAATTAATTAATTAATTAATTAAGTAATTAATTAATCAGAAACTATAAAAATGATCACACTAAGTAAATAATAGATCTGTATAGATCAGGATTATCCACTGATAGTAATAAATAATAAATAGTAAATAATTTTTAAATTATTAAGAATCACTTCTACTCTTTGTAAAATAAATACTATTATGATAATACAATTATAATGTATGTTAATGTTTATTTTATAGTAAATTGAAAAATCAGTAAATAAGTAGATAATTAATTAATTAATTAGAAACTATAAAGGGGGGGGCGAAGCCCCTATATATATATTTATTGTTACTAAATTAGCTTTTGAGGGCTAATTGTAATTATTTAAAGAAAGGCTCGAGCAGATTAAGTTGGATAAAATGTGGGTCCTGAGTTGAAATAAGAGATTCAAGTCGAAGAAAATATATTTGTCAGGGAAATTGAATATATTGGGAGATGCGAGAAAATGTGTGTTTACAGTTTGAAGTGTGAAACAGCACTGTTTTTATAATAATGTTTTACTTCAGTTATTTAATATTAACGAGTCATTTATTTGTATTCATTTATCTTCTATGACTGCTAGATGATGCGAAGTTTAGAAATAGAATGTAAAAGTAATCTCCTAGTAAAGATAAAGAGGAAAATCAATCTTTGTAACATTACCCCCCCTCCAGAAGAAGAGTCGTCTCGACTCGTTAAGTCAAAAAAAAAAAAAAAATCAAAAATGAAATGAGAAATAACAATCGAGCAGTCATAAAGAGTGTGTGTGTGCTCTTTTTTTTGGGGAAGTTGGAGCTGTGGCTCAAAAGTTCAAAACTACCCAGAAACTATCTGACATTCGTCCCGCCCTGCAGTCCCAAGGTAAACCACAGAAAACCTTGAGAAGATAGTTGAGCTTTAATTTTATCAAAGTGAAATATAATGAGTATAAAAAAATGTTCGTTCTTCAGTCTCAAAGATCAGGATTAGATGAGGATTAGGTGAAGATCAAATAAGGTCCTGCGAACTGAAAAAAAATAGGCAGGAGCGGACCGGAAAGAAACAGGAACACAAGAATCATCAACGATCCGAGTTGCTGTTCTTGAATAGGTCAGCTTCAAACCTTCATTGGGAAAACAAATATGAGTTTCACGAATAACAAGGCGTTTGCAATAACAAATACATGATGGAGTCATGTATTACTTAATTGTGATATTTAAATAGTTTTGGTGATAAATAAATAAAAGGAACGATCTTATCTGAGACAGGAACACAAATTGGGCCAGGAAAAGATTGGAAATCGTATATCCAGGTACCAATTTGAAGAGTTCTGAAAAAGACTTAAATTCCTAGGGAAAAGGTCATGGTTAGAGACAATAGTTCGCTCGAATCTCTCTGCTCTTCATAAAGAATTTGCGACTACCCCGTGTGATAGGACAACCGTTCACACACGAAAAACAAGAAAGGGGCGCTAAAATGATTCATAAAAGTCCCGCGAAAATCTAAGAGCCACTAACTTAAAATCTATTAAAATCAATCATCGATCATGACGAAATTCAGACGGTAAAATTCTAACCTCAAAATTGAAATTGATCGTAACCTAACCATCCTAACTTCTAGAGATATCCATAACCTCGCAAAATTGTTTATAAACATCTTCTGCTGAGGAAGCAGCGTCTAAGATCAAAACAGGAGCAGGAAGAACCGAAAATGATTTGTTGATTAACCGATCTTCATGCACTTCGTGAAGTAATTGAAGATAAACTAAAGAGATAGCGTCTTCTTCGCTTCGAGCGCGTGAAAGGACGCGAGAATAGGCTATTTTAGGATCTAACCTCAAATAAACAATAAGATCAACTTCAAAATTAATAGAATTCTCTGTAAATCTACGAGTATTTTCTAGCAAAAGTTGAGCTTCCACCTCTTTAAAATCTTTCTGTCTCCTACGAGCTTCTACGAAACAATTACAACTATAAATCGACCTTTCCATAATTTTGGTAGACAACTGAGTTTGAACGAGATGTCTATCGGACATGGTCATCAACGCGTGATGCTGGAAAAGATACGCGTATTGAGAAGGATCTTTATACATTTCTTCTAGAAGATTTAAACCAGCTACATCCCGATAAGAATCTAATGGCTCTAATAAAGTTAAGATATCTGGATATTCTAGAAACCTTTTTGTGAATGTGATTTTACCACAACCTATATTTCCCTCAACCAGGATAGTCAGGGGTCTAGAGTCTTTTCGTCGAACACCAAAAGGAAGATCCCCGGACCATCTGGAAGAGAATAAGAGAATACACTTCATTGAAATCAATCCGACGAGGTTCTGCTACTTCCTGGTTCAGAAACTACTTCGTAAGGGGCAAGACGGTCTAAATGAACAACTTTGGGTTTAGAACGTGAGGAACGTTGTATTCTATAAACGACATCATTGATTTTTTTAACTATCTCATAAGGACCTTCCCAGTTAGATTGAAGTTTAGGACAACGTCCTTTTTCCCTACGAGGTTGGAACAACCATACTAAATTGCCTGGTTGGAAATGAAGATTTCGAGCCCTAATGTCATATCTTGCTTTAACACGATCTGAAACTAAATGAACCTTATTTCGTGCAGAATTATGAATTTCTTCTAACTTTTCTTGTATGTAGGCACCATATTGAACAGGTGAGAGTTTAGAAGAAGGAATAGGTCCCTTTTCTAGATCTGCGGGAAGACGAAGATCTCTTCCCATCAGCATAGAGGCCGGAGTACAACCGGTTGACTCATGCGTGGCAGATCTATACGACAAAAGGAATAGGGGAATCCATTCGTCCCAATTCTTCTGATCTTCATCTATATAAGAAGACAAATACCTAAAAATTGTTCTATTCAATCGTTCTACCATACCGTCTGACTGAGGATGCAGCGGGGTAGTACGAGTTTTTCTAACTCCTAAAATTTCTAATATCTTGGCCAGGAGCATGGCTTCAAAATTACGACCCTGATCTGTATGGAGTTCTAGAGGAGCTCCATATCGACAAACAAATTCTTTAACAAAAGCTCTAGCTACTGTGTCGGCTTCTTGGTTGGGAATAGGAACGACCTCTGGCCATTTAGTGAAATAATCTGCGATCACTAATGCGTATCGATTTCCAGATCGCGTGAGAGGAAGAGGACTGAGAATATCCATGGCTACCCTTTCAAATGGGGCGTCAACATTGTAAACCTGAAAGGAGCTCGTTCCTCTGTCTCGCGGACCTTTCTTCGCCACGCAAATAGTGCAAGAACGACACCAGTTTTCTACATCATAACGACAACGCGACCAAAAATAACGTTCTCTAATTCGATTTAAAGTCTTGTTTGAAGCAAAATGTCCTCCGGATGGTGAATTGTGATGATCTCGAAGGATGTCCACAATTTTCCTCTTAGGCACTAACAATTGCCACGTTACTCCTTTTGCATCCGGGGATTCCCACGTCCAGTATAACAAACCCTCGTGTAAATGGATTGAATCCCATTGAGCCCAATAAATCTTCAAATTTTGGTCAACTGAAGATATTTCTTGCCATTCTGGCTTTGTTTCAGCTTCTTTCCAGGTTCGGAGTTGTGAGAGAATTTGGTCTTCGTGTTGCAACCGTTTCCACTCTTCTTTATCTCCTTCGAGAGAGATCTGTCGAATTCTAACTTCAGGAATCCTCTGCTTTTCTAAACGTGCACACTGTTTGCAATCGTCCGTTTCGTCACAGGGTCTTCTTGAAAGGGCATCAGCGTTCCCATGAAGTATTCCAGCGCGGTGTTAACGTCAAAATCGAATTGGCCTAAAGTCTCTAACCATCTAGCGAATTGGCCTTCCGGAGACTTGAAAGAAAGCAACCACCTCAAGGAAGCGTGATCCGTACGGACTAAAAACTTCCTTCCGTATAAATAGTGACGAAAATGAGAAATTGATTTAACTACAACAAGGAGTTCCCTACGAGTCACGCAATAGTTCCTTTCAGTTTTACTCAAAACCCTACTAAAGTAACTAATTACGCGCTCTTGTCCATCTTGAACCTGAGATAGAACTGCTCCTATTCCAGTAAGAGAAGCGTCGGTATCTAATACAAACGGAAGGTCTATCTTTGGATAAGCTAAAATAGGTGAAGAAGTCAAACGAGATTTTAATGCAACAAAGGCTTCTTCGCAATTCGGAGTCCATTCAAAAGCAATCTTAATTCCAGTGAGGTGATGGAGAGGTCTAGTGATGGTGGTGAATCCTTCGACGAATCTTCGGTAGTAGGTACAGAGACCTATAAAACTCTGAACCTGTTCTTTGTTAGTTGGTCGTGGCCAATCCGAAACTTTTTCGATCTTTGCAGGGTCTGTTTTGACTCCTGAAGCTGAAACAACGTGTCCTAAGAAGTTCACTTCTTTTTGGAAGAGATGACATTTCTTTGGGCTCATCTGAAGTCCGACCTGTTGTAGACGGAGGAAGACTTGACGAAGATTCTCCGAATGCTCTTCAAAAGTCTTTCCAAAAACGATTATGTCGTCTAAGTAGACTAAACAGTTCTTCCCGGTCAATCCTTGGAGGACCGTCTCCATAGCTCGCTCAAAAGTAGCTGGGGCGTTACATAGTCCGAAAGGCATGACTTTGAACTGCCATAATCCTCCTAATCCCGTGACGAAGGCGGTCTTCTCTTTATCCGCTGGATCCATCTCAATCTGCCAGTACCCACTTTGAAGATCAATTGTGCTGAACCATTGAGCACCAGCAATTAAATCCAGAGTCTCGTCGATTTTCGGAAGAGGGTAGGAGTCTTTCTTGGTTAGGTCGTTTAATTTCCGATAATCGATGCAAAATCTCTTCTTTCCGTCTTTCTTGTTTACGATGACGATCGGTGAAGCCCAAGGACTAGAAGACGGTTCGATGACGTCGTTCTTCAACATGTCTTCTACTAATTTAGCCACTTCTTCTCGTCCATTGATTGGTAGTCTTCGAGCAGCTTGTTTAAAAGGAAGATTTTCTCCTATGTCGATTTTATGACGGACTAGAGTACAACGACCTAAACTATCTCCGTCCTTAGCGAAAGATTCTTTAAAATCTGACATGAGATCTACGAAATTTTCTACGTGATCTTCTGTAAGGTTCTTGCATGAACGATCTAACAAATTTTCAAATAGAGTAGGAGAATCAGTGTTGGTAGAACTAGTTATTTCGCGAATTCGCGGAAGTGAATTGATCAGAGGGACTTTCGATCTATTTACTAAGAGAGAGATCTGGTTATGACCAGAGGTTAACGAATTAGTGGCTGTGGAAATAACACATTCGTGTTTAGAAAGAAAATCCAACCCTAAAATGCCATCATCCTCTATATCAGCTATACAGGGTGTCCCAGAATTCGCGACGAATAACTTACAGGGTAAATCTTGATCGAAAACGGGATCGAAATTTCCTTAGCCGTTTTTTCCGGTAATGCTTAGATTTCTCGTTATAATTATTTTAATTTCAGTCAATAACGTGCGATTTAAGAACGGGCGCTTGTCGGTGTGATCGCCGCTTGGTTGTGTGCACTTTGTTTCGCGGCGACAATAGGCTGGGAGACGCGCATACAACCGAGCGGTAATCACATCGACGAACGGCCGTTCATAAGTCGCGCGTCGTTGGTTGGATTTGAAATAATTATAACGAGAAATCTAAGCATTACCGGAAAAAACGGTTAAGGAAATTTCGATCCCGTTTTTGATCAAGATTTACCCTGTAAATTATTCGTCGCGAATTCTGGGACACCCTGTATATACCGCGTGAGGTGAGGTAATGATTCCAGCTACATTTATTTGAATGGACCGTTGTCCCAAAATCGGGGTATTTTCTTCGGTAGCTGTTCTTAAAGAGGTTAAAGGGAAATTATTCTTAGTGGAATCTAAAAGATCCGAACGAACCACTGTAACTTCCGCGCCGGTATCTATAACCCAGAGACAATCAACACCATTTACGGTGCCCCAGGTATATAGACCGGTTTGGCGAAGACCCCTTGTTAGAAATTGACATGGGTTAGAATTATTTTTGCAAGGACCACTAATGTTAAATTCTTTCGATGATTTTAGTCCCACTGAATCATCAGAGTCTAGTTTTTTGAGGTAGAAGGTTGGGAATGAGAGGAATCTTTGTTCCTCCATGAAGCGTTATTTGAATTTGAATTAGAATTGGAATTCGAATTTTGATTACTATTGTAGTTCTTTTGGGGATTATTAGAATTCATTTCATTTTTCCTTTTTAAAGTATAACAGTCTTCGATATTATGACTGTCTTTTTTACAATATCTACAGAACTTTGAAAATCCTTTGGAACTGTTTGTATTCGAATTTTTTGAGGCGCGATGCTGCTCGGGAGTAGTTTTATTTCGATTATCGGAAGAAGAATCTGTTGTTTTTATCTGTCTCACGCGACCTGCTCCTAAATATAATTTATCCATAGCTTCAATCTCTAATCCTCGAATGACTGCTTCTCTAAGAGTTGTGGGTCCCGCCAATCCGAGAGCATGTTTAAGTTCACTATCTTTCACTGCATTAATAAACCGCGAGCAAGCTAAACGGTCTCTTGTTGATTCAGAACAATCTGGCAAAGCTACCCTAGCCATTCTTTCTATATCGAGTCCCAGATTAGCGAGACTCTCATCTTTATTTTGTCGCCTATTTTCTAATTGGGTTAAATGAAGTTTTTGAAGGTGTTCGTCTCCGAATCTTACTTTCAAAGCTGAACTGAGCTTGTCGTAATTTTCTAATTCTTGATTAGAAAGAGAGGTTAATACTGCTAGCGCTGAACCTTTGAGGTTAGCTGCTAAATTCCCGGCTTTAATTGCTGTACTCCATCCATTTAATTTTGCAACGATTAAAAATTGGCATTCGTATTCGGCCCATGAGGTGGTACCGTCAAAAGTTGGTACGCGAATGATAGGATTTTTTTTAACAAACTCAGTTCGGCTTTCTACGTTGATTGGAAGAACCGGCCTATCATTATTCTCGCGGTTACTCCCGGCGCTTATTTCTTGTCGTACAATATCACCGATTATGTCGCGAAAATTATCCAGCGTGTTAGGAAGTCGAGTGGGTGAGGATCTTAGGATCTCATCTTGTGAGAGATGGTCCCCGCACACTCGGTCAGGCCTAACATAAAAAGAGGGAGTTCTTACCCCAGGAACGTTTACAGACCTCTCAATTATTGGGACTTGTTCCAATTGATGCCGAACCAAGGAAAGTCGTCGAGGGGTTGGGATGGGGGAAATGCGATCTGGAAGACGGGGAAGTAAGCTTTCTAAGCTGCGTTGAAATGTCAGCAGGTGCGCGTCTCGATCCTCTTTTTGAGCGGCGCGTTGAGCCTCTCGTTCTTCTCGTTGGGCCTCACGGTCTCGTTCTCGCTCTTCTCGTTGGGCTTCTCGTTCTTCTCGTTGTCCCTGAAGAAGGAGTTCGGACTGGCGTTGTTGAGCGGACATCAGCATTTTTAGTATTGATTCCATTTGGCTCATTGGGTCCGTCAAAGGTTGTTGGGGGGTGATTAGCCGGGATTCGGCTGATTGGTTTGGATTTGAAGTAGATGCAGAGGATTCGTCCACAGGAGGAGATTGAGCTGCGCTTCTAGTATTCCGACTCATTTTCCAATATATTTCGTTTTTAAGTAATCAAGTTATAAGTTTTCAAGTTCAAGACTTGTAGCACTTTTAATTCAACTCAGTAATCCCACTTCTGACACCAGTGTTACTAAATTAGCTTCTGAGGGCTAATTGTAATTATTTAAAGAAAGGCTCGAGCAGATTAAGTTGGATAAAATGTGGGTCCTGAGTTGAAATAAGAGATTCAAGTCGAAGAAAATATATTTGTCAGGGAAATTGAATATATTGGGAGATGCGAGAAAATGTGTGTTTACAGTTTGAAGTGTGAAACAGCACTGTTTTTATAATAATGTTTTACTTCAGTTATTTAATATTAACGAGTCATTTATTTGTATTCATTTATCTTCTATGACTGCTAGATGATGCGAAGTTTAGAAATAGAATGTAAAAGTAATCTCCTAGTAAAGATAAAGAGGAAAATCAATCTTTGTAACAATATAATAATATAATAATATATATATAATAATACTAGGGGGGCTCCGCCCCCCTGCGCGCTACGCGCGCCAACCCCCCACATTCTAATTTGTGTCAGTTGTTTCTAAAACCCAAATAATCCGTGGATTTTATGTTCTTCGTATTCCTCGTTGTCCAGGTCGTTCGCCAAGTATTTCTAGTAGTCCAGGTCCTCGGCTTCGTAGTTCTCGTTGTCCAGATCGTTCAGTGAGTATTTCTCGTAGTCCGGGTCCTGGGCTTCGTAGTTCTCTTAGTCCAGATCACTTGCTAAGTATTTCTTCGTATTCCTCGTTGTCCAGGTCGTTCGCCAAGTATTTCTAGTAGTCCAGGTCCTCGGCTTCGTAGTTCTCGTTGTCCAGATCGTTCAGTGAGTATTTCTCGTAGTCCGGGTCCTGGGCTTCGTAGTTCTCTTAGTCCAGATCACTTGCTAAGTATTTCTCGTAGTCCAGGTCTCGTACTCCAGGTTGTTCGACAAGTATTTCTAGTAGTCCAGGTCCTCGGCTTCGTAGTTCTCGTTGTCCAGGTCGTTCAGTGAGTGTTTCTCGTAGTCCAGGTCCTGGGCTTCGTAGTTCTCTTAGTCCAGGTCACTCGCTAAGTATTTCTCGTAGTCCAGGTCCTCGGCTTCGTAGTTCTCGTTGCCCAGGTCCTTCGCTTCGTATTCCTCGTTGTCCAGGTCGTTCGCTAAGTATTTCCAGTGTCCAGTTCTTCGCCTTCGTAGTTCTCGTTGTCCAGGTCGTTCACCGAGTATTTCTCGTAGTCCAGGTCCTCGGCTTCGTATCTCTTGAAGTCGTGTGTAGAAATTATTAAGATATATCGCCGCCGCCGTGTCAGACATTTTGGGCTCTCCTCGGCTCTCCTCGGCTATCCTCGGCTCTCTCCGGTTCTTTTCGGCTATCCTCGGCTATCTTCGGCTATCTTCGGCCGATTTGAGCGTGGTCGAGGAAGCCCAGGGCAAGAGGAAGGCGGGGGGGAGGGGGGAGCCGAGCAGGGTCGAGGAGGCCTTGGAATCCGACACGGCGGCGGCGGCGGCGGCGGCGGCGGCGGCAGCGATTGAATTATATAATATAGAAGGATATATAGTATATATATATATACTTCTTTTACGTTGATACATCATATCCATACTTGTCAAATCTTACCCAGGCTATCGATCTGCGTGGTGTTGTTTATAATTGATTCATATTCGGAGTCGCACTTATCGTTGAGATATCTTAACGATATCGCAGTCTTTGCGTTCTCTTTTATAGAATTTTGAATCCTGGCGATGTTGTACAGACATCCTGTCACTATTTGGCGGGCGTGGTCTAAAACTTCGTATGCATCATGTTTCTTACCGAAACATATGCTTATCGCCGTTTGAGCTGTAAGTTTTTAGACCGGTTAGCGAATATTATATACCGAGACAATCAGGTGAAAGTTGTCATCAATTTGCGGTTCTTAGATCCGGTAGGTTTTTCAGGGTGTGGGAGAAACGGTAGATCTTTGTGAACATCGTGTAATTTTGTCGGATAGATGATATCTACTTCTAGAATGTATCCTATGTCCGAAGTTTCGCTCACAGCTTTTAAATCGAAAGAATCCACGTCATTCATACAGCTAAAATTTTTGTAAGGTAGAAATTGCGACATAGCCTAACCGTATAAATTATTGACGTCGAAATACATTAGATAAGTTTCCGGAGCAGTCTCATCGCGATCTTTCATATAAAGGTTGTCCGCCTTGCCATATCGATTGCAACATTGACTCAAACTTCCTCGTATACCTCTTTCCGCAAACAAAACCATATCTATATCTGTGAGTAGTTCTAGTCGGATCTTGGTAAGTTTTAGCATAGCGTCCCAAGCCAATCCGGGGATGGTATAATAGTGAGCTGGATCCAAATCGTAGTTGTTTAAACAGCTTTTTCTGAAATTCTCAAACACATCCGACAACAGCAACACATCGGTTTTCAGATACAGATCGCTGTACTCGCCTAGCGTGCGTATTTCAAAGTTTTTCCACACAGTTTGAGCATGTAAAAGTCTTGATCCGAAATGTTGTCGTCTGCGAGTTTGTTATAAAATTTCTCGATCGAGGGTAGCATCGTTTCGGACAGTTTACTGACCGCTGACATAACCGTACGGGAAACACCTTTTCCACACTGCGTGCGCAAAGTTGAATTTTGAAAAAAACTGAAGCTCATAAACCTGAATGAATCCACAAAACGTAATCGTAATCTAGTATTGGCAACTTTCTTTGTAAACGATATATATTTTTTCTTGTTCAAGGGGATCACCTCTATTTCACCTTCAAAAGCTGTGGCTATCTCCTCTATCATGAAATGCGAGTCGTAGGATGTCAAGTTGTGAAAAATGATTGGAATGACATGACTCGAAACGAATCGAAACGACAGATTTTAGCTCGTATGAATTCATTCTTTTACAATTCTGTCATCAGAATCATCGGTTTAGGATTTGTCAACATAGTTTCCAGGTTTTCCGAGAATTGCTTCATTCTTTCTGCAAACCGTAGAGCGCATTCGACTCCTCGAAAGAAATCGTAGGCGGACAGCGATTCTTCGAAACTACAGTGAATATAATATCCCACGCTGTATGCCGTATGCTTCTGATACGCACGAGTTTTATCGCCCCATTTAACGTCTTGAACCGTTTCCAACATACATTCGAAATCCGCGTAAACTACGAAGGGTACATTGTCTTTAAGATAATGATTCTTGAATTCTAACCATTTATCCGTTTCCACAGGTAGTTTTACCGCGCAATTATTAATCGTTGAACAATCTACGGTATGTTTTGTTAAAGATTCGTCGCTATAAAAGTGAGCTAAACATCTGCTGCAGAGAAACATTTCATGTTTGACGGTAATTTGACTGGAAATAAGTCTTGAGAGGTTTTTAATAAGGCAGAAGTGGGACTGCGCATCGTCGGAAATCATCAGCAGATTTATATGTCGAGTTGCTAGGTTTGATGTGAGGTATATAGGTGCTACGTAGAAATATTCGTCTCGGATCGTGTATACGTTGATTGATAGATTGTTCTGACTCTCAAACCGTTTTATTTGATTCAACGTCATCGGAAAACTGATATTTTTAACGTTCAGAACAGTTTTATAATGAGGATACGAAGATTGTCTAGAAACATTCGAAGCGGCTGGGTGTAAGGCTGCTACAACGGCCCATGCGAAACAAGCGTCATCGCTAGTTTTAATATTTATAACAGTTTTTTTCGCTATAATCGCTGGAGGTAGATCTATAAATCCAGATCCACGTACAGGTTCGCACTGGTTGAAGTTTACGGTCAGGTTAATTATACTGCGCAATGCCCACCCGCTGTCTCGTTCTTGGAACTCTTCCAACTGGTGTAGAATAGATTGAACGACAAATTCTTGGTACCAATTGTTTAAATCGGTCATCATCAATATTTGTTTCGTCGGAGTATGGAAGTATTTGATGTCCGTACTCTCCTTGGTCACAAATTCTCCGGATAACACTAGATCAATTTTCACGCACCGATATTTTTTCTGCATATTTCTCAGACGAGTGCAAATTGTAGATTTAACATCGTCGAGAAATTGTTTGACGTCGATATGTTTTAGATTGGTGATGAGACCGGTTCGAATACGGTTGGCAAATGCTGATTCAATCCTGCCAGATATATGTACGAGGTTTTTTCCGGTTCGCAGGGTTCAATCCGCGGCCTGTTAAAATTTTTTGCGCGATCACCGTCTTATAACTTTTCATTCTACGTATGCGAGTTTCATAATTTTGTTTGGATTCGGTGTACCGCGTTGTTTTTATTCTCGCGTGCAAAACGATTTAACAATGTTATCACAGTTTTTCATAAACCTTTGACATACTTCAGGATTAGCACTGTTTAGAAGGATCTTAAATTGTTCGTTCAGATTGTTTTCCATACGTATTAGAATGTCGTCAGCCACATTTCTGAGTATGTTAAGATCCTAGCTCCCCGTTGAGCTGACGTACAAGGGTAGTCGAGTGTTTGAGCGCGTTATGAAAGAGATTTTTCTTTATATACATCAGGTTTTCTGGAGGGTTTGTGGGATAAATTGCATCTGCAGTTAGAATGTTTCCGCTTCATGATTATTCATGCATAATCGGTGTAAAGTATCAGATATAAGCAATGTATGACTCCGATTTTACTCCACTCGGAGGGTGATAATAATTTGAAATGATTCACAATTACTTAGGGGGAGCGCGCACGCACGGACTTTTTACCAGGTATAGCGATTTTACGGATGAGGCTACCAGCTGATGTTGTGTAAGTCTGTTTTATCATCCGCGGTAGGGTAACACATCTGCATAGCATTATACACCTCGGTTAGAAAGTTTGCAAACCTTCTCAGGTTGGAGGGAGGGCGGGAAGACGTGTGTATAATTTATTTTCTGACTCGTACAGCTCGTAAAGTTCAATAGTTCAATGATCGGAGAAATCTGTGTAATAGTTTTGTCTGAGACTGTAATTGACACGCTTACCTGAGATTGTTACTGATAAGATACCCCCTTGTTGATCGAAGAGGTTTAATGAGTATAATTGCCAACTTCCTGCTCATAGGGGTGAATATTTAATGAGGTCAATTATGATATTTGCATATTTATATACGTGTGAGGTAATTATGTATGCGTGTATCCATGTGCACTAACACGCAGTGATCCAGAAGTAGCGGATCCCTACTACTTCAGGTCAATAAAGTGGCGATTACAGTGGAGAAGTGAATAAAAACTATTTTAGTTTGAATAGTTTTTTTTTACATAGACCGGGCGTAAAGTGGAACTTTACGCTCGCAAAACAGGGCGTAAAGTGCATACTTTACGCCTACTGTGACGAAAACAATTTTTTACCCGACTACGATAAAATGACCATATTCCATCCTTGAAATACGGGAGGAAAGTAAGCAATTTTTGACCAGAGGGAAGAAAAAGTCGATTTGCGGGCAAAAAAGTAAATTTAGCGGGAAAAAAAGTAGATTTTGCGAGAAGAAAAAAACTTCAAGTTTGACCGATTCTAGGTTTGATTGATTAAATTGCTGTGTTTGACTAGTGGATGCAATATGGTAATTTTATCTAGTCGGATAAAAAGTAATATATGCTACACGGGAGTACGTGATTTTTGCCGAGTGCGAGGTTTGCTGCCCGAGCGAAGCTGCCCGAGCAAACCTCGCACTCGGCAAAAATCACGTACTTTCCTCCCTAGTAGCATAATGTACTATATCTCAATAATTTTTTTTTTTTTTTTTCTCTACGGTAGCTTCTTGGTGAATTTCGGAATGTTAATTGTTACCTTTCCCGACTGCTGGTTGAAGATCTGGATTTTCGTTATATGCTTTAACCCTAACTTTGAGGGTCGTGACAGGCAGCCCATATTGTTCTGCAATTTTTCGGTAACTTCCCACTTATTCAACAATATCTATGATAGCTTCAGCAATTGAAACCTGAATCCATGATTGTCTTTCTGGTGCTTCGGTGGTAATTATTAACCATTTTTAATGAATTTATCAAACTGCAACACTCGTATTCAGTGTTATTAATCTTTATTCCCTCAATAATGGCGATTAATAATAAGGGGAATAATACTCAGATTTGAATAGTCAGTAGTGCTGCCACCTATACCACTTTGTTTGACAAATAGCGCACAACTACAACAATGAGTCCCAGGCCCGGTGACAAGGGCGGATTACGGGTACAGCTGTACTAGATAATTGTTAAGGAAGTTGGCTACCCAAATGCATATGTAGAGAAATTTCAAGTCGATTCACCACACCGTTTTTGCTAAATTATTTTTGAATTTTATTTTTATACACGTAGAGGTATGGAGAGCCGGTAAGGTTGGTGGAAATCTTTAGTATCACTCGCGCGGTAAGAGTAGATTTCAAGTTACCTTACCGACTCTCCATACCTCTACGTGTATAAAGAGAAAATTCAAAAATTAATTTATCAAAAACGGTGTGGTGAATCGAGTTGAAATCTTGGCAGGAAGCATTTCATTCATCTATCTTTCGATGATAAAATTTTCAAAGATTTCTGTACACATGCATTTGGGTAGCCAACCTCCTTGAAAGAAATGAATTTTTTTTCTCAGACGCGCATCAAAATCTCGATAGAGCTAGGATACAATTAATAATTTCGTTCAAATTAGTTGTTCTCGATGAACTCTTCGATTCTCATTAATTTCCAGTTATAGCTTAGGTTAGGTCGTTGATTGCATTAAGATATCATTTAAAACTAATTGATCGATTTTTGATAAATATTCCTAGCTTATTCACGTAGGTTTCATTCACTTTATTTATCATTTCCTTCAAATAAACGAACATAACCACACTTATCTACCTTCCGCGGTGTATTGATAGTCAGCCGGCTTGTATCAACAATGGCTACCGAGTTGCATCGACCGCGCCCCAAAATCACCCTAGGGATTTTTTCAGCGCAACGAGTGGCTACCCCCCCTAAAAATACGAAATATTATCTGCCTGGGCGGATGGACCATTCTCTTTCACCTGGTCCTCGCTACATATATTAGGGTGGTCCTTATTTGGGGTATGTTCGAATTTTTTTCGACGATAGTCCTAAATCGGTTCCAAATAAATCAGAAAAAACGCCTGTCAAGTTAAAGCCCTTAATATTCATCAATAATATATAATATATAATATATGGGGAATTCCATACCAACTGGGTCCACTCAAAACCCTGACCCCTTTCGATTTTGTCGATCATTTTTTCTTAGATTCAACAGGCTCAAAGTAATTCAGTGTATTTTTTTCAAATTTTTATCTCCCATGGTCCTCGAGTTTCAAATTTTTGAAAAATATACATTTTCAATCATCACCAATCATTAGAACGCCTATATCATCGGTTCCTCGCTATGGATTTTCAAAAACAATGTGATGGAATTGATCAGCAGGAAACGTACTTTCTGGAAAAAATATTCGTAAATTGTTATGGCTTAGTGTTCACAGTTAAATCTTGAATCAAAATGTAAAAAATGAATTTTCGACATGTATGCCCGGATTGAAAATTATGAATAAATTCTCAAAAATACTTGCTTCAAAAACAAAAATTTTGAGCCGTGTCCGATCGTGGAACTATGATTTCTTCATATTGTTTTTAAACTTTTAAGATTTGGAATGATGACATTTTTTATACACCTCAGCCGCTCAGCACCCCAGACACGTAAATAGTTCAAAACATATTCTTAGACTTATTTGATATTATGTACAATAGGGTGGTCCTTATTTGGGGTATGTTCGAATTTTTTTCGACGATAGTCTTAAATCAGTTCCAAATAAATCAGAAGAAACGCCTGCCAAGTTCAAGCCCTTAATATTAATATTAACCCGGCCCCCACGACAGTCAAAGTTTTAAATGGGAAATTGCATGTATTTTTTAAAACTAAACATTGAATTTCCACAACTCCCGATGATTGTTGATGCAAAAATCTAAAATTCAGTATAGTTATTTGCACTTGTAGGATGTACTAAATGGTGCATTCGAAATTTTTTAGATCATTATATTATTCTTACCTTTTGATGCTTAACTTTAAGGGGAATTTTTTTTTCATCACATTGAAAGGTAAGAATAAAATGATCTAAAAAAATTTCGAATGCACTATTTTGTACATCCTACAAGTGCAAATAACAATACTAAATTTTAGATTTTCTCATCAACAATCATCGGGAGTTGTGGAAATTCAATGTTTAGTTTTAAAAAATACATGCAATTTCCCATTTAAAACTTTGACTGTCATGGGGGCCGGGTTAATATTAATATTAAGGGCTTGAACTTGGCAGGCGTTTCTTCTGATTTATTTGGAACTGATTTAAGACTATCGTCGAAAAAAATTCGAACATACCCCAAATAAGGACCACCCTATTGTACATAATATCAAATAAGTCTAAGAATATGTTTTGAACTATTTACGTGTCTGGGGTGCTGAGCGGCTGAGGTGTACAAAAAATGTCATCATTCCAAATCTTAAAAGTTTAAAAACAATATGAAGGAATCATAGTTCCAGGATCGGACACGGCTCAAAATTTTTGTTTTTGAAGCAAGTATTTTTGAGAATTTATGCATAATTTTCAATCGGGGCATACATGTCGAAAATTCAATTTTTACATTTTGATTCGAGATTTAACTTTGAACACTAAGCCATAACAATTTACGAATATTTTTTCCAGAAAGTACGTTTCCTGCTGATCAATTTCATCACATTGTTTTTGAAAATTCATAGCGAGGAACCGATGATATAGGCGTTCTAATGAATGGTGATGATTGAAAATGTATATTTTTCAAAAATTTGAAACTCGAGGACCATGGGAGATAAAAATTTGAAAAAAATACACTGAATTACTTTGAGCCTGTTGAATCTAAGAAAAAATTATCGACAAAATCGAAAGGGGTCAGGGTTTTGAGTGGACCCAGTTGGTATGGAATTCCCCATATATATAATATAGAATATAGAATATAATCAATAATCATCGGAGTTATGGAAATTCTATGTTTAGTTTTGAAAAATACATGCAATTTCCCATTTAAAACTTTGACTGTCGTGGGGTCCGGGTTAATAATAATATTAAAGGCTTAAACTTGGCAGGCGTTTTTTGTGATTTATTTGGAATCGATTTAGGACCACCCTTATGGAGAAAACCCCTCAAAATATCACCCTCAACTGAGCCCTCAACTTTCAGGGTGATTTCGTACCCCCAACTTGGGGGTTAACCCTGAATTGAGGGGTCGGTACAACTTCAGGGTTTTTGAGATGATTTTTTGAAGTGACTTTTGAAGTGACCCGCCACTCATCAGGGTTGACCCCTATCTATTCAGGGTCATCCCTCAATTTTCTTTCGCAATCGAAATTACTGAATTGATTATAGAAATTTATAAGCGAAATGTGATGCCTTGTAATTGATAAATAAGTAAATAAAAAATGACCGGTTTCGTTCATAAATACATGAAAAAGGGGTATGAACTAGTGAACCCACAGATATGTATATTAATTCAAAATCAATGTCTATTAGTTATAATAATTATCTTTTCAATGACAATAAACGATGAGTGATGATGGCACAATTACAAACGCGCGAAATTTATTTAGCGATTATTGTTGACGAATGATCCGTAACGTATTGTAATATTTTTAATATTTGTTGTAATAATAAGTTAATATTTATGGATTCCCGAGGGAAATAAAGTGAATCAGATGAAATATAATCAATTGGGCAAAGGTTTATGTATTCAGAAAATACAGGTCTGCTTCAGTACGAGGCTAAAGACAGACTGATTTGTTTTACAATAATACTTATTGATACGGCAACCGAAGTTCATATATTTTGAAAGATGTCTTTTATCATATAGACTACTTGATCTAGATCATATAGAAGTAATATATAGGGGTGAATTCATCAAATATAACACTACCCCCCCTTTAGTGAAAGAGTCGACCCGACTCGTAAGGTAAGTATAATAAAAATTGTCCATTTAAAATCATCATAAGGATTAGCAAGTCGATATTTGAATCATAAAATCTATGTGCTCTATTTAGGAGAATTGGAGCTGTGGCTCAAGTAATTAAAAATTTTCCTAAGTACTATCTGACATTCGTCTCTTATTAGTAGGGAAACCACAGAAAACCTCTAAAAGATAGTCTAACCTAATATCACAACATGGGTTTTTACAAAAATCTTCAAGAACAGGAACCAGGAACAAGAGTAGAAACTCAGGAATACAGGATCAGTAGACAGGAATCAGGAAATAAGAGTAGAAACTCAGGAACAAGGCGAAGAATTCCTTGGTCATTATGAAGAAAGTCCTGAATACTGGAACAGGAAGGGGTTGGAGGGGTAGAAGGACCAAAGACTGGAACGGAAAGTCCGATTCTGAACTACAGGAGATCCAACTCCAAACCTCTTCGAAATAAATCATATACGACCTAGACAGGAGGACAAATGTTATTCTCTCAAAATAATAAGGTCTTAAATCTGAGTTTTTCTAAAAACTCTTCAAAATTATAGATTCCTTTTAAATCTTTTTTTTTTTTAATCAAAATTATAAATTCCTTTTTAAATATTTTCTTTCAAATTAGAATGATAAATTAAACTTTTTGTTATTAGATAAATTATTTCAAATATAATAAATTGATAAATTAATCTGTTAAATGAATGTTATAAATATAAATTGGAACGATCTTATCTGAATAGAAGTGAGGAAACCGGAATAATAGGTCAGGATGGGATGAATTAGGCTTCCTTCTTCTCGTCTCAGAATATCATTTCGTCATTTAAATAGAATATCCTACTATCAGAATATCAGGAGCTGGAAAAACTTGGGTTAATGTTTGCAAACTAAAACATAACCTATATCTAGATCTTCCGTTCGAATCTCTTTTTATCCAGACGCCATTATTACATAAGTCTAATACAACGACACCTAGCGTTATGTTTTCGTAACATTTCGGCGAGATTCGAGATTGAAATAAACGAGGGTCTTTTAAACGTCCTATGACGAACCCTTTTAATTAAAAGATCTATTAATAAATGAAAAGTTGTTTAAACAAATGCAAAATTGTTTATAACAAAAGAAAAGAAATAAAAGATACGAAGGGGTGAGAAATCTAAAGAAGCGTCATTCGTAATCATGGAGCTGTTGACCGAGGACGCTATTCGTCTAGGAATCCTAATTGCCCAATTTAATTGGAACAGTATTCCGGAAAATAATCAAACATTAATAAAAGAGTGGTTCTTAAACGAATGGGGAAAAGTAAAATGTTACAAAGGAATTGCAGTCAAAGTTCGCAATTCACCACTTTTTGCTTGCATAAGCTGCTTTGCAGTAAAGTAAGTAAACGAAATTATTTTTATTAAAATATTACAATATTCCTTTATTTATTCCTATATCTTTCATTAAACTTCCTTTTTTATTTTTTTTTTAGAATTTCAACCGAAGAATCGCTCGGAATGGTTCGACTACATCGATGCGTTGTGAATGAAATGAACTCAATTGGGGGGTACGCCGCCTGTTATTTGTGCCAGCTTCCTTTTTTGTCGATTGCGGAAGAAATCAACTGTACCGATTGTAAGAAGATGATAAAAATGACGAAACACGTTGTCGAAAAAATAATTATGAACCGGTACTAATATCCCGAATGAAATATTATAGCAATTTGTTGTTAAAACAAATTCTCATCTATTTCTGACGATCCGTTATTATATCGTCAAGTGTTACTCCGTTGTAAAAGTTTGATGAAATAAATCTTATTTATTTTTCTGTCTATTATTTGTTGTTTTTTTTTTTTTTTTTTTTTTTTTTGTGTAATCATTTCATTAATTGAACCCCCTTTTTTTTATTTTAGTTTATTAGGTGTTATTAATATAATATTCATAATATTCATTAAACCCCATTTGCTTTTAATAGTCTTCATTATCGACTTGATTTGAATTGTTTTACTATTAGTTCCAATTTCTGTCGAGTTATCTCGAGTAGTTCCGAGTTGTTCCGAGTATACTTCGAGTCCATACTAGAGATCATAAGGCTTCATAACCTCACAAAAATTCATATAAACGTCGTCTGCGGAAGCTTCGGCGTCTAAGATCAAGACTGGTGCTGGAAGAGTCGCAAATTTCTTTCTAACTAACCAATCTTCGTGTACTTCATGAAGAACTTTTAAATAAGATAGAGGAAAACCGTCTTCTTCCGAATGAGCGCGTGAATTTATACGCGAAAATGACTCTTCGGGAGATAACCTCAAATGAACTATCAAATCTACTTCGAAGGCAGGGGATTCGTTAACCAAAACTCTAACATTCTCTAATAAAAGATGGGCTTCTAGGTCTTCAAAATCTCCCATTCTCCTACGTGCCTCAACGAAGCAATTGCAACTGTAAATTGACCTTTCCATAATCTTATTAGGTAACGCGGTCTGAGTTAAATGTCTAATTCGCATTGTCATAGCCGCGTGATGTTGAAAATGATATGCATATTTGCTAGGATCCTTGTACATTTTCTCTAGGAGATTCTCACCAGCTACGTTACGGTACTCATCTAAAGGTTCTAATAGTGTAAGAATATTTTTATCATTTAAAAATCTTTTAGTAAACGTCGTTTTACCACATCCAATATTTCCTTCAATGAGGATAGTTAAAGGTCTATAATCTCTTCGTTTAATTCCATAAGGCAGTTCCTCAGACCACCTGGAAGAATCCAATGTAAAGGTTTGATCATCCCTTAGAAGAGAGAAATTATTATTTACAGAATGATCTTCATCTATATTTAAAGAACGAAGATTCTTTATTTTATCATTGCGAGTAAGTTTATCTGAATTATAAGGAGCCAGACGGTCCAAGTGTACTACCTTAGGTTTCGTACGAGTAGATCTTTGTATTCGATAAACTACATTATTTACACTCAGTGACAAAATTAACGGGCCACTCAAGTTTTCAAAACCGTTTTTCAAAACGGTATTACTCGATGAAAAAATATTCGTAAAAAATGGCCAAGGGAGCATTTTACAGGTTGAAACGTCATCTTCGAGCTCGTGTCCGAAAATTTCACCTGCGATTGTTTTTCACCTGTTGGCGCAGGTTTAAATGAAGAGCCGCAAAATAAAAAAAAATCCGACATTTTCAAAGTTGGCTGCGGGGGTGAAAAAAAATCGCTAAAAATTTTCAGGGCAATGGTTGTGTAGCTCCAGGTATGCTCTTCAAAACTCTTCTTCAAATTTTTGTCTACGACTTTTTTTCACCGGGTTATTGAATTTTTAGTAAGTATAGACCATTTTGGCGTTACCCAGGACGCACCACGTGGGGGAATGTTCTTCAAGCACCCCATGTGTTTGTGCGTGTGTTGTAGGGCTGTACAAACCGTACATTCTTCTTAAACCAACCAGCTTAACCGGCCAAAACGGTTAACCTGGTTAATTAGCCGATGGCTTAACCGGTTAACCGGCCAAGTTGGCCAAACGTTTAACCGGGCAACCGGCCAAAACGGTTGACTCGGATAATCGGGCCAATGGCTTAACCGGTTAACCGGCTAACCGGCCAAGACGGTTAACCATTCAACTGCGGTTAACGGTTGAATCGGCCAAAAGCTTTTTCAAAATTTTCGACATTTTAAACATTTTAAACATTTTTGAATATTGTGAATTTTTGAAATTTTCGAAAATTTTGAAATTTTAAAATATTGAAAATTTTTCGGCCGATTCAACCGTTAATTAAGCCATTGGCCGGTTATCCGAGTTAACCGTGTTGGCCGGTTGACCGATTGAACGTCTGGCCAACTTGGCCGGTTAACCGGTTAAGCCATCGGCTAATTAACCAGGTTAACCGTTTTGGCCGGTTAAGCTGGTTAAACCGTAGGTCCCTTATCTAAGTCTGAAGGTAACCGAAGATCTCTACCCATAAGCATAGAAGCTGGAGATTGTTTAGTCGTTTCGTGAACAGCTGATCGATAAGATAGAAGAAAAAGAGGAATCCACTCATCCCAATCTCGTTGACTTTTGTCAACGAAAGAAGCTAAATAACTTAGAAGAGTTCGATTTAATCGTTCTACCAGTCCATCAGACAAACGATGAAAGGGAGTTGTATGAGTCTTTCTGATTCCTAAAACTGTTGATATTTCTTCTAATAAAATTGATCCAAAATTACGACCTTGATCGGTATGTAAATCTAGAGGAGTCCCATATCTACAAACAAAATCTCGAACAAATACTTGGGCAACTGTCTTTGCTTCCTGATTAGGGATAGGGATGACCTCGGGCCATTTAGTAAAATAATCTGCAATAACTAAGGCATATCTATTTCCAGATCTAGAAAGAGGGAGTGGCCTGAGAACATCCATAGCTACTCTCTCGAAGGGTGCTCCGACGTTATATATTTGGAGAGGACTGCGACCCTTACCCCGTGGACCCTTTTTCGCAATGCAGACTTTACATCACCTACACCAATCATCTACATCTATTCTGCTGCGAGCCCAGAAAAATCGTTCCCTAATCCGACCTAAAGTTTTATTGGAAGCGAAATGTCCACCCGACGGTGAATCATGATATTGCTTGAGGATGTCTTCTATTTTGTTCTTTGGTACTAATAACTGCCATCTAATTATCCTCAAATCTAGAGATTCCCATTTTCTATATAATATTCCGTTCATTAAAAACAGAGAATCCCATTGAGTCCAATAGATTTTTAGATCTTGACTCTTAGCAGAAACATCTTGCCATTCAGGGCGTAATTCAGATTCTTTCCATATTTTAATCTGTAATAGAACTTCATCTTCTTGTTGAGCCTTTTTCCATGGGTTCAGATCTCCTTCAAAAGTGATTGATCGGATTTTATAGGGTTCGTCTAGTTGTTTTTCTAATCTTGTGCATTGTTTACATTCGACAGGTCCTTCGCAAGGTCTTCTGGATAGAGCGTCTGCGTTTCCGTGTAATAATCCAGCGCGGTGTTGAATATCAAAATCATCCCAGTCTCTCTATCCACCTAGCTACCTGTCCTTCTGGAGATTTAAAAGAAAGCAACCACTTAAGAGAAGCATGATCTGTCCTAATCAAAAACTTTCTTCCATATAAATAATGATGAAAATGTATTACTGTTTTTACCACAGCTAAAAGTTCTCTACGAGTGACACAATAATTCCTCTCCGTCTTACTAAGGACTCGACTGTAATAACTGACTACCCTTTCATTTCCGTCATGGATTTGAGACAAAACTCCACCTATTCCTGAAAGAGAAGCGTCTGAGTCTAAAATAAAAGGTTGTTCTACTTGGGGATAAGCAAGAATAGGAGAAGATGTTAAATAAGTCTTTAATTTGATAAAAGCCTCTTCACATTCTTGAGACCATTCATATTGAACCTTACTCCCTGTTAGATGATGAAGAGGTTTAGCTATTGAGGCGAACCCTTCAACAAAACGACGATAATAAGTACAGAGCCCTATAAAACTTTGAACACCTTCTTTATCTACAGGACGGGGCCAATCTGATACTTTTTCTATTTTTGTAGGGTCGGTCTTCACTCCTTCTGCAGAGACTATATGTCCAAGAAAATGAACCTCTCTTTGTAATAGATGACATTTCTTCGGACTCATTTTGAGTCCTGCTTGTCTAAGGCGAGAGAAGACTTCAGTAAGATTTTCTACTTGTTCTTCGAATGTTCTTCCAAAAACGATTACATCGTCCAGATATACCAGACACTTCTTTTCTGTAATTCCTTTTAGTATTGTTTCCATTGTTCTTTCAAAAGTTGCAGGAGCGTTGCATAACCCAAAAGGCATAACCTTAAATTGCCATAATCCTCCTAAGCCGGTTACAAAGGCTGTCTTTTCTTTATCGTCTTCATGCATTTCTACTTGCCAATATCCACTCTGCAAGTCTATAGTGCTGAACCATTCTGCTCCAGCTATTAAATCAAGAGTTTCTTCTATCCTCGGCAAGGGGTAAGAATCTTTTTTGGTTATGTCATTTAATCTCCTGTAATCGATGCAAAATCTTTTCGTTCCATCTTTCTTTGAAACAAGAACAATTGGTGAAGCCCAAGGACTTGAAGATGGTTCTATCACGTTGATGGCTAGCATTTCGTTGACCATCTTCTCTACTTCTTCTCGACCATTCAATGGAAGTCTTCGGGCAGCTTGTTTTATAGGTGCGTTATTTCCTACATCAATAGTATGAGTCGTTATTGTACTTCTTCCTTTATCGTTGCTATTTTTAGCAAAAGCATCTTGATATTCTTCAATTAATGTCTTTAATTTCTCTTTTTGAATGGGATTTAAACCAACAGATGACTTTTCTAAGAGATTTTCTAAATGAACTGGAAAAGAAATTAATTCTTCTCTAGAAAGATCTATTACTTGAATATGAGGAAAATCAGATTTTTTATTCCTATTAGTTAAAAGAGCGATCTCGTGTCGACCCGATGTTAATAAATTCCCTTCAGTTGAAATAACACAATTATGCACTGTAAGAAAGTCAATCCCTAAGATCCCTTCATCCTCAATATCTGCTACGTAAACTTTATGTGAAGAATCGATACACCCTATCACGTTAATCTGAACTAAAACTTCTTTTAAAACCGGAGTTATTTCTCCTGTAGCAGTTCGAAGGGAAGCAGAATTTTGAGAATGGTTAATAGATTTTAAGAGATCCGAACGGACTACTGTGACCTCTGCCCCAGTGTCTATCACCCAGAGGCAGTTAATTCCGTTGACAGTCCCTCGCGCATATAAGCCTGTTTGTCTTAGGCTTCTTAACAAAAATTGTGTTAAAATAGGGCTTTCGTTGGATCGAACACTTGATGACTTCCGCCCTTCTAAATCATCAATAATTAGTTTTTTTGGTTAGAAGAACCCTGAGGTTTTTCCGAAGTTTTATGAGAATTGTTTGTATTATTTTCGCTATCTTTCCTCCAAGACATTTTCTTATCTGGAGAATTTTCGTTATTGGCTTGATTTAATTTTTCTAATGAAAAACAACGATTGGCATCATGTCCAATCTTTTGACAATATTTACATTTTAACGGGGGTCTGTCTCCGTAATTTGGTCTCCTATAATTATTATTACTATTATTTCTACTATAATTATTATTATTATATCCGTTATTATAATTATTTTGCTGCCTGGGAGTAGTTTTTTCGGAATCATTGGTTTTACTAGGAAAAGTAGGAGTTTTATCTGTTTCGATACGTCGAACTTTTCCTATTCCTAGATGGTGTTTTGTTAACGCTTCGATTTCCATACCCTTGATTACCGCTTCTTGGACGAAAGAAGGTCCTGTCAGGCTAAGAGTATGTCTCAACTCTGGGTCTGTTATAGCATTAATGAATTTATTACAAGCTAACATGTCTCTAGTAGGTTCATCACAATTGGGTAAAGCTATTCTAGCTAATCTCTCTATTTCCACTCCGAGTGAGGCAAGACCTTCTTCCTTAGCTTGTTTTTTAAGGTCTAATTGGGTTAAAGACAATTTCGGTATAAGTTGATTTACGAATCTCAAACGTAAGGCTGCACTGAGTTTGTCATAACTTTCGATATCTGAATCTGCTAGAGCTGATAGAACAGCCAAGGCAGGACCTCTTCAGCTTCCTGCAAGTTGTCCGGCCTTAGTAATAGAAGACCAAGAATTTACTTTTGCAATGATCTGAAATTGCCGCTCATAATCAGCCCAAGGAATTGATCCGTCAAAGAAATTTACTTTAAGGTTTGACGATTTTTTTGTTGACTCAGTACAACCTTCATTACGAGTAATAATTGTATCGTTAATCTGTTTATCGCGACTACTCCCGGCGCGAGATAAATTGAGAGGAAGATTATTGGTTGTATTATCTATGTTTTGGTCACCAGCCATATAATTAGTATTTTCTACGCCTCGCGCGTCCCGAATTGTACCTCCAATTCGGTCGCTTTGAGCATTTGTACGAGTCTGCGGCGTGAAAGTCGCCGCTCCACCCGTACGAGGTCTACGTATGGTTGGGGAAGGTTCTTCTTCCCCATAGTTTTGTACAGACCGTATATTTGTGGGTTCAATTATTTCCTCAATCCTCACTGGGGATCGTCTAGGAGTTGAAGTTTGAGACATTGTTTCCTGTGGTTCCAGGCGTCTCATAAGGAGGGACATGGTGGTTTGTTGGGCTGCCATATTAGCTTCCCTGTCAGCTCGTTGAGCTGCTAAATTCGCCCCTCTTTCAGCTCGGCGTTCTTCTCTCTCTTCTTTCTGTGCTGATAAAATACCTTCTCTTTCTTCTCTTTTAGCCAATAGTTCAGCTTCTCTTTCCTCTCTTTTTGCTAATAGTTCAGCTTCTCTTTCTTCGCGTTTGGCTAATAGTTCAGCTTCTTTTGCTATACGTTTTGCCAATAGTTCAGCTTCTCTTTCTTCTCGTTTTGCCTCTCTTTCTTCTCTTAATCGAATCATTTCGCGTTCTTCGCGGTCTTTTTGTGCTGCCAAATTAGCTTCATGTTGGGCAGTTTGAGCAGCTAGGCTTGCTTGTTGTTGTGCAGCCATAACTTGTAATAGTCGTTCCATCATATCAACCTGGGGTTGAGGTGCTGGAGCTTGTTGAGGTTCGTCGATGATAGCTCGTCGACGGAAGACATTTCTTTTTCTTTTTTAAATTCTTTTTTTTTTTTTAAATCCTTTCACAAACACGAACTCTCTTTCAAAAATTCACTTCATCGATCCCGGTAAGATCCCGATTCTGACATCAATGTAATATTTTTAATATTTGTTGTAATAATAAGTTAATATTTATGGATTCCCGAGGGAAATAAAGTGAATCAGATGAAATATAATCAATTGAGCAAAAGGTTTATTTTGCCTTTGAACAGCAAATTATCTACATCTAAAGATGTACTCAAGCCTTCAACGAGGAGCAGGTTTATTGCTACAGCTGTAACCTTGTCTGCGGCGAGCAGAAAATCTACATTCAAAGATCTAGTCACCCCATTGACAGACAAAAAATCTACCACTAAAGCATTAGCTCCAACAAATACTCAAACGACTCTCAGAAAGAAACAAAAATCTGTGATCTTGACTGACAGTCCCATAAAGAAGCAACTAGAGGAAAGTCAAAAAAGACTAGAAGACAAGCAAAGAAAAAAACAGGAGAAACTCAATAAGTTCAGAACTAAGCTGGAACTTACTGATTTGCCCCAAAGTAGAATAATTAAAAAAGAGAAACAAGACCCTCCGATGAAGAACCAAGTGGAGAAGAAACAGAGAAAACGCAAGAGTAAAATAGAATCAACTGATGTTCCTGAAATTGAAAAAAATTGAAAAAGCGAAACAAGACCCTCCGATGAAGAATCAAGTGGAGAAGAAACAGAGGAAACCCAAGAGTAAAATAGAACCAACTAAAGTTCTTGAAATTGAAGAAATTAAACAAGTGAACGTAGACCCTTCAATAGAAACAAAAAATCTGGAAAAACAGGCGATGGGAAAAAAGAAGATACAGAACACTCATCATCATAGACTGAGAAAACGCTGAAGAACCATACGTAGTACATACCCATACATTAGACCGGTTCAAAAAAATCGACTATTCTTTTTTTTTTTTGCAATTTTCGCATTGAAATACTTTCGCGGCTGTCGCGGGCGGCGGGGGGGGGGGGGGGGGGGGGGGGGGGGGGGAGATGCCTGTTAAAAACGGAGCTCTTAATATTAAGATTTAGAGGTCGCTCGTCGCGGATTTTTATTTTCCATTTGAATAGCATGGGAATTTTTTTTTTTTTTTTTTTAGAATTTTGTAGCTCACAAACCAATGAACAAATCCAAATGACTCATATATATTTTCATAGGAAATTGAACACTCTACAAAAAGCTTCTCTTATCATTTTTTGATAAATTGACTCCTTCCAAAGTTATTCAAGCTCAAAGTTCAATTTATAGTTGAGTCAACTATTTTTGTTTGTGATTTTTTTTCCACAATGATAAATACATTTTTTAGAGTGTTCAATCCCCTATCAAAATATGTAAGAGTCATTTGGATTTGTTCATTGGTTTGTGAGCTACGAAATTCTGAAGAAAAAAAAAAAATTCCTGTGCTATTTAAATGGAAAATAGAAATCCGCGATGAGCGACCTCTAAATCATAATATTAAGAGTTCCGCTTTTAACAGGCATCTCCCCCCCCCCCCCCCCCCCCCTCCGCCCCAGCCGCCGAAAGTATTTCAATGCGAAAATTGAAAAAAAAAAAGAATAGTTGATTTTTTTGGAACCGGTCTACCATACATGTATTATATACAGGGTGTCCCAATTTAAAGTACGCATTACGTATTCAGCCGACGTAACGTTTTAATTGGAGAATGTGTCCTACAAAAGTTGTCCGGTTCAGAGGGGGACACATGAAGAATTTTTTCTTTGCGGTCCAGCATCATAATTGGTGATGCTGTGGAAAATGGACCAGTTTTTTCAAATGAAATCATACATTTTTGTTTCGACTAAAATACTCTCTATTCAAAAATGTACAATTTTCTCAAGAAACTTTTTTTTGTAAAATGAATAGTTCGTGAGGTAGAACAAAAAAAAAAACAAATACCACCATCAACAGCAAAATCTCTCTGTGATATGTGTGATATGTCGGAGCATCAGTGAGGTGACTACAGATGTTCAAAAATTCCACCATCCAGAGCAAGACATGCTCTCACTCGCTTTTCGAAGCTCTGGGCAATCCTTTTGAAAACGGCGCAGAGCTTCGAAAAGCGGGTGAGAGCGTGTCTTGCTCTTGACGGTGGTATTTTTGAACATCTGTAGTCACCCCTGCACTGATGCTCCGACATATCACACATATTATCACAGAGAGGTTTTGCTGTGGATGGTAGTACAGTGCCCACTCCCTTATGTGCCGCTCAGGCCCCCAAGGGGAAGAGTATTTCCAAGAATTACGGTACCCCCACCATCATCACTCTTACTCGAGATGCGAAAACATTTCCGGCGTTCTCTTATATGCCGCTCTCGTTTGCGTGTACTTTTGCACAGTATTCATAGCAAAATCGGATGCGCGTTCAACGGCATATGAGGGAGCGCTAGAATTTCGTCTCATCTTGGCAAAGAAGTGGGGGCTGATGTTCGAGGATAGTTAGGGGAAGCGGCACATAACCGAGCTGCACATAAGGGAGTGCGCACTGTATCTGTTTTTTTTCGTTCTATCTCACGAACTATTCAGGTTACAAAAAAAAGTTTTCTGAGAAAATTGTACATTTTTGAATAGAGAATATTTTAGTTGCAACAAAAATGTATGATTCCATTCGAAAAAACTGGTCCATTCTCCACAGCATGACCAATTATGATGATGGACCGCAAAAAAAAAAAAAAATTCTTCATGTGTCCCCCTCTGAACCGGCAACTTTTGTAGGACACATTTTCCAATTGAAACGTTAGGTCGGCTGAAAATGTAATGCGTACTTTAAATTGGGACACCCTGTATAATATATACATGTATACGGGGCATTCCATGCCAACTCGACCTGCCACCAACCCTCACCATCTTCGATTTTGCTCTAGAATTAGAATAATGTTGAGGGTGTCGAAAAATGAATTTCCGAATTATTTCAGATTTTTTCGATCACTGGTCTAGAAGTTGCCTTATTTATACTAATTTATATCTCAACACATTCAAGTCCTACAAAAAATCAATTAAACAAAAAATCTTTGAAATATTCTTAAATAGAAGAAAACGTTTTTTGGTAAATTTTTCAGCTACCAGAAATGCATTTTTTTCGCGAAAATAGTATAGAATCAAGATTTTGTCGGCGATGGACATGATCGATTTTCATGAAATTTTTATCACAAATTCCTTGTCAAATTACGAACATTTTGACACATTGCGGAAAGTGGGGAGATTTCCAGTTTGGATGATACAATCGATTGAATGTCGAGGAAACGTGAAATGCGGTAGTAGTAAACTAAACAAACCCAAAAAGCATCTCTGGTGCAAAAACCTTTCGCCAATTACAATAATGATCACTACCCCCAAAAAAATCTACCAATCAAAATTCCTCCTTGACAAAAGTGGTACTATAAAAATGTCTACTTACAAAAGGATTGAAATCAGATACAATTGCCAAGTACATGTCTTTTGTATATTATATTAAACTAGTAAAAAAAAAATATTCGAAATTAATCCGAAAAAAAATAAAAATTTGGAGGTAGTCGTACTTGGCGGGCCTTTTGTAGACAAGTACGAGAAAGCAGCAATTGAACTATGTCAATAATCTTATATTGATATGAAATATTGGCCCGCCAAGTACGACTACCTCCAAATTTTTATTTTTTTCTGATTAATAAAATTTCGGATATTTTTTTTTTTTTTTACTAGTTTAATATAATATACAAAAGACATGTACTTGGCAATTGTATCTGATTTCAATCCTTTTGTAAGTAGACATTTTTATAGTACCACTTTTGTCAAGGAGCAATTTTGATTGCAAGATTTTTTTGGGGGTAGTGATAATTATTGTAATTGGCGAAAGGTTTTTGCACCAGAGGTGCTTTTTGGGTTTGTTTAGTTTACTACTACCGCATTTCACGTTTCCTCGATATTCAGTCGATTGTATCATCCAAACTAGAAATCTCCCCACTTTCCGCAATGTGTCAAAATGTTCGTAATTTGACAAGGAATTTGTGATAAAAATTTCATGAAAATCGATCATGTCCATCGCCGACAAAATCTTGATTTTATACTATTTTCGCGAAAAAAATGCGTTTCTGGTAGCTGAAAAATTTACCAGAAAATGTTTTCTTCTATTTAAGAAAATTTCAAAGATTTTTAGTTCAATTGATTTCTTTGTAGGACTTGAATATGTTGAGATATAAATTAGTATAAATATAAGACAACTTCTAGACCAGTGATCGAAAAAATCTGAAATAATTCGGAAGTTCATTTTTCGACACCCTCAACATTATTCTAATTCTAGAGCAAAATCGAAGATGGTGAGGGTTGGCGGCAGGTCGAGTTGGCATGGAATGCCCCATATTGAAACTGTAATTTCGTATAATACCTATATTATTACACGTTATGTAGTATTTTATATCATATCCGGCTTTCTATTCATTGGTTATACCTAAACGTTGGTAAATAGTATATTATGTGGCATGCCCGTAAACCAAGTGTTTTTCGGCGAGAATAATGATTTCAGGACGAGCTAAAGGCGAGCCGTTAGCGGATTCTGAAATCATTATTCGAGTCAAAAACGGTTTACGGGTGCGCCCCATACTGTATTTTTTTCGAAATAGGCATGAAAAGTCACTTTGACGCCTGTTGAGATTCACTAGACGAAGAGTGAGGTTATATTGCGATCTGTCGCGAACTTCGAACCGCGCATCGAAACTGCCGTATAAAGACTTTATACGGCAGCTTTGGAATGCGCACTTCGAACTGCGCATCCAGACTGCCGTATAAAGACTTTGTAGGGCAGTTCTGAAACCATCCGTATAAAGTGACACTTTGTGGATTGAAAACAGGCGTCAAAAAGTGACTTTTCGTTGCCTATGCCGAAAAAAATATATTATTCAATTAAATCCAAATATACGTTTATTATTAAAATGTGAGTTATTCCAGTCATTATAGTTTATCAAAAAAACAGTTCGTCTTGACATATACGTATGCAGTTAAACCCGACTGGTATGACCCCCATGCTGACTGCTATCACCCCAGCCAGTAGGGTAACTCCGGTCAAAGCTACCTTTTTTTATTTAGTGTTAAAAACATATTCTTCATTCGGTTAATCATTTTTTTATGGTACTATTGCAAACTAGAGATGCTAAAATTAGTCTTCGAAGGTTGAACGTGGAAAAAAGGTTAATCTTGTGGAAAATATAGACGATTTTCCTTAGGTGACCGCGATGTCCCCACTCTCTCCTAGTTATACCGGTGATTCGCTGCAGCGAATCTCGATATCGCACCGAATTTGCGGTATCTCTCAGCGATTTCCAAATGTAATTCTTAATCTAATTCTCAATTCTTAACCAAATCCTTTTACAGATTCTAAATAAGCCAAAAAATAATCACATACATCGATTCTCTAGAACGATCTTTTGACCGTACTCACAGCATGAAATATAATTGTCCAATATTCTCAGATATAGGGAAGAAAAAGCAATGGCGATTTCAATTTTTTTTTTTTTTCAATATAGATGTAAATATACACATTCACCTGCGGGATAAATGGGATTACATGTTCATTGCACTTTTTGATTTCATCAAAGCTCCGTAACAGTTAAGTTCATTCAAACGTGTAAAACGAAGAACGAGGTCGATATCAACCAAAATTGACAAAAAATGAATAAAAAAATTCGGATACAAATACAAGTTGCACCTACATTGAATGAAGGATCTAGCGACCCTACAAATCTTATCACGATGGAGATTGAGCTTTGCCCATAACACAATGGGACCTTTTATGATAACTTGATCATGTTGTAATTTGTTTATTTAACTCCCGTTACTCAAGGAATGGGGAATTAAAAGGGTTGTTCCCAGAGGTGATCTTTGACAATCACTCTAAGTGCCTGATAGTGACAAAGTAGTTTTTATTTAATATTTAATATTTAAACAAGTACAAAAGAATTGCGTTTGGAGCACTTGCTCCGGTTCGAGTCAATGAGTATTCGGAGATAGCCTCCGCTTTCTTCAAGGTATCTGCTCAAGACTGAAGCGCGGCTCCGTCTTTAGCCTAATTTATAACTTACATAATGCTTACTCGATTATTGGCGTAACCGGCATGCGATGCGCTTTGTCGCATTCCAGGTCATGCCTTGCTTAATTATTTAGGATAGCCTAATTACGAAATGCAATGGAATGTTGAGTAACAATTCTCAACATCCCTCCCCCCTTAGGAGAATAGGCCTACGGACTATTTTGTTCTACTTAACAAATTTCCTTAGTTTTAACCTTATTTGCTAATCTTATTTTAAACCAAACCCGGTTTTATTATTTTGATATGAGATACAATAATTTATTTGTGGTTACTTATATATAAGACATATTACATATACTCTTATCCCAATTCATTACATGTTTCTTACTAGCAAAAACCCATTCATAACTTAATGCTGATTACGTCGTACCCGTGATAGACGAGTTACGTTTAAAATTAATAACAGTTTCCCTGGCCATCGGAACCCGTTTCCGCGGTTGCGGAGGCTCCGGTGCCACTGTTTGTCGTGACGTTTCTTTACATCTAAATTTACCTGTAGATACACATTTATAGATTATGTAACCTATCATGCCTACTAATACTATTCCACTTATTGGATACAAAGGTGCCACATACGGCAGGTGCCGCCTGTGACTATTGTTCTTATCGTCTAATTCCTTATGTAGGTTCTCAAGGCTAGTTCCCAATGAGTTTAGCTCGTTTGCGTCTCGCAGGACGCTCTTGAGTACTACACTGACACCTTTATCGTTAGACTTCGGGATTGCCTCCCAGACTGTTTCGTGGAGACTCAGATTATATGGCGGCAAGTAACTGAATTCCTGGTTACTCTGATATTGCCGTAATGTCTCCATACGGAAATCTTTCGCAGTTACAGCGCATTTCCCGTTGAGAGTTATTGTGCCAGTGCCTATTAATGTTTCGCGCGCCGAAGGCAACCCTTCGCAAGCTACTGTGATTGCCTCGGCCTCTGGAGCTACGTATAACCATGTTCCTGGTCTCTGCAAAACTAAAACTATTGCCTTATTTACCCTAACTATTCTTTTCGGACATTGTGAAAGTTCAACGTCCAACTTCGAGAGTATTGCAATTTCACAGGGTGAACCTATTCCTATCGAATTCGTGGGGCGCCTTGGGTCACACAAATAGTGCTCACCTAATGGTTTACAAGTTCCTAAATCTGCCTCTCTCATTCGCAGATAATTTCTATATTCGTGGTCCACCACTGCTAATTCCTTTGTCGTCTCCAGATAGCAATACGTATTATTTTGTGCCCTGACAGGCAGAGGATATACCTTATTGATGCTGTACTCCTCGCTACCTATCAGAGGTATTTCTATTACTGTAACTACTGTGTCTTCTCTTCCATAAGATTTAATATCTGCGACTGTCATCAGCAATGACACTCCTGGTCGCGTCAACGGTATGGGAAAGCTATGCCCCGCCGGCAGGTGCGGTAGTGCCGTCGAAAGGTACTCTAGTATTTTAGCTGGTGTAAGCACCGTAGGGTTGATAATACCCCTCTTAATTTCCGTTAAGAATTGTACTAGGTCCTTCACATCGCTCAGCAGCGCATCTACTATTAGGCCTATTGCCTCTATGTGTTCGTCAAGGTTTTGTCTCGCTGCCGTTCGTTCTATACCGTTCGAGAGACTGATGTTGAGTTGTTTGGTTATCTCGAGCAAGGTTTTCTCATTCTCCTCCACTACCCTCATGGTGTTGTTAAACACTCCTAGCGTCGAGGATACGATTTGGATTTGCTTGCTCATTGTCTTTTTTAAGTTGGCTTGATCTTCCCGAAGATCATCGATCTCTTGATCTATTCTAGCCGCGTCTGCTGCATCCATAGTCCCGAACAAGGATTTTGCTATCGAGCCTAGACCGTCTATTAAACCTCGGCGCTTTCGTGCCGGCCCGACGCATGTGACGTCGCGAACTAGTTGCATGCCCCTATCAACTTTATCTGATAAGTTTTCTACCGATTCGCTCAAAGTCTCACATAAAAGCGAGCCCGCGTTATCTGGACCCTCGCATGTTCTGCGTATGTTGTTTAGATGCGCCTTCACGTTTTCTTCTCTTTCAAACACCGTGCGAAGGTCCATGCCTATTACTAAGCTCCACCTATCTTTGTACACTTGCAGTGTCCCTATTTTCTCGAAGAATACGCCTGGATTATCCCTGAATCTCTCGATCTTGTAAGATGAACTGATTTTTCCTTTTAATTTGGACATTAATACTAAAGTATCCCCTCCCTTTGTTATATCGTAAAATTTGTGAGGAATAAGGTGAGGGGTAGGATAGGGGTTGAGTATATGCTTTGCTCCTTCTAGTCAATGTTCTACGAACAACTTCAATCTGTTGGCGTGAACCTTGGTCTCCTTCCGACCCTTTCGGATGGTGTAGTTGACATCCGAATCCTTTTTCGTGATCTCGTATGGACCTACATACTTCGGCGTTAATTTCGCCGATCTTCCTCGCCGAACCGTCTCATCAAGCAGAAGAACCTTATCTCCCGGCTGAAATTTGGTCTCCACCGTTTTCCTGTCGTAGTATGATTTCGCTTTTCCCTTGGCCGCTTCCAAATTTCCTTTTGCTTGGAGATGAGCTGCCCTAAGCCTTTCGCGTAGTTCCTGGACGTAGTCGTCATACGCGTAAGTAAGTCTCGGCGCTTGCTTTACCGATGATGGTATTTCCGCTGGATGCCCGAAAACAAGTTCGTACGGCGTGAACCCTGTCGCAGTGTGGGGGGTTGTGTTGTACGTGAACATAGCGTACGGCAACCACTCATCCCAGTTGCTTTGGTCCTCTTCGATATAATTCTTTAGATATTCTGCTAGTGTTCTGTGTGATCGTTCCAGCGCTCCGTTAGATTCTGGATGATACGCTGTTGTCTGAATTTTCTCGATTTTCAAGAGTTTACACATATTCTTAAATACATTGCTCAAAAAATTAGTTCCCTGATCAGTAAGGATTACTTTGGGTGTTCCATATTCGCATATAATATTTTTTACGAATTCTCTAGCCACTGTGGAAGCTTCTTGGTCAGCCACTGGCATAGCTTTGCTAAATTTGGTCAAAGCATCTTGGAACGTGAGTACATACTTATTGCCTGAATTAGTTTCAGTTAATGGTCCCACGATGTCCAGTGCACATTTTTCGAAGGCTTTCGAGGGAGTGTCGGTGATTATCATGGGTGCTTTCGGCTTTCTCTGTGTTTTATTTTTCTGACATTTTTCGCATCTGCCTATGTAGTCTTCTATTTCCTTGCGCATTTTCGGCCACCTGTGTTCCAGCTTTATTCGTTCCAGTGTACGCGATACGCCTTGGTGCCCCCCCCCATGGGTGCGTCGTGATATTCGTACAAGATCTTTTTCCTCTTGTCTTCCGTGTATTCCGGTTCATCATCATCATCGTCATCATCATCACCATCACCATCACCATCACCATCACCATCACCATCACCATCACCATCACCATCACCATCACCATCACCATCACCATCACCATCACCATCACCATCACCATCACCATCACCATCACCATCACCATCACCATCACCATCACCATCACCATCACCATCACCATCACCATCACCATCACCATCACCATCACCATCACCATCACCATCACCATCACCATCACCATCACCATCACCATCACCATCACCATCACCATCACCATCACCATCACCATCACCATCACCATCACCATCACCATCACCATCACCATCACCATCACCATCACCATCACCATCACCATCACCATCACCATCACCATCACCATCACCATCACCATCACCATCACCATCACCATCACCATCACCATCACCATCACCATCACCATCACCATCACCATCACCATCACCATCACCATCACCATCACCATCACCATCACCATCACCATCACCATCACCATCACCATCACCATCACCATCACCATCACCATCACCATCACCATCACCATCACCATCACCATCACCATCACCATCACCATCACCATCACCATCACCATCACCATCACCATCACCATCACCATCACCATCACCATCACCATCACCATCACCATCACCATCACCATCACCATCACCATCACCATCACCATCACCATCACCATCACCATCACCATCACCATCACCATCACCATCACCATCACCATCACCATCACCATCACCATCACCATCACCATCACCATCACCATCACCATCACCATCACCATCACCATCACCATCACCATCACCATCACCATCACCATCACCATCACCATCACCATCACCATCACCATCACCATCACCATCACCATCACCATCACCATCACCATCACCATCACCATCACCATCACCATCACCATCACCATCACCATCACCATCACCATCACCATCACCATCACCATCACCATCACCATCACCATCACCATCACCATCACCATCACCATCACCATCACCATCACCATCACCATCACCATCACCATCACCATCACCATCACCATCACCATCACCATCACCATCACCATCACCATCACCATCACCATCACCATCACCATCACCATCACCATCACCATCACCATCACCATCACCATCACCATCACCATCACCATCACCATCACCATCACCATCACCATCACCATCACCATCACCATCACCATCACCATCACCATCACCATCACCATCACCATCACCATCACCATCACCATCACCATCACCATCACCATCACCATCACCATCACCATCACCATCACCATCACCATCACCATCACCATCACCATCACCATCACCATCACCATCACCATCACCATCACCATCACCATCACCATCACCATCACCATCACCATCACCATCACCATCACCATCACCATCACCATCACCATCACCATCACCATCACCATCACCATCACCATCACCATCACCATCACCATCACCATCACCATCACCATCACCATCACCATCACCATCACCATCACCATCACCATCACCATCACCATCACCATCACCATCACCATCACCATCACCATCACCATCACCATCACCATCACCATCACCATCACCATCACCATCACCATCACCATCACCATCACCATCACCATCACCATCACCATCACCATCACCATCACCATCACCATCACCATCACCATCACCATCACCATCACCATCACCATCACCATCACCATCACCATCACCATCACCATCACCATCACCATCACCATCACCATCACCATCACCATCACCATCACCATCACCATCACCATCACCATCACCATCACCATCACCATCACCATCACCATCACCATCACCATCACCATCACCATCACCATCACCATCACCATCACCATCACCATCACCATCACCATCACCATCACCATCACCATCACCATCACCATCACCATCACCATCACCATCACCATCACCATCACCATCACCATCACCATCACCATCACCATCACCATCACCATCACCATCACCATCACCATCACCATCACCATCACCATCACCATCACCATCACCATCACCATCACCATCACCATCACCATCACCATCACCATCACCATCACCATCACCATCACCATCACCATCACCATCACCATCACCATCACCATCACCATCACCATCACCATCACCATCACCATCACCATCACCATCACCATCACCATCACCATCACCATCACCATCACCATCACCATCACCATCACCATCACCATCACCATCACCATCACCATCACCATCACCATCACCATCACCATCACCATCACCATCACCATCACCATCACCATCACCATCACCATCACCATCACCATCACCATCACCATCACCATCACCATCACCATCACCATCACCATCACCATCACCATCACCATCACCATCACCATCACCATCACCATCACCATCACCATCACCATCACCATCACCATCACCATCACCATCACCATCACCATCACCATCACCATCACCATCACCATCACCATCACCATCACCATCACCATCACCATCACCATCACCATCACCATCACCATCACCATCACCATCACCATCACCATCACCATCACCATCACCATCACCATCACCATCACCATCACCATCACCATCACCATCACCATCACCATCACCATCACCATCACCATCACCATCACCATCACCATCACCATCACCATCACCATCACCATCACCATCACCATCACCATCACCATCACCATCACCATCACCATCACCATCACCATCACCATCACCATCACCATCACCATCACCATCACCATCACCATCACCATCACCATCACCATCACCATCACCATCACCATCACCATCACCATCACCATCACCATCACCATCACCATCACCATCACCATCACCATCACCATCACCATCACCATCACCATCACCATCACCATCACCATCACCATCACCATCACCATCACCATCACCATCACCATCACCATCACCATCACCATCACCATCACCATCACCATCACCATCACCATCACCATCACCATCACCATCACCATCACCATCACCATCACCATCACCATCACCATCACCATCACCATCACCATCACCATCACCATCACCATCACCATCACCATCACCATCACCATCACCATCACCATCACCATCACCATCACCATCACCAGCACCAGCACCACCACCACCACCACCACCACCACCACCACCACCACCACCACCACCACCACCACCACCACCACCACCACCACCACCACCACCACCACCACCACCACCACCACCACCACCACCACCACCACCACCACCACCACCACCACCACCACCACCACCACCACCACCACCACCACCACCACCACCACCGGCACCACCACCACCACCACCACCACCACCATTTAAGAGGGAGGTGATCCGTGATCACAGTGAAATGCGTCCCATATACGTATGGTCTGCATATACTGTCTAGTCCCGAAGACGATTGCTAACATTTCCCTCTCGGTTGTCGAGTACAGTAAAACCTCCCTTATAGTCCCCTCTCGTTTAGTCCAACCTCTGATATAGTCCAAGGACAACCTCTCTTATAGTCTATAAGCTCCGCCTACTGTGTACCAATACATCCACACAGACTCGAGCGTCGGTGAGCTTGGGGCCCCTTTACGTTTCATGACGTCACGCGCGTCACGAGTAGTAACGACCATAACCTCGAATGCTGTTTGAAGTTGGAGTGTTTTATTGAGTAGTATACGAGTGTTATTTTAGTACGATGTATCGTGGTACATTCTTGAAAAGTTTTTCCCAAATATCTGATCACTGGTAGAAAAAGAACAAATATGGAGGTGCGAAAAAAAAGAAAATTAGCTCATAATTTTCCATTTATTCCAACTAAATTATTCAAGAATCAGGCTTTTTGGATACACACTGGATAGAAAAACATTTTACAGATTTAATTTGTCAATTGACTTCTGATTGATGAGCAATTTAAAAGTGTACCGTAGTATTTTTCATAATAAACTGACAAATTTGTAGGCACATGCTACGGCCCTGGGGTAAGAAATTCGCATAGGGTCCCATTCTTACATATTACATCCCTGAGTGCTATTCGCTGATTGGCTGATGAGCGTAGCTCGCGTTACGCCTCTTGTGGACTATAAGAGAGGTTCTGAAACACGGACTTGGACTATAAGGGAGGTTTTACTGTAATTTCTTTCAGCTTTGTTAAGCGTTCGGCTTGCGTATGCTATAGGTAAATCTTGCCCTATTGGTCCCTGAGAGAGTATTGCTCCAATTGCCTTGTCGGATGCATCTGTTGTTATCAAGAAAGGTTTTGTGAAATCCGGATATTTTAGGATGGGTGCCGTAATTAGCTTTGATTTTAGTGTTTCAAATGCGCTCTCTTCTACCGTTGTCCACTCGAACTTGCGTCCTTTCTGTGTTAGTTGCGTTAACGGTCGTGCTATGCTTGAAAATCCCTCTATGAATCTTCTGTAATAACCTGCTAGCCCTAAAAATGACTGTACTTGCTTAAGGGGAGGTACCTGAGTAAACAGCGAGAAAAATAGGTAAACTTCGGGAATTTTTATCTCAAAAACCAATGTTCCGATTGGATCCAGGTTTTTTTTATTGGAAAATATGTACATTGAGGTATGTTCAGGAATTTTTTTGAATAAATTCGTTGACTGGAAGCGCCGTTGTTGTGGTCAGCGTCAGACGCGTTGTTCCTTGACATGGCTTGTGGTGCCAAGGATTCCGGGCAAGCGATTGATCTGAAACATGAAAACTTATCGGATTCCTGAAATACAATATACAAAGCAGTCCGCCACGTAGGATTTTTTTGAAATTTTCATTATTGACGGAATTGCGACCGTTTTGATTTATTATTCGTTTTTCGTTCGCAATTTCCGACGATTTTGGTTGCATAAAAAAGCAATGGTTCAATCAAATGGAAAACCCCTACGTAGCGGACTGGTTTTTACATTATATTTCAGGAATCCGTTAAGTTTTTATGTTTCAGATCAATCGCTTGCCCGGAATCCTTGGCACCGCAAGCCATGTCAACGAACAACACGTCTGACGCTGACACAACAACGAGTCAACGAATTCATTCAAAAAAATTCCTGAACATACCTCAATGTACATATTTTCCAATGAAAAAAACCTGGATCCAATCTGAACATTGGTTTTTGAGATAAAAATTCCCGAAGTTTACCTATTTTTCTCGCTGTTTACTCAGGTACCTCCCCTTAACGTTTGTCGGACTCTTAAATTTTTTGACGTCTGCAATTTTCGAGGGGTCTGGTAGGATTCCCTCCGAGGTTATCACATGCCCTAAATAGCTAGTCTCTTTCCGAAGAAACTGACATTTGTCCGGCTGAAGGATGAGATTGCTCTCCTGCAGTCGCTTTAGTACCTCGATGAGCCTATCGTTGTGCTCTTTGAGTGTTGCTCCATGAATTACAATGTCGTCTAAATAAACGTAGCATTTAGATGCTTGTAAACCTGCTAAAACGGTATTCATCAAACGTTGGAATGTCGCTGGCGCATTCTTCATTCCGAATGGCATTGAATTATACTCATAATGCCCATGTGCTGTTGAGAAAGCAGTTTTTTCCTTGTCTTCTTCGGCCATCGGAATTTGATGAAATCCCGAGGCGAGGTCTAATGTAGTAAAGTACTTCGCTTTTCCTAACTGATCCAATATTTCTGTAATATTTGGCAAGGGATACGAATCTCCTACCGTTATCTCGTTTAATTTTCTGTAGTCGACGACTACTCTAAATTTCTGTTTCCCTGATGCGTCAGGTTTTTTCGGTACTACCCGGAGCAGTGCGTTCCATTGGCTGCGACTCGGTCGTATTATGTTACTCTCTAACATGGCTTCTATTTGCTTGTTTATCTCTTGTTTCTGCGATTCAGGTAGACGGTATGGACGAACATTAATCGGTTTTCCCCCATCCGTTAGTGTTATTGTATGACTGGTCGCGTTGGTAACGCCTAGCTTATCCCCCGGTAAATAGAAAATTTCGCTATACTTTTCGCATATCTCAAGTAGAGTATTTCTCTCCTCCTCGTTGAGATGATCTGTGCGAATAGTATCATGTACTAGCTTGATTCGTTGTCTGCCCGTATTACCAGTAAATAGTCTTATGCAGGCCGTCTCTTCTTCCTTCGTTTCGTTATTTTCTTCGCATAACTCCTCCAATTCCACGGTCGGCGTCTCCAATATCACCTCGTGATTGTTTAGGTTTAAAATGTCTACTATGCATTCTTGGTTCGCCGGTTTAGTTAAGCAATTTCCTAGGTATACTCCGTCGGCGAGTTCCTTTTCCTCTACAATGCCGATGAACTTGCTGTTTGTCTTTACACTGACCTTCCTTATTGTTCGCGGCGCTAACCTAATTTTCTCCGTTTTCAACGGTCGTAAGAGTTCGAAACGCTGCCCGTGTATGAAGAATGCATGAGCGCTTTTACCTATCGCGGCTTCATGATCCTCTATGAAATCTATTCCAATGATGCCGTCAGCATCTAGACTGAAATCGTCTCTTACCACAAAAAAGGGATGTTCAATGGTTCTATCTTTCAATGGAATTGTTAATATGACTTTACAAAGTGCTTCAACAACGCCTTGTCCTATTCCTGATAGACTTGTCGTTTCTTCTAAGACTGGCAAATCATCTTTCAACATTCCTATTTTAATAATGCTGGCGTCAGCACCAGAGTCTACTAAAAGAGTCATATTTTCTTTAGTGGTTCCGTTCGCCTTTAACTCTATTCTGTTCCGACTTGCTCTATTTGCGTTGGCGACGTTCATTGATTTGTATGACCCTGCATTTCTCGTCGATTGTTGTGATCCTTCGTGTCCTGCGTTTCTACTATATGAATTTTGGGAGTAGCCCGTACTAGTTTTTTGGTTTTCGCCTGATCCGCTACCGTTATTTCCTGATCGTCGTTTATCGCGACGTATTCTATCCCTACAGTCTTTGTATAGATGTCCTCTGCGTTTGCAAAAATTGCATACCAGTTCTACCCGATGCACCGATCTACTCTGTCCCGCTGTAGGTAACGATTGCTTGTATTTTGTCTGGGTACAGTCCCGTGCAAAATGTCCCATCTGATTACACTTCAGACACTTTACTGTTGACGTATTCCTATCGCCGGGCTGGTTAGTCCGTCGATTTATAGAGTTTACGCCGTTTTGCGATTTTTCTTCCTCTTCCGCGCCCTTTATCGAAGCCGAAAGTTCCGTGAAATGGTATGATTTTACGATCGTTCTCAAATTATAATTTAACCTGTTCTGAAAAATGGCTAGTGTTTGGTATTTGAGTAGGTCTTCTATTCCTTTTTTTTCTGCTGTGTTACAGACTGGCTGAGGAAAATCGTGAGAGATCCCCAACTCAGGTTCATCATCTACCTCCTATTATAAAGTCGTTCACATGAACGGGAACCACGGGGAGGTTTACAAAAGTAAAAGTAGTTTGAATAATATACACTCTTTATTGTGAATGAAATAAATGTTCTTTATTGTATGCTTACGTTGTTTTCCTTAATCCAATTCGATTATTTCAACAATCTTGGGCGTAGAGGGTTGGTGGTGATGGTCAGCGGGTGCGGTGTTGATAATCTGTTGGTTAAGGGTGGTTTCGTAGGTACTTATGATGCACTGTGGGCCCTGGAAGTCTACTGAGTGGTATACCGTTGTCTGAGGAGGCGTGATCAAGTATTCGTACTCCTGGTTGGTGTTAGACAGTAGTTCCTGTATGTAGTCGTGTGGATGACCTCCTGACTGGTGGGAGTGGTTTTCGACTGTTGGCTCCAATGGAATATCTGGATGGGTGGAGCTTAGCGTTGGTTGGCTAGTGTAGTAGCCAATGGTTGAGTCTTGCTGCAGGGGCGGTTCCCTTTCGTAGATTACAGTGTCTGTACTGGAATCCGATTGGTAGGAGGTATGCTCGTAGGCCTCCTTAATGACTTCTCCTATTAATTCTGTATGTTGAGGGTTCTTTGCTAAGAGATCCCCATAGATTCGTTGATCTCTGGCGATGGCTTTCGTGATCCTCTCTCGTACCTTTTTACCTGCGCGGTGTCTCTTTTTATGACCCACAACTCCGTACATCTACGAGGAAAGGAATAGGTAGAATTAGTGTTTGGCCAGAGTAACAGGGGACTCGGCCTTGACACTGGGGATATGTGTGTATCCCTTGGCTTGTCTAGAATGATCAGCCTGAGGTGTAAAGACTTCTATTTAGGGCTAAGAATTTATTCTAGCCTGCTAATTAGAGTATTTGATTTGGCTAGGTTTAGTAAAACCAGCCGTGTTAATCAATAAGAGTATTAATGCTGGCTTAAAAGTCTCGAAACCTTAGCCTGTTCATTAATCTCGAAAAGATTTTTATGTAAGGTAATTAACTCGGCCAAGCAGTATAGTTCCAGCCTGGGTGATGGCTCGGAATCCGCAGTAGCCTTAGTTAAATATGGAATTTGGTTGATTTGGGATTAGTTAATTTGGCTGAGTTATATATTTATATGTAACTAGCCTGAATTAAAGAATATGTAGGATATGATGTATTGAGTTGCGAATTTACCTTGTTGAGGGTTTTGATGTAAGACAACTAATACACTTTTACTTGGTTTACAAAGTTTATTTTATATGTTATTTCACCAAGGAGTTCGGTTTATTACAAGCACGATATATTCTACTATGTTTAAGCAAGAACAGTGGCTTGGACTTAATTATTTAGTGAATATATTAACCGTAGGTTTTATTAAGCAAGAACAGTGGCTTGGACTTAATTTTATGAAGTAAGCGGTTTGATGTGCACTGAGTCGAACGTATGATTGAACTGTGCTAAACCAAAGAACTGAACTACTTTAGTAGTAGGGGTTTATATAGTATCTTAACTTAGAATGGTGGGGTTGTTGTTGTTTAACCCGCATTCCAATCTCACGCTTGGACTCTGTGCAGCTGCGTATGACTAATTGTTTTGTATTTTGATCACATAGGTTTTGGCCGGATATTAGTATTTGCTGTTTCTAATAACAAGTTTTAATAAACAGTTTTACTACTTGGTTCCTAATCTTATTTATGGTACTCGATATCCTGAGTAAACATCCTGCAGCTGCATGAGCATGACTCACTTGTTTTGACCGGTTAAAGTTATGCGTAAACAGTTTTTGGTTGAAAACAAGATATCGTTGAACGAGTCATTGCTCGAGTTGCTTAGGGTTGTTTACTCTGAGGGTAGTCCGTACTAAGTTCTTGCAGGGGTTGGAATATGTATTATATCATTGGAATATATATATGTATGTGAACTTTTGAATATTGGTTAATGATCAAGTGTTGGTATAATTATAAATGCGTGATTATAGGTAATATATCTACCGAAGATCGGGCAAGGGTATGCTTGTGTCATATGTTGGTACATTATCTCGGTGTGATATGAATCTACGTATGGTAAGCCTTGTGTGATCTTTGGTCGGTAAGGTAGTTTCTTATATACTAATATATGGTACAATATCTTTAAAGGGTAAAGAAGTTTTCAGGGTTGTCGGTCGAAGTTGTGCGTAGGTGGGAATGTGACACCTCCCCCCTGAGTTTCAAATGTGACGGCTGAGCCGTGCATTTGTCTTAGGCGGTTGGTTAGGTCTTCGATTGTTGGAGTGGGTGTTACTTCTTTACCAGTAGGTACGTTGCTTGGTGGGTTAATGGTTGATGGTGTTGTTTCTTGTCCTATTTCTGGATCTGCGGTGGATGGTGTTTTTCTTGCTAGGTGGGTTATGAGGTGAGTTGCTGAACCCCATAAAGCTCCTAAAATGTGTATGCTCCATCCGTACATATCATGGATAGTATACCCGTGTATAAGGGTATCTATGATAAATTTTATAATTCGGACGACTACAAATATTCCTAGGAATCCGGCTGAGAGTGATCCAAAGGACATGAATCCTACCCAGATCTTTTCTCCGGTTGACTCTGCGATTTTGTCTAAGGTTGCTTCATCCATTAAGTTGTATATTGATATTCCTTCTTTAGTGATTGTGTGACCCGTTGCTCCTCGGGCTATAGTGTTTAACACCGCTGGTCTTTCTGCTGGGAATAGCAAATGATTTCTGAGGTTGTCTAAGTCCTTTTGTTGATAAATTCCACTTGTTCCTAGAGGACCGGCGCTGATATATTTCCAGGTCATCCTTGTTTTTGGGCTTAGTGATTTAGGAGGAATGACATCTACAGGTGATGGTGTGAATTTATACCATGTGTCTTCAATTTTGTACATTGTTGCTAATATCGGGCTGCATTCTTGTTGTGTTCCTACCTTTACGATGAGTTTTGATTTAGGCGTCATGAATAGCGATGAGTTTCTTACAGTGACTGGTAATTCTGAATAACAGTGATTTGTTTGTCTCAATTGGCATTCTATTGGTATACATTTTATGATATGAACCACTTCTCCTGCTACAGTTGCCATATAGCCTGGGCTTTGCATGAGGTTGTGAGCAAATTCGTCCGGAGATAGTGTAGCTATTGTTAAGGCGTTTCTTATCACTTGTTTTTCCAATTCACACTTTTGGGTGATGATGTCTCTGTATAAGGTATTTAGTTGATTCTTGATGTGTCTTTCGACGTAGATAAATTTGGAATTAACGTAGGAGAATATGTCTACGTTTTCAACTTTGACTGTAGATTTCCGTATGAAGGTGTTTCCTTGCGTAGTTTCGAATATGAATAGCTTCGGGTGTTCTGTTCTGAATATGTTGTAACCACAAGTTCTTTTTTCCGTCGTTTTTACTAATGCGAAAGTTACATCGTTGGATGCTATGGAATAGATAGTCATCGCTTCGTCCATTGGGTTTGTTGTTTTTTCTGTTATTTTCGAGACTATACCTTCGTATAGGACATCGTAGTCGGTAAATCTGCAGCTGTCCTCAGGTGTGTCTGCCCAGAACGAATATCCTCCCTCTTCGTCGAAACACGTTCTTTTGTTGAGTTCGCAGGTGACTCCGTTTCTCAAGGTTAGTTTGTTTTCGTCAAGTCTCACAGTTCCCATTTGAGTTGTTAAAGAGATTTTGATTGTTGCCTGTACTATTACCTTGGGCCATTGTCCATAACCGTCGTCGAAGAATTCGCCTTCGCAGCTTCCGTCCTTATTGATGCTTCCTGCTAACGTTGCTGATGTTCTTGTAGTGGTGTTTCTCTTGATGTTGGTGATGTATTTGCCGTGTCCAATGCTGAGTTCACCTCTCTCGTGCAGATGTTGACATTCGGTATCGCTGATTTCCCTAATGTAGGCTTGTCTGCCTCCATCGGTGACTGAGGTATGCGAATGCATACCGCAATAATAAACTGTACGGTCGATTTCCACTCGGCATTGTATAACCTTGGTTTGTTTAAATTTAGACAGTTGAAATAGTTGTACGTAAGTTTCTTCTATATTTGGTTTTTCTTCAGGTATGTCGCAGTCGGTTGAATCTATTAAGCTGAGTGTCGTTATATTGAGTCCACCTCCGCCGCAATCGTATCCAATTAGCGCGTATGCTACTTTGATAATTAGAGTGAATATAAGTATATTCATGTTTGTCCGAATCTGGAACAAAAGTTCCGCTTCTTTACCCTTGTTTATATTTTATCTTAAATTTTATTAATTATTTCTATTCTTTAAAGTCGTGGGTTTGGAACAATCCCAATGAGGTACTATTTCTAAAATTTTCTACGTGTATATATGCAAGTCTTTGAATGAACGTCCTTCATTGTGGTGTATTCCAAAGTGTCGACCCTTTTAAACCTTTAATTTCTTCTTATCTTAGTCGTGCTATTTTTAGCTTATTTCTATGCACTATTCTATCTTTATTTCCTACTTTTATTTTAATATTTTGATTATCCAGGATTTCAATTATTTTGTGTGGACCCGTGTATTGATCTCCTAGTTTACCACGTTGAGGTTCCTTTAGGAGGTATACCTCATCGTTGGTAGTTAGGTGTATAGGATTGATTTTTTTGTCATAATAGTGTTTTGATCTGATTTTTGCCTTTTCCAAGTTTTCTTTGGCTAAGTTTTGAATTTCTCTAAGTTTCGAGTACAGTTCCACGAGGTAGTCTTCGTAGGTTCGATCGGTAGTTTGCTCGATGACCTCGTGATCCGATGGTAATCGTGCTAACCTGCCGAAGACTAGCTCGTGTGGTGTGTACTTGGTACCTTCATGTGTGCTGGTGTTATATGAGAACATGGCTTGTGAGAGCCATTGGTCCCAATTGTTATTTTTATCAATGAATTGTTTTAGATATTCCGTAAGGACGTGATGAGACCTTTCAATGGACCCATTTGATTGCGGGTGAAACGCAGTTGTCCTTGTTTGTTTGATTTTAAATTTCTTTGCAATTTCTCTCATGAGAGAGCTTGTTAAATTTGACCCTTGGTCTGTAAGGATTTGTTTGGGTGCTCCAAATTTACAAATTAGATGGGTGATCAAAGCGTCAGCAATAGTTATTGAGTTTGTTTCTAGTAAAGGAATGGCCAGTGAATATTTTGATAATTGATCTTGGATAGTTAGGATATACTCATTCCCGGAAGGGGTTATAGGTAATGGACCTACAATGTCCATAGAGACCTTGTCGAATGCTGTATTAGGAGTGTCTGTTAAAGTCATGGGTTGCTTAGTTTTTACTCTGGTTAATTTTTTTGTTTGACATTCTACGCATGTTGCTATTAAGTCTTGTATTTGTTTCTTCATTCCGTCCCAAAAATAGTACTGTCTGATTCTATTGTATGTTTTATTCATTCCCTTATGACCCCCTAGTGCGGATCTATGATATTCTTTAATAATATCAATCCGTTCGTCTTCTGGTGGAGTTCTTATGAGGTTGGTACATATTTGGATTTGGATTCTATATTCCTTGTTTATGTTTTTTAGTTGTGTTTCTATTTCTTTCCAGTTCAAGGAATCTATATGAGGTGTTTTCGCGATAGAGAATGCGGTTATTTCTAATTCGTTTAAAACGTCAATAAGAGAGTTTATAACTTCAGTGAATATTTCATGATCTAAGTTAGTTTTTATGGTTTCCTTTATAGGTAAAGCTATGTGAGTTCTGGATTTGACTTTGTTAACTTTAGCGCGAGCTATTGTGACGTCTGTGAATGTGGGTAGTAAGTTTAATTCTTTTAATTCTCGTGAACCGTTATCGTATGCGTCTCCCTTGCAGGTTATGAAGTATACTAAGGTGCCTTTTTGCATTGATAATCTGTCCCTGGTCGTCATGAACCTAGGTAAGTTTTGTTCTCTTAGTTGATACTCATTTATTCCAGGTTGGAAGATTTCTTCATCGGTTTCGCTACTTTGATCACTGGTTGTATCGTCAGGTAAGTCTTCGTCTTCTGAGGAGATGTCACTGAGGTCGTCGGGTGGTGTTATTTCGTCATTATTGTCCGTATCATCGGGTAATATTGGTTCATTATAGTTTGTATCGTTGGGTGATATTAGTTCGTCATTGTTGTCCGTATCATCGGGTAGTATTGGTTCGTTATAGTTTGTATGGTGCGTGATTAGTTCGTTTTGTTTATCCGGAGGTTTTTTGGGTGTTGATGGTGTATGATTGCAAATGAGAATTTCGAAAGGCGGTTTGAATATTTTGGTTATTGCGTTTTTTACGTGGGGCCAAAATAATTGATCCAGTCCGCAGCCAATACGAGGCATGGCTAGTTTGAATATATTTAGTGTCATGCATATATTCTTGAGGCTGTTGAGACTTGTGACCAGGTCTTCGAGTTTTGGTAATCCATTACTTTCTTCCTTGGTTACAAGATAGAATAAATATCTATCGTTGTCTTTGATGTAGGCCACTTCTCCGATAGTTTTGTTTTGTTTTTTCAATTCTTTTACCTGATTAAATTGTTTTTTGAATTCTAATGCTATGCCTGCTCCCATTTTGAAGTCTTTTGCTACACAATGTGCCAGAGAGTAAGTTTGGTCAACTGTGAACAGGTCTTGATCTTTTTCCGTTAAATTGGTTTTATTGGGAACTGGGAAAATGTCTTCGTCGGATGATTCTGCTTCTTGAGTGAGTGTAGTTACCTTTGCTTCTTGTGGTGTTTGTCCTATTTCTTGAGGGTCTTCATTTATCGTTTCTTTATTTATTTCAGGTATTACTACCTCAGGTGGATTTCTCGATAAAGCGTCGGCGTTGGCGTTTATTGCTCCTGGTTTGTAGATCAGTTGATATTCATACTCGGCCAGTTTTAATCTCCATCTAACCAGTCTTGAAGTTGGGTCTTTTACGGAGTTTAGCCATACGAGTGGTCGGTGATCTGTTATCAAAGTGAATTTTGTGCCATAGATGTATGATCTGAAGTGAGATACGCAATAAACGATTGCCAGTAGTTCCTTCTCAATTGTAGAGTAATTTAATTCTGCTGCTTGTAAGAGTCTGGAGGTATAGGCGATTGGTAGATCTTTTCCTACTTCTCCTTGACTTAGGACTCCCCCTATTGCGTATCCGGAAGCGTCCGTGGTGATTATGAATGGTTTTGTAAAATCAGCGTACCGCAAAATTGGTTTTTCACACAGCTTGTCTCTTAGTATTTCGAAGGCTTCTTGTTGTTTCTCTGTCCATTTAAATGGTTTTGTTTTCTTTAAGAGTTCTGTCATTGGTTTTGCTATTTGTGAGAATTTTGGTATGAATCTTCTGTAATAGCCTGCGAGTCCCAAGAATTGTTTGATGGTTTTTGAATTCTTCGGTATTGGAAAGTGTTTTACGGCTTCTATCTTTTTAGGGTCTGGTTTGACACCTTCTTGGCTTATGATGTGTCCCAGGTACATAACTTCTTTCCTGAGAAATTCGCACTTATCTGGTTGTAATTGGAGATTAGCTTGTCGTAGTTTTTCCATCAGGAGTCTAAATTTGCGTTCGTGCTCTTGAAGCGAGCTTGCGTATAAGACTATATCGTCTAAGTAGACGAACAGTTCGTTACCTTGAAGTCCGGTGAGAACGTTGTCCATTAGTCTCTGGAACGTTGCTGGTGCATTTTTTAGTCCGAATGGCATTCGCGTAAACTCATAGTGTCCATATGGAGTAGAGAATGCCGTTTTTGGACCATCTATTTCTTTCATGGGTATCTGATGGAACCCGGAGGCCAGATCAAATACCGAAAAGTATTTGGCGCTTCCCAATTGATCGAGTATCTCTGTTATATTAGGTAGGGGGTAAGCGTCTCCAATTGTTTTTTCATTCAGAGATCTGTAGTCGATGACCATACGCCATCTTTTATTTCCTTGAGAGTCTTCCTTTTTGGGCACTATCCATACTGGTGAATTGTATGGTGATAGTGAAGTTTTAATAATATCGTTTTTTGCCAATTCTGATACCTGTTTGTTTATTTCTTCGCGGTGTATGGGTGGAAACCTGTACTGTCTGGTATTTACAGGAGTATCATCGGTTGTGGATATGCCGTGTTGTATAGCGTTAGTTGATTCCAGTGGTTCATCCGGTAAGTGAAACCGGTCTGTGTTTTCCATTATGAGTGTTTCTACGTGTGTTTTCTCTTCCTGGTTTAAGTGTTCCAGTCTGAGTAGAGGCGTAATTGCCTTGAATCGTTCTGATTTCTCTTGAACATTCATTTTCGCGAGATTCACTTGTGTAGGTATGTTTAGTAAGTCGTAGTAAGGTAAGACTTCTACTTCAGGTGTCTCGAAGGTTAGTTCTTTACCTGTAGTGTTGGTTATTGGTATTGTTACCTGTTGATCCTGTACCTTGACTAAGACTTTTCCGGCGTAAATTCCATCTGTTCCTATGAGTCGTGGAATATATCCTTCACTTAAATCTGTCTTTTTTACGTCTATACGAACTAATTGTGTAGTTCTACCTCTGATTGAGAATATTTCTTTGGGAATGAAAGGTAGAGATTGGTCGTTGACTGATAGACATTCATTGTCATAGTCTATGGTTGCCTTGGTAGAGTGAAAAAATGCTGATCCCAATATCCCATCTTGTTTTATTCTGAAGTCGTTATCCACTACGTGGAAAGGTATTCTTTGTCCTTTGATATCTATTTCAGTGCTACCTAAGGATTTAATTAATTTTTCGGTTATACCTTTCATTTCGATGATGTCTGAAGTATTCACCTCTTTCCATGATTTTAGAGCCTTTGCTTTTATGATGTTAGGTTCTGCTCCCGTGTCAATCATAAGTTTGGCATCGTCGAGTAGATCTGTGGATTTAATATTTATTGTTGGGACTGACCCAATACTGAGGTTGATGGTTGTAATAGTGTTTCCTCTAGTGCTTCCAGTGGGTTTACCGCACGTGTTTGCCCTGTCTCTCGGGGTTTCGTGCCCGAACCCGAGGGGCTTGGGGCGTTTCCCTGATTCTGAGGATTGCCTTGTTGTTCTGTCTTCCTTTGATTTTCCACCCACTTCTTCTTTCTACATTCGTCTATGTCGTGTCCGGTGTTTTTACAATATTTGCAGCTTTTATTGGGGTTGTAGTCGTTGGTTGGTTTTCTATTGTTGTAATTACCCTGTGTTTGGTTATTCTGGGGTGTTGAGGATGCGGGTGTTGGTTCTTTCTTGAGAAACCTACACTTTTCTGTTTCGTGACCAATGCGTTTGCAGTTGAGGCAAGTAGGTGGCTCTGATTTTCGTACATAGGGGGTGGACTTGTCTCCCTTGTTTGCTCTTGCTCTTTCTTTATCCTTGTCGAAACGTTTTCCTATTTCGATTGCTTTCGTGGTTGCTTCGCTGAATGTATGTACACCAGCAATCTGGAGGGCGTTCCTATAGTCTGCAGGGAGACCATCGAGGAAACTTTCCAATGTTTCTATGTCGATTGCTTCGGTGTCCACGTATCCGTTGATTCTACGCTCCACCTCCAAAATGGCGGTCTTTAAGTCCTTTACTCGACTTATGTATTCGATTATGTGTTCATCTTGTTTTTTGTATATGTTAGCTAGTTCTCCCCTATAGAAGTTCGTTGACCTGTTAGGGCTAAATATCTCGAAGAGTTGGTCCAGGAATTCTTGGATTGAGTCGAACTCGCTGTCTTCTAATGCCATGGCGGCTCGAGAAGTTAGTTTTCCTTTTATTAGTTTTACTAGCGTTGTTTCTGCGTTGGGGGCGATCATCCCCTTTGCTCTTCTGCAGGCTCTTGAGAATGACATTAGTGTGGATAATTCTCCGTTATAAGTAGGTATTGTTTCAATTGCCTGTTTCATTGTAATGGTGTAATCTGAAGCTGGGGTAACGTAGGGTGAGGTCCTTGGTTCACTTCGTCTACGTATTGTCTCCATTTCCCTTCTTAACGTTCGCAATTCGTTTGAGAGGGTTTGTATCGCATCTTCTCGTGTTGGTGAAAAAGGAGGGTTTGGCGGATTTGGAGGATTCGGAGGGTTTGGTGAATTTGGAGGATCTGGTGAGTTTGGTGGATTTGGAGGATTTGGTGGGTTTGGTGGATTTGGATCCGTTTCGTTGGTAGGCGGGACAGGCGCTTGTCTCGTGGGTATATTATTAGTGGTAGAGGCATTAAGGTTAGCCTGATCTATTACTTGTATTCGCGTTTGTGTGGTTTCTGCACGTAGGTTTTGTAATTCTTGTTCTAGTTGTTTCTGTTGTTCGTTTTGAATTTTTAATGCGTTTATTTGTTCTTGCAAAAATCTATTTCTTTCTGTTAATTCTAGTTCTTTTGCTTGTTGTTTTTGTTCTTTTGAAGAAAGATTCTTTTGTATTTTAAGGACTTCTGTTTCCCTTTGTTCTATTTGTTTTAGTTTTTCGGCTAAATCCATATTTAATTGTAAAAGTTCTTTAGGATCGAGCGGGTCGTTGTTTGCCGCTGCTGCTCTAAGTCTAGATTCCATTTTAAATATATTAAATATTAGATTTGAATGTGTATTTGACAATGACTTTTCCTTTTACTTAAACCGTGGGAAAATCCCACCGCTGTCACCAAAAATTTTCTATGATGTTACAGACTGGCTGAGGAAAATCGTGAGAGATCCCCAACTCAGGTTCATCATCTACCTCCTATTATAAAGTCGTTCACATGAACGGGAACCACGGGGAGGTTTACAAAAGTAAAAGTAGTTTGAATAATATACACTCTTTATTGTGAATGAAATAAATGTTCTTTATTGTATGCTTACGTTGTTTTCCTTAATCCAATTCGATTATTTCAACAATCTTGGGCGTAGAGGGTTGGTGGTGATGGTCAGCGGGTGCGGTGTTGATAATCTGTTGGTTAAGGGTGGTTTCGTAGGTACTTATGATGCACTGTGGGCCCTGGAAGTCTACTGAGTGGTATACCGTTGTCTGAGGAGGCGTGATCAAGTATTCGTACTCCTGGTTGGTGTTAGACAGTAGTTCCTGTATGTAGTCGTGTGGATGACCTCCTGACTGGTGGGAGTGGTTTTCGACTGTTGGCTCCAATGGAATATCTGGATGGGTGGAGCTTAGCGTTGGTTGGCTAGTGTAGTAGCCAATGGTTGAGTCTTGCTGCAGGGGCGGTTCCCTTTCGTAGATTACAGTGTCTGTACTGGAATCCGATTGGTAGGAGGTATGCTCGTAGGCCTCCTTAATGACTTCTCCTATTAATTCTGTATGTTGAGGGTTCTTTGCTAAGAGATCCCCATAGATTCGTTGATCTCTGGCGATGGCTTTCGTGATCCTCTCTCGTACCTTTTTACCTGCGCGGTGTCTCTTTTTATGACCCACAACTCCGTACATCTACGAGGAAAGGAATAGGTAGAATTAGTGTTTGGCCAGAGTAACAGGGGACTCGGCCTTGACACTGGGGATATGTGTGTATCCCTTGGCTTGTCTAGAATGATCAGCCTGAGGTGTAAAGACTTCTATTTAGGGCTAAGAATTTATTCTAGCCTGCTAATTAGAGTATTTGATTTGGCTAGGTTTAGTAAAACCAGCCGTGTTAATCAATAAGAGTATTAATGCTGGCTTAAAAGTCTCGAAACCTTAGCCTGTTCATTAATCTCGAAAAGATTTTTATGTAAGGTAATTAACTCGGCCAAGCAGTATAGTTCCAGCCTGGGTGATGGCTCGGAATCCGCAGTAGCCTTAGTTAAATATGGAATTTGGTTGATTTGGGATTAGTTAATTTGGCTGAGTTATATATTTATATGTAACTAGCCTGAATTAAAGAATATGTAGGATATGATGTATTGAGTTGCGAATTTACCTTGTTGAGGGTTTTGATGTAAGACAACTAATACACTTTTACTTGGTTTACAAAGTTTATTTTATATGTTATTTCACCAAGGAGTTCGGTTTATTACAAGCACGATATATTCTACTATGTTTAAGCAAGAACAGTGGCTTGGACTTAATTATTTAGTGAATATATTAACCGTAGGTTTTATTAAGCAAGAACAGTGGCTTGGACTTAATTTTATGAAGTAAGCGGTTTGATGTGCACTGAGTCGAACGTATGATTGAACTGTGCTAAACCAAAGAACTGAACTACTTTAGTAGTAGGGGTTTATATAGTATCTTAACTTAGAATGGTGGGGTTGTTGTTGTTTAACCCGCATTCCAATCTCACGCTTGGACTCTGTGCAGCTGCGTATGACTAATTGTTTTGTATTTTGATCACATAGGTTTTGGCCGGATATTAGTATTTGCTGTTTCTAATAACAAGTTTTAATAAACAGTTTTACTACTTGGTTCCTAATCTTATTTATGGTACTCGATATCCTGAGTAAACATCCTGCAGCTGCATGAGCATGACTCACTTGTTTTGACCGGTTAAAGTTATGCGTAAACAGTTTTTGGTTGAAAACAAGATATCGTTGAACGAGTCATTGCTCGAGTTGCTTAGGGTTGTTTACTCTGAGGGTAGTCCGTACTAAGTTCTTGCAGGGGTTGGAATATGTATTATATCATTGGAATATATATATGTATGTGAACTTTTGAATATTGGTTAATGATCAAGTGTTGGTATAATTATAAATGCGTGATTATAGGTAATATATCTACCGAAGATCGGGCAAGGGTATGCTTGTGTCATATGTTGGTACATTATCTCGGTGTGATATGAATCTACGTATGGTAAGCCTTGTGTGATCTTTGGTCGGTAAGGTAGTTTCTTATATACTAATATATGGTACAATATCTTTAAAGGGTAAAGAAGTTTTCAGGGTTGTCGGTCGAAGTTGTGCGTAGGTGGGAATGTGACAGCTGCTATTTCTGTCCTAGCTCCGCATGCTCTAATAAGATCCATCATAAGACGCGTAACCCTTTTTCCGTAATCATGCGTATTTTCACTTGTTTTTTGTCTACTTGAAAATAATTCTACCAACAGTGCTGGCGTAGAGCTTTTAACTCCGTACAATGCCAAAAGCTCGGCTTTTAGCTTTTCGAAAGAATCTATATCTTTATATCTAAGTTCCATGGCTGCTTCGCCCTGTATCTTTGTTTTCAGGACCAGTTCTAACACGTCTGGTTTTTGATTTGGATTTACTTTATCCTTCGCATACTCGATCGTTTGCAATAAATCGTCCACTTTACGTGGTTCGCTTCCATCGAAAACGTTGACCATCTGTCGTACCTCCTTCAATGTCAAGTAGTCCGTCATCTTGGTTGCTGTCTGTTGCTTTGATTCTTTCTCGTCAGGAACCGATCCCGGAATGGTTATTGTCTCCTGGAATGCTGTTTGGGCTTGGTCAGGAAAAAAGGAAGTGCCCGGTTTAGGCTTTGGGGAAGGAGTTGGCTGTCCTTTTCTATTGCTTTTCATAAACGCTCGTAAAGTTGCCCTAATCTCCTCTACCGTGTTTGAGTCATCGACTGCTAGCCCGTATCTTTCGCAAATTTGTAGGAGGACCTCTTTCCGAATCTCCTGTGTCCACCCGGTTTGACCTTGCGCGACAAGTTCCTCAATTTTATTCCATGTAGCAGACATCTACTCTAATCAAAAATTCTAATTCAAGCCTGACGAGCCTGAACTGATTCGTTACTTTGACGGAAAAATATCTAAAATTCCTTGCACTCTCTAAACACGATAATTTTCTAATGCTCGCACGCTTCTAACTGGCAGTTAGCTCTCAATAACAATGTTTGCGGCTTATATAGTAAAACTGCGAAAGATTTCAAATTGACTTACACAAAAATGAATATCTTCATCTTGCTTCTTCCGCTTCCGCTGGGCTGTTGCTGACCCTCTGATTCCTTTGGTGCTGCTGAATCGCTGTGTGCTGCTGCTGCTGTAGGTACCCCGTGCTGGTTCCTTTGCCTTGGCCACGAATGCTGCGTGCTGTAGCTCTTTCTTTGCGATGTATCTTTCACTAGGTTACAACGACTGCGTGTTGCACCTTTAACTTTCTTCTTTTTTACTTATTTATTTTTTATTTCACTTTTCTACTTTTCTTTAAACGTCAACTATCTTGCAAGCTCTGGTTTATCCGCTAGACCGCTGCCACCAATGTTGTAATTTGTTTATTTAACTCCCGTTACTCAAGGAATGGGGAATTAAAAGGGTTGTTCCCAGAGGTGATCTTTGACAATCACTCTAAGTGCCTGATAGTGACAAAGTAGTTTTTATTTAATATTTAATATTTAAACAAGTACAAAAGAATTGCGTTTGGAGCACTTGCTCCGGTTCGAGTCAATGAGTATTCGGAGATAGCCTCCGCTTTCTTCAAGGTATCTGCTCAAGACTGAAGCGCGGCTCCGTCTTTAGCCTAATTTATAACTTACATAATGCTTACTCGATTATTGGCGTAACCGGCATGCGATGCGCTTTATCGCATTCCAAGTCATGCCTTGCTTAATTATTTAGGATAGCCTAATTACGAAATGCAATGAAATGTTGAGTAACAATTCTCAACAATCAAGATCCGGCGATGATGTTTAGATCTGCTCCGTAATTTTTTACATAAAAGTACTCGTCGAAAAATACATACTCTATTTTTTCCAGATTTATTCGCAAATTTGAAATCACCATTGCTTTTTCTTCCCTATATCTGAGAATATTGAACAATTATATTTCATGCTGTAAGTACGGTCGAAAGATCGTTATAGAGAATCGATGTACGTGAATATTTTTCGGCTTATTTAGAATCTGAAAAAAAAAAATTGGACTCGCGAATTAAGTTTAGAAATCGCTGAAAGATACCGCCAATTCGGTGCGATATCGAGAGTTGCTGCAGCGAATCACCTGCACCGGTATAACTACCCTTAGGCCTGCGAAAACCAGCTCATCTACCATAAGTACTTTATTTTAGGTATACACAGTAGGACCCCACGCGTTTTCTGTGCTCTGAAAAATACCAATTCGGGACATTGCTGTTTCGGGACAATAAACGGTCGCGACTTTGCGAGTTCGGGACAAAGAGCAGTCGTGACTTTGCGAGTTCGGGACTATGAACAGTCGCGACTTTGCGAATTCGGGACTTAGGGTCGTTCGGGACTTCGATCGTTCGTGACTTTAAAGCCCACCCAAAGCTACTACAACTTTCTTCTGGTGGTGATTGCTACCCTTTTATTGGCTTGAAGTATTATGTGCAACGAAGCACAAAATTCAAAAGTGTTGCCGAATCCGAAAGGTATACCGCTCGACCTTCGAAGTAGTTTGCTCGGTGCAGTATCGTCTTCTATCGTGGCATTCAGAGGTTCGCTGTCTAATAATAAAATATTTGATTGCTCGGTCCGCTTTTCGCTCTTTTTGTCAGTACTCGCATTAGCAATATGCGACGCGATCGTCTTTCTGACGTTGTTCATATCGGCCTCGCTAAAAGGCTCCATTTTACCAGTTGCGATGAGGTAGGCCCAACTGCAGATATGAACCCCGCAATTACCTCCGACCTCACGTCTTCCGTTAGTTGTAGTTCTCATTTGTAATGGTACGTCGTTTGGCGTGTACAACGTCCATTCGTCCCTAAAGAGATTGTTTTTCACATTCATGAAATTCAAAAAACCATTAACCTTAGAACGACAAACCCATTTTTTCTACCTTTAAACTACAAACCGGGGTAAATATTTACCCCACGCGTTTCTTGTTTGTAAACCCGTTCTGAAAGCAGTAATGAGACTCGTAAGTACATGAATCTCTTTGTTTTTTCATGCAGAAGAGAATAGCGAAAAGCAAATTCAATTTCAAAGAAGTTTAGCCGGTAAAAAATCGATTTAAATACCTGAAAGTGCTAAGAAAACGAAGAAAACGTCATTTTTCAGAGTTCGCCTGAGGTAGATATCTACCCGGTTCGTCGTTCTAGGGTTAAGTATGCGCTCGTTGGGACTCCCGTGTAACGAATCAAAGTACACAAGGTACTTGTCTTTCGGGAGTACCATTAGCATTGTGCAGTGAGTAGATATGGGCAGCTTTGGGCAGACACAACAAACCCCCCCTCTCCCCCCGCCGATCCCCCTGGCGCCTTTGGAAAATCCCCTCTCCCCGCTCCCCCCAGGTCGACTCTGGAGAAAACTGAGGATTCCAACCTAACCTTCCCCCTCCCCTCCACGCCACAGTCGCTTTAGTCGACTTCTCAGCTGGGGTGTCCTAGGGTTTTTTTTCTCCCTCTCACCCCCCTGCCCTCACCTCCGCGCGGCCGTTCGTAAGCCGCGCGTCATTGACTGAAATTGAATTAATTATAACGGAAAAGATATGCATTTAAAAAAAAAATCGGCTGAGGAAATTTCGATCCCATTTTTGATCAAGATTTACCCTGTGAAATATTCGTCGCGAGGTCTGGAACACCCTGTATATATATATATATATGTTTGTGAGAATACATAGGTTGCGGACTTGGAAAAATTAGGTGGCGCGGGAGACCTGCTGCTTATATACTTATTTATGAATGGGTGTTTATGAAAGGTGTATAATTGAATGACGCGTTAATTACGAAACAATCCAATTATTTCATTTATTCGTACAACTTATTTTCTAATACACACCAGTAACTTATGCTAAGATAAAATATAGAATATTACGACTAAGAGTACAATTTTCTTTGTAAATCTTACAGCTATGGTTATAATTATTAGACCTGTCCTTAAGAAGGGTAAAATCGAATTTCGATCGGGCCACCCCTCAGAATAGTTCGGAATAATTTTAAAAAAATGTCCAATTTTTTTCGATTTTTTTCGTCCATATTTACTTGCCCCTCGAAAGCCTTACTTTTTCCCATAAGAAAAGCATTGATTTTTCGAGGTTTTTTTTATGAAAAATTCGTACTGGGTCTGAAAATAGTCGTAAAAAAATTTCAAAAAAAGCAAAATCGAGGTGAACTCGTCCACTTTAAACCGCCGCTTGGAAAATTGGGCTATCTCTATTTTTGACTCCGCTATCTAACTTTTAGTGCGGCATGAAATTTCAACTAGTGAATACAAGCTTTTGGGATTGGTCTTGAAGAAAAAAAAATTCTTCGTTGAAAATAACAAATAGAAATTGTATGTTTAGTGATGCCCAATATTGCCATGGGCATTTTCAATAAAATATCTATCTATCTATCTATCTAACAGTTTAGTATTCCTTCGTGGTAATTAGTTTGACGTTTTCAAGTCGAGACGTAAATTTGCACGTGAATTAGGCTTCGGGTCGGTCTCAAGCTGTTGCTTGACTTCAACAGCGATGAAATTCGAATACAGTCTGGTCAATTCTAGTAAAACAATATCGAGATAATGTAGACAGGATTCTTGGATATTAAGGTCGTAGTAACGTTCATAAAATTTATTCGTCAACGTTTCGGCCCTGGTTGTGGGCCCTCCTCAGGACAAAACATTTATTCATCTACAAACAAATTACATGTAACAGTTTTTTTGCACACAGAAACAAATTTGAAAAACACAAGAAACGTTCGAACTGACTTTACCTAAAAAATATAATTTTGGGATATAAAATAGTGCCAAAAATCATCAACAATGAGCAAAAGACGTTAATCCAGACTCATGCTTCCGGAACTTCCACCTATCCATCACTACTGTTAACCTATAAAATTTATAAGTTGAATTAAAAAAGAAAAGAAAGGCTGACTTTGACAGAAATTCGACAAGACTGTTATGAGAGCAAACCGCAGAGCATGAATACTGAGAAAGTAGACTGTCATACTGACAATATAGACATGGTATCAAAATAATAAACTCAATCGATACTTATAAATAGACTTAGTATAGGTTAGTCACTAGAGTTTATCGATACATGTCACTGGACAAGTTAGGTATCCGAAATCAATCTCACATACGTATCACTCAATTTCTCTACATCTTTCCGCAAATTAACAGACCCTCGATGACTAACGATGTTACACATTTCCAAAATAATTCTTTTATAATAAGACGGTTCCTCGTGTAAGATCTTAACATTATCATAATCAAACTGATGATCCTGCTCTACAATGTGTTGGATTAAAGCCGTATAATGGTCAACATTGTCTTTGATGTTCTTTTTATATTCACTAATTCGTTGCGACAAGTGTCTAGACGTTTGACAAATATAAGGCTTTGTACAATCTTTGCAAGGAATTTGATATACAACATTAGAACGTTTTTCCAACGGTATCGCGTCTTTACCCGAGTCGAACAAAGATCTTAGATCGTTCAAGTTCTTACCAACAAACTGGACATTGAATTTTTTAAAAGTGCGGTTTAGCGATTCAAACAAACCCGCAATGTAAGGGATCGAGATGAAAGTTGATCTATTAGGGTCCGCTTGAACACTCACATTACTGTGTGCAAAAAAACTGTTACATGTAATTTGTTTGTAGATGAATAAATGTTTTGTCCTGAGGAGGGCCCACAACCAGGACGGAAACGTTGATGAATAAATTTTATTAACGTTACTACGACCTTCATATCCAAGAATCCTGTCTACACATTCAACTGAGGTCAAGAATCAGTCCCCACCATAACGAGATAATGTTGTTATGATTCTTGGGTATGTAGCACTGTAGTAGTACGCAAGGCAAAGTCATATACACTATAGCACCTGTATGACGGCTGTGTCACGAGCAGGCTGTGAGTTTATTGTATATAGCGGCCTTTTTGTGTGCGTAATATTTTTATTAAGTAATTAATTAAATAATTAATTAATTACCTAACTTTTTATCTATCCCTGATGTTTTCTCATCAAAAATTATTTCAATAACGAGATAATGTTCACTGAAGACGGGGTCGATCTGTGACTTGATGCTCTCTTTGACGACTCCGTATTCGTTCTTGGTCATCTGTGCGATGGTATGAAGAAGGCTCTTTAGAGGGGTAACGCCTAATTCTTGATACCATGTGTTCAACGTATTGCTTTTTGCACTGGTTTACATTGGCGGCCAGTCTTTGGAGTCTTCTAAGTTGCTCGTCAACACAGACGAATACGGTTTTCAAGCCATCAAATGTGGTTTTTTGCATGACGATCGACGGTCGATGAATTTTCGGTCGCTTCAGGAGCGGAGCGCAATCGTCACGATTTTTTCCGTCCTCTTCGTCGGATACTAGCTCCGTTGCGTAACCATCGCCGCGTCGAGGTTCGATACATCTGACGGAGCTCTCTGGGACATCGAATCTGATGGCCCTCGCACCATGCGCTGTTGTAAATCGTACATTGCAGTCATCACCAAGCTCAATTTCTTCGAGACACCATTGGGCGTCTGCATACATGTCGAAGTCGAAGTAGTCCGATATTGTTTCCAATGAGTTAGACAGCGCAGTCCAGGCACTCAATCCTAGACAGATGCCGTCCGGTGAGTTGCCGGTCAATCTGATCAGCGGTTCAAATCCCTCGCCACCTCGCAAGCCGAGGCTGACGACGATCTTCTTCGTGAACGATGTGTTTAATCCGTAGGTAGCGGACAGTAATAGATTTTTATCAAACTTTTTCACTGCACTTGCAAACGATTTGAATATTCTACTCGCGTTTCCCATCGTGCCACTGGTGGATTTGGGGGTTTCCATTGCTAGATACTAGTTCTCGCACGGTTAACCGAAGACTGATGCGTCTTACGGCGACATCCTCTCTTTTGTACACCCAGCGTGTCTGATTTTGTTCGGTATGAAGCAAGCCCCGCAGTCTTCTGTCTCTTTCCTTCTCTATGTAACCACGAAGAATAGAAGGAGACAGAAGGCTGCGGCACGAACTTCATACCGGTCAATTTCAAACACGTCAAGCGTATGGAATATGATTTCGACCGTTACAAAATAATTCCCACCAATTTTTTTCCACCCCCTACACGGCTTGCCCACATACGTTTTGTCTAATACAGCGGGGATCGGACAGATTAATGGCGTACCCGCCGCCGCAACAGGCTGCAACAGGACTTGCAGGATGCATCAATCGTGTCACACATTGGCGCGGTTATGAATTTAGAAAAAATGGAGTATCGTTAACGGATTGGATCTATTCCGCTATTTTACGATAAGTGCTTCGACTCCCGAGAACCGAGCGATGTTATTATTAATATTTATGACTTGAAGGGATTTTAGACTAATGGAATCGTTGGAACCTAACGGTCCACCCCATGCGGAGTCACAACAATCCGTGAAAAAATATTTTAGATCTAACTGGATCAAATTATATCTAATTTGATCTAATTTGATCCACTTAGATCTAAATTATGGGGAAAATTAGATCTGCTTGGATCTCAGGAGATCTATCTAGATCTACGTAAACCTGCTTAGATCTAAAAAAAATTTCACAGGTCTGTGCGTATTAGATCCAAGCAAATCCAGTCAGGTCTGAAGCGATCTAAGAAGATATCACTACGTCTGCTTAGATCTACTTAGTTCTCATGTTATATCTAATTAGATCGCGTTAGATCATTTTAGATCTCATGAGATCTCATGAGTTTCTCCATGATTGTTTTTATTACCTCATTAATTTTCAGGTTCTAATAGAGGAAATCGAAGTTACCAAATGTTAAATAATCTTTAACATTGTTAAAAAGTTCTTAGTTTCCATAACCGATGTTAGGTGAGTCGGTAGCGGGCAGAGTTGGCGAGCACACGGTTCACGGATCGATCCCCGGTCGGGATCAAGTTTTTTTTTTTTTTTTTTCTCCGGGCCGATACTAGTATATATAATTATATAAAACTATATAAAATTACATATGGCCAAAACTCATATATAATTTTATATAGTAATTTATATATAATTTTATATAATTATATAAAAAAAAAAAATAGATCTAGTTGGATCTAAATAGATCTAGTTAAATCTAAATAGATCTAGTTAGATCTAAATAGATCTAGTTAGATCTATCCCAAAATTTAGATCTACGTTGATCTCATGCTTTAGATCTACTTAGATCTAAAATATTTTTTCACGGGAAGTGTTTGACCACCGTCGTTGGGGGAGCGGTGGGCCCTGTAACAGCCGTACATTTCACATCTGTTTGCACTTGTACGTACAAGGGTAGTCGGGAGTACTGTCCGACTCCTTGTCAGAGATCGGAAAGACCGGACCCGCGCTCTTACATAGAGCGGACCGACTACCGTTATCGCTGAATTATGGTTACCGCGTGATGAGACTTTCTCACGAAACGAGAGAAATTCATGAGAATCATACATAGTTTCCCACAGAATCTAATGCGACAACTGTTCAGTCCCTACGGTCCGTACATCATGATTATAGCATGTATCTACGGTTTAGAAGAGTATACGACTAAAAAAACGTTGGAGGCTGATGGGCAGTGTATCGGCGGGTAGGGCCGGCGGAAACACAGTAGAAGATATGGAGAATTCCATACCTGATAATTTGTCAGGTATGGAATTCCATACCTGACGAAGTAATCGATTAAATTTTCACTCGTTTTTTATTTTTTACTAAAATTAAGCTACAAAAAAGATGATTTTTGACTCGTGTGATTGTCGCCCTTGCTTCGCTCAAATGAAAAACTTCACGCTCGTTCGAGAATTAACACTTTCACACTAGTATGGAAAAGTACTATTTTAAGCGGGATATTTCAGTATTTTTTCCTACTGAGCAATTGAGCCTTCAAATTGAGCTCAAAACTCAAGGGCTCCGAATTTTTCAACGATAATTGGTCATCTTTTTAAATTCACACGTGACGTTTGATAGCTGTTTGTTAAAATATATCGCGGAGGCTTTTACCAGTTCCATATAACGATGAATCGAGGATGATAGTAAAGCATTTTGGTACCTATTTTCCTATATGTTATATTCCTAAAACCTATATGTTATATTCTATACAGTGCGATTCTGTGGATAGTCACGCACCCAACGGTAGGCTAACGGGAAACGCCTGAATTGAGCGGATCAAACATTGACGATTGGGTTTTATTTCCCACGAAATAAATAAAACCCAATCGTCGATGTTTGATCTGCTCAATTCAGGCGTTTCCCGTTAGCCTACCGTTAGGCGCGTGACTATCCACAGAATCGCTCTGTATGTTATCTATAAATAAGGAGCTGTTTTGATCTTTATGCCAGTAAATAACATCAAATGCTTCAGAATTATTCGGATATAAACCCATTTTTCATGTTCTGCCATTTTACCAAATTGTTTCCTACATTCCATACCTGACAAATTAGCGTTCCGTCGGCCCTGTCGGCGGGTCTTCGACCATAACCGCTGTACAGGAGTTTTGCGACTAGCAACACTCGCCTATTTCGCATCTGGTTGCACTTACCCCTAAAAACGCGGTCTGAGGGTGGAGCGGTCCCCCGATAGAGTGGGAGCCTACTGCTGAGCAAAGTATACCTACTTGCGTTATCGCAGAAATACACATATTGGGCGATGACAGAATTGGAAGAATTCGTGGGAATTATACTAAACTTTCCACAACTGTCCCGGCTCGTTCACCCCTCTCCGTCGATTTTCTCAGGTCCGTATGTGCACCCACACGTAAAAATCTGCGTGTACGGTGTTAATGTATCGAGGTTACATATATGCCGTGTCCTCTCAAGACGTTTTCTCATTCTCATAGATCTCTGATCCGTGGAATAACGTACCCCAGGTAGCACAAAACAATGGCCCAATATTGGCTGGAACATACTTTATATCGTGGCCCTACATTGGTGTGTAATAATGGGTCAGTATAAAAATGTCAACATTTTGCAATGGCTAACCATCATATAAAACGAATCAGGGCCAATATTCTGCAATTATGTATGCCCAACATTAACCACTGATATTAGTCATCCATATATGCCCAACATTAACTGCCTGTATTATACATTGAAGTAGGCCCAATAATGATAATCGATATCAGGAAATCACATATGCCCAACATAAACTACCAATATTACACATCCAAGTGTGACCAACATAAATTGCCAATATTTTCGTGATTTAGGTATATTATATCGGTATTACACAGTTTTCGAATATTAGGCCCTTATCACTTTGAGGCATCATATACGACAAAATTTAGGAGGCATATAAAAATAATATAGTGGATTTAATGTAGAACACAAGAATTATTGAAGTGGGTAATGCAGATGAATTTTATTTTAAATCAATTAGTTCATAATGATATCAAACTGTATTACATTTTTTTTTACTGATTAAAGTAAATATTGTGGTAACAAAAACTCTTTCACTCAAACTGAACGCAACTTTTCAGTAGTTTGCGACATTGAATAACGGACTCGTAATGATATTAAACTTGTAATGATTAAAGTAAATACTGTAGTAACAAAAACTCTTTTACTGATACTAGAAGCAATATTTCAGTAGTTTGCAACATTGAATAACTGGACTTATCGAACTTAAAAAAAAAACCTGTAATACGTGGAAACTGATTGATTACGAAGCAAAATAGAAAGCAAGTAGTGATATTACATGAAATTATACCCATATCAACTTATCAAAATCTTGCAAAGTTGCAATCCTCGTAAGATTAAGAATGTCGTAGTTTATCTCATTGAATTTATTTTTTGATTCCACACTTTTTTAAATAAAAAAAAAAATCCATTCATAACATTGAATATTGGACAAGTCAATCCGAAGTGCAGAAATTATTCAGCGTTACATGTTGATGAACAAGAATTTTAAAATGCTCCTTGTATCACAATGATGTCCAAAGGAGGCATCCATGTTTTAGGCTAGTGCTTAGAGCAGTTCGACTTGAATATTTAAGTCTCGTACTCACCATTGGGTCTCTTGTTCCTCAAAAATAGCCAACAATCGATGTTTGGTTTACTCAGGAAAGAAGTGTTCTAATAATCTTGAATCCGATACTACAATATCTTGATATTAATGTTCTGCACATTAGCTCGACCTTAGCCGGAAACATGGATGGCCTGCAGGCAACATTGTGACCGAGGGGCTATTCACTCTAAAGTATACTCGCCTTATTACAAAGATTCGTCGATACTCGTCTGTACTCCCAGATACTCACTCCTTCAATAACAAAATTTGAAAGAGCGAGTACCTTCTAGTGCTGACAAGTCTCGACGGGTCTTTGTAATAAGGCGAGTATATTTCAGAGTGAATAGCCCCTTGATTGTGACGCAAGGGGCATTTTGGTTTGACAACATGTAATGCTGAATATTTCTGGTTTTCTGAATCAGTATTCAGCTTTGACTATATAACCCTGGACTGCTAATGCCCCCCCCCCCCCCCCCCCCCCACTATTCCCATCAGCCGTATGCGAAACCGATGTTCCCAACATCTACCCCACTCCTTGGACTTCTCGGCAGTCAATTCCGCGGGGAATTCGAATGAGTACTTAGTATTTTGGATGAACACAGGACAAAATAAGGGGACGCTATCGTTTTCCCGAATTGTTATTTTCCCGAATCGTCGAATTCCCGAAAGTACATATTCCCGACAGACTATATTCCCGAATCGTCGTTTTCCCGAAACCGTCATTTTCCCGAATCGGCGTATACCCGAACCCGTCATTTTCCCGAATCGCCATATTCCCGACCTAGCAAATTCCCGAATCGTTGTTTTCCCGAATCGGCATATTCCCGACCTAGCAAATTCCCGAATCGTTGTTTTCCCGAATCATTGTTTTCCCGAATCCGTCATTTTCCCGAATCCATCATTTTCCCGAATTCGTTATTTTCCCGAATCGCCGTTCGCCCGAATAGTCAAATACATGACAATAGCTTCATTACCCAGTCGATAACATGTACACTGTCGGTAAGGACCGATGGTAACCGTAGGAACAAATATAGTGTTTGCTATCATAACATCAATGATAATGACCAGTCAATTATTATTATGATTATTATCTGGTTTTGCAGGTATCTAACAAGATGAAAATATCTAATAAGTATCTAACCAAATTTTTATTTTTTTTATTTTCGCGTACTCGCATGTAGCCAATCTAACAAGATAAAAATAGCTAACAAACTATTGTGGAATCGGACTTGCCCCTGGTTAACTATGACGGTAAAAATATTTGAAATTTTCTAGAATCGACTTCTAATCTGAGTACAATTCGATAGTCTGAATATAATTGTTATATATGTATGCATGTATAACCATAAGTGCATATCTATAGTGTATATTGGTATATATATCATGTTCTGGAAATATCACAAAAATTACCGTTGTCCTTTCGCCAATTTCAGATCTATAATGCATTATACGGTTTTCTTCGTTTCATAATGAACAAAGATGTATAATGTAATTAATATTTGTTAGAATAGAACGCAGAGAAATATATGGACCATGGATTATAAATGAATTGCAATCAGCAATCTGACTAGAAAATTAAAAGACGTGATTGAGAGGATATGAAAAGATTTAAGAACGCCGACACAGCTTCGTTGAATTTTTTTTTAATCGTTTTTTGTTATTTTATGCATAAGTATATGGTATACTACACACAGCCAAACTTTGGAAGTTATATATACAAGAACATATTCTTATACTATGAGCTAGGATATGTAATAATAAAACAGAATATTACTAATATATTAACATATATATTATACATGTATAATGCATAGAACTGTACAGTATTATAATCATGAATAGGTATGATTAGAATGTTATTTATTTGATTAAATAGAACTTTTATTCGGCAATTTTGAGATTACAATAGTACATTACGATACACGTATGCCCATGCGTATCGTATACCATGTTTTTCAAACTTAGTGTACGAAGTACAAAGAGGGCAGTATAGTATAATATGGGCATATATCTATAGAACTTTCGATTTCGTATATGGTAACAAATGATATACTTGAAGCGCATTTTTCACAAGAAAATATATTATTTCAAGGGTAACTATAGTGTTTCAGCCGGTTCGAACACTTATGTGTATTGTAACGTTTGCGGGTTTTCACGAACCTTCAGGTTGTGTTGAAAAACCCGTGGTTACGAGTTATTTTGTCATAATTTACTAGAAATTGAATTTAATGTTAATGAATGGACTACTACATCCTTGTACTACTACACGTGGGAAAAAGGATGGGTTTGTCAATCAAAAAGCCACCTAGTGCGGATTTTCTTCATTTATTGATAAAGTCTATACTAGCTAACTGACTCGATTAGATTTAGCTCACAAAGCCGTCTACTACTGCGATGCTGAGTACTCAGCTCGCCTCCACAGAGCCGGCACGTTTAGTCCAAGCCTGTCGTGCCTATCTCTTGATTTGACGTGCTATCTGCAGATCCGGTATTTTTGGTCCAAGACCAAAGCTGTAACTATCGTTGGCTTGTAATTGGAACTTGGCCCAAACAGACAGTTATACAAGAAAATGTCAGACAAATTGATCCAATAAAGGTTGTAATATGGCAAATCAAAGTGATTGTATCATATAATGGTATTTGCTTATGATTTCCTATTTCCTATAATGAGTGACAATAGTGAATTTATTTAATATTGTTCATATCGAGAAATTGGTATCTTTGAAATTGAATGTGATTCTAATGCTTCTAAGTTAATGCCGAGACAAGACGTTTCGTACAACAGCTTTGAGTCACCTCTAGTATCCTAGAAACGTATATCCAACTGTATTACAAGCGTATCGGCCGACTTTCCATCTAACGCTGTTCTCCGATTGGTCCAAACGGCGTATACCACGCGCGAAACGATTCGATAAGTTTCTAGAATCAGGGTCCAGGGTCTGGCTAGCTGGATACGTTACACTATTGGCAACTAGGCGCAAGATACTGTTCGACTGGTTCAAATTTCAAATACCAGATGGAGAACGCGTCTCCGCCATAAGGATACATGACCCGATTAGAGTAGTACTGGTTTTGACCACGAGGTGGCTAAGCCTCAAACACAGTTACCAATACTTAAGGTGCTTTCGTTTTACAAAAAATCGGGCTGCACTGAACCAATCACTTTAACGTGAAGTGAAACGTTTGTCAGAACCTCGAAAACGGGAATCGTGAATTCTTCGGAACTACTGAATCAATCGCGATGAAACTTTGAGGGATTACACATAATTGTGGCAGAAAGTGGCTGATTATTTCACTTTTCCAAAATTTGACAAAAATTTTTACAGATTGACGTACCGTCCACATAAATCGCGAGATTATTCACTGTTGGCGTAGATAATCGCATTTTCCCGATAATTAGCCACTCTGCAATTAAAAACCACACACTTTGAGCCTAATCCCGTGTCATTTGATGGAGAAATGACTGAGAATTGACGATTCTCCGTTACTCATAATTAAAAAACCGACATTCAGTTGAGATCACAACCCGTATCGACATTTAGTCGAGATCACAGCCATGTATCGAAATTGCAGCCAGTATACTTGCAAATAATCTAGCGGTGGACAGAGGTACAAAACGTTCGGTAGTTCTGTTTTACCGCGGTGCAAGGCACCCGGCCGTGGCCTTGAAACGTTTCACTTCACCTTAAAGCTTAGCGTATACTAGACCATACTAGTCTAAGCTTCAAGGTGATTGGTTCAGTGTAGCCTGATTTTTGTAAAACGAAAGAACCTATTATACTCTTGGTTTGAGAAATCGGTTTTATATTCGATTTGAAAGTTTTCACGTTTTATTATACGTTGTATGGGATACTCTTACTTGGTTTAAAAAGATGTAATCGTATTTATTGTTTATACCGCAAAGTTCTGTGGACGCGGAACGCTAGGGATACCAACCCAAAAAGGGTCCTATTTTATGAGCAGTGAGCTGCAGCAGCAGTTTAGTAACTTACTAGATGTTTCTAGTAAAATCACTAGAAATCACTGGAAATCTAGTCACTAGATTGCTAGTCCAGAAATAGGACGTTTCATATATTTGCCACGGGGCGGCGCCAGCATAGAGTTCAAACGCCATAATTTTTAAATTAATTTTTAAACCAAGCAAGAGTGTTAAATACAACGTATAATAAAAAATTTGTGAGAAAAAAAAAGTGAGAAACTTCAAATCGATTTTTTGAAGATCGGTGCGTCCGACTCAAATTACAAAAAAAGTAAAAAAAGGAAAGTTGAAAATTTTTAAACTGCCGGCATAAAAACCCTCCTAAAGCGGGTCACGTCCTGATTACAGAGCGGGCAGCGTAATTGGCCAAATAGCTCGTTGTGACCATCTGCATAATCCCGCGCCGTCCGTATCATTTCATTCGCGCACATACCGCACAATACCATATGGAAGCATCGCGTGCTTAGGTGCGTACTGGGTCTTTCCCTGCACACTATGCAGCGTGAGTCACGCTCCTTGGCGTCTTCGTTCAAATCGGGCAACGGTATACCCCGCGGAATTGGCCCGTTGTGGTCATCTAATGGACAACAAAGCAAGGTAAGTTAACATTTGACGATTCAGTATATGTGTAACGTATAATTGGAATGAGGCCTAGCAGTACCCATTTGACTACCGATTTTTTATGCCCCCTAGATCGGTTACAGCTCTTTCGACTGGGGCTACACCAAGCTACATTGGTGTAGTCTAGCCATCCCTGTCTCTCTCCCTTGAAGAAAAGAAAGAGATGAAGATGGCTACACTACACCAGTGTAGCTTGGTGTAGCCCTTAGACTTCACAGGATGGACTGGGCATTGGAGTAGTGGAGGTGCCGCCGAGTAATCCATAAGCGATATTCTACTAGCAGACTATTGCTTCCTTGTCCGACGAACGATTCAGTATCGTGCGTTCACGTCTGTCCTTCTCTCATTACCCAGCAGCAACCTTACAATGCTTCAGCATAGACAATGCCCAGTCCGTCCTGTAAGGTCTAAGGTGTAGCCCCAATTGAAAGAGCTATTAGAAGTGAATTCACAAAAATCTAGGTTAAACTTGAGTTTCCTAGCGCAACGGAAAACGGTGTTTTAAGTCCGTCCTTTTCTCCATTTGAATGATATTGGATTTTTCAGCAACTGAATTCGTTGTTGTTTTCTTTTTATTCAAGCCTGTCGTTCACTGCATGTGAAAACTGCTGTCATTCCATCACTTTATAGTACCATAGTGTGTAATTTTGTGAAAACTTTCCCATGAACCTTGAACAATGTTTCACAGAGTAGCGGCAGCCAACAGACGTTGACTTCAAGAAATTACCATTGTCGATATTCTTAAAAGCTTTCTATCATGTTTTCAATATGATTTTCATTTATCTTTCCAAAATCGGCGTCTGTCGGCTGCAGCTACTCTGTGAAACATTGTTTAGAATGGCTTGAAAAATTTGCACAGATTTACAAACTATAACACCATAAAGTGACAGAGTAACAGCTGACCTTCCAGTGAACGACATGCTTGGAAAAAAAATCATGAATTTAGTTAGTGAAAAATCCCATGTCATTCAAATGGGGAAAAAGACAGACTTACAACAGGCACCCTTTACTGTTGAGCTAAGAAACTCAAGTCTTACTTCAATTTTTTAAATTTATTTTTAGCCAATCTAGGAGGCGGAGGAGGTATAGAAGGCGAAATTCCACCGTTCTACAAATGAAGTCCACCCCACTGAACTCTACTTATACTGAGATGCACGTGTGCTATGTTCTTCCATAGAGAGGATTCCAGCCGAGGGATAGCGACTTGACGTAGTTTTCTCTATATCTTATTGCGCAGCGCAGTTGGACCTTCAAGTATAGTATAGCAACTGCAAAAAGTTTCGATAATGCCTCAGTCACTGTGTTTATTGGGAAAAATAACTTAACTTAAGATAACTTTTGGAACTGGACTGTACGGACAAGGACAGAACTACATCATGGAGCTATCTTTTTCGGCTTACGTTAGAGACGTCGGCGTGCATTCCAGTATAAGCATAGTTCAGTGGTCCACCCTAATGACGGTTGTGACGTCATATCTCACTTAGCGAAAAACCATTCAGAAAGTACTTTTTACCTTGAAAATTCTGAAATGGTCGAATATCTCGTCGTAGTCGTCCATGATGATAGCTAAATAATTGGATATAAATGAATTTCTATTTATTTGACAATATCAAGTATATCTCACATCACCTAGGTCTCATTGAACTTCAATTTTTTTTATATTTTTTTTTTGTAGTTTGGCTGAAGTAGAATTAATTTCGACGGGAATCGAATCGCTACAAGGTAAAACGATAGTAGGTGTTATTATCCGTTATTTTACCAGGAATTCTTGGAAGAGCTTCGGGAATTGCGTCAATTTGAGCAACTGCAGGATCTGGAATGCGCGGAGGTTCGGGAAATCATTTCGGGCATTTTTCTCTAGGTTAAAGCTAAAAATATACCAGGTTTTGCTAACAAGGTGTCGATCGCATCTCCAGGTTATGAATCTTACCCTTGTAGGGGTGTTTTCGTGTGATAAAATATGAAGCATAGCTGCTGTACAACTCTCTGGAATCTATCCTTCCAAATCATCAAAATATACTTTGCATACTTGGCATTATAAGATTCCACATGAGATTGAATATTTATACTGTAACTTTTCTGATGTTTTGCGACACTCAAGGTGTCACCAACCTGCTAGGTACCGTGAGTTTTTTATTCTAATGAATTTTAGGACCTCTCTTACCCGATATAATAGTGACATCTGACTACGGACTTAGAACGCTTAAGGATGTAGTTCACGTTAAAAGCTATCTTCTACAATTGATAATATATTAATGCCAACTTTTTGGTATACATTTGTACACTTAAGACTACGAAAAAAAACGTATAACATTGTGCAAACAAGCTAAAGATCAGATGGGAAGCACCAAAAAGGCCTCAAAGCAGTGCTTCGCTGGAAATGGAACTGGCGATGAAATACTTAGGATACAGCAATCTCAATTTTTTTGTGGTATCAGAGAGTCAGAAATAAAAGATTCACGTGAGGAATTTGTTGTACAGTGGACAAAACTTCAGAAATTTAATTTTTAATACGTTTTTTACAAAAAAAGGCATTTTTAACCCGAACTACATCCTTAAGCGCTCAAAGCCGTCTCCCAACAGATCTGAGCATGAGAGGTACGCTACGACTGTCTTTTATTTTCACCTAGACTTTACTTTTAACTATTATAAAGATCGGAATTCCCTAGCTCAGACCTGAGTATGCATAGCACACTAAGGCTGTCGCAGACTTAGATGAGGACGAGCCTCACCGAAGCTGTGTCCAGCCAAATACGTTATTTTATTTGAATTTAGAGACCAGGAAAATGGTGGAGGAGAAAGTCTGCTTCTGTTTTAAAACAATAGAATATTTATTTAACTAATTTAGCTTTTTTTAAGGTTGCAACCAGTTTATACTATATTTACAATGGTTACTTAGCTTACGTTGAAAACTGCGTTGATTTGAGTTTATTAATATTCACTATGCGGAATATGACAGTTATTTTTAGTTGGCACGATATCTGATACTTTCGCGTCTTTCATACTTCTTTGATATTAATGATTTCAATAATTTGGTATACTAGATAAAGGTATTGATTAAATCTATGTGAATAATTCTATTTTAGACAATATTCGAAAAACCAAGTGAATCTAATGGATTGCTAGGGTGCTATACCTCTAACATCCGAAGCAAATAGGTAGTGAGTTAATCAGGTGCTACGCCATGAATTGCTCTTCAATGAGAGAGTTTGTTTGCTATGCGTTGAGACAACTCGGTGCTATACCGTAGATTGCTGCTGAGCTAAGCGGGGTCACGCCTTATATACCAGTCGTGACGTCACTCAGCTCGTCTTTGCGATGGAATGTTCTCGCACGTTCCAGTCTCTTCTCGCCGTTGTATTTGAAATGTAATGTCACAGGCCCGGTCAGCCTGGCACGTTACAATACACTGAATTTTGTAGTTATCATAGATCAGATTCTTACAATTTATTATCTTAGAAAAATCACTTTATTTTTCGGCTATCGACACACTGCTTCTCGTCTTTTATCAGTCGTATAGCATTTATTTGATGAATTTACTATGACCTCTTGCCCCTTGAAGAATGTTGAATATATAGTCAGTTTCAATGTTCCCACAGGAAGCGTCCGAAATCCTGTAAATTACCACAAAGCATCAATTTCGCCACAATACTATAATTGATATTTCAGAAGAATATAGTATACTCATCTAATGAAACAGCGTTGGGTCAGAATAAGTGAGGTTAATCTTAGCGATCAAACATTTTTGGCCTACTGCCTTTCATAATAACACTTGGCAATCACTTTTCACTACACATTACTGTCTGTTTCCTTTCCGATATGGGTTCTCTTGGTCCCACTTAGTATTCTATTCCGTTAATTGAATTTTTCTTCATCGATTGACAAATTGAGCGAGATTGGAATGATTCTTGTGATCATGCGATAAATTTTCATATGCGAAATTCGCTTTTCGACCAATTATGTGATAGTTCCAAAGGAAGCAAACGTCGCAATTGGCCGAAAAACGAGTTTCGCTGTCGTGCGAATGCGTCCGAAAGGTCTGAAATATTCGTGTATCGGATGGCGCGCATCTTTCCGATACGAATTTTGCGATGTTGCCGTCGCCACATGTCACACCGCACACGTGCGAGTGTATCGTCACAGAAATAAATATATAGAGTGCGCGATAATAAATAAGCAAGTGAGTACATAACAAAATACGGTAACGTTATTTACACGGTTCCGTGACTCCAATTAGGCAATTAGGCTCCCAAATTGTAAATAAATATAATATAATACACAATGATATATAATAATATATTATAATTATAAATCACAATCGGGTATTTCCCGTGTCTCTATTGGAGTCACGGAACCGTGTAAAGAACGTCACCGAACAAAATACCATTGAAATGATAGTTATCAACTAGATTTTTTTTTCAAAGTGTTCTAGCTTCCATAATCTAAATGTTATAACTTCATTTTTTATTTTATATTATATTGTAATATTTTTAATATTTGTTGTAATAATGAGTTAATATTTATGGATTCCCGAGGGAAATAAAGTGGATCAGATGAAATATAATCAATTGGGCAAAAGGTTTATGTATTCAGAAAATACAGGTCTGCTTCAGTACGAGGCTAAAGACAGACTAATTTGTTTTACAATAATACTTATTGATACGGCAACGGCGATTCATATATTTTGAGAGATGTCTTTTATCATATAGACTACTTGATCTAGATCGTATGAAAGTAATATATAGGGGTGAATTCATCAAATATAACACTACTCCCCCCTTAGTGAAAGAGTCGACCCGACTCGTAAGGTAAATATAATAAAAATTGTCTATTTAAAATCATCATAAGGATTAGCAAGTCGATATTTGAATCATAAAATCTATGTGCTCTATTTAGGAAAATCGGAGCTGTGGCTCAAATAATTAAAAATTTTCCTAAGTACTATCTGACATTCGTCTTCTTATTAGTAGGGAAACCACAGAAAACCTCTAAAAAGATAGTCTAACTTAATTTCACAACATGGGTTTTTACAAAAATCTTCAAGAACAGGAACCAGGAACAAGAGTAGAAACTCAGGAATACAGGATCAGTAGACAGGAATCAGGAAATAAGAGTAGAAACTCAGGAACAAGGCGAAGAATTCCTTGGTCATTATGAAGAAAGTCCTGAATACTGGAACAGGAAGGGGTTGGAGGGGTAGAAGGACCAAAGACTGGAACGGAAAGTCCGATTCTAAACTCCAGGAGATCCAACTCCAAACCTCTTCGAAATAAATCATATACGACCTAAATGGGAGGACAAATGTTATTCTCTCGAAATAATAAGGTCATAAATATGAGTTTCTCTTCTAAAAACTCTTCAAAATTATAGATTCCTTTCAAATCTCTTTTAAATCAAAATTATAAATTCCTTTTTAAATATTTTCTTTCAAATGATAAATTAAACTTTTTGATATTAGATAGATTATTTCAAATATAATAAATTAATAAATTAAATTATTCTATTAAATAAATGTTATAAATATAAATTGGAACGATCTTATCTAAATAGAAGTGGGGAAACCGGAATAATAGGTCAGGATGGGATGAAGTAGACTTCCTTCTTCTCGTCTCAGAATATCATTTCGTCATTTAAATAGAATATCCTACTATCGGAATATCGGGAGCTGGAAAAACTTGGGTTAATGTTTGCAAACTAAAACATAACCTATATCTAGATTTTCCGCTCGGATCTCTTTTTATCTAGACGCCATTATTATATAAGTCTATTGTAACGACACCTAGCGTTATATTTTTGTAATATTTTCGCGGGATTCGAGATTGAAATAAACGAGGGTCTTTTAAACGACCTATGACGAACCCTTTTATGAAAATCGTCTATAAATGAATGAAAAGTTGTTTAAACAAATGCAAAATTGTTTATAATAAAAGAAAAGAAATAAAAGATAGAAAGAAGAGAAAGCTAGAAGAAGCTTCACTTGTAATCATGGATTCAATCAAAGAACATCTCATTCGATCAGGAATTCTAATTTCTCAATTAAATTGGAATCAATTTGAGAATAAAAATAGAGAAGAAGTTGAACAATGGTTTAAAGAAGAATGGTCTTCTATCAAATGCGCTCAGGGTGAAGCTGTTCTTCTAAGAAATACTTTACCAACTTATGCATGTATGGATTGCTATTGGTCAAAGTGAGTTGAAACTTTATTTATTTGATTAAACTATTTAACAAAATATTTAATAAATACTTATTTAGTGAACTAAATTTTTTTTTTTTTTTTTTTTTTTTTTTTTAATAGAATTCCTGTGGAATGGGTCAAATCGGTAGTCCAATTACACCGGACTTTTAAAGGGCGTATGAACAACAGAGGACGTTTTACAGCCTGTAACGAGTGTAGAAGGCCCTTATTGAAAGAATTTTCGCCCGAAAATTGTTCGAAATGTGACGAATTTAAGGAAGTGTTAAAACACGTCGCCGAAAAACGCTTGTCAAACAAATATTAAGAAAACCGTTCAATTAATCAAACGATCCATGTATTTCTTCGTTAATAAAACAAACAGTTAATTATTCAATAAATATTCTCTATCAATATTCTTCTTGACCGACTTAATCTAAGTCATGTTCACCATTAGTTCCGATTTCTTCCGAACTATTCTGAATAGTTCCGAGTTGTTCCGAGTTTACTGCGAGTCTATGCTAGAAATCATATGGTTTCATAACCTCGCAAAAATTCATATAAACGTCGTCTGCGGAAGCTTCAGCATCTAAGATTAAGACTGGTGCTGGAAGAGTCGCAAATTTCTTTCTAACTAACCAATCTTCGTGTACCTCATGAAGAACTTTTAAATAAGATAAAGGAATACCGTCTTCTTCTGAACGAGCGCGTGAATTTATACGTGAAAACGACTCTTCGGGAGATAACCTCAAATAAACTATTAAATCTACTTCGAAGGCAGGAGACTCACTAACCAAAACCCTAACATTTTCTAATAAAAGATGAGCTTCAAGGTCTTCAAAATCTCCCATTCGTCTACGTGCCTCAACGAAGCAATTGCAACTATATATTGACCTTTCCATGATTTTATTAGGCAACGCGGTCTGAGTTAAGTGTCTAATTCGCATTGTCATAGCCGCGTGATGCTGAAAATGGTATGCATATTTGCTAGGATTCTTGTACATCTTTTCAAGGAGATTTTCACCAGCTACGTTCCGATATTCATCTAAAGGTTCTAATAACGTAAGAATATTCTTATCATTTAAAAATCTTTTAGTAAACGTCGTTTTACCACATCCAATATTTCCTTCAATGAGGATAGTTAAAGGTCTATAATCTCTTCGTTTAATCCCATAAGGCAGTTCCTCAGACCACCTGGAAGAATCCAATGTAAAGGTTTGATCATCCCTTAGAAGAGAGAAATTATTATTTACAGAATGATCTTCATCTATATTTAAAGAACGAAGATTCTTTATTTTATTATTGTGAGTAAGTTTATCTGAATTATAAGGAGCCAGGCGGTCTAAGTGTACTACCTTAGGTTTCGTACGAGTAGATCTTTGTATTCGATAAACTACATTATTTATTTTGTCAATTATTGAATAAGGGCCTTCCCAATTAGATTGTAATTTAGGACAACGTCCTTTTTCTCGTCTAGGTTGGAAGAGCCATACTAAATCTCCAGTTTTAAATTCAAGATCTTTAGCCCTAATATCATAATGAGCTTTTGTCCTATCTGAAACGATTTCAATTCTTCCCCTAGCAAAATCATGAATTTGTTCTAATTTATTCCTTAAATTAGATACGAAGTCTGTTTGAAGAGGATCTGGCGAAGGAATAGGTCCCTTATCTAAGTCTGAAGGTAACCGAAGATCTCTTCCCATAAGCATAGAAGCTGGAGATTGTTTAGTCGTCTCGTGAACAGCTGATCGATAAGATAGAAGAAAAAGAGGAATCCACTCATCCCAATCTCGTTGACTTTTGTCAACGAAAGAAGCTAAATAACTTAGAAGAGTTCGATTTAGCCGTTCTACCATTCCATCAGACTGAGGATGAAGGGGGGTTGTATGAGTCTTTCTGATTCCTAAAACTGTTGATATTTCTTCTATTAAAATTGATTCAAAATTACGACCTTGATCAGTATGTAATTCTAGAGGAGTCCCATATCTACAAACAAAATCTCGAACAAATACTTGAGAAACTGTCTTTGCTTCCTGATTAGGGATAGGGATGACCTCGGGCCATTTAGTAAAATAATCTGCAATAACTAAGGCATATCTATTTCCAGATCTAGAAAGAGGGAGTGGTCCGAGAACATCCATAGCCACTCTCTCGAAGGGTGCTCCGACGTTATATATTTGGAGAGGACTGCGACCTTTACCGCGTGGACCTTTTTTCGCAATGCAGACTTTACATAACCTACACCAATCATCTACATCCATTCTGCTACGAGCCCAGAAAAATCGTTCCCTAATCCGACCTAAAGTTTTATTGGAAGCGAAATGTCCACCTGACGGTGAATCATGATATTGTTTGAGGATGTCTTCTATTTTATTCTTTGGTACTAATAACTGCCATCTAATTATCTTCAAATCTGGAGATTCCCATTTTCTATATAATATTCCGTTTATTAAAAACAGAGAATCCCATTGAGTCCAATAGATTTTTAGATCTTGACTCTTAGCAGAAACATCTTGCCACTCAGGGCGTAATTCAGATTCTTTCCATGTTTTAATCTGTAATAGAACTTCATCTTCTTGTTGAGCCTTCTTCCATGGGTTCAGATCTCCTTCAAAAGTGATTGATCGGATTTTATAGGGTTCGTCTAGTTGTTTTTCTAATCTGGTGCATTGTTTACATTCGACAGGTCCTTCGCAAGGTCTTCTGGATAGAGCGTTTGCGTTTCCATGTAATAATCCAGCGCGGTGTTGAATATCAAAATCATATTGGCCCAGTCTCTCTATCCACCTAGCTACCTGTCCTTCTGGAGACTTAAAAGAAAGCAACCACTTAAGAGAAGCATGATCTGTCCTAATCAAAAACTTTCTCCCATATAAATAATGATGAAAATGTATTACTGTTTTTACCACAGCTAAAAGTTCTCTACGAGTGACACAATAATTCCTCTCCGTCTTACTAAGGACTCGACTGTAATAACTGACTACCCTTTCATTTCCGTCATGAATTTGAGACAAAACTCCACCTATTCCCGAAAGAGAAGCGTCTGAGTCTAAAATAAAAGGTTGTTCTACTTGAGGATAAGCACCCGGGTAACAATTTGAAGTGGCAGCCGTATGGCCGCTACATGGCCAACCGACCAAGCCAATGTGGCCGCCATGTCAGCCGACCCCGGTTTTATCATGGCTAGTACCTGGCAACGACGACCAAACTATGTCGCTCCTTGATGGCAGCTAGGTGGATAAACAGCATGGTTTACTTATGGTTTCGACCTGGCAGCGATATGGCGGCGCTATCTCGCTGCCATGTGGAGGCCAACTAGTTGCCAGGTAACAATCCAGCGCGGCAACCATACGGCCGCTACATGGCCAACCCACCTAACCAATGTGGCCGCTATGTCGGCAGTGGTCGGTTTTATCATGGCTTTTACCTGGCAAACTATGTCGCTCCTTGATGGCAACTAAGTCGATAAACAATATAGTTCATTTATGGTTTTGACCTGGCAGCGACATGGCAGCGCTTACGCGTTGCTATGTGTGGGCCATCTGGTTGCCAGTAATTTTGATACCTCTCTGAAACATGAAAGTCATGAAGTAACCATGAAATTTCCCCAGTTAGCTGTCATGTGACAGTCACCCTATTTTGGAACCAGCACCGCTCCTTGAGTTCTATTTTACTTTTAAGTATATATTTCATTCACACAGTAGTCATTCCAAAAGAACTGTTATGAACTATACTACCGGGTAGGCGGTATGAGTCACTTGACTCGTAGGTGAATTATGATTGTGGTCGGCCGGCAACGGGTAGGTGTAGTCAAGCCAACGTTACTTTACTTGCGAGCGTTGTCGCTCATCTACCGGCATAGCAAGGTACTAAGGTAGGTGGCGACGCATTGTATAGACCAGGTCAATGCCAGGCTACCTTAAGACATGGCCGTGCCAGCTTGCCCCACGTAAGAGCTATATGGCAATGCGAGGTGGCGGCCAGGTAGCTGCCAGCGGTCGCCAGTTAACGTTAAGACACAGCAGTACCAGGTTGGCCCACATCAAAGCTATATGGCATCGCGAGGTGGCGCCAGGTAGTCGCCAGTTAACGCGAAGACATGGCAGTACCAGGTTGGCCCACATCAAAGCTATATGGCATCGCGGGGTGGCGGCCAGGTGGTCGCCAGCGGTCGCCAGCGGTTGCCAGTTAACGTTAAGACACAGCAGTACCAGGTTAGCTCACATGAAAGCCATATGGCATCGCGATGTGGCGGCCGAGTAGTTGCCAGTTAACGTCAAGACACGGCAGTACCAGGTTGGCCCACATAAAAGCCATATGGCATCGCGAGGTGGCGGCCAGGTAGTCGCCAGCGGTCGCCAGTTAACGTTAAGACACAGTAGTACCAGGTTAGCCAACATAAAAGCCATATGGCATCGCGAGGTGGCGGCCAGGTAGTCGCCAGTTAACGCTAAGACACGACAGTACCAGGTTGGCCCACATCAAAGCCATATGGCATCGCGAGGTGGCGGCCAGGTAGTCGCCAGTTAACGTCAAGATATGGCAGTGCCAGGTTTGCCCGTATGAAAGCCATATGACAGGTAGTGACAGGTAGTGACAGGACATCGCAGTGCCAGCTTGGCCCACATAAAATCGATGTCGTGGCGCAAGGTGGCGGCCAGGATGGTGCAACATTGGTAGCCTAGCTTAGTTAGCCATATTATCGCCATGTGAAAAGGCCATGTTGAAACCATATAACCGCCGCATGGTTATCGAACATTGGCCTGCTATGTGGCTGGCCGACAGCATTGCCGTGCTCATGCCACATGGCATTAATGTGGCTTGTGGGCTGGCCATGTAAATTGTTACCCGGGCAAGGATAGGAGAAGATGTTAAATAAGTCTTTAATTTGATAAAAGCTTCTTCACATTCTTGAGACCATTCGAATTGAACCTTACTCCCTGTTAGATGATGGAGAGGTTTAGCTATTGAGGCGAACCCTTTTACAAAACGACGATAATAAGTACAGAGCCCTATAAAACTTTGAACACCTTCTTTATCTATAGGACGGGGCCAATCTGATACTTTTTCTATTTTTGTAGGGTCCGTCTTCACTCCTTCTGCGGAGACTATGTGTCCAAGGAAATGAACCTCTCGTTGTAATAGATGACATTTCTTCGGACTCATTTTGAGTCCTGCTTGTCTAAGGCGAGAGAAGACTTCAGTAAGATTTTCTACTTGTTCTTCAAATGTTCTTCCAAAAACGATTATATCGTCTAGATATACCAGACACTTCTTTTCTGTAATTCCTCTTAGTATTGTTTCCATTGTTCTTTCAAAAGTTGCAGGAGCGTTGCATAACCCAAAAGGCATAACCTTGAATTGCCATAATCCTCCTAAGCCGGTCACAAAGGCTGTCTTTTCTTTATCGTCTTCATGCATTTCTACTTGCCAATATCCACTCTGTAAGTCTATAGTGCTGAACCATTCTGCTCCAGCTATTAAATCAAGAGTTTCTTCTATTCTCGGCAAGGGGTAAGAATCTTTTTTGGTTATGTCATTTAACCTCCTATAATCGATGCAAAATCTTTTCGTTCCATCTTTCTTTGAAACAAGAACAATTGGTGAAGCCCAAGGACTTGAAGATGGTTCTATTACGTTGATGGCTAGCATTTCGTTGACCATCTTCTCTACTTCTTCTCGACCATTTAATGGAAGTCTTCGGGCAGCTTGTTTTATAGGTGCGTTATTTCCTACATCGATGGTATGAGTCGTTATGGTACTTCTTCCTTTATCGTTACTATTTTTAGCAAAGGCATCTTGATATTCTTCAATTAATGTCTTAAATCTCTCTTTTTGAATGGGATTTAAACCAACAGATGACTTTTCTAAGAGATTTTCTAAATGAACTGGAAAAGAAATTAATTCTTCTCTAGAAAGATCTATTACTTGAATAAGAGGAAAATCAGATGTCTTATTCCTATTAGTTAAAAGAGCGATCTCGTGTCGACCTGACGTTAATAAATTCCCTTCTGTAGAAATAACACAATTATGCGCTACAGTTGGTTCATCACAATTAGGTAAAGCTATTCTAGCTAATCTTTCTATTTCTACTCCAAGAGAGGCAAGACCTTCCTCCTTAGTCTGTTTTTTAAGATCTAATTGAGTTAGAGATAATTTTGATATGAGTTGACTTCCGAATCTCAAACGTAAGGCTGCACTGAGTTTATCATAATTTTCAATGTCTGAATCAGCCAGAGCCGATAGAACAGCTAAGGCAGGACCTCTCAAGCTTCCTGCAAGCTGTCCGGCCTTAGTGATAGAGGACCAAGAGTTTACTTTTGCAATTATTTGAAACTGTCGCTCATAATCAGCCCAAGGAATTGAACCATCAAAGAAATTTACTTTAAGGTTTGACGATTTTTTCGTTGACTCAGTACAACCCTCATTACGAGTAAAAACTGTATCGTTAATCTGTTTATCGCGACTACTCCCGGCGCGAGATAAATTGAGAGGAAGGTTATTAATTGTATTGTCTATATTTTGGTCACCAGCCATTTGATTAATATTCTCTACGTCTCGTGCGTCCCGAATTGGACCTCCAATTCGGTTGCTTTGAGTATTTGTACGAGTGTGCGGCGTGAAAGTCGCCGCTCCACCCGTACGAGGTCTACGTATGGTTGGGGAAGGTTCTTCTTCCCCATAATTCTGTACAGACCGAATGTTAGCTGGTTCGATTATTTCTTCAATCCTCACTGGGGATCGTCTGGGAGTTGAAGTTTGAGACATAGTTTCCTGTGGTTCCAGGCGTCTCATCAGTAGGGACATGGTGGTTTGTTGGGCTGTCATATTAGCTTCCCGGTCAGCTCGTTGAGCTGCTAAATTTGCCTCTCTTTCCTCCCTCAATCGAACAGCTTCGCGTTCTCGTTGAGCTGTCAAATTTGCCTCGCGTTCAGCTCGGCGTTCTTCCCTCTCCTCTTTTTGTGCTGATAAAATAGCTTCTCTTTCTTCTCTTTTAGCCAATAGTTCAGCTTCTCTTTCCTCTCTTTTTGCTAATAGTTCAGCTTCTCTCTCTTCGCGTTTGGCTAATAGTTCAGCTTCTTTTTCGATACGTTTTGCTAATAGTTCAGCTTCTCTTTCCTCTCGTTTTGCCTCTCTTTCTTCCCTTAATCGAATAATTTCGCGTTCTTCGCGGTCTTTTTGTGCTGCCAAATTTGCTTCTTGTTGTGCTGCTTGTGCAGCTAGATTGGCTTGTTGTTGAGCTGTCTGAGCAGCTAGACTTGCTTGTTGTTGTGCAGCCATTGCTTGGAATAATCGTTCCATCATATCAACCTGGGGTTGAGGTGTTGGAGTTTGTTGAGGTTCGTCGATAGCTCGTCGACGAGAAGACATTTCTTTTTTTTTTTTTTTTTAAATTCTTTTTAAATCCTTTCACAATCACGAACTCTCTTTCAAAAATTCACTTTATCGATCCCGGTAAGATCCCGATTCTGACACCAATGTAATATTTTTAATATTTGTTGTAATAATAAGTTAATATTTATGGATTCCCGAGGGAAATAAAGTGAATCAGATGAAATATAATCAATTGGGCAAAAGGTTTATGTATTCAGAAAATACAGGTCTGCTTCAGTACGAGGCTAAAGACAGACTAATTTGTTTTACAATAATACTTATTGATACGGCAACGGCGATTCATATATTTTGAGAGATGTCTTTTATCATATAGACTACTTGATCTAGATCGTATGAAAGTAATATATAGGGGTGAATTCATCAAATATAACAATATTATAAAGTCAAAACTACCAGTCTACTTGCTGCTCGGCTGTTCTACGTCAGTGTATAATGAAAATCATTCAATCGAATAATCTGGACCGAGGGAATCCATATCGGAAAGAAAGCAGCTGATAGTAATATGTAGTGAAAAGTGAGTATATTATAAAAAGGCAGTAGGCCAAAAATGTTCAATCGTACAAACCAACCTCACTTATCCTTACCTAACGCTGTTGCATCAGATGAGTGTGTAATAAATATTTGTCTGAAATATTAACTATAGTATTGTAGTAAAATTGATACACTTTGTGGTAATTTACAGGCTTTTGTACACTGCCAGTGGGAATATTAGAACGGACAATATATCCAACATTTTCAAATGGGCAGAGGTTTTCCAATTCACCAATCGAATGCTGTACAATTGATAAATGACGAGAAGCAATGTGTCTATGGACGCATGGTGAGGATTTATGCCAGAGTGGGCGGACTCCCTCATAGGCGAATCTCATAATTCACTAAGGAACACTCCTTGTCCCTCGGCACGCAGTTTAGTTGTAACTCACGTGTTTCTCAACAAGGACCTGATTCAGAATACAGAGAGATTTCTGATGACGAAAAATTGAGCCGCTGTTATTTTTAATTATTAATTCGTTCTGCCTTCCCCATTCTCAGAAAAGTAAGGCTACTATCCAGCTAAACTTTCAAACTACTAGGATAATAAATTTGAAGACCCTAGGATGTATAATACCCTGATGTATAATATATATTTATCTAATGTAGAATCTAATGCTCAATACGTATGATGTAATTGTGAAGACTCTTCATTCGGTCGATATCATGGATTCAGTTAGAAAATATTTTTGAGGATTAACTACAGTTATGCAAAGATCTTTGGGGCAGTTATTTCATTATAGGCCTACTCTCTACATTTAAATCATTGAAAAATTGCTGGTGTTCAGTTATAAGTATACCAAACTGATATTACTTACACGGAAAATTTTTAAATAATTCTTTGTAACTCGACACGCTTATGTCTATATTTTATAGTGTATTTCAATATCGATAGTTTTTAATTCTTACCGGTTTTATCTGAAATACCTTGTTTGTCTTATCATCGTCAAACCTATTGTGAACCCAGTCTGCAGCTAAGCTCTTATCTTATTACCTTGCAGCTGACCCTTAATGTTGACCACATACCAAGGTTCATCGAGAAATGGAACAATTCATTGGGAACTGTAGTAGGTTTTTAAATGAGAATGCTGTAAATTTATTAAAACGTAGAAAGACTCGGTGGGACGGAACAAAACAGCTGGGGGTTGAACACTATATCTTTTAATTCACAGCTGCATAGAATAAGGTATTCGACATTTTTTTCAAGGGAAATGAATAAACAATCTGCAGTTGTTACTACGGCAGTACGATTTAAACGGCTGAACTGGCCAAGACAGTTAACCTTGTTAATTAGCCAATGGTTTAACCGGTTAATCAGCATACGGTTCAATCGATTGACCAGCCCCGACGGTTATCCGCCCAGAAACTAATTGGTTAAAAAATTACCAATAATTACTTTTTTGATGTGATATTTGAATAATTTTTATTAATTCATACATTTCATCACATTAAGATTTATTTTCACTTTTAAAATTGATCATGAATTAATTAGTTTTCAATGGAGCCGCGAATAAAATAAAAATAAAATAATTAAAAATTGAAATAAAATTAAAATATATATATATGGGGAGTTCCATATGAAATGTACAATTGGTTGTCCACACCCCTTTCGATTTGTCTCAAACTTAGTCAAGTTGAGTAATGGGTTGAAAAAAAAATTCCTCTAAATAATGAAAATTCTACCTTTTACAGGTCGCGAGTAACACCGATTCACAAATTTTGAATTATATTTTTCAAATCGCTGTAGCTCCCAAACTACATGTCCGCGCCTAAAAATCAAGTAGGTCAAAAGTTTTGTAATTTGATGTACTTTTTGATGTTGCCGCGAGACAAAGTCGATTTTCAGTAAATGGTGAAAAAAACGCAAAAAACGCGATATTGATCTCGTTCCCCAAACTTTTATGGGGTCCATTTTTCATCATAAAATGCGGCTATTTTTCCCGCAAATTTTCGTGTAAATAAAAGTCACGGGACTCAACTGGTTAAAGAGATATAAGGGAATTTCTAGGAAAAACCGACCGGATTTTGACGTTTTCTGAATTTGAATTTTTCAAAACTATCGAAACTTTTTTTTTACGTGAAATAGACGTAAAAGGAGCCAACACTATCGGCTTTTTCTCACATCGGAAAAAAAATATCGGAAAAAAAATTTCGAAAATGAAAAAAAAAAATATAAGGAAAATTCTGCGCACGATTCTGCGAGTGGCAGGTTGTCCTATATCATCAACAGGATTTTTTTGGTTTTTTTTTTCAGAATTTTGAAAAAGGTCCTTCTTTCATGGATGAAAAAAATCATAGCCCGAAGGCGTCAATTTGAAAAATACGAAAAAAATTTGGAAGGTTCTCCAGATATGGAGAAGTAACATAAAATTCAAAATCAAATCGGAGATGTTGAGGTGTTGGAGCCGTGTCGAGTTGACGTGAATAGCCCCATATATATTTGATTAAAAAAAAATTAAAAGAAAAAAAAAAAAAAAAATTATTAACAAAATTATTAAATTAATTATGTATAAATAATTTATATATACAAATATATATACCTAAATATATATTTATATGAAATTAAAATAATTATAACGGAAAGCCTATGCATTTCCGGAAAAAAACGGCTAAGGAAATTTCGATCCCGTTTCTTTTATCAAGATTTACCTTATAAACTCGTCACCAATTCTGTGAGACCCTGTATAGGTAAAGCAAGTCCAACGAGTCCAACGCTAGCGGTTTTGGAGTACTTAGTTCGCAGCGCGTCATCACGCGGCGCGTAAACAATATGCAGGAGCCAATAGAATGGCTACATTTCCTATAGAGATTTTATACTAATGGCGGCATTTTACGCGGGATCTTATGCGTAGCATGCAGATCACGCTTAGACTATACATATCACAATTTTCGCGCGTTAGATTTTCGCGGATGAAGAAATATTTCGATAATCCGTTGTGCGTGAAAGCTAGGTTCTTTGGAATTAAATGTTTTGGGTTAAAGAGCGGAGGCTAGCCACAAATGTGCCCAAAGTTGTCATGAAATGTTAATAAAATAATCCGATACACGGAGGCACACTCTGACACGATAAACATGGCTGCTGCGTGAGCGCGGCGGGATTCATATTTCGGCGATCTAATGATTTGTTGCACTTGATGTGTACTAAGTAGTATTTCACCCACAACAATATTACAGTAGAAACAGCTGGATCACCATCACATGGTTTAGATCAATCTGTACACTGAGAGAAGTTTTTATTTAATAGTAATAAAATATATTAGTATTTAATAAAACACATATTAATAAAATATTATTATTAAATACTAATAAAATTTTATTTATGACTAAACTTCGTTTATTTTCCGGCAATCTCAATTATGAATATGTAATAGAATCATACTTATTTATAATCAATATTTATTAATATGAAGTACTGGATCGAAAGAAATCCAAACCCAGGTAGCACACTGTCGACTTATCGTTGTCTTATAGCCGGCAGAGATAGGACTCGACTATTCTGAGTCAGTTTGAAATAGGCTCATTTCAAGCCCGTAGTTGACTATACGCCGACTATCGCTCGACATATGACCTCTGAAACGACTTATTACAGACAAGTGTAGGAGTTGACTATTAGTTGTCTTGAAGCCAACTAAGAATAGTCTAAAAAAAGGTGAAAAATGAATCGCAATTCAGCTAATGGTTGACTTTGAGTCGACTTTAATTTGGCTTTTGACCAACTACAAGCCAACCCATAGCGCTCGTGAAGTCGGTATTAGATTAAAATCCAATTGGGGTAAATAATAATAGAATTTTCATGGCCAGCTTATGCTTTATTACAACTTAATTTTCACTACAAACTTCAGTCTTTTCAATTCGAGTAAATGATATGAGCTTTGTTTGAATAATTATGATTACTCATCTGAGTGAATAATATTATTAATTTTCAAAACAGCTCAATGACACAGAAATGCAGATTCTTATTATCCAGGTACCTTCGCATGGTTGATTCTTGGGATTGAATGAATAAAATGAAATAATTTTTACATCAGAATGTTCGCCGATGAATCGTTTTTCGGATGAAGTGATACAGTGGCAAGTCGTCAATGTGATGTTTTTGAATATTTTACATTTTTAATATAAATAACAGCATATAAAAAATTATTATTACAGGAAAGACAATTTTATGTGAGAATTATGCCATTGCAGTAATTTACTCGCGAAAATTTACTGCACAAGGTCTTACCACATGTTACCCTTTTTAGCGCTTGAAGCGCCTTGGATTTACCATCATATGTTATGTTATATATGTTCTACTGACATGAACTCGCATTATTTCTTATTCGGTCTCCTGCTCTTCTGAACCATTCTTGGGCATGGCATTCTATCTCGTCTTTTGTAGAACCTTTAATTTTTTTCAGGAGTGTTTCTGAAAGGAATTAGGAATGATATTTTACGTGTTTTTTTTTTTCGAAAAGCTGACTGTCAGTTAAGAAAAGTTCGAATAATTCAGGAAATCGATGCAAAAACAACTTAGCCCTGGATGAGTTGTACGATGTAAAATCCAAGTACGAAGTTCAGAATGTATGGGTAGATAATATTTCTTAACTTCTGATAGAATTTTATAATTTAGTACTCATAAAATACTCATTTCCTCATTTTTATACTTGCATTTGGAATTTTTTTTTAACGAAAACTTGACCGGTGTTTGGTCGTTTTTGCATCCAGGTTTTTAATTTACCCGTCATTAGTGAGACAAAGCTTTTATTCCTTGCTGCAACAGTCTTGCGTTGTCCAGTCCAAGTGTATTGCCTAGCAACCTCATTCACCATAATGTGTGACAAGACATTATATACGAATCTCTTTGTGTCCCTTCCTCCAATTGTACAAATCTGATTTATCTGCAAAATCACCACTTTGTAAATATCAACATGTTTGGATCAACATGAACATATGGATGTGTATAATTTTATGAGTTTATTTGTAGCCTAAACTTTTTGGATATCTCAATACATCTTTTGAAACGCGACACTCTCTGTGCGAATATAACCTCAAGTTTATAATATCAACAATCACAAGAAAATAATTTATTACTGACATATTGCTTTCGAGCATCATCCTCTCTCTTCAAAAGTACTTCGAACTCTTTCGTTTCAATCAAAGTTTTCAGAGGAAAGGGAGGTAGTAGGGAATTGTCTGCATCTACATGTTCATTGTTGTATAACCTGTTGCCCAATAGCAAGTTCACTTTTCCAATCATGATTTTCATGAGGTTCTCTATAATGTACATTGATCAAATAAATATTGGTCACTATGCATTTGTGATAATCCCATCAAGACATAGTACCAATAGCACTCACTCAACTTTGCACAACACAACTCTTGACAATCGTCACATACGACCATTTCCGATTGTGATTGTGACAGTTTTCTCTTTGATAAACGATTAACGTGCTCAGTATCTGCAGGAATTTTTGGGGGCTTGCCAGTTCGTGAGTGCTGTGGCTTATCCATAGCAATATTTTCACCATCTACTGTTGGGAACCCGAAACATTAGGGAGAATGCATCATGATAATTACATTAGTCAATTGGATAATATAAATGTAGATTAGGGTGATTCAAAAAAAAAATAAAAAATTATTTTTTCTTCCAAACAGGCTCAAAAGTTTCATTCAGGTCAAAAAGTATGCCTGTTAAAATTTGAGCTCTTAATATTAATATTGAGTTGCTCCTCATCGCACTTTTCGATTTTCCATAAGAATAACATGGGATAGATCATTTTTGCTTCTTCTGATTTTTATAACTAGCAAATGATATGTCACACCGAGAATCTACAAACATATTTTTGTAGAGAATTGAAGGCTCTACAAAAAAGTTCTGAGTTATTTTCCAATAAGTCCACTCGTTCAAAAGTTATTCAAGGTCAAAGTTTAATTTATTTTAATTGATTTTAATGTTAATTTTTTCAATTTTAATTTTTTTATTTTTTTGTATTTTTCGTTTTTCATTTTCCAACCAAAACATGTCTGTAGATTCTTTGTGTGACGTATCATTTGCTAGTTATAAGAATCAGAAGAGGCAAAAATAATTTATCCCATGTTATTCTTATGGAAAATCGAAAAGTGCGATGAGGAGCAACACAATATTAATATTAAGAGCTCAAATTTTAACAGGCATACTTTTTGACCTGAATGAAACTTTTGAGCCTGTTTGGAAGAAAAAATAATTTTTTTTTTTTTTTTTGAATCACCCTAATGTAGATAGTGGTTACATTCTTTCTTACTTTGGTCACCATCAGATGATTCTGAAAACTTGGGGCGTTCCCAGCTATTACTCTTAATTGCTACACGTTCCTGATATTTACATATCTTCGATTGAGTTTTTGAGGAAGTCATGGTGCCATCAGCGGACCCATCAACACCTTCAGCATCGAACTCATCTACGAAAATTTTTACCCACAATCAGATCGATGGTCAAAATGAATACGAAATTATACTATGCACGAAAATTTTTGAATATAACTAACTTCTCGCACCAATACGATTGCGCTTCAAAATCCTCTCGACGCTTGGGGGCAATTCGTTAAGGATAACTTCCTCCTGTATACGGAGCTGCTTTCCACAGCTTTTGCGACCTGTATAATACCAGAATAAATGAATTAGTATTACTGTAAACATTTCGTGTTAACCCTGGTCAACAAATAATATTGATTCCGATTGGATCAATCAAAGTCCGACTTGAAAGAATTTATTCCAATTAAATCCCAATTGGATGTCAATTTGTTTCTAATTAGAATCAGTAATCAAGAAATCCTTGAGTTATTTATAACATTAGTAAATAAGCGTTTTGATGAATTTCAAAAAACTTTTGAGTGCGTTTTTCAACAACAAATCCAAAATCCAAGCTTGGATGAATTTTATTCTTCATGAAAATGTGGAAATTTTGTATTATATTTCACTTCCAGCGTAACTTGTACCAGATTGCAGATATCAATGATATGAAATATGCGTCACAGAGGGTAAGCCCAGCTGTTTTAATATGAAATATGCGACTTTTATCGGAAATCTTAATACACAGGGAAAAAATGATGTTTATAATCAACGAAAAATGAAAAAATGCAGTGAAAGTTAGAAACCCGAGCAAGTGACGGTTACACTCTACGCCAGTAAAAACGCAGTCTCTCATGATATATTCGTACACTATAGTATAGGTAGTGTAACTCGGTGTAAGAACATTCATTCATCTATAATTTACCGGGTTTTCCTTGATCTGTGATAGCCGAATGTTCTTGGTGTTTTTCGTCCTGTTTCGGTTTGTTTTCTTGTCCATAGGTCTTTAGATGTCTTGCATTGCTGTATTCATCATCAGATACGAATTTTGCTGGTTGGTTTTTCACAACGATTTTGTAAGGAGGTAGTTCATCACGGTCTAGACCATATTCTTTGCGCTTCGTTATATCCTTTTCGTTTTCTTCGTCATGTATTGGTTTTCTTTGTCGGTCATGGGTCTTCAGAAGTGTCGCATCGCTGTATTCGTCATCAAATACGAATTGTGCTGGCTTTTCTTGAGCAACGATTTTAAAGGGAGGTAGCGTATCACGGTCTGGACTATATTCTTTGCGCTTCGTTATATCTTTTTTGTTTTCTTTGCCATATATTGGTTTTCTTTGACGGTCATAGGTCTTCAGAGGTGTTGCATCGCTGTATTCGTCATCAAATACGAATTGTGCTGGCTGTTCTTGAGCAACGATCTTAAAGGGAGGTAGCGTATCACGGTCTGGACTATATTCTTTGCGCTTCGTTATATCTTTTTTGTTTTCTTTGCCATATATTGGTTTTCTTTGACGGTCATAGGTCTTCAGAGGTGTTGCATCGCTGTATTCGTCATCAAATACGAATTGTGCTGGCTGTTCTTGAGCAACGATCTTAAAGGGAGGTAGCGTATCACGGTCTGGACTATATTCTTTGCGCTTCGTTATATCTTTTTCGTTTTCTTTGCCATATATTGGTTTTCTTTGACGGTCATAGGTCTTCAGAGGTGTTGCATCGCTGTATTCGTCATCAAATACGAATTGTGCTCGCTGTTCTTGAGCAACAATTTCAAAGGGAGATAGTGTATCACGGTCTGGACTATATTCTGTGCGTTTCGTTACAGCTGAATCTATTTTGTTTTCTTCATCCTGTTTTGGTTTTTTTCGTCGCTCATAGGTCTTTAGAGGTGCATTGCTGTATTTTCCGTCAAATACGGATTGTGCTGGTTGTTTTTGAGCAACGTAGCCAGAGGGAGGTAGTTCATCATAGTGTGAATGGTGTTCTTTTCGTTTTATTTCTTGTTTTTTATCGTTGAGCGATCCCACCACATTATCTTCGATACCCTCACTATCCTCCGTGGAAGAAATTTGGGTACAAATTGTTTCGACAGAGTATGCTTCCTGGTGAGTATCTGCAATAACACAGTCAAAGATCATAATATGATTTTACAGAGTTTCATAATTCTATGTGAAATGATTCCTCGAATGATACTCAAATTATTGTGCTGGCAAATGAAAAAAAACTGGTTTATAATTGACACAAGAGTTCTTGGCAGCAAAGTGTGTTCAAGGTAGATAGGATAAATTTTTCGGATAATATCACAGGTGTTGAACTCAGAATGATTACTCACCGTAAGGTCCTAAATGCTTTATGTATGTGTGAGAATTCCATGTGGCATCCGGTTTCTGTTCATGCATTTTCGCGCGAGACTTCACTCCTTTAGCAGGCCAGAAATAGGTCTTGTTAGTTAAATTTATCCATGAGCAGGGTATTACAGTACACCCCGTATGGTAAATTATCACGTAATACATCTATAATACGATAACAAAAAAATTTCATTTTTCATCTAGATGGTATTAGATGTAAATATTGTAATATGCTATGCATAAAACGAGCATTATCTCACTTGACTGACATTTAAGTCATTATAGCGATTTCGATTCACTGCAGTAGTTCACACTGAGTGGACTTTCATCCTCTTCTATCTCCTATATCAGAGTGCGATAGAAGTACACTCAGTGCGCCATAGGGCAGTAAATCGAAAGCGCTATTAGTTTCTTTATCACAAATATGTCCGTAAGAACGAGTCATTTCATCAAATTGATGTCTACGAGGTGTCGTGAGTGAGTTTGCTATATCTCATTTATGCCTGGTTTTATAAACGTGGGTTACCACATGGGTTTAAATAACCCGTAGGTTACCCCACAGATACTATCCGTTCAACTTTTTTTTCATCTGACAGCTGTCATGAATCGCTGTTAACCTCCAACAGCCCATGAAAGTTGAACGGGTAGTATCTGTGGGGTAACCTACGGGTTATTTAAACCCACGGAATAACCCACGTTTATAAAACCGGACATTAATAACCACATAAAAAACAAAATACCCCATATTCACCGAAGTCTCCCCTGAATGGTTGATGACTCACATTTCGGGTTTTGTCTCTGTAATTACTAAATTTTCTTTCAAAGAAATCGAGCCGGTCGCAGTTAGGATACAAAATAGGCCATCCGCCCACGTGGTCAAGGAGTTTCGGTACACCAAAATGACTAGTTTTTTTATAAAGTCATTACCGCATAGTTGTCACATTAAATATTCATCATATTATTGTATTCATAAACTGATAGTTTCCCGGAAATTTCCAGAAAAAAATAATACCGAAATTATAAACAAACGGCTAGATATCGATTTTTGATTTTCAAGTGCTTTAAAAAGTTGAAAATGGTTAAAAATCTGGTAGATTGGTTCGATTACAGTCTACGATAGCTCATTTTATCCAGAAAACTATTTCCCACAAATTTACTGTGACAGATTATTTTCCCTGTCAATCGGCAATTCAATGTGGCTATTTGTTGCTTAAAGCGATGTACGTGCAATCTTGTGTAATTGAATATTCACCATCACCAACTTGATGAAAAATATGTGTCACAGTCGGATTAAAGAGAATAGTTTCCTGAAGAAAATAAGCCATCGTAGACTGTAATCGAACCAATCTACTAGATTTTTAACCATTTTCAACTTTTTAAAGCACTTGAAAATAAAAAATCGATATCTAGCCGTTTGTTTATAATTTCGGTATTATTTTTTTCTGGAAATTTCCGGGAAACCATCAGTTTATGAATACAACAATTTGATGAATATTTAATGTGACGACTATGCCGTAATGAATTTATAAAAATCTAGTCATTTTGGTGTACCGAACCTCCTTAAGATTCAACACAACATCTTTATAGTGTAAACTGGCGAAATATCTCATTTTTTTACGTATGGTATACTATAGTGAAAAATTGTAGTACTATTAAGTAGAAAAATGTAGTTGTATTGTATATAATACTAATGCACTACTTTCGTCTCTCAGGTCTTGGCCGATAGACTATGTCCTTTTTTATTGTCTATTAGTGTACCATAAATTTCCACTTACCTTCTTTGAAGCTTGGTCTCTGCTCGTTCGACTAGAAAATCTCCAAGTGCGAGAACGTGCCTGACCACGTGCCTGACTTATACCATGAGGTTACAGCGCGCGAGAAGGTTTTGAATACGACGTCGCTTTCAGACTGGTTCAAAAATCCATCGTATCATGGCTAACCGACCAATTAGATCCGAGAAATCGAACTCACCCAACAGGCAGCGATCGACCACGATCAGTCTGCGGCCCGGGCCGCGGTGCGCCATCATCGAGTTACGTGGTAGTTCTAGGCACCACTATAAACCGCACCACGAGGAAGAATCATAGGCATAGAATATATACCGCGCGAGCAACGGAGGCGGCCCGCTGGTGGATGCGAGAGCGGAATAGAAAGAGAGATCGTAACATATGGGACCCTCTATCCTTGTGTAACGCGCATAGACACTATAATAGACACAGAGAGACACAGAAGGCCCATATGCAACTTTTTTCTTTCTGTAGCTTTCCCGACTTCTCGGCCTGGTTGCGTTTATATATATCTATGGGAAGAATAGTAACGATAAACTTAAGGGGAAATGAAAGCTGATTGTTGCTAAGTGAAAAGGGAAGAGTTAAGAGAAGGGTGAAAAAAAAAAAGAAGTGCAATAACCAAAAATTACTGGGTGAAGAGAGAATCTAAGAAGAATAACAACAAGAAGGAGAGAACCAAAACTTCGGCCACCAGGCGAATTGTAAATTGTAATCACCAACTGAAACCAGTCTCGCCGTTAGTTGTTCGCAAGCCCCAATTTCAGTAGTATTACCTCGTCGGCTTAGGTAAGTCATGTACTTCTGTTCTGATGACTATATTTATCCCATTCGTTATAACTTTGACAAATCATAAAATGCAGTTGTTTATTATTGCGACCAATTGTTGCTCACCTTGAAAACGTGAATCGTTCGTTTTTCGAAAAATCGATGTTTTTACTTCAAAATGAAGAAAAATAGCCTAAATAATTTTTATGCAATTACGCAAGCATGTTTTACGCGTTTTTCATGCTCGATTTGTGCACCAAGGAGGCAAAGGTCTCTTACGCTTCCGACTACATGCCCATCCCAGGGCGACAAGTCGTAAAAGGATAGAAGAAGAAGAAGAAGGTCTTTTACGCTGAGCGTATTCGTAATGCTCGTTTACGACTCGTAGTGCAAACTTACGCTCGGCGTTGAAAGACCTACTTTGCCTCCTTGGTACACAATATACTATTATTCAATTTTATGAAGTTGAAGTACGTAACGTTAACGTAACAGAATTTTTAGAAAGAATCACTATTTCATGGCTCAAAAGTCAAATTTTGTTGAAGTTGCTAGATAGACGAGGTATAAGGGGTGTTCTTACTCAACCCGGGAAATGATGCACGTATTTTGCTCTTTGTTAACTATTCAAGTCATGAAATTAAGGATTTTGTCCCATTAGTTTGTTGCGTTAACGTTAAGAACTTCAACCTCATTCAATTTTTTGAATTTTTATTCAGAAAATTCGATTCGAGACTAGTAGATTGAAGTACTCGTTTTTGTCGATATAATTTTTTTCAATGTGATTCATCATATCGTTTATAACGTGTATGTTCTGATTAGCTCTTCTCAGACTGTTCCTTATGCAATAATCACGACACGTGATAATCTTTATATTTAGAATGCCAAAACGGAAGCCATACTACACATTATCGACACGTCAAAAGAGGAGACGCCATAGGCAGCAATTGGCAATAGATTTGGAAGAGAACAATGAGCTGGATAATGATGTTCGGGTGGAGCAAAGTACACACTCAAACAGCATTAGTCATGACTTGTCAAGCTTCCCACCAGTAGACCAAAATCCTGGTAATATTGACCGAATAATATTTCTGCAACTATGAGGAGAGTATCTCCTGCTCGATGATCTAAATGAGGCTATTCAAGACTTCTTGGGGCCATAAGTTTTCTAGTTTGCTCGATTCATTCTCATGGGCTTTAGCTCTCTTCGTCAACTCCAAGCTTAGTGATATCATGGTGCTTGATGAATATTTGGGGCAATAATACCTTGTAGTTCATTTCAAGATCAAGTTCTTGTCCGCTGTAACATATGGTATCATCGAATCCGTAATATGTGGGTTAAGGCAGTTGAGTCCCTCAAATAAAAACAGGGTAAAAATTTTGTGAAAATTTTAATCAACCAATTTTAAGGGGAGACTTCGGTGAAATTTTGAAAATCGCTATTAGAGGTTGTATAAAAAAAATCCTTCCAGCAGTTTTTGAATAATGTCAGTATAGACTGTGAAAAAAAATGTCAGCCTCCTGCGATGAAAATGTAAGCGCAAGGAACCTTGCGAAGAAGATTTTTCTCACTGCTGTCAAAAATTCCTTGCGCATACACTTTCATCGCAGAAGGCTGAAACTTTTTTTCACTATCTATACTGACATTATTCAACAACTGCTGCAAGGATTTTTTTGTACACTTCTTTTCAAAGTTTTAAGAATTAAAAAACCTGTTTTTGCCAAAAATTTCACCAAAGTCTCCCTTTAATAGTAAGAAGCTGATTTTCAAATTTTATTGAATTCAGGAAGTTTGTGAGTGAACGAAATTCAAAGCTCGCTGTGTTGCTCTCAAAGATTTTCTTGCTTTAATAAGAATACATACCTACGCATGTAGTATATTCACGTTTCCATAACTTCTATACGAAATTCGTAAATTTTTTGAAACTTGTACAGAGACAGTAGTAGTTTACAGTAGAAGTTCCCACTCAGGTCTCATTAGATATTCCGATATGCTTTGTTTTCATTATTCGTATAAGATTTTATTTATTTCGCCATAGCGTACCTTCATTTTATATACTTTGAACCCTGCATACCTGTAGAATATATGTTTCTCAGCATATTAACTTACATACTGATTTGATATCATATTTCAATGATGGAAATGCGACGCCTGAAGACGCGATCCTGAAATGAAGTACGAGGTTTTATGGCCTGTGTCATATTTTCATGATAATGTTTGATATTTCTCAATTCATCAGATTTATTAATTATTATCACAATTTCTCAATTCATCAGATTTATTAATTACTATCACTACAGGGTGATTCCTCGCTTACACCGCAGTAACTTCAGTAGTAGACTGTCAGGTATAGTCGGCATGAAAAATTATCCGTGATCGTAGCCGCTAGTTCCATAGCGCCGATCGATGGCGGTCTTGAGTTTTGAGAGGTACAAGTGAAGTGGTGTCATATTATTACGGAGAAGAACTATTACACCCACAAAATGTTATTTGTGCACCGAATGATCGTTATCCAGGGGATCGCGACTGATTAGCGTGTCGATGTATGAGTAAGATGAGTAAGTTAAACTATTTTTTATAATCACGAGTGCATCTGTAACAGCGTAACCTCTAAACGGCAAGTAACCTGAAGGACAAGTGACCGTTTTCAGGTAGGCCAAGGGGCTTCACAGTAATTATTAGTAATTGATCATTAGTAATTATCAATAATAATAATAATTAACCCTAGAACGACAAACCGGGGTATATATCTACCCCAGGCAAACTCTGAAAAATGACGTTTTGGCCGTTTTCTTAGCACTTTCAGGTATTTAAATCGATTTTTCACCGACTAAACTTCAATGAAATTGAATTTGCTTTTCACCATTCTCTTCTGCATGAAATAACGAAGAGATTCATGTACTTACGAGTCTCATATTACTGCTTTCAGAACGGTTTCACAAACAAGAAACGCGTGGGGTAAATATTTACCCCGGTTTGTAGTTTAAAGGTAGAAAAAATGGGTTTGTCGTTCTAGGGTTAATAATAATTTATTATTATTAACTATTATTATTATAATTATTAGTAATAATTAGTAATTATTATTTCAGAGAACATGCAGCAGCCTCGGATTTTCTTTGACCTGTCATCTTCATAGCTAGACTCGTGCTAACACAGGGTGTGAAGGTGTTTAATGCTGCCAAATCATTCTACGGAGCGTTATGCAGGAACAGCTGGAATACAATGTTTAACGAGAAGGACATCAAACTGGGCTGTCGGTTGCACAATGCTGAAGAGTAGGGGCATTTTCCACTGCATACCAATTGACACGAGTAACATGCTAAGCTAGCATGTTCATAATCGAAAGACAAGGCGAATCATTTATAAAGAGAAACATTAACAGGCGGTACCCACCTTGAAGATAATATTTTCAAATCACTGCTACGCTCTGATAAAAAATTTTAGTGACTCAGTTTTTTTATAGTTCATTAGTGCTAGGGTTTTGATACAGAGTTTATGATTTTTTTCAGATTTTGTGTCCTACGCTGAACATAAATAACGATTTTAATATTGAACCGGTCACAGTTCTCAGTAATCAAGCGGTGTAAACACACCGGTAAAATGATTCCAAGATTAGATTTCGAAACACAATAATTTTCGTTTGAAAATGACATTATTTCTATGTCAGTATAATAATCTGGATTGGTAGGTAGCAGACAGCCGAGACCAAGACGTCGAATCGAACCCTGGCGCCCTGGCACCACCTCCTCTGTTACTGATCCACGATCCAACAACTCTGCTCTCAAACTGCTTCACCAAACATTACCGAGACCTTTTTGACTTCTTTCAAACGTTCGCAATCTCCTCTGCTACTGATCCACGATCCAACCACTCCGCTCTCAAACTACTTCACCGAACATCACCGAGACCTCTTTCACCCTGAGAGAATATTTTGTCTCTACGACGACGGCTCTTGCACAACGTTCTATTCTCGAAGACGCGTGACTCAGTGATTCCCTGTAATCCTCGGAATACTTTGATCACCATATATGTGACACCGGTAACTTTCATTGTTAGATTATTTAATTAATTATTAATTCGATCCTTACTACATTCGCACTTGATAATTTGAAACCCTTAACAGCTTAATAGTGCATCTATTACTTTGCATCAGAAATTTCGTCTCATTTTGCTATTCCATCAATAATCCGTCCAATGTTAGTTTATAAAAAAACCGTACCGAGGAACTCTTGTAGGGAGATGGGTACAAGAAAGGCGCAGGCGTCAGGCCAGGGACCTATTTTTGAAAAAATTAAACGATAATAACAAAAATTTAGTGCGCCTCCTAAATGAAATGGAATAGCCGCATCTGTAATGAATCTATGTGTTGAAGTAAATAAAGTTTAAAAAATTAGTAAAATTATCATCTTTTATTAAAATAATTTTAAAAAATATATCTATAGTAAAATAAATCAAAATATATTGGATCCTAACCTGTGATTTAGTCTATCGATGGCTCCTGAGCTTTGATTTTGATCAACGATGAAACCCTAAGATACGATCAAGTCCATTGACCAATATCGGTGGCCTGAATCGCAGCTTATAGTTTCACCGCTGATCAAAATTGAAGTTTAGGAGCCATCTGTATCATGTGTAGGCGAATATATTTTTTTATTGAACGTAACTTTTTTTTTTTAACTTTTTGTTATAATTTTTTCAAATTTGATTACGTTTTTTTTTTTTGGTATTATTTTCGACCTCTGTATCCTTCTTGGTTTTTTTTTCCATTTTTTTTTCTTGAGTGGTTGAAGGTTGGATCATGGATCAGTAGCAGAGGGGATGGTGCCAGGGTTTCATTGAACGTCTTGGTCTCGGCTGCCTGCTACCTACCAAACCAGATTACTTTACTGGCATGTATGGCAACATACATCCTAATACGATCGATGTAGATGTTTATACAGCAAACCCTAAATAAAATATCTAATCAAGTCTTCTACTCTGATTATCAAAATTTAATCTTCAACTCTTCTATTCTGATTAGTGAAATCTAAACTCTAAATGAAAATTATCATGTTTTACCGGTGTAATCATGTTTTAACTTCAATCCCAATCCAAACCGTCGTGCGCATTGAGAACTGTGACTGGTTCAATATTAAGCTTGTTATTTATGTTCAGCGTAGGACACAAAATCTGAAAAAAAATCATAAACTCTGTATCCAAACAGCACTAATCAACTACAAAAAAAAACTGAGTCACTAAATTTTTTTATCAGAGCGTAGCAGTGATTTGAAAATATTATCTTCAAGGTGTGTACCGCCTGTTGATGCTTCTCTCTATAAATGATTCGCCTTGTCTTTCGATTAACATAGTATTCCAGCTGTTCCTGCACAACGCTCCGTAAAATGATTTGGCAGCATTAAACACCTTCACACCCTGTGTTAGCACGAGTCTAGCTATGAAGATGACAGGTCAAAGAAAATCCGAGGCTGCTGCATGTTCTCTGAATTAATAATTACTAATTATTACTAATAATTATAATAATAATAATTAATAATAATAAATTATTATTAAGAATTTAGAATTATTTAGAATTAGAGAAGTCCTTCCTCAGTTAGATGACTTAGTTAAAAATTTGGTTCGTTTCGTCCGATAAATTCTCATGAATTAATAATAAATTATTATCAATTATTATTATTATTGATAATAATTATAATAATAATTATTATTGTGGGTGTAATAAGTCTTCTCCGTAATAATATGACACCACTTCACTTGTACCCGTCAAAACTCAAGACTGCCATCGATCGGCGCTATAGAACTAGCGGCTACGATCACGGATAATTTTTCATGCCGACTATACCTGACAGTCTACTACTAAAGTTACTGCGGTGTAATCGAGGAATCACCCTTATAATCTTCTTCTTGTTAGTGCATTGTATACATTCGAATCTTCTTAGTTGATAAAATAGAGGATTTTGAACTTGTTGCAGAGGATTTCGAACCTGGTCACGTATATTTCCGTCATCAGGATGATGGTGTTATAATCAAATCATTGCTATTCAACGATAAATTCAAATTCATAAATTTATAGACAAGATCGGGATGTCTCGCCTTCTATACCGAAGACAAAACATCGCGATACCGATAATTCTCCATTTCGTTATTCTTATTAATCTCCAGTTTCTGCGAACTACAGTGGAGAGTAGTTCAAGATTAGACACCTTGCCTTTTTCGCTCATGCCTTTGAGACACTTTAACGGCGTCCTATACGCCTATGCTAAAATACCTTGCGTCAGCATCTCGCTGACCGATGGGTAGCAACGTAAGTTGCCACATTCGGATTTTCACTCTTATTCTAACCGCCAAACAGCTTGTATCAATAATAAAGCTCATTCAAATTTGTCTTCAAAACCAATTAAATTGTTATAAACCCGTCCCCACACAACAGTGGTGTCAGAAGTGGGATATTGGATTGAAGACAATAATTAGAAAACAGAGGCCGTTGTAATAAATCAACGTTAACAAAAATCACTGTGCGTGGATTAACACATAATTCACCGTTGTACGAAATCAACGTTAACAAAACCCTATTCGTTAATCGTTGTTATACATCAACGCTAACAAAAATCACTGTGCGTGGATTAACACATAATACACCGTTGTACGAAATCAACGTTAACAAAACCCTATTCGTTGTTATACATCAACGTTAACAAAAATCACTGTGCGTGGATTAACACATAATTCACCGTTGTACGAAATCAACGTTACCAAAACCCTATTCGTTGTTATACATCAACGTTAACAAAATCACTGTCCGTGGATTGACATATAATTTACCGTTACACGAAATCAACGTTAACAAAACCCTGTGAAGTGACCAACAAACCAAAGTATACCGAAGTTACATTACGTGCCCTATATGAAGAGGCGCTCAAGAAACCTCAAGATCCGTCAAGACATAAACGCAAGAGGATTCCAGTAAACCAACACCAAAGCAACCAACTACGGATCCGACGGTACAGCGAACTCGAGCTTTCAATACTGATAACGTTATGCATTGGCTCACCCTACTGTTACTGTAAGTTTTATGAACTAGCAATAATAATATTCGAAATTTGTAATTGAAATCCTAGAAAATGCCAGTATCAGCTGAAAAATTAGCCAAACTCCTTCCCGTATTTACCGGAAAAGATATTAACGTCAGAGAATTTATCGACAAATGCGATCGCGCAATCAAACAATGCATTACTACAGAATCAGAAGAACTTTACGAATATATACGTATCAAAATCACTGGTAAGGCATATGAAAGGATTCAAAATAGGGAAATTCAAGACTACGATACTCTGAAAAAGGAGTTACTACTGTTTTATGGAGCCAAGGGAACAAATAGACAATGGGAATTGGAACTAAGTATCTGTAGGCAACGCCCCGGGGAATCTGTCGATTCCTTCTATCAAAGAATAGAAAACCTGTGCATAAGAGTAGTAGAATCTGGTCCGGTAAGAACTAAGGCAGAGACTGTATTTTATGAGAAAAACATTACGACAAAAGCACGAGACTGTTTCATTTACGGACTTAACGAAAAACTACGTGACATCCTAAGATTAAAAGACCCTAAAGACTTACTTCAAGCTTACAATTGGGCCACAGAAGAAGAAAAATTGAGGGCAACCGAAAATCAAATAACCTATCTTACAAAAACCACTGCTACTAGTAGAACTGATCTCGTTTGCCAAAATTGCAATAAAATCGGGCACACAACAAAAACCTGTTTTAGGAAACAGAGATCCGAACCAATAAATACCATTGAAACAGGTTATAGTTCAGAACCCGATCAGTACGCAGACTTAGACCACCAATCAGAAAACAGCTGCTCACAAAACTGTTCCGAAATAATAAATGGCTATGACTCTATAACAGAAGAGATTACATGCGACGAATGCCAGCGAATCTATCCCATCGATAGTTCCAGAATTAGGTGCTTCTTTTGTAAAAAGCCTGGCCATATAGAAAACAAGTGTTTCAAAAAGAAAGCTATGTTAGCCGCGAAAACTAATCAAAACCAGGTAGGAACCTCGAATTTTGGGGAACGGACTGCGTCGACGAGCGGAACGAAGTCCGTAATAGAGAACCGCTCAACACAAACGGCGGAAAAATAGAAATACCAGAACATAAGATAAATTTAATCGGCTCACCAAATAACGTAATTTTCTCAATACCTGAGTTGAACCAACCTAAAAGCTTGTTGATGTTAGACACTGGAGCCTACCCATGTTTGATCAAGAAGAAATTTATCATAAATTTATCACAAATAAACCCACAAGAGCGCATTAAATTAAAAGGTCTAGCTAGCGACTCACAAGCATATTGTTACAGACTGGCTGAGGAAAATCGTGAGAGATCCCCAACTCAGGTTCATCATCTACCTCCTATTATAAAGTCGTTCACATGAACGGGAACCACGGGGAGGTTTACAAAAGTAAAAGTAGTTTGAATAATATACACTCTTTATTGTGAATGAAATAAATGTTCTTTATTGTATGCTTACGTTGTTTTCCTTAATCCAATTCGATTATTTCAACAATCTTGGGCGTAGAGGGTTGGTGGTGATGGTCAGCGGGTGCGGTGTTGATAATCTGTTGGTTAAGGGTGGTTTCGTAGGTACTTATGATGCACTGTGGGCCCTGGAAGTCTACTGAGTGGTATACCGTTGTCTGAGGAGGCGTGATCAAGTATTCGTACTCCTGGTTGGTGTTAGACAGTAGTTCCTGTATGTAGTCGTGTGGATGACCTCCTGACTGGTGGGAGTGGTTTTCGACTGTTGGCTCCAATGGAATATCTGGATGGGTGGAGCTTAGCGTTGGTTGGCTAGTGTAGTAGCCAATGGTTGAGTCTTGCTGCAGGGGCGGTTCCCTTTCGTAGATTACAGTGTCTGTACTGGAATCCGATTGGTAGGAGGTATGCCCGTAGGCCTCCTTAATGACTTCTCCTATTAATTCTGTATGTTGAGGGTTCTTTGCTAAGAGATCCTCATAGATTCGTTGATCTCTGGCGATGGCTTTCGTGATCCTCTCTCGTACCTTTTTACCTGCGCGGTGTCTCTTTTTATGACCCACAACTCCGTACATCTACGAGGAAAGGAATAGGTAGAATTAGTGTTTGGCCAGAGTAACAGGGGACTCGGCCTTGACACTGGGGATATGTGTGTATCCCTTGGCTTGTCTAGAATGATCAGCCTGAGGTGTAAAGACTTCTATTTAGGGCTAAGAATTTATTCTAGCCTGCTAATTAGAGTATTTGATTTGGCTAGGTTTAGTAAAACCAGCCGTGTTAATCAATAAGAGTATTAATGCTGGCTTAAAAGTCTCGAAACCTTAGCCTGTTCATTAATCTCGAAAAGATTTTTATGTAAGGTAATTAACTCGGCCAAGCAGTATAGTTCCAGCCTGGGTGATGGCTCGGAATCCGCAGTAGCCTTAGTTAAATATGGAATTTGGTTGATTTGGGATTAGTTAATTTGGCTGAGTTATATATTTATATGTAACTAGCCTGAATTAAAGAATATGTAGGATATGATGTATTGAGTTGCGAATTTACCTTGTTGAGGGTTTTGATGTAAGACAACTAATACACTTTTACTTGGTTTACAAAGTTTATTTTATATGTTATTTCACCAAGGAGTTCGGTTTATTACAAGCACGATATATTCTACTATGTTTAAGCAAGAACAGTGGCTTGGACTTAATTATTTAGTGAATATATTAACCGTAGGTTTTATTAAGCAAGAACAGTGGCTTGGACTTAATTTTATGAAGTAAGCGGTTTGATGTGCACTGAGTCGAACGTATGATTGAACTGAGCTAAACCAAAGAACTGAACTACTTTAGTAGTAGGGGTTTATATAGTATCTTAACTTAGAGTGGTGGGGTTGTTGTTGTTTAACCCGCATTCCAATCTCACGCTTGGACTCTGTGCAGCTGCGTATGACTAATTGTTTTGTATTTTGATCACATAGGTTTTGGCCGGATATTAGTATTTGCTGTTTCTAATAACAAGTTTTAATAAACAGTTTTACTACTTGGTTCCTAATCTTATTTATGGTACTCGATATCCTGAGTAAACATCCTGCAGCTGCATGAGCATGACTCACTTGTTTTGACCGGTTAAAGTTATGCGTAAACAGTTTTTGGTTGAAAACAAGATATCGTTGAATGAGTCATTGCTCGAGTTGCTTAGGGTTGTTTACTCTGAGGGTAGTCCGTACTAAGTTCTTGCAGGGGTTGGAATATGTATTATATCATTAGAATATATATATGTATGTGAACTTTTGAATATTGGTTAATGATCAAGTGTTGGTATAATTATAAATGTGTGATTATAGGTAATATATCTACCGAAGATCGGGCAAGGGTATGCTTGTGTCATATGTTGGTACATTATCTCGGTGTGATATGAATCTACGTATGGTAAGCCTTGCGTGATCTTTGGTCGGTAAGGTAGTTTCTTATATACTAATATATGGTACAATATCTTTAAAGGGTAAAGAAGTTTTCAGGGTTGTCGGTCGAAGTTGTGCGTAGGTGGGAATGTGACACCTCCCCCCTGAGTTTCAAATGTGACGGCTGAGCCGTGCATTTGTCTTAGGCGGTTGGTTAGGTCTTCGATTGTTGGAGTGGGTGTTACTTCTTTACCAGTAGGTACGTTGCTTGGTGGGTTAATGGTTGATGGTGTTGTTTCTTGTCCTATCTCTGGATCTGCGGTGGATGGTGTTTTCCTTGCTAGGTGGGTTATGAGATGAGTTGCTGAACCCCATAAAGCTCCTAAAATGTGTATGCTCCATCCGTACATATCATGGATAGTATAGCCATGTATAAGGGTATCTATGATAAATTTTATAATTCGGACGACTACAAATATTCCTAGGAATCCGGCTGAGAGTGATCCAAAGGACATGAATCCTACCCAGATCTTCTCTCCGGTTGACTCTGCGATTTTGTCTAAGGTTGCTTCATCCATTAAGTTGTATATTGATATTCCTTCTTTAGTGATTGTGTGACCCGTTGCTCCTCGGGCTATAGTGTTTAACACCGCTGGTCTTTCTGCTGGGAATAGCAAATGATTTCTGAGGTTGTCTAAGTCCTTTTGTTGATAAATTCCACTTGTTCCTAGTGGACCGGCGCTGATATATTTCCAGGTCATCCTTGTTTTTGGGCTTAGTGATTTAGGAGGAATGACATCTACAGGTGATGGTGTGAATTTATACCATGTGTCTTCAATTTTGTACATTGCTGCTAATATCGGGTTGCATTCTTGTTGTGTTCCTACCTTTACGATGAGTTTTGATTTAGGCGTCATGAATAGCGATGAGTTCCTTACAGTGACTGGTAATTCTGAATAACAGTGATTTGTTTGTCTCAATTGGCATTCTATTGGTATACATTTTATGATATGAACCACTTCTCCTGCTACAGTTGCCATATAGCCTGGGCTTTGCATGAGGTTGTGAGCAAATTCGTCCGGAGATAGTGTAGCTATTGTTAAGGCGTTTCTTATCACTTGTTTTTCCAATTCACACTTTTGGGTGATGATGTCTCTGTATAAGGTATTTAGTTGATTCTTGATGTGTCTTTCGACGTAGATAAATTTGGAATTAACGTAGGAGAATATGTCTACGTTTTCAACTTTGACTGTAGACTTCCGTATGAAGGTGTTTCCTTGCGTAGTTTCGAATATGAATAGCTTCGGGTGTTCCGTTCTGAATATGTTGTAGCCACAAGTTCTTTTTTCCGTCGTTTTTACTAATGCGAAAGTTACATCGTTGGATGCTATGGAGTAGATAGTCATCGCTTCGTCTATTGGATTTGTTGTTTTTTCTGTTATTTTCGAGACTATACCTTCGTATAGGACATCGTAATCGGTAAATCTGCAGCTGTCCTCAGGTGTGTCTGCCCAGAACGAATATCCTCCCTCTTCGTCGAAACACGTTCTTTTGTTGAGTTCACAGGTGACTCCGTTTCTCAGGGTTAGTTTGTTTTCGTCAAGTCTCACAGTTCCCATTTGAGTTGTTAAAGAGATTTTGATTGTTGCCTGTACTATTACCTTGGGCCATTGTCCATAACCGTCGTCAAAGAATTCGCCTTCGCAGCTTCCGTCCTTATTGATGCTTCCTGCTAACGTTGCTGATGTTCTTGTAGTGGTGTTTCTCTTGATGTTGGTGATGTATTTGCCGTGTCCAATGCTGAGTTCACCTCTCTCGTGCAGATGTTGACATTCGGTATCGCTGATTTCCCTAATGTAGGCTTGTCTGCCTCCATCGGTGACTGAGGTATGCGAATGCATACCGCAATAATAAACTGTACGGTCGATTTCCACTCGGCATTGTATAACCTTGGTTTGTTTAAATTTAGACAGTTGAAATAGTTGTACGTAAGTTTCTTCTATATTTGGTTTTTCTTCAGGTATGTCGCAGTCGGTTGAATCTATTAAGCTGAGTGTCGTTATATTGAGTCCACCTCCGCCGCAATCGTATCCAATTAGCGCGTATGCTACTTTGATAATTAGAGTGAATATAAGTATATTCATGTTTGTCCGAATCTGGAACAAAGTTCCGCTTCTTTACCCTTGTTTATATTTTATCTTAAATTTTATTAATTATTTTTATTCTTTAAAGTCGTGGGTTTGGAACAATCCCAATGAGGTACTATTTCTAAAATTTTCTACGTGTATATATGCAAGTCTTTGAATGAACGTCCTTCATTGTGGTGTATTCCAAAGTGTCGACCCTTTTAAACCTTTAATTTCTTCTTATCTTAGTCGTGCTATTTTTAGCTTATTTCTATGCACTATTCTATCTTTATTTCCTACTTTTATTTTAATATTTTGATTATCCAGGATTTCAATTATTTTGTGTGGACCCGTGTATTGATCTCCTAGTTTACCACGTTGAGGTTCCTTTAGGAGGTATACCTCATCGTTGGTAGTTAGGTGTATAGGATTGATTTTTTTGTCATAATAGTGTTTTGATCTGATTTTTGCCTTTTCCAAGTTTTCTTTGGCTAAGTTTTGAATTTCTCTAAGTTTCGAGTACAGTTCCACGAGGTAGTCTTCGTAGGTTCGATCGGTAGTTTGCTCGATGACCTCGTGATCCGATGGTAATCGTGCTAACCTGCCGAAGACTAGCTCGTGTGGTGTGTACTTGGTACCTTCATGTGTGCTGGTGTTATATGAGAACATGGCTTGTGAGAGCCATTGGTCCCAATTGTTATTTTTATCAATGAATTGTTTTAGATATTCCGTAAGGACGTGATGAGACCTTTCAATGGACCCATTTGATTGCGGGTGAAACGCAGTTGTCCTTGTTTGTTTGATTTTAAATTTCTTTGCAATTTCTCTCATGAGAGAGCTTGTTAAATTTGACCCTTGGTCTGTAAGGATTTGTTTGGGTGCTCCAAATTTACAAATTAGATGGGTGATCAAAGCGTCAGCAATAGTTATTGAGTTTGTTTCTAGTAAAGGAATGGCCAGTGAATATTTTGATAATTGATCTTGGATAGTTAGGATATACTCATTCCCGGAAGGGGTTATAGGTAATGGACCTACAATGTCCATAGAGACCTTGTCGAATGCTGTATTAGGAGTGTCTGTTAAAGTCATGGGTTGCTTAGTTTTTACTCTGGTTAATTTTTTTGTTTGACATTCTACGCATGTTGCTATTAAGTCTTGTATTTGTTTCTTCATTCCGTCCCAAAAATAGTACTGTCTGATTCTATTGTATGTTTTATTCATTCCCTTATGACCCCCTAGTGCGGATCTATGATATTCTTTAATAATATCAATCCGTTCGTCTTCTGGTGGAGTTCTTATAAGGTTGGCACATATTTGGATTTGGATTCTATATTCCTTGTTTATGTTTTTTAGTTGTGTTTCTATTTCTTTCCAGTTCAAGGAATCTATATGAGGTGTTTTCGCGATAGAGAATGCGGTTATTTCTAATTCGTTTAAAACGTCAATAAGAGAGTTTATAACTTCAGTGAATATTTCATGATCTAAGTTAGTTTTTATGGTTTCCTTTATAGGTAAAGCTATGTGGATTCTGGATTTGACTTTGTTAACTTTAGCGCGAGCTATTGTGACGTCTGTGAATGTGGGTAGTAAGTTTAATTCTTTTAATTCTCGCGAACCGTTATCGTATGCGTCTCCCTTGCAGGTTATGAAGTATACTAAGGTGCCTTTTTGCATTGATAATCTGTCCCTGGTCGTCATGAACCTAGGTAAGTTTTGTTCTCTTAGTTGATACTCATTTATTCCAGGTTGGAAGATTTCGTCATCGGTTTCGCTACTTTGATCACTGGTTGTATCGTCAGGTAAGTCTTCGTCTTCTGAGGAGATGTCACTGAGGTCGTCGGGTGGTGTTATTTCGTCATTATTGTCCGTATCATTGGGTAATATTGGTTCATTATAGTTTGTATCGTTGGGTGATATTAGTTCGTCATTGTTGTCCGTATCATCGGGTAGTATTGGTTCGTTATAGTTTGTATGGTGCGTGGTTAGTTCGTTTTGTTTATCCGGAGGTTTTTTGGGTGTTGATGGTGTATGATTGCAAATGAGGATTTCGAAAGGCGGTTTGAATATTTTGGTTATTGCGTTTTTTACGTGGGGCCAAAATAATTGATCCAGTCCGCAGCCAATACGAGGCATGGCTAGTTTGAATATATTTAGTGTCATGCATATATTCTTGAGGCTGTTGAGACTTGTGACCAGGTCTTCGAGTTTTGGTAATCCATTACTTTCTTCCTTGGTTACAAGATAGAATAAATATCTATCGTTGTCTTTGATGTAGGCCACTTCTCCGATAGTTTTGTTTTGTTTTTTCAATTCTTTTACCTGATTAAATTGTTTTTTGAATTCCAATGCTATGCCTGCTCCCATTTTGAAGTCTTTTGCTACACAATGTGCCAGAGAGTAAGTTTGGTCAACTGTGAACAGGTCTTGATCTTTTTCCGTTAAATTGGTTTTATTGGGAACTGGGAAAATGTCTTCGTCGGATGATTCTGCTTCTTGAGTGAGTGTAGTTACCTTTGCTTCTTGTGGTGTTTGTCCTATTTCTTGAGGGTCTTCATTTATCGTTTCTTTATTTATTTCAGGTATTACTACCTCAGGTGGATTTCTCGATAAAGCGTCGGCGTTGGCGTTTATTGCTCCTGGTTTGTAGATCAGTTGATATTCATACTCGGCCAGTTTTAATCTCCATCTAACCAGTCTTGAAGTTGGGTCTTTTACGGAGTTTAGCCATACGAGTGGTCGGTGATCTGTTATCAAAGTGAATTTTGTGCCATAGATGTATGATCTGAAGTGAGATACGCAATAAACGATTGCCAGTAGTTCCTTCTCAATTGTAGAGTAATTTAATTCTGCTGCTTGTAAGAGTCTGGAGGTATAGGCGATTGGTAGATCTTTTCCTACTTCTCCTTGACTTAGGACTCCCCCTATTGCGTATCCGGAAGCGTCCGTGGTGATTATGAATGGTTTGGTAAAATCAGCGTACCGCAAAATTGGTTTTTCACACAGCTTGTCTCTTAGTATTTCGAAGGCTTCTTGTTGTTTCTCTGTCCATTTAAATGGTTTTGTTTTCTTTAAGAGTTCTGTCATTGGTTTTGCTATTTGTGAGAATTTTGGTATGAATCTTCTGTAATAGCCTGCGAGTCCCAAGAATTGTTTGATGGTTTTTGAATTCTTCGGTATTGGAAAGTGTTTTACGGCTTCTATCTTTTTAGGGTCTGGTTTGACACCTTCTTGGCTTATGATGTGTCCCAGGTACATAACTTCTTTCCTGAGAAATTCGCACTTATCTGGTTGTAATTGGAGATTAGTTTGTCGTAGTTTTTCCATCAGGAGTCTAAATTTGCGTTCGTGCTCTTGAAGCGAGCTTGCGTATAAGACTATATCGTCTAAGTAGACGAACAGTTCGTTACCTTGAAGTCCGGTGAGAACGTTGTCCATTAGTCTCTGGAACGTTGCTGGTGCATTTTTTAGTCCGAATGGCATTCGCGTAAACTCATAGTGTCCATATGGAGTAGAGAATGCCGTTTTTGGACCATCTATTTCTTTCATGGGTATCTGATGGAACCCGGAGGCCAGATCAAATACCGAAAAGTATTTGGCGCTTCCCAATTGATCGAGTATCTCTGTTATATTAGGTAGGGGGTAAGCGTCTCCAATTGTTTTTTCATTCAGAGATCTGTAGTCGATGACCATACGCCATCTTTTATTTCCTTGAGAGTCTTCCTTTTTGGGCACTATCCATACTGGTGAATTGTATGGTGATAGTGAAGTTTTAATAATATCGTTTTTTGCCAATTCTGATACCTGTTTGTTTATTTCTTCGCGGTGTATGGGTGGAAACCTGTACTGTCTGGTATTTACAGGAGTATCATCGGTTGTGGATATGCCGTGTTGTATAGCGTTAGTTGATTCCAGTGGTTCATCCGGTAAGTGAAACCGGTCTGTGTTTTCCATTATGAGTGTTTCTACGTGTGTTTTCTCTTCCTGGTTTAAGTGTTCCAGTCTGAGTAGAGGCGTAATTGCCTTGAATCGTTCTGATTTCTCTTGAACATTCATTTTCGCGAGATTCACTTGTGTAGGTATGTTTAGTAAGTCGTAGTAAGGTAAGACTTCTACTTCAGGTGTCTCGAAGGTTAGTTCTTTACCTGTAGTGTTGGTTATTGGTATTGTTACCTGTTGATCCTGTACCTTGACTAAGACTTTTCCGGCGTAAATTCCATCTGTTCCTATGAGTCGTGGAATATATCCTTCACTTAAATCTGTCTTTTTTACGTCTATACGAACTAATTGTGTAGTTCTACCTCTGATTGAGAATATTTCTTTGGGAATGAAAGGTAGAGATTGGTCGTTGACTGATAGACATTCATTGTCATAGTCTATGGTTGCCTTGGTAGAGTGAAAAAATGCTGATCCCAATATCCCATCTTGTTTTATTCTGAAGTCGTTATCCACTACGTGGAAAGGTATTCTTTGTCCTTTGATATCTATTTCAGTGCTACCTAAGGATTTAATTAATTTTTCGGTTATACCTTTCATTTCGATGATGTCTGAAGTATTCACCTCTTTCCATGATTTTAGAGCCTTTGCTTTTATGATGTTAGGTTCTGCTCCCGTGTCAATCATAAGTTTGGCATCGTCGAGTAGATCTGTGGATTTAATATTTATTGTTGGGACTGACCCGATACTGAGGTTGATGGTTGCAATAGTGTTTCCTCTAGTGCTTCCAGTGGGTTTACCGCACGTGTTTGCCCTGTCTCTCGGGGTTTCGTGCCCGAACCCGAGGGGCTTGGGGCGTTTCCCTGGTTCTGAGGATTGCCTTGTTGTTCTGTCTTCCTTTGATTTTCCACCCACTTCTTCTTTCTACATTCGTCTATGTCGTGTCCGGTGTTTTTACAATATTTGCAGCTTTTATTGGGGTTGTAGTTGTTGGTTGGTTTTCTATTGTCGTAATTACCCTGTGTTTGGTTATTCTGGGGTGTTGAGGATGCGGGTGTTGGTTCTTTCTTGAGAAACCTACACTTTTCTGTTTCGTGACCAATGCGTTTGCAGTTGAGGCAAGTAGGCGGCTCTGATTTTCGTACATAGGGGGTGGACTTGTCTCCCTTGTTTGCTCTTGCTCTTTCTTTATCCTTGTCGAAACGTTTTCCTATTTCGATCGCTTTCGTGGTTGCTTCGCTGAATGTATGTACACCAGCAATCTGGAGGGCGTTCCTATAGTCTGCAGGGAGACCATCGAGGAAACTTTCCAATGTTTCTATGTCGATTGCTTCGGTGTCCACGTATCCGTTGATTCTACGCTCCACCTCCAAAATGGCGGTCTTTAAGTCCTTTACTCGACTTATGTATTCGATTATGTTTTCATCTTGTTTTTTGTATATGTTAGCTAGTTCTCCCCTATAGAAGTTCGTTGACCTGTTAGGGCTAAATATCTCGAAGAGTTGGTCCAGGAATTCTTGGATTGAGTCGAACTCGCTGTCTTCTAATGCCATGGCGGCTCGAGAAGTTAGTTTTCCTTTTATTAGTTTTACTAGCGTTGTTTCTGCGTTGGGGGCGATCATCCCCTTTGCTCTTCTGCAGGCTCTTGAGAATGACATTAGTGTGGATAATTCTCCGTTATAAGTAGGTATTGTTTCAATTGCCTGTTTCATTGTAATGGTGTAATCTGAAGCTGGGGTAACGTAGGGTGAGGTCCTTGGTTCACTTCGTCTACGTATTGTCTCCATTTCCCTTCTTAATGTTCGCAATTCGTTTGAGAGGGTTTGTATCGCATCTTCTCGTGTTGGTGAAAAAGGAGGGTTTGGCGGATTTGGAGGATTCGGAGGGTTTGGTGAATTTGGAGGATCTGGTGAGTTTGGTGGATTTGGAGGATTTGGTGGGTTTGGTGGATTTGGATCCGTTTCGTTGGTAGGCGGGACAGGCGCTTGTCTCGTGGGTATATTGTTAGTGGTAGAGGCATTAAGGTTAGCCTGATCTATTACTTGTATTCGCGTTTGTGTGGTTTCTGCACGTAAGTTTTGTAATTCTTGTTCTAGTTGTTTCTGTTGTTCGTTTTGAATTTTTAATGCGTTTATTTGTTCTTGCAAAAATCTATTTCTTTCTGTTAATTCTAGTTCTTTTGCTTGTTGTTTTTGTTCTTTTGAAGAAAGATTCTTTTGTATTTTAAGGACTTCTGTTTCCCTTTGTTCTATTTGTTTTAGTTTTTCGGCTAAATCCATATTTAATTGTAAAAGTTCTTTAGGATCGAGCGGGTCGTTGTTTGCCGCTGCTGCTCTAAGTCTAGATTCCATTTTAAATATATTAAATATTAGATTTGAATGTGTATTTGACAATGACTTTTCCTTTTACTTAAACCGTGGGAAAATCCCTTAAGCTGTCACCAAAAATTTCTATGATGTTACAGACTGGCTGAGGAAAATCGTGAGAGATCCCCAACTCAGGTTCATCATCTACCTCCTATTATAAAGTCGTTCACATGAACGGGAACCACGGGGAGGTTTACAAAAGTAAAAGTAGTTTGAATAATATACACTCTTTATTGTGAATGAAATAAATGTTCTTTATTGTATGCTTACGTTGTTTTCCTTAATCCAATTCGATTATTTCAACAATCTTGGGCGTAGAGGGTTGGTGGTGATGGTCAGCGGGTGCGGTGTTGATAATCTGTTGGTTAAGGGTGGTTTCGTAGGTACTTATGATGCACTGTGGGCCCTGGAAGTCTACTGAGTGGTATACCGTTGTCTGAGGAGGCGTGATCAAGTATTCGTACTCCTGGTTGGTGTTAGACAGTAGTTCCTGTATGTAGTCGTGTGGATGACCTCCTGACTGGTGGGAGTGGTTTTCGACTGTTGGCTCCAATGGAATATCTGGATGGGTGGAGCTTAGCGTTGGTTGGCTAGTGTAGTAGCCAATGGTTGAGTCTTGCTGCAGGGGCGGTTCCCTTTCGTAGATTACAGTGTCTGTACTGGAATCCGATTGGTAGGAGGTATGCCCGTAGGCCTCCTTAATGACTTCTCCTATTAATTCTGTATGTTGAGGGTTCTTTGCTAAGAGATCCTCATAGATTCGTTGATCTCTGGCGATGGCTTTCGTGATCCTCTCTCGTACCTTTTTACCTGCGCGGTGTCTCTTTTTATGACCCACAACTCCGTACATCTACGAGGAAAGGAATAGGTAGAATTAGTGTTTGGCCAGAGTAACAGGGGACTCGGCCTTGACACTGGGGATATGTGTGTATCCCTTGGCTTGTCTAGAATGATCAGCCTGAGGTGTAAAGACTTCTATTTAGGGCTAAGAATTTATTCTAGCCTGCTAATTAGAGTATTTGATTTGGCTAGGTTTAGTAAAACCAGCCGTGTTAATCAATAAGAGTATTAATGCTGGCTTAAAAGTCTCGAAACCTTAGCCTGTTCATTAATCTCGAAAAGATTTTTATGTAAGGTAATTAACTCGGCCAAGCAGTATAGTTCCAGCCTGGGTGATGGCTCGGAATCCGCAGTAGCCTTAGTTAAATATGGAATTTGGTTGATTTGGGATTAGTTAATTTGGCTGAGTTATATATTTATATGTAACTAGCCTGAATTAAAGAATATGTAGGATATGATGTATTGAGTTGCGAATTTACCTTGTTGAGGGTTTTGATGTAAGACAACTAATACACTTTTACTTGGTTTACAAAGTTTATTTTATATGTTATTTCACCAAGGAGTTCGGTTTATTACAAGCACGATATATTCTACTATGTTTAAGCAAGAACAGTGGCTTGGACTTAATTATTTAGTGAATATATTAACCGTAGGTTTTATTAAGCAAGAACAGTGGCTTGGACTTAATTTTATGAAGTAAGCGGTTTGATGTGCACTGAGTCGAACGTATGATTGAACTGAGCTAAACCAAAGAACTGAACTACTTTAGTAGTAGGGGTTTATATAGTATCTTAACTTAGAGTGGTGGGGTTGTTGTTGTTTAACCCGCATTCCAATCTCACGCTTGGACTCTGTGCAGCTGCGTATGACTAATTGTTTTGTATTTTGATCACATAGGTTTTGGCCGGATATTAGTATTTGCTGTTTCTAATAACAAGTTTTAATAAACAGTTTTACTACTTGGTTCCTAATCTTATTTATGGTACTCGATATCCTGAGTAAACATCCTGCAGCTGCATGAGCATGACTCACTTGTTTTGACCGGTTAAAGTTATGCGTAAACAGTTTTTGGTTGAAAACAAGATATCGTTGAATGAGTCATTGCTCGAGTTGCTTAGGGTTGTTTACTCTGAGGGTAGTCCGTACTAAGTTCTTGCAGGGGTTGGAATATGTATTATATCATTAGAATATATATATGTATGTGAACTTTTGAATATTGGTTAATGATCAAGTGTTGGTATAATTATAAATGTGTGATTATAGGTAATATATCTACCGAAGATCGGGCAAGGGTATGCTTGTGTCATATGTTGGTACATTATCTCGGTGTGATATGAATCTACGTATGGTAAGCCTTGCGTGATCTTTGGTCGGTAAGGTAGTTTCTTATATACTAATATATGGTACAATATCTTTAAAGGGTAAAGAAGTTTTCAGGGTTGTCGGTCGAAGTTGTGCGTAGGTGGGAATGTGACAATATACATTAGGAACCATTGAACTTACACTCGATGGCGGAGACGAAGTTAGGCCGATCAAATTTCACGTAGTAGACGATTCCTTAGACATAACGCAAGATGGTTTAATAGGCAACCACCTCTTAACCCAATTCAATAATGTGCTGATCAGTTATAGATGCAGAGGCATGGATAAGCCCGAGTTGCTATTAGGTAGCCTCAAATACAAATTGCAAAATCAAAAGCAATTCACTATTCCCGCCAGGACAGAAATTTTAGCAAACATCCCAACCATCGCCGAAGATTCCTTAAAAGAAGGCTCAATATATAGGGTCGAGTTACAACCGGGAGTCGTAATAAGCGAAAGCTACGTGACAATTAGACCCGATAACACAGCTATCACAAGCATCATCAATCTAACAGACACGGACCATACCATCCATATCGAACCACAAAGAGTTTACAGAATTCTAGATTCTGAAACTGACGAGATACATTCAGTTAATTGTATAAACGAAAATACTTCAGCTGACAGAATCAAAAAATTAAAAGACGCATTAAGATTAGACCATTTAAATTCAGAAGAAAGGGAAAGTATAGTAGAAGCTTGTACCAAGTTTAACGAACTCTTCTATTTAGATGGGGACACATTACCAGGTACGCAAGCCTGTACCCACAAAATTAAAACTACCGATGACACACCGGTTCATGTTAGACAATACCGGTACCCTGAAATCCACAAAACAGAAATAGATAGACAAATGGAAGATCTCCTAAATAAAGGAACAATTCGAAATTCAAACTCACCATGGAACTCACCCATCTGGGTGGTACCAAAGAAACTAGACTCATCAGGGATTAAGAAGTGGAGAATAGTCGTAGACTACCGAAAATTGAATGATAAAACAATAGGGGATGCTTACCCGCTACCGAATATAGTAGATATCCTAGACCAGTTAGGAAGCTCTAAATACTTTACCGTACTCGACATGGCCAGCGGGTTTCACCAAATTCCAATGAATCCCGACGATATGCATAAAACCGCGTTTTCCACCCATAAGGGACATTTCGAATTCGCATTCATGCCATTTGGGCTTAAAAACGCCCCAGCTACATTCCAGAGATTAGCGAATACCGTTCTATCGGGGTTACAAGGATTGAAATGTTTAGTGTACTTAGACGACTTGATAATTTACGCCGACTCACTTCAAACCCATACAGAAAAACTTTGGGGGTTACTACTGAAATTGAAAGAATATAACTTACGATTACAACCAAATAAATGTGAGTTCTTGAGAAAAGAGGTTGCTTACTTAGGACACATAATATCAAAGGACGGAGTTAAACCTGACCCAGACAAAGCCAGAGCAGTCAAGGAATTCCCTACACCCAACACACCTACGAAAATAAAATCATTTCTCGGGCTTGTAGGTTACTATAGACGTTTCATAAATAATTTCTCGATGATAGCTAAGCCATTAACAGAACTTTTACGGAAAAACGTACCATTCGAATGGACGTCATTACAGCAAAATTCTTTCGAAGAACTAAAGAATGCCCTAATATCCGACTCAGTCTTAATATACCCTGACTATACACAGACATTTAATCTAACGACAGATGCCAGTAACACTGCTCTAGGGGCCGTCTTATCTCAAGGTGTCCCAGGTGACGACAGGCCTGTTGCATATGCCTCGCGAACTCTAAACAAAGCAGAAAGTAACTACTCCACAATCGAACGCGAGTTGCTGGCAATAGTATGGGCGACCCAACATTTCAGACCATACCTGTTCGGGAGGAAATTCAAGATATTTACCGATCATAGGCCCCTGACTTGGCTGTTTAACATCAAAGATCCAAATAGTAAATTAGTCAGATGGCAATTAAAAATCTCGGAATTCGACTACGAGATTTGTTTCAAACCCGGATTAAAAAATCAGAACGCAGATGCGCTTAGTAGAAATCCTATTGATCCACCAACTAATAATGTGTTCAAAATATGTCCTATCAGAGTGACGAGCTCTCTCCCATCGTACCCTGAATACCTTAAACTCATAAAAACAACGATAGTGCAAAACTCAAGCATCGTAGAAATCCACGATGACCTTTTCAATCGAATCGATAACTACGCACACACTGTTTCCACCGACCTGGAAATGAGTCAGGGAATAGCATTAGAATTCAAAACTAGATACGGCAATGTTGAGAACTTGAAGGAATCAGCTGAACTATACACGACTGGTAAACTCACCTTACGAGACCGTAACGTTTATTACATAATGACGAAGCAAAACTACTGGGATAAGCCTACATATGAGGATTTATACATAAGTTTGATAAAATTCAAAGAAAAATTAGAAATAGACTCGATCAAAACAGTTTCCATACCCAGGATCGGTTGCGGGATCGATAATTTAAAATGGCATAAGGTTCGGACGATGTTACGATTCATATTTAAGGGATCGGGAATTAAAATAACTGTCTGTACGAACATAAAAACCGATCTCAATCAAAACCATATTCAAGACGTTATCAAAGAATTTCACGACAGCCCTTCAGGTGGACACCAAGGCGTGAGTCGTACTATGACGCGACTTAAAGAAAGATACCACTGGGATTCAATGAAAAACGATGTAAAAACATATATTCGTAATTGCGCGACTTGCCAAAAGAATAAAACCGATCGACAAAAGACCAAAATGCCAATGAAGATTACGACCAGCAGTAGCAAACCATTTGAAAAGGTTTTCTTAGACATAGTTGGGCCCTTACCGACTACAAAGTCAGGTCATAGTTACATACTGACGCTACAAGACGACCTAACAAAATATTCCCAAGCCTATCCACTCCGAGCTGCCACCGCTGAACATACCGCAGAAGCTTTCATACGAAATTTCATATCCAACTACGGAGTACCACTATCAATCCTTACAGACCAAGGCACAAATTTTATGAGTGACCTGTTCACCCAAGTCACAAAAATACTAAAAATAAAAAAGTTAAATAGTACTGCATACCACCCGCAAACCAACGGGGCACTCGAACGCAGTCACGGCACGTTAAAAGATTACCTTAGGTGTATGTCTACTACAGACGACTGGAACGAAACACTCCCAATTTACATCCTCGCGTACAACACAACACCTCATACTACCACTAAAATATCACCTTACGAACTTATATTCGGACAAGTAGCTAGAGTACCTTGTAGTGTGCCTCACGATCCTAAAGACGAAACGTATAAAGAATATGCTCAGAGACTCTCCGAAAAATTGACGAACAGCCAAGCCCTCGCGAAACAGAACATAGATAAATCCAAAGAAAAATCCAAGGCCTATTATAACCAAATTACTCGACCACAAAATTTCGAAATTGGGGACTTAGTACTGATGAGTAACGAAACTGCCGGACCATTAGACCCAAAATTTCTGGGGCCATACCCCATTACTGATCAAATTAATGAAGTGAACTATGAGGTAAAAATCAAAGGGAAGAATAAAATAGTGCATGCAAACAGATTAAAACCATACCACAAGTCAACTGATCCAATAGAACCGATTCAAATAGAATATGGATAAGGATCATAGAGAATAAACATACGTTACACACTCAAGGAAATTTACATGGAACTCAACAAAATATTGGTGTGCAACCATGGGAAATTCTTTCAGTGCACTCTATTTGTTCTTATTAAGAACAATTATGTGGCTATATAACAGCTGAGGAAAGCTTTGTAATCCTCACCTGGAATATTGATTTTTAATATTAAGAATAACTATATGTAATCAAATAAACGGCTGAGAAAAGCTTCTATAAATTCTCATCCGCACAGAATAATATTGTATGCGTTCTTATTAGGAATAATTAATATTAAGAATAACTATATGTAATCAAATAAACGGCTGAGAAGAGCTTTTATAAATTCTCATCCGCACAGAATAATATTGTAACCGTTCGTATTAAGAATAATTATATGACTATATAACAGTTGAGGAAAGGTTTGTAATCCTCACCTAAAATATTTATTTTAACCGATGAATATTTTGCTTCGCTTCACATTCATTCTTAAGGGGGAAGGTGTTATAATCAAATCATTGCTATTCAACGATAAATTCAAATTCATAAATTTATAGACAAGATCGGGATGTCTCGCCTTCTATACCGAAGACAAAACATCGCGATACCGATAATTCTCCATTTCGTTATTCTTATTAATCTCCAGTTTCTGCGAACTACAGTGGAGAGTAGTTCAAGATTAGACACCTTGCCTTTTTCGCTCATGCCTTTGAGACACTTTAACGGCGTCCTATACGCCTATGCTAAAATACCTTGCGTCAGCATCTCGCTGACCGATGGGTAGCAACGTAAGTTGCCACATTCGGATTTTCACTCTTATTCTAACCGCCAAACAGCTTGTATCAATAATAAAGCTCATTCAAATTTGTCTTCAAAACCAATTAAATTGTTATAAACCCGTCCCCACACAACAATGGCAATGAAACTGTGCCACAGGGAAACCCGCCTTCTAATTTATCTGATATTCCGAATGAGAATGTTATTTCTGTAGAGAACAGTAGGCCCTCAAGTCCTTCCCAGAAAGAGGAGCATAATCTCCGAGGTATTAATTACTGGTTTATTGTGCATATAATTGTAGAGCTGTTGAAAATTCACAATTTGGACAAACTTTAGAACGGTTAAAAAAATGTTGAGTGATTTTACATTCAAATACGTTCAAGGAACATCGGAGATCACGTAACCGGCGCTGTTGAATTTCACACTTACTGGCTTTTATTCATCACCATGACCTGATAACTTGACAGTTATATCGTTTGTTATTTTTATGTATCATGGTGCTCAATTTTCCGTCAAATACGAGATTTGGGAAGATATGTTACCCCAGTTGCATACCTGCACATTATGTATACAATATTCTCAAACTAATATTTTGGATGAACATCCAATAACTCAAATTAACATTCAGTATTTATATTAGTCATGGTGGCTTGCTTAATTAATTGAAATATTTTGTTACACAGAACTGAATTCACTAGATGATACCGAACATTCTTGCCCTGCAGCAGTAGAAACATCTAGTATGAATGAAGAATTCTCTCTCTCTTCAGAACTTGCTCAATGGGTGAGTCAATGTTACGTACCTCACGTCTCCCTCAACCTTCTCCTGAGACTGCTTCGAAAAGCAGGACATAGCGATTTACCAATGGATTCGCGGAGTTTAATGAGAACACCAAGAACGTCCGGTATAATGGAACTCACCCAAGGATCATACATTCACTTCGGATTAAAGAACGCACTTACTTATCAACTTGCAAATAGTACGATAATTTCCCTGAACTCCGAAATACAATTAGATATAAATGTGGATGGCTTGCCATTGACAAAGAGTAGTCAAAGCTCGTTATGGCCAATCTTAGGAAGGATCGTTCACCCTGGATTTCATACTCCATTCATAATTGGTGCATACCACTATTATGCAAAACCTTCATCCGTCCAAGAATTCTTGGCGCCTTTCGTGGAAGAATATGTACAGTTGCACACCGAAGGATTCTATCATGAAGGAACGAAATATATTATTTCTATAAGAGCGGTTATATGTGACAGCCCTGCACGGTGTTTCGTCACTTGTACTAGGCAGTATAACGGCTACTACGGTTGTCCAAAGTGCACCACAAAGGGAACCTATTTGAAGTTCGTCACGTTTCCAGATTTGGAGGCACCCCTAAGGACCGACGAAGACTTTAGGAATAGAAGTCAAGAAGGACATCACACAGGCACATCTCCATTCGAGGCAGCATCATTGAATATGGTCTCCCAGTTCCCTTTGGATTATATGCATGTGATACTCCTTGGTGTTATGAAAAAACTATTCTTGCTGTGGTTGAAAAGAAAAGGGGTCTTCGGCGCATTTGCTCGTAAAGAATTGTCCAGGCTTTTAATACTTCTCCGAAAATGGATACCTCGAGAGTTCAGTAGAAAACCCAGAGGTATTAACGAACTGGGAATGTGGAAAGCAACTGAGTTTCGACTTTTCCTTCTGTATGTTGGATCCAGCGTTCTGCGTAACTTACTTCCCGACACACACTTGCAGCATTTCAATGCTCTGAGCTGCGCATGCCGGATTTTATGTGATCAAAAAGACTGCATTTATAACAACAAAATAGCGAAAGATTTGTTAATTTGGTTCGTTCGCAGATATGGAGTTCTATATGGAGCAGAAGAAATGGTTTCAAACATCCATAATCTTATCCATATCAATGAAGATGTGAAATTGTATGGACCTCTCGACGCATTTAGTGCGTTTCCGTTCGAGAATTTCATGCAAAAATTAAAGAAACTACTCAAGTCACCTGTAAACCCGTTACAACAACTGCATCGCCGATTGACGGAAATGGCGGTAAACACAAAACCATTCGATGAATGTCCCAAATCGCCTATCTTCAAGAAGAGTATCCCAGGGAATTTACCCCTTGGATGCCATCGCCCTCATGCCGCTGTAAAATTTCCACTGTTTTATTTATCTACCAAACAGCCTGATAATTGTTGTTATCTGAAAGATGGAAGCCCTGTCGTAATAAAACATATCGGTTATCGCGACGAAGTACCAGTTATATTAGGCTGTAAATTTGAACAATTGTCAGCCATGCCCTTGTACCCTTTCGATTCGAGACTCATAAACGTGAATTTAACGAGTGATAAACTATCAGGATTGCGTGTGTGGCCAATATCAGAAATAACACGAAAAGCAATGATGTTACCTGTCAATAAGGCACAATTCAACATAATGCCTCTCCAAGATCTTTGTGAGTGAACAGGAATGAAGGAAAAGATTAAGCGAGAAGAACAAATTTATTCAGGCCTAGGCTCGCTCTTAAGTATTCGTTTCATCTTTTCTTCTTTGGCATGTTTGAGCAAACAAACTCTTGACTTTTGCAATCTATGTATTTTAATTTGATGTATCTATTTCATTAGTGCTGTATGTATAATTCCAGTAAAACGCTTTCTGGATTGGAGTTATGATCATTAATAGTGTTCATGAATATTATATATAGAGAATAATACAGGTGAAAAGTAGCAGTATTTTTCGTATTCATATACCACATAGGTATGAGTACTCGTGCATGCGGGTCACTCCCGGTTCACTTAATTCAGCTCGACACAGATATTTGCATCTACGGCAATGCAAATATCCGTGTCGAGCTGAATCGAGTGAACCGAGAGTGACTCGCATGCACGAGTACTCATAGTATAATTAGGAATCTATACACAAGAAAATTCTTTCACTACCAACCCCCAACTTATCACTAATTCAGCAATATGAAAAGTTTCCTGTGATGTAATATTTTCTAGAAATAAGCATAATATGTAATTGTAATATGTAAACCTGTCTACATAAATAATTCATAAGCCAAGTTGAGCTACGCAAGTCGTTTAGAAAATAATAAGTGCAGCTAAGGGCAATATAGGGTATACTTATGTTATGTTTTTTTGTACAACGAGCGTATCATTGCCTGTATCATAACTGTGTGCTGTGTGATCGACTTCCTCAACAATTATAATCTGTATTCATTGATCATCAGTGTCTGTGTTTCATCTACAGAAACTGTGCTCGTTAAAATCTGAGCATAAATTCGCTATCAATAAAGAATTATTGCACTTACCTGTGAATTTCCCATTATGTCATTTTTACTATAATTTAATTTATTAGAACCGTGAATTTGCGGACGAGATTGTGACTGAATGCACTGCAAGTTGACCACAAGTCGACCCTAAGTCTGTTTCGTGTCGACATATCGTTGACATTGAGATATACTTCTGATTGTTATTCCAAGCTGACCGTACAAGAATGACTTTACGACGTCTATTTGTTGACTAACATTGTGTCTTTTATTGAACATTTCAGAGGACATAAGCAGACATGGAGTCGACGATAAGTCAGCATTTGGCTCGATATTTGCCTTCACTATAGTCATTGTCACAGTCATTGACAATCGTCGACTCTATGTCTACAATCTGTCAACTACGCGTCTACATTTTCCTCTGTTGCCTATATGCCGGCTTAAAATAGTTGAATGATCGTCGACTTTCAGACGAGTGTGCTACCTGGGAAATACTTGTTTTTATTACTGGCAAATAAAAACTTCTCTCGGTGTACGCGGAGAATCTAGCAGGCAAAAATTCGTAGTCTATCACGGGCTTCGTACAAGCGGCCATAGCCAGCAAAAATCGTTGATTGCAAAAATCATATTGATTGTAGATATTTAATTTAATACTTACATCTTGTTGTTCCTTCGTTTATCGACGGTATACGTAAAGCCATCCTCGATTCTGTCCACTTGCTCCATTCTTCTCACCGTTCGCAACACTTCATAATAAATTATCGATAAATTTTATTCAATTGTGTGCAGTCTAAGCGACGAATATCAATCGAATGAAAGCTATTGATGCTCGATCAATCTACCACCCCTACACACCCCTCTGCATTTTGTCAACCAACGTGATAGGATGTACGAATAAAAAAGTTTAAACATTATTCGCTGATTGGCTCGCGGTTCGACGTTCTGCAGTTTTCAGCCTCTCTTTCCTACCGTTCTAGTTTATGGCTAACGAAATTATCGTTTCCCGATTTAACATGATTCTTGAACAATTATAGCCGGTATTCTTTTCTTGAGCGTAGGTGTCTAGCGAATATAAGCTGATAGGCCAGTCAAATTAGATTAATCTAAGGGGTTGGCCCTCCAATTAGTCTTTATGAATCGCTTTGGTTTTAGATGCTATGAGCGAAATTCCTTCGGCTTGGAAAAATTATTGGAATAAAAAGTTGTCAACAATAAACGCGACTTTTTTTTGTTTATCCTCGAATATCTCGTTAACTAAGCGAAATAGGCTTGCAAACTTTACCTATCTTTTGTACAGACCATAAAATTGTCGACGATATATTTTACAAAATATAGATGTGTTCTATTTTTGTTATATTTTCACGATCGGAATTTTTGATAGAAAAAAAAAAAAAAAAAAAAAAAAAACTTCCACTTATTGCGTAACCGAAACTCCGATTCATTTCAGCGATACGTATATATTCAAATTTTTATTATTTTTCACAAAATTATCAACCTCGCCGCATTCGACTGACGCAACCATGATCGAAATTTACCGCTCTACAGGTTATTACTTCCAGCTATCATAGTTTTCGAAAGAATTCAACGATTATGGCTGATCTACAATGGTCGCTAAAACGCAAGGTCGCTGGTCACAATCACAAGAAGAAATGCAACGAACAAATGCATGTATACAAAGTCTTTGCATGTATGCCGTTCGCGACGGGCGTTGCGACCTGCGACCTTGCGTTTTAGCGACCATTGTAGATCAGCCATTACGCGAGAATTATTTTAAATTTTTGTTAAGAATATTAACGTGACTGCGACGAGTCCAAATTAAGCTACGGATGAAAGCATGCCAAACGCATATTCCTTTTTTAACCTATGAATAGGTATATCTCTGCCTTGGAATTTTCGACAACAATATGCATGTGATAGCTGGACGTAGGAAATTACAAGGTTTCAGAAAATGTGTTGCACGATGTTCTAGGATTATTTTGTGCAGAGCTATCGAACTAAGTAAGAAACTAAGAATACGAAAATAATTCAGCCCGCTCTTCAAGTCATAACAGAAATATTTGTCCCGGTGCTTGTGAAAACTCCCAATAGTTTTCAATAATGGAGTAAAATTTTACCAAATCATTATTTTCTCGAACTGTCACAGAGCCCTTCCATTGTAAACGGCAGGTTGAATCTGCGAGCACGTATCTACATATAGAATTGCGGATCGGGGTCGACGTTTAGCAGCCTATTTTATTGAAATAGATAATCCTCAAACTACGACAAAAAATTTAACCTAGTCTTCAAGTCATGATGAAAATAATCATATGGCGGGGTTGTTTTAAAATTCCGAAGAGTTTTCACGTTTATGGCAGATTGAATCAGCTAGCGCTGATAAATACTTCAGCGAGGGTGGGGAACAATTAGGAATATGTGTGGAAGCTGAGGACAAGAGTAGAATAACAAAAATTTATTTCCACAAAAGGTTTTTATTCAATTTTTTTTTCCCTTTGTATTGAAGTACCGACATGTTTCCGAAATCCGAATTCCGAAGTTTATAGTTGCGAAATCTTGAAAGTGGCAAGATCCACAAGTCGACACATACCAGCATTATCTTAACCCCTCGAAATACTTCAAGTTTTGTATAAAACTTTTTCTTGTATAACTTTTAGTTTTCGAGATATTCGTCTGGGGCGATCAAAATGGACCATCCTACTATCGTTACGAACAAGTATCAAGTCTTTTGACTTTCACGAGAATTAGTTGTGCAGAAAAAAATTATAGAAATTTGAGTTAACGGATGCGGGGTAGCTTAATATACGATTAGTCAAATACGTCATCAAGAGACTCGGTAGAGTCTCGCGCCAAGTAGTTAAAAAGAATTTTTAAGCGCGCGGCGCCAGGCCCGACCGAGTCTATAATACAGGGTGTTCCAGACCTCGCGACGAATATTTCACAGGGTAAATCTTGATCAAAAATGGGATCGAAATTTCCTCAGCCGATTTTTTCGGAGATGCATGGATTTTCCGTTATAATTAATTCAATTTCAGTCAATGACGCGCGGCTTACGAACGGCCGCGCGTCGGTGTGCTTACCGCTCGGTTGTGTGCACTTTTTTCGTGGCGACAATAGGGCGAGAGACGGCGCACACAACCGAGCGGTGATTACACCGACAAACGGCCGTTTATAAGTCGCATGTCATTAGCTGAAATTAAAATAATTATAACGGAAAATCCATGCATCTCCGAAAAAATCGGCTGAGGAAATTTCGATCCCATTTTTGATCAAGATTTGCCCTGTGAAATATTCGTCGCGAGGTCTGGAACACCCTGTATACCCGTACGGGAGCAAACCGGCGTGGTGGGGGAACAGTATTTTCATAATTTCTTCCGTTTCGCAATATCCCGGGGATTGAAATAATTATCACAGAATGTAGGAACAAAGAGCCCTTCATTTGAGTCCAACTTCAATTGAATCAATACACGGAAAGCTGAGATATGATTAATTTAAGTTTCTGAGTACCCATTTCGTCTGAAAATTTTTTCGTCTCCTTCTTCTTCTTCTTCTTCTTCCTTTACTGTTTTTCGTCTCCTTTTTTTTTAAATCCTGTAGCTTTTCGCGTAACCGCAGGTTTTCGTCTCCTTCTTCTTTTACGACTTATCGCCCTGGGATGGGCATGTAGTCGGAAGGTTTTCGTCTCCTTCTTCAGACCAAATAATCCTTGAACCTATGTGTCTGAGAATTAGGAAAGAGCGGCCACCACTAAATAGCAGAGATATACTAAGTACTCGACATCAGCTGCCAGGTGGCGCTCTTGTCGACGCTGTTGACGTCATGATCGCGAATCGATTGCAGACCTTAGACCACGGAGTACACAGACAGACCCCCGAGACACAGCTGAGAGCTGTCAGTTCTGTTCATATTCGTACATCTGGACATTTTGCAAATTTCATTCTCTTTTATTCTTCCTATACTTACTTATTATGATAAAATTCACATTTGAAGTGGAGGGCGAAATTATAACAATCTCTCATGAAATGACGAAGCGCGCAATTTTGAGGTTGGGTTATAGGTACAGTTATTGAATCGCATGAAGTTTAGTCTACAACATAAATTAATAAGTGACGAAGCTTTCAATCAACGTCGCAGTTCTTCAATATATTATTATTAATTTCCAAATATTTTCGTATATTCAATGGGTCAAATATATCATATTTAGTACATGCACATAAGAACATATCTTTACAGGACATGGAAAGCAACGAATGATCGCATGTGTCAGTATTTCAGGCCCTTGTGCTTTCAACATAATTATATTATACTACCACATTTAACATTATTGCTTATCGAGGGATTGATTAATTAGCAGAACGCTGACAACGAAGAGAGCCTAGCGAGCTAGGATATAGAAAGACCCAATCGAGCTAGCATACGAGCCAGCACGATTATTAGGTAGTCAAGCAAAATTTTACAAAAACTAATTATATCATACTACCACATTTAACATTACTGCTCATCAAGGTATTCAGATGGTATGAAATGCATCACCGTAGGTGTTTGAGATACTCGTAGAAACAATTGGCAGAATGGTGACAACTAAGCGAACCTAGCAAGCTAGGATATAGGAATACCCAAACGAGCGAGCGTAGCAAGCGATCATTAGATGATCAAGCAAAATTGTACAAAAAGTGGTGATATCAACCCCAAAAGCACCTCTGGTGCAGAAACCTTTCGCCAAATACAATAATCTGATCACTATCTCCAAAAATAATCTATCAACGAAAATTCCTCCTTAACAACAGTGGTACTATAAAAATGTCTACTTACAAAATGATTGAAATCAGATACAATTGCCAAGTGCATATCCGCTATACAATTATAAAACAGAAGATATAAAAAAATAAAAATTTCGAGGTAGTGGTACTTGGCGGGCCTCTTAGAGATAAGTACGAGAAAACAGCCATTAAACTATGTCAATCATCCTGAAGTGATATGAAATATCGGCCCGCCAAGTACCACGTACTCCAAATTTTTATTTTTTTATATCTTCTGTTTTATAATTGTACAGCGGATATGCACTTGGCAATTGTATCTGATTTCAATCATTTTGTAAGTAGACATTTTTATAGTACCACTGTTGTTGAGGAGGAATTTTCGTTGATAGATTATTTTTGGGAATAGTGATCAGATTATTGTATTTGGCGAAAGGTTTTTGCACCAGAGGTGCTTTTGGGGTTCTCAAATATTCATCTATGTATATTGGGTGTCAAATGATCTAATTTAAGCCTCATTTCAATGCAATCGGTGCACGGAGAGCCGAGATATGATATTCCTGATTTATAGGTATATTTGGAAGTTGTGTGGGCGTGAAAATAAGCGAGTTCGCCTGTCTAGCCACGAACGACATAGTCTATGACCGTTTCGTAAACATTACGTCTGCCTGCCACACGGACTTATGAATAAAGGGACGGAGCCACTGTTAGACAGCACTACAGAAATCACTTAATTCACGGATTGATATCCGGAAATATATAAGTCGAATCTTCTCGTCATACATTTGACGAGAAGAAGAAGAAGTAGTTCTTCGGTATGATTTAGAATGCATTTTAATATCAAATAATTTGTAAATTCATAATTTCGAGAGAGACGTCACAGTTCCGCGGGCTTCCGATCAATTCCACCAATAATCATCGAATCTCAGATCTTCTAAATAAAAGCCCAGCAACCGATAGTCCTTTTGATAACGAAGCGGCTATCGATGCTTTGACGGCTCTGTGCGAGCAGATCTGATGACGTCGGAAATCATGCTCCGTCTTTCTCATCGAGTGTCCAAATAATACGCGCCGACATACTATATATAAATTAACTAATGTAATTATTGGTTTAACACTGTATTCGTAATATCGCAATTATCGCATATATCGTTAATCAGACACGTCTGTCTTGTTTCGTTTGTTCGTATACGTACTACTCGTATAATAGTCGCGACCGGCAGGTCGTCTCACCTAATCCTTTCGTTAGAGGATTATCTCACTTATTCCGCATACTTGTGCATACACACTCATACATATAGGGGAGAGCGAGGCAAAGAGAGCAGCGGGGCAAAGAGGGCAGCTCCGCCAAACTTTCGAAATTGAATTTTAAAAAAATTAAATTCCTTTGGGAAACGACTTTTCTTGAAAAAAAAAAAGGCGAAAATTTTCCAAGAATTTTTTTTTTTTTTTTGGCCGAGCTACCCTCTTTGCCCCGCTCTCCCCTATACATTATCCTTTCGTATAAGTTCGGTCACTATTTAGGATAAACGATTCATTTTTGGAATTTTGGAATTTAAGACCCAACTCAACACAATCGGTGCACGGATAGCCGATTACTGACGATTTACAAAATTGAGTGGGCTAGTTTCACGACGAAATCATTTTCTCCGTCTTAGTCGACATGACGTCATCGAAAGTTGTATGGGCAATAAACTATGTAGAGAGTACCTCAATGAGATGAAAATTACATAGGTTTCAGATCAGGAGGGGTATGACACTCTAGAATATAATTATGTTTCTATGGTCTACGAAACAGATGACCTCAATCTTGCGCATGCTCTATGGCCAATGGAGATGACAGCAGACAGCAAAATAACCAAGCAATGAATTAAGAAGAAGAAGACAGCAGACAGCTCAGAATCATTACGATATCTCAAAACTTCATAAAATAAAATATACTGTTTGATATTGAAGGGGAGATATCAGTGTGACAGGCTGAAAAATGAGGTATTTTTTGGGAATTTTTTTTGAAAAAACGGCTCCATCAAATTATTTGGGATTTTGTGTATTTATTATTTAAGTATTGAAGTATACAAAGAAATTTTTTGTTTTTTTTTTTAGTGCATTTTATATAGCAGAGGAGCGGTCGCAAAATGGCGTCTAAAAAAAAAACTTCGCGACGGTTGACAACATAAATGCCACAGCAAGCATCTGAAATCAAAAATTCAAAAAGATTATTGAATTATAATAGTATGGCTATCGCAGCATCGTAGGAAATTTGAAAATTTTGATTGGAAAAAAAATGGCGGCCATTTAAAAAAAAAATCGAATTTCACGCAAAAATTTTGCAGTAAATTGTGAATAAAAAAAAAAGTAAACAATTTCAAAAAAAACTCTACCATGCGACGATAGCGATAAGTTTTCTGAAGAGAATCGTTTTTGAATGAAGTCGATTTTACAAAATTTGACAGAGTTATGCTGTCAACCAGGTCAAAAAACATGGTTTCGAGAAAAACGCGTTTAAAGTTTTGAGAGGATAAAATTGAATGATGTAACTTAAATATTGATACAAGTTCTTACCGATTAGTCTGCTATCCCTGGACCATATAGCAGCTCATTTGCGTCCAGAAATAACATTTCCTCATCCTTACGTCGGTTTATAGCACTCAAGCGTCCCTCGTGCGTGTTTGCTGCTGAGTAGCGCTCGGCGTTCTCGATACGTTTTCGGTCGATTTCGTGGCAATAATTTCGAATACTTCTAAGCCGAATATTGTTTTTAAAATTTGTAGGCATATTCTTAAAGGTCAAAACTATCTATTTAAGCAAAAAAAAAAAAAAATCAATTTTTTTTTTTCACACTGATATCTCCCCTGAAGTGGGCACAGACGAGGAGTAAAACATCGTTCAATTCAGCCTCGACGTCTAAAAGAACAACAATAAATATTGCTAGTTCAATTAATCGGCTACCTCATGAGCTCGAACGTTCGAGGTTATGTGAATTATATATGTCACATTGATGATTGTAGCATAATATAGTGTAACGAATTCGCACTATATCTAATTAGCCAAAACAGCTATACTCAAGTAACCCAGATGATCACGAGCGAATAGTAGCATTATCGCGCGCAACAGCGTTCGCGCATACGCGATCAGCTATTATGACGTCACAATAGATATCAAAGACGGCCATATCATGGCTAGTCAGCGGACTCGTGCCAAAACGGCCGACCGACTCGTATCATATTATTCAATTTCACATCTCACTCGTTTAGAGCATAAATCACAAAGACCCAAAAGCGGGCAAAATCTTATAAACTCATTTACAAGGAATAGATATCTAAAAACGGATATTATATCATAACGTAAAACTTAAATAAAACAATTAGATTGGTCAAAACAACATTCAAATTAAAAAATTATCAAAATCAAAACGATTTCAAATAGAGTCATTAACAAAACGGTTCATAGAAATCAAGGAATAAAACAAACAAACAAATCCGAACATTGAGCAAGCGCGCGTAGGTTAAGGAAAAATAAGATCAATTCACATCATTCATTCAATCATTCTTGTATTCTTTCATTTCATATCATTTCATTCAAATTATTATTTTATGTTTTCACATTTTATTATTATTTTGTAAATAGAAGTTCCAGGAGAACAAGGTTCTTAACTATTAAAATAAATAGGATGATCATATGATCAAATTAATAACATAACCTCGAATCTGATTTTCGTTTACCTATTTTCTTATAACCTGTGTTTTTTTCATTCAAAATTTCCAGCACAAGCACTCAGCTTTATTTCAATAACTCAAAATCATTCTTAGCTAACAAGCAGCTTCGGTGAGTGGGTTGTACAGCGACGATACAGCTATAATTGGTATCTGAGTCTGGGAACACACATATCCCAAGTCTGTAACAGGCAGCTTCGGTGCGTTTAACTTATACAGCGACGGTATAGCTATCATTGGTACCTGAGTCTGAAAAGTTAAAACATATCCCAAGTCTGTAGGGAGGCAGCGACGGTAGTTTAACACCTATCCTGAGTCTGCATTAGGGTCAATTAAGGGTTTTTTCAACTTTCCCCAGAGGAGCTCCAAAATCATTACCCGTGACAAACAACTCACGCGAACTTGTTTAATTTCACCGGCCTTCAGCTGGTGAAACATAAACAATAAGTTACAATAGGTGTTTATCAAGGGACTCGGTGGAATCTCGTGCCATGTATAACGTTGACAATTGTAATTCTAAGGAAGCTATGATCTAATACGTTACACATTGAAATTTCGAATGAATTTATATTTAAATATATCATATTTCTTCAATTTATGTAACGCTAATTTAAAGATGTTTATTATTACATTATAGCTCTAGATGGATCTTGCGAGTTGGGTGAAACGACACCTATGCTGAAATCGGTTTCTCATGATATGTCGATAACATACACGCCTATTTACCAACGCTCTCTCCAGAGTAGCTATATCGCCAGTGTACGTAGTTTGCTAGGGAACTTGAATCGTCAGATGTATTTGGATGATTGTTTAGTTTTACTCGATGCGTACTATGGAATACTTTAGTTACTGGAAAGTTTATTTCTCACACCATGCATTTTGTGTAGGCGAGTAACAAGATGGTTGATAGTGACGTTGCGTGGGTGAGTTTCCAAAGCATCAAGAAACTCGCTAGAGTCTCGCGCCAAGTACATTAGAGGAAAGTTTTTTTCCCAGGCGCGACTCACCAAGTTTTGTTAGTACTGACTAAAGAGTACTCTTGCTACAGTACAGCGACATGTTAATGTCGGTTAATGTATATATTAATATAGTGTCTATATATTAATATATAGATATAATATGATAATAGATATATTAATATATCTATTAATATTATGACTATATTTTATAGTGTATTTCAATATCGATGGTTTTTAATTCTTACCGGTTTTATCTGAAATACCTTGTTTGTCTTATCATCGTCAAACCTATTGTGAACCCAGTCTGCAGCTAAGCTCTTATCTTATTACCTTGCAGCTGACCCTTAATGTTGACCACATACCAGGGTTCGTCGAGAAATGGAACAATTCATTGGGAACTGTAGTAGGTTTTTAAATGAGAATGCTGTAAATTTATTAAAACGTAGAAAGACTCGGTGGGACGGAACAAAACAGCTGGGGGTTGAACACTATATCTTTTAATTCACAGCTGCATAGAATAAGGTATTCGACATTTTTATAATATATACCGACGGTCTGCTATTCATTTTCACTCTCGCCAATTCATTTCTGCTACCACTACTAGTCACTGCTTATCTTTTCCTCCTTTTTTGCATTTTTTCATTCTCTTATATTTTTTTTCCTCTCGCTCGCACTCCGACATAAATTGAGAGCTAAGTGCTTGGCAATACGTGTAGGCAATAGTAGTATCTGATTTCCATACTTTTGTAGATGAATAATAAAAGGATTTTTGTCGGGAAATAATTTGCCGATTGTTGAACATCAATGAATCTTCGTATTTTTGTAGAAGATTTTGTACTGCATACGTTCTTGGCTGGAAAATATATTTTGTGGGTAAAAACCACATTAATGTACTTGGCTAAAGTTTTTCGCACCAGAGGTGCTTTTGTAGGCGAATTATATATTCTACAGCAGGGTCAATGAAGGTTGAATGAGGTGCCGCTGCTGACGGCGTTAGGCGAAAGAAAAACCTAGTAGGACAAGCAGAAGTCAAGAAACGTGGTCAATTCGCGAATATATCGATAACGACTGACTGGTCGAGGAAGAGAAGCCCCAACCCCCTCACTTCCCTCTCCGAATCAGCCTACATACCGAGCCGAGGCTACTCGATTCACCTATGACACGGATGGTGAGGGCACGAGTGGGGAGCGGGGAGGAGTGAACTTTACTATATGCCATATCCTCAGCCTAGGTATTATTCGTGGTCCATTTAAACTCGAGACAACGACTCGAACACTTTACCACTAGCACGAGTAAACGAGGAAGCAAAAGATAATATTGATTGATCTTATCTTAATCGCCAGACTTTATACCGAACACATAGATTAGACTTATACATCTCGGCTGCAACACATATATCTATATTTATGAAAACTACATAGTCATGCGCGAATGTTCCCATGTACTATGCATCAAATGAAACATGGTCCATTTTTTATTCAGTAATTATAAATAATTACGCTACAGAAGGTAAGTTGACGCCAGGTAAGTTGATTAAAGTGAATTAAACAAACTCAAATTTTTAATGACAAGAAAAATTATCAGGCAGACCGGGAATCGAACCCGGATCTCTTGGAAGCCGAACATTCGTTCGGGCGGCTATAGCTGTGGTCTAGTGGATTAAGTCCCCGGTTAGGCTTCCAAGAGATCCGGGTTCGATTCCCGGTCTGCCTGATAATTTTTCTTGTCATTAAAAATTTGAGTTTGTTTAATTCACTTTACCGAACACATATACAGGATGGTCCATTTCAATCGCCCCAGAAGAATATCTCAAAAATTAAAAGAGATATACAAGAAAAGGTTTAACACAAAACTTGAAGGGCTTCGAGGAGGAAAGATAATCTGTACCCGGATTCTGTAACTTTTCGTTAACGAAACGATCGTATCGGCTCGTTACGATCGTTTCGTCTTGTTTTCTATTGGGTGGATTTGTTTTTCCTGAAACCTTATTGGTCGCTGATGTTTAACGACAGCGATAATTCTCGATAATGAGTTACAGAATCCGGGTACTGGTATAGTGTTGACTTGTGATTGTTGCCACTTTTTTTACTTCATATAAGGTGTGAAAATGGGGGTTTGCACGCAAAGCGTGCGTATAACGTATGGACGTATGGACACTGAGTGAAGTAAAAGAAATATGTGGATTGATATCGGAAACAATCAACCGCATTGGTCCATCCGACGTAATTACACTGACAAGTTTAATCTCACGTCGGACTTAAGGATATTGATGTATATTGTTTATAACGGTTCAGTTTATAATTTCTTGTACCTACTTTTTATCAGATTAACGTAAAACGAACTTTTTCCGTTAAATTGGTTTTATTGGGAACTGGGAAAATGTCTTCGTCGGATGATTCTGCTTCTTGAGTGAGTGTAGTTACCTTTGCTTCTTGTGGTGTTTGTCCTATTTCTTGAGGGTCTTCATTTATCGTTTCTTTATTTATTTCAGGTATTACTACCTCAGGTGGATTTCTCGATAAAGCGTCGGCGTTGGCGTTTATTGCTCCTGGTTTGTAGATCAGTTGATATTCATACTCGGCCAGTTTTAATCTCCATCTAACCAGTCTTGAAGTTGGGTCTTTTACGGAGTTTAGCCATACGAGTGGTCGGTGATCTGTTATCAAAGTGAATTTTGTGCCATAGATGTATGATCTGAAGTGAGATACGCAATAAACGATTGCCAGTAGTTCCTTCTCAATTGTAGAGTAATTTAATTCTGCTGCTTGTAAGAGTCTGGAGGTATAGGCGATTGGTAGATCTTTTCCTACTTCTCCTTGACTTAGGACTCCCCCTATTGCGTATCCGGAAGCGTCCGTGGTGATTATGAATGGTTTGGTAAAATCAGCGTACCGCAAAATTGGTTTTTCACACAGCTTGTCTCTTAGTATTTCGAAGGCTTCTTGTTGTTTCTCTGTCCATTTAAATGGTTTTGTTTTCTTTAAGAGTTCTGTCATTGGTTTTGCTATTTGTGAGAATTTTGGTATGAATCTTCTGTAATAGCCTGCGAGTCCCAAGAATTGTTTGATGGTTTTTGAATTCTTCGGTATTGGAAAGTGTTTTACGGCTTCTATCTTTTTAGGGTCTGGTTTGACACCTTCTTGGCTTATGATGTGTCCCAGGTACATAACTTCTTTCCTGAGAAATTCGCACTTATCTGGTTGTAATTGGAGATTAGTTTGTCGTAGTTTTTCCATCAGGAGTCTAAATTTGCGTTCGTGCTCTTGAAGCGAGCTTGCGTATAAGACTATATCGTCTAAGTAGACGAACAGTTCGTTACCTTGAAGTCCGGTGAGAACGTTGTCCATTAGTCTCTGGAACGTTGCTGGTGCATTTTTTAGTCCGAATGGCATTCGCGTAAACTCATAGTGTCCATATGGAGTAGAGAATGCCGTTTTTGGACCATCTATTTCTTTCATGGGTATCTGATGGAACCCGGAGGCCAGATCAAATACCGAAAAGTATTTGGCGCTTCCCAATTGATCGAGTATCTCTGTTATATTAGGTAGGGGGTAAGCGTCTCCAATTGTTTTTTCATTCAGAGATCTGTAGTCGATGACCATACGCCATCTTTTATTTCCTTGAGAGTCTTCCTTTTTGGGCACTATCCATACTGGTGAATTGTATGGTGATAGTGAAGTTTTAATAATATCGTTTTTTGCCAATTCTGATACCTGTTTGTTTATTTCTTCGCGGTGTATGGGTGGAAACCTGTACTGTCTGGTATTTACAGGAGTATCATCGGTTGTGGATATGCCGTGTTGTATAGCGTTAGTTGATTCCAGTGGTTCATCCGGTAAGTGAAACCGGTCTGTGTTTTCCATTATGAGTGTTTCTACGTGTGTTTTCTCTTCCTGGTTTAAGTGTTCCAGTCTGAGTAGAGGCGTAATTGCCTTGAATCGTTCTGATTTCTCTTGAACATTCATTTTCGCGAGATTCACTTGTGTAGGTATGTTTAGTAAGTCGTAGTAAGGTAAGACTTCTACTTCAGGTGTCTCGAAGGTTAGTTCTTTACCTGTAGTGTTGGTTATTGGTATTGTTACCTGTTGATCCTGTACCTTGACTAAGACTTTTCCGGCGTAAATTCCATCTGTTCCTATGAGTCGTGGAATATATCCTTCACTTAAATCTGTCTTTTTTACGTCTATACGAACTAATTGTGTAGTTCTACCTCTGATTGAGAATATTTCTTTGGGAATGAAAGGTAGAGATTGGTCGTTGACTGATAGACATTCATTGTCATAGTCTATGGTTGCCTTGGTAGAGTGAAAAAATGCTGATCCCAATATCCCATCTTGTTTTATTCTGAAGTCGTTATCCACTACGTGGAAAGGTATTCTTTGTCCTTTGATATCTATTTCAGTGCTACCTAAGGATTTAATTAATTTTTCGGTTATACCTTTCATTTCGATGATGTCTGAAGTATTCACCTCTTTCCATGATTTTAGAGCCTTTGCTTTTATGATGTTAGGTTCTGCTCCCGTGTCAATCATAAGTTTGGCATCGTCGAGTAGATCTGTGGATTTAATATTTATTGTTGGGACTGACCCGATACTGAGGTTGATGGTTGCAATAGTGTTTCCTCTAGTGCTTCCAGTGGGTTTACCGCACGTGTTTGCCCTGTCTCTCGGGGTTTCGTGCCCGAACCCGAGGGGCTTGGGGCGTTTCCCTGGTTCTGAGGATTGCCTTGTTGTTCTGTCTTCCTTTGATTTTCCACCCACTTCTTCTTTCTACATTCGTCTATGTCGTGTCCGGTGTTTTTACAATATTTGCAGCTTTTATTGGGGTTGTAGTTGTTGGTTGGTTTTCTATTGTCGTAATTACCCTGTGTTTGGTTATTCTGGGGTGTTGAGGATGCGGGTGTTGGTTCTTTCTTGAGAAACCTACACTTTTCTGTTTCGTGACCAATGCGTTTGCAGTTGAGGCAAGTAGGCGGCTCTGATTTTCGTACATAGGGGGTGGACTTGTCTCCCTTGTTTGCTCTTGCTCTTTCTTTATCCTTGTCGAAACGTTTTCCTATTTCGATCGCTTTCGTGGTTGCTTCGCTGAATGTATGTACACCAGCAATCTGGAGGGCGTTCCTATAGTCTGCAGGGAGACCATCGAGGAAACTTTCCAATGTTTCTATGTCGATTGCTTCGGTGTCCACGTATCCGTTGATTCTACGCTCCACCTCCAAAATGGCGGTCTTTAAGTCCTTTACTCGACTTATGTATTCGATTATGTTTTCATCTTGTTTTTTGTATATGTTAGCTAGTTCTCCCCTATAGAAGTTCGTTGACCTGTTAGGGCTAAATATCTCGAAGAGTTGGTCCAGGAATTCTTGGATTGAGTCGAACTCGCTGTCTTCTAATGCCATGGCGGCTCGAGAAGTTAGTTTTCCTTTTATTAGTTTTACTAGCGTTGTTTCTGCGTTGGGGGCGATCATCCCCTTTGCTCTTCTGCAGGCTCTTGAGAATGACATTAGTGTGGATAATTCTCCGTTATAAGTAGGTATTGTTTCAATTGCCTGTTTCATTGTAATGGTGTAATCTGAAGCTGGGGTAACGTAGGGTGAGGTCCTTGGTTCACTTCGTCTACGTATTGTCTCCATTTCCCTTCTTAATGTTCGCAATTCGTTTGAGAGGGTTTGTATCGCATCTTCTCGTGTTGGTGAAAAAGGAGGGTTTGGCGGATTTGGAGGATTCGGAGGGTTTGGTGAATTTGGAGGATCTGGTGAGTTTGGTGGATTTGGAGGATTTGGTGGGTTTGGTGGATTTGGATCCGTTTCGTTGGTAGGCGGGACAGGCGCTTGTCTCGTGGGTATATTGTTAGTGGTAGAGGCATTAAGGTTAGCCTGATCTATTACTTGTATTCGCGTTTGTGTGGTTTCTGCACGTAAGTTTTGTAATTCTTGTTCTAGTTGTTTCTGTTGTTCGTTTTGAATTTTTAATGCGTTTATTTGTTCTTGCAAAAATCTATTTCTTTCTGTTAATTCTAGTTCTTTTGCTTGTTGTTTTTGTTCTTTTGAAGAAAGATTCTTTTGTATTTTAAGGACTTCTGTTTCCCTTTGTTCTATTTGTTTTAGTTTTTCGGCTAAATCCATATTTAATTGTAAAAGTTCTTTAGGATCGAGCGGGTCGTTGTTTGCCGCTGCTGCTCTAAGTCTAGATTCCATTTTAAATATATTAAATATTAGATTTGAATGTGTATTTGACAATGACTTTTCCTTTTACTTAAACCGTGGGAAAATCCCTTAAGCTGTCACCAAAAATTTCTATGATGTTACAGACTGGCTGAGGAAAATCGTGAGAGATCCCCAACTCAGGTTCATCATCTACCTCCTATTATAAAGTCGTTCACATGAACGGGAACCACGGGGAGGTTTACAAAAGTAAAAGTAGTTTGAATAATATACACTCTTTATTGTGAATGAAATAAATGTTCTTTATTGTATGCTTACGTTGTTTTCCTTAATCCAATTCGATTATTTCAACAATCTTGGGCGTAGAGGGTTGGTGGTGATGGTCAGCGGGTGCGGTGTTGATAATCTGTTGGTTAAGGGTGGTTTCGTAGGTACTTATGATGCACTGTGGGCCCTGGAAGTCTACTGAGTGGTATACCGTTGTCTGAGGAGGCGTGATCAAGTATTCGTACTCCTGGTTGGTGTTAGACAGTAGTTCCTGTATGTAGTCGTGTGGATGACCTCCTGACTGGTGGGAGTGGTTTTCGACTGTTGGCTCCAATGGAATATCTGGATGGGTGGAGCTTAGCGTTGGTTGGCTAGTGTAGTAGCCAATGGTTGAGTCTTGCTGCAGGGGCGGTTCCCTTTCGTAGATTACAGTGTCTGTACTGGAATCCGATTGGTAGGAGGTATGCCCGTAGGCCTCCTTAATGACTTCTCCTATTAATTCTGTATGTTGAGGGTTCTTTGCTAAGAGATCCTCATAGATTCGTTGATCTCTGGCGATGGCTTTCGTGATCCTCTCTCGTACCTTTTTACCTGCGCGGTGTCTCTTTTTATGACCCACAACTCCGTACATCTACGAGGAAAGGAATAGGTAGAATTAGTGTTTGGCCAGAGTAACAGGGGACTCGGCCTTGACACTGGGGATATGTGTGTATCCCTTGGCTTGTCTAGAATGATCAGCCTGAGGTGTAAAGACTTCTATTTAGGGCTAAGAATTTATTCTAGCCTGCTAATTAGAGTATTTGATTTGGCTAGGTTTAGTAAAACCAGCCGTGTTAATCAATAAGAGTATTAATGCTGGCTTAAAAGTCTCGAAACCTTAGCCTGTTCATTAATCTCGAAAAGATTTTTATGTAAGGTAATTAACTCGGCCAAGCAGTATAGTTCCAGCCTGGGTGATGGCTCGGAATCCGCAGTAGCCTTAGTTAAATATGGAATTTGGTTGATTTGGGATTAGTTAATTTGGCTGAGTTATATATTTATATGTAACTAGCCTGAATTAAAGAATATGTAGGATATGATGTATTGAGTTGCGAATTTACCTTGTTGAGGGTTTTGATGTAAGACAACTAATACACTTTTACTTGGTTTACAAAGTTTATTTTATATGTTATTTCACCAAGGAGTTCGGTTTATTACAAGCACGATATATTCTACTATGTTTAAGCAAGAACAGTGGCTTGGACTTAATTATTTAGTGAATATATTAACCGTAGGTTTTATTAAGCAAGAACAGTGGCTTGGACTTAATTTTATGAAGTAAGCGGTTTGATGTGCACTGAGTCGAACGTATGATTGAACTGAGCTAAACCAAAGAACTGAACTACTTTAGTAGTAGGGGTTTATATAGTATCTTAACTTAGAGTGGTGGGGTTGTTGTTGTTTAACCCGCATTCCAATCTCACGCTTGGACTCTGTGCAGCTGCGTATGACTAATTGTTTTGTATTTTGATCACATAGGTTTTGGCCGGATATTAGTATTTGCTGTTTCTAATAACAAGTTTTAATAAACAGTTTTACTACTTGGTTCCTAATCTTATTTATGGTACTCGATATCCTGAGTAAACATCCTGCAGCTGCATGAGCATGACTCACTTGTTTTGACCGGTTAAAGTTATGCGTAAACAGTTTTTGGTTGAAAACAAGATATCGTTGAATGAGTCATTGCTCGAGTTGCTTAGGGTTGTTTACTCTGAGGGTAGTCCGTACTAAGTTCTTGCAGGGGTTGGAATATGTATTATATCATTAGAATATATATATGTATGTGAACTTTTGAATATTGGTTAATGATCAAGTGTTGGTATAATTATAAATGTGTGATTATAGGTAATATATCTACCGAAGATCGGGCAAGGGTATGCTTGTGTCATATGTTGGTACATTATCTCGGTGTGATATGAATCTACGTATGGTAAGCCTTGCGTGATCTTTGGTCGGTAAGGTAGTTTCTTATATACTAATATATGGTACAATATCTTTAAAGGGTAAAGAAGTTTTCAGGGTTGTCGGTCGAAGTTGTGCGTAGGTGGGAATGTGACAATATACATTAGGAACCATTGAACTTACACTCGATGGCGGAGACGAAGTTAGGCCGATCAAATTTCACGTAGTAGACGATTCCTTAGACATAACGCAAGATGGTTTAATAGGCAACCACCTCTTAACCCAATTCAATAATGTGCTGATCAGTTATAGATGCAGAGGCATGGATAAGCCCGAGTTGCTATTAGGTAGCCTCAAATACAAATTGCAAAATCAAAAGCAATTCACTATTCCCGCCAGGACAGAAATTTTAGCAAACATCCCAACCATCGCCGAAGATTCCTTAAAAGAAGGCTCAATATATAGGGTCGAGTTACAACCGGGAGTCGTAATAAGCGAAAGCTACGTGACAATTAGACCCGATAACACAGCTATCACAAGCATCATCAATCTAACAGACACGGACCATACCATCCATATCGAACCACAAAGAGTTTACAGAATTCTAGATTCTGAAACTGACGAGATACATTCAGTTAATTGTATAAACGAAAATACTTCAGCTGACAGAATCAAAAAATTAAAAGACGCATTAAGATTAGACCATTTAAATTCAGAAGAAAGGGAAAGTATAGTAGAAGCTTGTACCAAGTTTAACGAACTCTTCTATTTAGATGGGGACACATTACCAGGTACGCAAGCCTGTACCCACAAAATTAAAACTACCGATGACACACCGGTTCATGTTAGACAATACCGGTACCCTGAAATCCACAAAACAGAAATAGATAGACAAATGGAAGATCTCCTAAATAAAGGAACAATTCGAAATTCAAACTCACCATGGAACTCACCCATCTGGGTGGTACCAAAGAAACTAGACTCATCAGGGATTAAGAAGTGGAGAATAGTCGTAGACTACCGAAAATTGAATGATAAAACAATAGGGGATGCTTACCCGCTACCGAATATAGTAGATATCCTAGACCAGTTAGGAAGCTCTAAATACTTTACCGTACTCGACATGGCCAGCGGGTTTCACCAAATTCCAATGAATCCCGACGATATGCATAAAACCGCGTTTTCCACCCATAAGGGACATTTCGAATTCGCATTCATGCCATTTGGGCTTAAAAACGCCCCAGCTACATTCCAGAGATTAGCGAATACCGTTCTATCGGGGTTACAAGGATTGAAATGTTTAGTGTACTTAGACGACTTGATAATTTACGCCGACTCACTTCAAACCCATACAGAAAAACTTTGGGGGTTACTACTGAAATTGAAAGAATATAACTTACGATTACAACCAAATAAATGTGAGTTCTTGAGAAAAGAGGTTGCTTACTTAGGACACATAATATCAAAGGACGGAGTTAAACCTGACCCAGACAAAGCCAGAGCAGTCAAGGAATTCCCTACACCCAACACACCTACGAAAATAAAATCATTTCTCGGGCTTGTAGGTTACTATAGACGTTTCATAAATAATTTCTCGATGATAGCTAAGCCATTAACAGAACTTTTACGGAAAAACGTACCATTCGAATGGACGTCATTACAGCAAAATTCTTTCGAAGAACTAAAGAATGCCCTAATATCCGACTCAGTCTTAATATACCCTGACTATACACAGACATTTAATCTAACGACAGATGCCAGTAACACTGCTCTAGGGGCCGTCTTATCTCAAGGTGTCCCAGGTGACGACAGGCCTGTTGCATATGCCTCGCGAACTCTAAACAAAGCAGAAAGTAACTACTCCACAATCGAACGCGAGTTGCTGGCAATAGTATGGGCGACCCAACATTTCAGACCATACCTGTTCGGGAGGAAATTCAAGATATTTACCGATCATAGGCCCCTGACTTGGCTGTTTAACATCAAAGATCCAAATAGTAAATTAGTCAGATGGCAATTAAAAATCTCGGAATTCGACTACGAGATTTGTTTCAAACCCGGATTAAAAAATCAGAACGCAGATGCGCTTAGTAGAAATCCTATTGATCCACCAACTAATAATGTGTTCAAAATATGTCCTATCAGAGTGACGAGCTCTCTCCCATCGTACCCTGAATACCTTAAACTCATAAAAACAACGATAGTGCAAAACTCAAGCATCGTAGAAATCCACGATGACCTTTTCAATCGAATCGATAACTACGCACACACTGTTTCCACCGACCTGGAAATGAGTCAGGGAATAGCATTAGAATTCAAAACTAGATACGGCAATGTTGAGAACTTGAAGGAATCAGCTGAACTATACACGACTGGTAAACTCACCTTACGAGACCGTAACGTTTATTACATAATGACGAAGCAAAACTACTGGGATAAGCCTACATATGAGGATTTATACATAAGTTTGATAAAATTCAAAGAAAAATTAGAAATAGACTCGATCAAAACAGTTTCCATACCCAGGATCGGTTGCGGGATCGATAATTTAAAATGGCATAAGGTTCGGACGATGTTACGATTCATATTTAAGGGATCGGGAATTAAAATAACTGTCTGTACGAACATAAAAACCGATCTCAATCAAAACCATATTCAAGACGTTATCAAAGAATTTCACGACAGCCCTTCAGGTGGACACCAAGGCGTGAGTCGTACTATGACGCGACTTAAAGAAAGATACCACTGGGATTCAATGAAAAACGATGTAAAAACATATATTCGTAATTGCGCGACTTGCCAAAAGAATAAAACCGATCGACAAAAGACCAAAATGCCAATGAAGATTACGACCAGCAGTAGCAAACCATTTGAAAAGGTTTTCTTAGACATAGTTGGGCCCTTACCGACTACAAAGTCAGGTCATAGTTACATACTGACGCTACAAGACGACCTAACAAAATATTCCCAAGCCTATCCACTCCGAGCTGCCACCGCTGAACATACCGCAGAAGCTTTCATACGAAATTTCATATCCAACTACGGAGTACCACTATCAATCCTTACAGACCAAGGCACAAATTTTATGAGTGACCTGTTCACCCAAGTCACAAAAATACTAAAAATAAAAAAGTTAAATAGTACTGCATACCACCCGCAAACCAACGGGGCACTCGAACGCAGTCACGGCACGTTAAAAGATTACCTTAGGTGTATGTCTACTACAGACGACTGGAACGAAACACTCCCAATTTACATCCTCGCGTACAACACAACACCTCATACTACCACTAAAATATCACCTTACGAACTTATATTCGGACAAGTAGCTAGAGTACCTTGTAGTGTGCCTCACGATCCTAAAGACGAAACGTATAAAGAATATGCTCAGAGACTCTCCGAAAAATTGACGAACAGCCAAGCCCTCGCGAAACAGAACATAGATAAATCCAAAGAAAAATCCAAGGCCTATTATGACCAAATTACTCGACCACAAAATTTCGAAATTGGGGACTTAGTACTGATGAGTAACGAAACTGCCGGACCATTAGACCCAAAATTTCTGGGGCCATACCCCATTACTGATCAAATTAATGAAGTGAACTATGAGGTAAAAATCAAAGGGAAGAATAAAATAGTGCATGCAAACAGATTAAAACCATACCACAAGTCAACTGATCCAATAGAACCGATTCAAATAGAATATGGATAAGGATCATAGAGAATAAACATACGTTACACACTCAAGGAAATTTACATGGAACTCAACAAAATATTGGTGTGCAACCATGGGAAATTCTTTCAGTGCACTCTATTTGTTCTTATTAAGAACAATTATGTGGCTATATAACAGCTGAGGAAAGCTTTGTAATCCTCACCTGGAATATTGATTTTTAATATTAAGAATAACTATATGTAATCAAATAAACGGCTGAGAAAAGCTTCTATAAATTCTCATCCGCACAGAATAATATTGTATGCGTTCTTATTAGGAATAATTAATATTAAGAATAACTATATGTAATCAAATAAACGGCTGAGAAGAGCTTTTATAAATTCTCATCCGCACAGAATAATATTGTAACCGTTCGTATTAAGAATAATTATATGACTATATAACAGTTGAGGAAAGGTTTGTAATCCTCACCTAAAATATTTATTTTAACCGATGAATATTTTGCTTCGCTTCACATTCATTCTTAAGGGGGAAGGTGTTATAATCAAATCATTGCTATTCAACGATAAATTCAAATTCATAAATTTATAGACAAGATCGGGATGTCTCGCCTTCTATACCGAAGACAAAACATCGCGATACCGATAATTCTCCATTTCGTTATTCTTATTAATCTCCAGTTTCTGCGAACTACAGTGGAGAGTAGTTCAAGATTAGACACCTTGCCTTTTTCGCTCATGCCTTTGAGACACTTTAACGGCGTCCTATACGCCTATGCTAAAATACCTTGCGTCAGCATCTCGCTGACCGATGGGTAGCAACGTAAGTTGCCACATTCGGATTTTCACTCTTATTCTAACCGCCAAACAGCTTGTATCAATAATAAAGCTCATTCAAATTTGTCTTCAAAACCAATTAAATTGTTATAAACCCGTCCCCACACAACAATGGCAATGAAACTGTGCCACAGGGAAACCCGCCTTCTAATTTATCTGATATTCCGAATGAGAATGTTATTTCTGTAGAGAACAGTAGGCCCTCAAGTCCTTCCCAGAAAGAGGAGCATAATCTCCGAGGTATTAATTACTGGTTTATTGTGCATATAATTGTAGAGCTGTTGAAAATTCACAATTTGGACAAACTTTAGAACGGTTAAAAAAATGTTGAGTGATTTTACATTCAAATACGTTCAAGGAACATCGGAGATCACGTAACCGGCGCTGTTGAATTTCACACTTACTGGCTTTTATTCATCACCATGACCTGATAACTTGACAGTTATATCGTTTGTTATTTTTATGTATCATGGTGCTCAATTTTCCGTCAAATACGAGATTTGGGAAGATATGTTACCCCAGTTGCATACCTGCACATTATGTATACAATATTCTCAAACTAATATTTTGGATGAACATCCAATAACTCAAATTAACATTCAGTATTTATATTAGTCATGGTGGCTTGCTTAATTAATTGAAATATTTTGTTACACAGAACTGAATTCACTAGATGATACCGAACATTCTTGCCCTGCAGCAGTAGAAACATCTAGTATGAATGAAGAATTCTCTCTCTCTTCAGAACTTGCTCAATGGGTGAGTCAATGTTACGTACCTCACGTCTCCCTCAACCTTCTCCTGAGACTGCTTCGAAAAGCAGGACATAGCGATTTACCAATGGATTCGCGGAGTTTAATGAGAACACCAAGAACGTCCGGTATAATGGAACTCACCCAAGGATCATACATTCACTTCGGATTAAAGAACGCACTTACTTATCAACTTGCAAATAGTACGATAATTTCCCTGAACTCCGAAATACAATTAGATATAAATGTGGATGGCTTGCCATTGACAAAGAGTAGTCAAAGCTCGTTATGGCCAATCTTAGGAAGGATCGTTCACCCTGGATTTCATACTCCATTCATAATTGGTGCATACCACTATTATGCAAAACCTTCATCCGTCCAAGAATTCTTGGCGCCTTTCGTGGAAGAATATGTACAGTTGCACACCGAAGGATTCTATCATGAAGGAACGAAATATATTATTTCTATAAGAGCGGTTATATGTGACAGCCCTGCACGGTGTTTCGTCACTTGTACTAGGCAGTATAACGGCTACTACGGTTGTCCAAAGTGCACCACAAAGGGAACCTATTTGAAGTTCGTCACGTTTCCAGATTTGGAGGCACCCCTAAGGACCGACGAAGACTTTAGGAATAGAAGTCAAGAAGGACATCACACAGGCACATCTCCATTCGAGGCAGCATCATTGAATATGGTCTCCCAGTTCCCTTTGGATTATATGCATGTGATACTCCTTGGTGTTATGAAAAAACTATTCTTGCTGTGGTTGAAAAGAAAAGGGGTCTTCGGCGCATTTGCTCGTAAAGAATTGTCCAGGCTTTTAATACTTCTCCGAAAATGGATACCTCGAGAGTTCAGTAGAAAACCCAGAGGTATTAACGAACTGGGAATGTGGAAAGCAACTGAGTTTCGACTTTTCCTTCTGTATGTTGGATCCAGCGTTCTGCGTAACTTACTTCCCGACACACACTTGCAGCATTTCAATGCTCTGAGCTGCGCATGCCGGATTTTATGTGATCAAAAAGACTGCATTTATAACAACAAAATAGCGAAAGATTTGTTAATTTGGTTCGTTCGCAGATATGGAGTTCTATATGGAGCAGAAGAAATGGTTTCAAACATCCATAATCTTATCCATATCAATGAAGATGTGAAATTGTATGGACCTCTCGACGCATTTAGTGCGTTTCCGTTCGAGAATTTCATGCAAAAATTAAAGAAACTACTCAAGTCACCTGTAAACCCGTTACAACAACTGCATCGCCGATTGACGGAAATGGCGGTAAACACAAAACCATTCGATGAATGTCCCAAATCGCCTATCTTCAAGAAGAGTATCCCAGGGAATTTACCCCTTGGATGCCATCGCCCTCATGCCGCTGTAAAATTTCCACTGTTTTATTTATCTACCAAACAGCCTGATAATTGTTGTTATCTGAAAGATGGAAGCCCTGTCGTAATAAAACATATCGGTTATCGCGACGAAGTACCAGTTATATTAGGCTGTAAATTTGAACAATTGTCAGCCATGCCCTTGTACCCTTTCGATTCGAGACTCATAAACGTGAATTTAACGAGTGATAAACTATCAGGATTGCGTGTGTGGCCAATATCAGAAATAACACGAAAAGCAATGATGTTACCTGTCAATAAGGCACAATTCAACATAATGCCTCTCCAAGATCTTTGTGAGTGAACAGGAATGAAGGAAAAGATTAAGCGAGAAGAACAAATTTATTCAGGCCTAGGCTCGCTCTTAAGTATTCGTTTCATCTTTTCTTCTTTGGCATGTTTGAGCAAACAAACTCTTGACTTTTGCAATCTATGTATTTTAATTTGATGTATCTATTTCATTAGTGCTGTATGTATAATTCCAGTAAAACGCTTTCTGGATTGGAGTTATGATCATTAATAGTGTTCATGAATATTATATATAGAGAATAATACAGGTGAAAAGTAGCAGTATTTTTCGTATTCATATACCACATAGGTATGAGTACTCGTGCATGCGGGTCACTCCCGGTTCACTTAATTCAGCTCGACACAGATATTTGCATCTACGGCAATGCAAATATCCGTGTCGAGCTGAATCGAGTGAACCGAGAGTGACTCGCATGCACGAGTACTCATAGTATAATTAGGAATCTATACACAAGAAAATTCTTTCACTACCAACCCCCAACTTATCACTAATTCAGCAATATGAAAAGTTTCCTGTGATGTAATATTTTCTAGAAATAAGCATAATATGTAATTGTAATATGTAAACCTGTCTACATAAATAATTCATAAGCCAAGTTGAGCTACGCAAGTCGTTTAGAAAATAATAAGTGCAGCTAAGGGCAATATAGGGTATACTTATGTTATGTTTTTTTGTACAACGAGCGTATCATTGCCATGCGCCAATTTCCATTGTTTTATATGTATCTCTTTTTTTAAATAATTTTTTTCATAACTGTGTGCTGTGTGATCGACTTCCTCAACAATTATAATCTGTATTCATTGATCATCAGTGTCTGTGTTTCATCTACAGAAACTGTGCTCGTTAAAATCTGAGCATAAATTCGCTATCAATAAAGAATTATTGCACTTACCTGTGAATTTCCCATTATGTCATTTTTACTATAATTTAATTTATTAGAACCGTGAATTTGCGGACGAGATTGTGACTGAATGCACTGCAAGTTGACCACAAGTCGACCCTAAGTCTGTTTCGTGTCGACATATCGTTGACATTGAGATATACTTCTGATTGTTATTCCAAGCTGACCGTACAAGAATGACTTTACGACGTCTATTTGTTGACTAACATTGTGTCTTTTATTGAACATTTCAGAGGACATAAGCAGACATGGAGTCGACGATAAGTCAGCATTTGGCTCGATATTTGCCTTCACTATAGTCATTGTCACAGTCATTGACAATCGTCGACTCTATGTCTACAATCTGTCAACTACGCGTCTACATTTTCCTCTGTTGCCTATATGCCGGCTTAAAATAGTTGAATGATCGTCGACTTTCAGACGAGTGTGCTACCTGGGAAATACTTGTTTTTATTACTGGCAAATAAAAACTTCTCTCGGTGTACGCGGAGAATCTAGCAGGCAAAAATTCGTAGTCTATCACGGGCTTCGTACAAGCGGCCATAGCCAGCAAAAATCGTTGATTGCAAAAATCATATTGATTGTAGATATTTAATTTAATACTTACATCTTGTTGTTCCTTCGTTTATCGACGGTATACGTAAAGCCATCCTCGATTCTGTCCACTTGCTCCATTCTTCTCACCGTTCGCAACACTTCATAATAAATTATCGATAAATTTTATTCAATTGTGTGCAGTCTAAGCGACGAATATCAATCGAATGAAAGCTATTGATGCTCGATCAATCTACCACCCCTACACACCCCTCTGCATTTTGTCAACCAACGTGATAGGATGTACGAATAAAAAAGTTTAAACATTATTCGCTGATTGGCTCGCGGTTCGACGTTCTGCAGTTTTCAGCCTCTCTTTCCTACCGTTCTAGTTTATGGCTAACGAAATTATCGTTTCCCGATTTAACATGATTCTTGAACAATTATAGCCGGTATTCTTTTCTTGAGCGTAGGTGTCTAGCGAATATAAGCTGATAGGCCAGTCAAATTAGATTAATCTAAGGGGTTGGCCCTCCAATTAGTCTTTATGAATCGCTTTGGTTTTAGATGCTATGAGCGAAATTCCTTCGGCTTGGAAAAATTATTGGAATAAAAAGTTGTCAACAATAAACGCGACTTTTTTTTGTTTATCCTCGAATATCTCGTTAACTAAGCGAAATAGGCTTGCAAACTTTACCTATCTTTTGTACAGACCATAAAATTGTCGACGATATATTTTACAAAATATAGATGTGTTCTATTTTTGTTATATTTTCACGATCGGAATTTTTGATAGAAAAAAAAAAAAAAAAAAAAAAAAAACTTCCACTTATTGCGTAACCGAAACTCCGATTCATTTCAGCGATACGTATATATTCAAATTTTTATTATTTTTCACAAAATTATCAACCTCGCCGCATTCGACTGACGCAACCATGATCGAAATTTACCGCTCTACAGGTTATTACTTCCAGCTATCATAGTTTTCGAAAGAATTCAACGATTATGGCTGATCTACAATGGTCGCTAAAACGCAAGGTCGCTGGTCACAATCACAAGAAGAAATGCAACGAACAAATGCATGTATACAAAGTCTTTGCATGTATGCCGTTCGCGACGGGCGTTGCGACCTGCGACCTTGCGTTTTAGCGACCATTGTAGATCAGCCATTACGCGAGAATTATTTTAAATTTTTGTTAAGAATATTAACGTGACTGCGACGAGTCCAAATTAAGCTACGGATGAAAGCATGCCAAACGCATATTCCTTTTTTAACCTATGAATAGGTATATCTCTGCCTTGGAATTTTCGACAACAATATGCATGTGATAGCTGGACGTAGGAAATTACAAGGTTTCAGAAAATGTGTTGCACGATGTTCTAGGATTATTTTGTGCAGAGCTATCGAACTAAGTAAGAAACTAAGAATACGAAAATAATTCAGCCCGCTCTTCAAGTCATAACAGAAATATTTGTCCCGGTGCTTGTGAAAACTCCCAATAGTTTTCAATAATGGAGTAAAATTTTACCAAATCATTATTTTCTCGAACTGTCACAGAGCCCTTCCATTGTAAACGGCAGGTTGAATCTGCGAGCACGTATCTACATATAGAATTGCGGATCGGGGTCGACGTTTAGCAGCCTATTTTATTGAAATAGATAATCCTCAAACTACGACAAAAAATTTAACCTAGTCTTCAAGTCATGATGAAAATAATCATATGGCGGGGTTGTTTTAAAATTCCGAAGAGTTTTCACGTTTATGGCAGATTGAATCAGCTAGCGCTGATAAATACTTCAGCGAGGGTGGGGAACAATTAGGAATATGTGTGGAAGCTGAGGACAAGAGTAGAATAACAAAAATTTATTTCCACAAAAGGTTTTTATTCAATTTTTTTTTCCCTTTGTATTGAAGTACCGACATGTTTCCGAAATCCGAATTCCGAAGTTTATAGTTGCGAAATCTTGAAAGTGGCAAGATCCACAAGTCGACACATACCAGCATTATCTTAACCCCTCGAAATACTTCAAGTTTTGTATAAAACTTTTTCTTGTATAACTTTTAGTTTTCGAGATATTCGTCTGGGGCGATCAAAATGGACCATCCTACTATCGTTACGAACAAGTATCAAGTCTTTTGACTTTCACGAGAATTAGTTGTGCAGAAAAAAATTATAGAAATTTGAGTTAACGGATGCGGGGTAGCTTAATATACGATTAGTCAAATACGTCATCAAGAGACTCGGTAGAGTCTCGCGCCAAGTAGTTAAAAAGAATTTTTAAGCGCGCGGCGCCAGGCCCGACCGAGTCTATAATACAGGGTGTTCCAGACCTCGCGACGAATATTTCACAGGGTAAATCTTGATCAAAAATGGGATCGAAATTTCCTCAGCCGATTTTTTCGGAGATGCATGGATTTTCCGTTATAATTAATTCAATTTCAGTCAATGACGCGCGGCTTACGAACGGCCGCGCGTCGGTGTGCTTACCGCTCGGTTGTGTGCACTTTTTTCGTGGCGACAATAGGGCGAGAGACGGCGCACACAACCGAGCGGTGATTACACCGACAAACGGCCGTTTATAAGTCGCATGTCATTAGCTGAAATTAAAATAATTATAACGGAAAATCCATGCATCTCCGAAAAAATCGGCTGAGGAAATTTCGATCCCATTTTTGATCAAGATTTGCCCTGTGAAATATTCGTCGCGAGGTCTGGAACACCCTGTATACCCGTACGGGAGCAAACCGGCGTGGTGGGGGAACAGTATTTTCATAATTTCTTCCGTTTCGCAATATCCCGGGGATTGAAATAATTATCACAGAATGTAGGAACAAAGAGCCCTTCATTTGAGTCCAACTTCAATTGAATCAATACACGGAAAGCTGAGATATGATTAATTTAAGTTTCTGAGTACCCATTTCGTCTGAAAATTTTTTCGTCTCCTTCTTCTTCTTCTTCTTCTTCCTTTACTGTTTTTCGTCTCCTTTTTTTTTAAATCCTGTAGCTTTTCGCGTAACCGCAGGTTTTCGTCTCCTTCTTCTTTTACGACTTATCGCCCTGGGATGGGCATGTAGTCGGAAGGTTTTCGTCTCCTTCTTCAGACCAAATAATCCTTGAACCTATGTGTCTGAGAATTAGGAAAGAGCGGCCACCACTAAATAGCAGAGATATACTAAGTACTCGACATCAGCTGCCAGGTGGCGCTCTTGTCGACGCTGTTGACGTCATGATCGCGAATCGATTGCAGACCTTAGACCACGGAGTACACAGACAGACCCCCGAGACACAGCTGAGAGCTGTCAGTTCTGTTCATATTCGTACATCTGGACATTTTGCAAATTTCATTCTCTTTTATTCTTCCTATACTTACTTATTATGATAAAATTCACATTTGAAGTGGAGGGCGAAATTATAACAATCTCTCATGAAATGACGAAGCGCGCAATTTTGAGGTTGGGTTATAGGTACAGTTATTGAATCGCATGAAGTTTAGTCTACAACATAAATTAATAAGTGACGAAGCTTTCAATCAACGTCGCAGTTCTTCAATATATTATTATTAATTTCCAAATATTTTCGTATATTCAATGGGTCAAATATATCATATTTAGTACATGCACATAAGAACATATCTTTACAGGACATGGAAAGCAACGAATGATCGCATGTGTCAGTATTTCAGGCCCTTGTGCTTTCAACATAATTATATTATACTACCACATTTAACATTATTGCTTATCGAGGGATTGATTAATTAGCAGAACGCTGACAACGAAGAGAGCCTAGCGAGCTAGGATATAGAAAGACCCAATCGAGCTAGCATACGAGCCAGCACGATTATTAGGTAGTCAAGCAAAATTTTACAAAAACTAATTATATCATACTACCACATTTAACATTACTGCTCATCAAGGTATTCAGATGGTATGAAATGCATCACCGTAGGTGTTTGAGATACTCGTAGAAACAATTGGCAGAATGGTGACAACTAAGCGAACCTAGCAAGCTAGGATATAGGAATACCCAAACGAGCGAGCGTAGCAAGCGATCATTAGATGATCAAGCAAAATTGTACAAAAAGTGGTGATATCAACCCCAAAAGCACCTCTGGTGCAGAAACCTTTCGCCAAATACAATAATCTGATCACTATCTCCAAAAATAATCTATCAACGAAAATTCCTCCTTAACAACAGTGGTACTATAAAAATGTCTACTTACAAAATGATTGAAATCAGATACAATTGCCAAGTGCATATCCGCTATACAATTATAAAACAGAAGATATAAAAAAATAAAAATTTCGAGGTAGTGGTACTTGGCGGGCCTCTTAGAGATAAGTACGAGAAAACAGCCATTAAACTATGTCAATCATCCTGAAGTGATATGAAATATCGGCCCGCCAAGTACCACGTACTCCAAATTTTTATTTTTTTATATCTTCTGTTTTATAATTGTACAGCGGATATGCACTTGGCAATTGTATCTGATTTCAATCATTTTGTAAGTAGACATTTTTATAGTACCACTGTTGTTGAGGAGGAATTTTCGTTGATAGATTATTTTTGGGAATAGTGATCAGATTATTGTATTTGGCGAAAGGTTTTTGCACCAGAGGTGCTTTTGGGGTTCTCAAATATTCATCTATGTATATTGGGTGTCAAATGATCTAATTTAAGCCTCATTTCAATGCAATCGGTGCACGGAGAGCCGAGATATGATATTCCTGATTTATAGGTATATTTGGAAGTTGTGTGGGCGTGAAAATAAGCGAGTTCGCCTGTCTAGCCACGAACGACATAGTCTATGACCGTTTCGTAAACATTACGTCTGCCTGCCACACGGACTTATGAATAAAGGGACGGAGCCACTGTTAGACAGCACTACAGAAATCACTTAATTCACGGATTGATATCCGGAAATATATAAGTCGAATCTTCTCGTCATACATTTGACGAGAAGAAGAAGAAGTAGTTCTTCGGTATGATTTAGAATGCATTTTAATATCAAATAATTTGTAAATTCATAATTTCGAGAGAGACGTCACAGTTCCGCGGGCTTCCGATCAATTCCACCAATAATCATCGAATCTCAGATCTTCTAAATAAAAGCCCAGCAACCGATAGTCCTTTTGATAACGAAGCGGCTATCGATGCTTTGACGGCTCTGTGCGAGCAGATCTGATGACGTCGGAAATCATGCTCCGTCTTTCTCATCGAGTGTCCAAATAATACGCGCCGACATACTATATATAAATTAACTAATGTAATTATTGGTTTAACACTGTATTCGTAATATCGCAATTATCGCATATATCGTTAATCAGACACGTCTGTCTTGTTTCGTTTGTTCGTATACGTACTACTCGTATAATAGTCGCGACCGGCAGGTCGTCTCACCTAATCCTTTCGTTAGAGGATTATCTCACTTATTCCGCATACTTGTGCATACACACTCATACATATAGGGGAGAGCGAGGCAAAGAGAGCAGCGGGGCAAAGAGGGCAGCTCCGCCAAACTTTCGAAATTGAATTTTAAAAAAATTAAATTCCTTTGGGAAACGACTTTTCTTGAAAAAAAAAAAGGCGAAAATTTTCCAAGAATTTTTTTTTTTTTTTTGGCCGAGCTACCCTCTTTGCCCCGCTCTCCCCTATACATTATCCTTTCGTATAAGTTCGGTCACTATTTAGGATAAACGATTCATTTTTGGAATTTTGGAATTTAAGACCCAACTCAACACAATCGGTGCACGGATAGCCGATTACTGACGATTTACAAAATTGAGTGGGCTAGTTTCACGACGAAATCATTTTCTCCGTCTTAGTCGACATGACGTCATCGAAAGTTGTATGGGCAATAAACTATGTAGAGAGTACCTCAATGAGATGAAAATTACATAGGTTTCAGATCAGGAGGGGTATGACACTCTAGAATATAATTATGTTTCTATGGTCTACGAAACAGATGACCTCAATCTTGCGCATGCTCTATGGCCAATGGAGATGACAGCAGACAGCAAAATAACCAAGCAATGAATTAAGAAGAAGAAGACAGCAGACAGCTCAGAATCATTACGATATCTCAAAACTTCATAAAATAAAATATACTGTTTGATATTGAAGGGGAGATATCAGTGTGACAGGCTGAAAAATGAGGTATTTTTTGGGAATTTTTTTTGAAAAAACGGCTCCATCAAATTATTTGGGATTTTGTGTATTTATTATTTAAGTATTGAAGTATACAAAGAAATTTTTTGTTTTTTTTTTTAGTGCATTTTATATAGCAGAGGAGCGGTCGCAAAATGGCGTCTAAAAAAAAAACTTCGCGACGGTTGACAACATAAATGCCACAGCAAGCATCTGAAATCAAAAATTCAAAAAGATTATTGAATTATAATAGTATGGCTATCGCAGCATCGTAGGAAATTTGAAAATTTTGATTGGAAAAAAAATGGCGGCCATTTAAAAAAAAAATCGAATTTCACGCAAAAATTTTGCAGTAAATTGTGAATAAAAAAAAAAGTAAACAATTTCAAAAAAAACTCTACCATGCGACGATAGCGATAAGTTTTCTGAAGAGAATCGTTTTTGAATGAAGTCGATTTTACAAAATTTGACAGAGTTATGCTGTCAACCAGGTCAAAAAACATGGTTTCGAGAAAAACGCGTTTAAAGTTTTGAGAGGATAAAATTGAATGATGTAACTTAAATATTGATACAAGTTCTTACCGATTAGTCTGCTATCCCTGGACCATATAGCAGCTCATTTGCGTCCAGAAATAACATTTCCTCATCCTTACGTCGGTTTATAGCACTCAAGCGTCCCTCGTGCGTGTTTGCTGCTGAGTAGCGCTCGGCGTTCTCGATACGTTTTCGGTCGATTTCGTGGCAATAATTTCGAATACTTCTAAGCCGAATATTGTTTTTAAAATTTGTAGGCATATTCTTAAAGGTCAAAACTATCTATTTAAGCAAAAAAAAAAAAAAATCAATTTTTTTTTTTCACACTGATATCTCCCCTGAAGTGGGCACAGACGAGGAGTAAAACATCGTTCAATTCAGCCTCGACGTCTAAAAGAACAACAATAAATATTGCTAGTTCAATTAATCGGCTACCTCATGAGCTCGAACGTTCGAGGTTATGTGAATTATATATGTCACATTGATGATTGTAGCATAATATAGTGTAACGAATTCGCACTATATCTAATTAGCCAAAACAGCTATACTCAAGTAACCCAGATGATCACGAGCGAATAGTAGCATTATCGCGCGCAACAGCGTTCGCGCATACGCGATCAGCTATTATGACGTCACAATAGATATCAAAGACGGCCATATCATGGCTAGTCAGCGGACTCGTGCCAAAACGGCCGACCGACTCGTATCATATTATTCAATTTCACATCTCACTCGTTTAGAGCATAAATCACAAAGACCCAAAAGCGGGCAAAATCTTATAAACTCATTTACAAGGAATAGATATCTAAAAACGGATATTATATCATAACGTAAAACTTAAATAAAACAATTAGATTGGTCAAAACAACATTCAAATTAAAAAATTATCAAAATCAAAACGATTTCAAATAGAGTCATTAACAAAACGGTTCATAGAAATCAAGGAATAAAACAAACAAACAAATCCGAACATTGAGCAAGCGCGCGTAGGTTAAGGAAAAATAAGATCAATTCACATCATTCATTCAATCATTCTTGTATTCTTTCATTTCATATCATTTCATTCAAATTATTATTTTATGTTTTCACATTTTATTATTATTTTGTAAATAGAAGTTCCAGGAGAACAAGGTTCTTAACTATTAAAATAAATAGGATGATCATATGATCAAATTAATAACATAACCTCGAATCTGATTTTCGTTTACCTATTTTCTTATAACCTGTGTTTTTTTCATTCAAAATTTCCAGCACAAGCACTCAGCTTTATTTCAATAACTCAAAATCATTCTTAGCTAACAAGCAGCTTCGGTGAGTGGGTTGTACAGCGACGATACAGCTATAATTGGTATCTGAGTCTGGGAACACACATATCCCAAGTCTGTAACAGGCAGCTTCGGTGCGTTTAACTTATACAGCGACGGTATAGCTATCATTGGTACCTGAGTCTGAAAAGTTAAAACATATCCCAAGTCTGTAGGGAGGCAGCGACGGTAGTTTAACACCTATCCTGAGTCTGCATTAGGGTCAATTAAGGGTTTTTTCAACTTTCCCCAGAGGAGCTCCAAAATCATTACCCGTGACAAACAACTCACGCGAACTTGTTTAATTTCACCGGCCTTCAGCTGGTGAAACATAAACAATAAGTTACAATAGGTGTTTATCAAGGGACTCGGTGGAATCTCGTGCCATGTATAACGTTGACAATTGTAATTCTAAGGAAGCTATGATCTAATACGTTACACATTGAAATTTCGAATGAATTTATATTTAAATATATCATATTTCTTCAATTTATGTAACGCTAATTTAAAGATGTTTATTATTACATTATAGCTCTAGATGGATCTTGCGAGTTGGGTGAAACGACACCTATGCTGAAATCGGTTTCTCATGATATGTCGATAACATACACGCCTATTTACCAACGCTCTCTCCAGAGTAGCTATATCGCCAGTGTACGTAGTTTGCTAGGGAACTTGAATCGTCAGATGTATTTGGATGATTGTTTAGTTTTACTCGATGCGTACTATGGAATACTTTAGTTACTGGAAAGTTTATTTCTCACACCATGCATTTTGTGTAGGCGAGTAACAAGATGGTTGATAGTGACGTTGCGTGGGTGAGTTTCCAAAGCATCAAGAAACTCGCTAGAGTCTCGCGCCAAGTACATTAGAGGAAAGTTTTTTTCCCAGGCGCGACTCACCAAGTTTTGTTAGTACTGACTAAAGAGTACTCTTGCTACAGTACAGCGACATGTTAATGTCGGTTAATGTATATATTAATATAGTGTCTATATATTAATATATAGATATAATATGATAATAGATATATTAATATATCTATTAATATTATGACTATATTTTATAGTGTATTTCAATATCGATGGTTTTTAATTCTTACCGGTTTTATCTGAAATACCTTGTTTGTCTTATCATCGTCAAACCTATTGTGAACCCAGTCTGCAGCTAAGCTCTTATCTTATTACCTTGCAGCTGACCCTTAATGTTGACCACATACCAGGGTTCGTCGAGAAATGGAACAATTCATTGGGAACTGTAGTAGGTTTTTAAATGAGAATGCTGTAAATTTATTAAAACGTAGAAAGACTCGGTGGGACGGAACAAAACAGCTGGGGGTTGAACACTATATCTTTTAATTCACAGCTGCATAGAATAAGGTATTCGACATTTTTATAATATATACCGACGGTCTGCTATTCATTTTCACTCTCGCCAATTCATTTCTGCTACCACTACTAGTCACTGCTTATCTTTTCCTCCTTTTTTGCATTTTTTCATTCTCTTATATTTTTTTTCCTCTCGCTCGCACTCCGACATAAATTGAGAGCTAAGTGCTTGGCAATACGTGTAGGCAATAGTAGTATCTGATTTCCATACTTTTGTAGATGAATAATAAAAGGATTTTTGTCGGGAAATAATTTGCCGATTGTTGAACATCAATGAATCTTCGTATTTTTGTAGAAGATTTTGTACTGCATACGTTCTTGGCTGGAAAATATATTTTGTGGGTAAAAACCACATTAATGTACTTGGCTAAAGTTTTTCGCACCAGAGGTGCTTTTGTAGGCGAATTATATATTCTACAGCAGGGTCAATGAAGGTTGAATGAGGTGCCGCTGCTGACGGCGTTAGGCGAAAGAAAAACCTAGTAGGACAAGCAGAAGTCAAGAAACGTGGTCAATTCGCGAATATATCGATAACGACTGACTGGTCGAGGAAGAGAAGCCCCAACCCCCTCACTTCCCTCTCCGAATCAGCCTACATACCGAGCCGAGGCTACTCGATTCACCTATGACACGGATGGTGAGGGCACGAGTGGGGAGCGGGGAGGAGTGAACTTTACTATATGCCATATCCTCAGCCTAGGTATTATTCGTGGTCCATTTAAACTCGAGACAACGACTCGAACACTTTACCACTAGCACGAGTAAACGAGGAAGCAAAAGATAATATTGATTGATCTTATCTTAATCGCCAGACTTTATACCGAACACATAGATTAGACTTATACATCTCGGCTGCAACACATATATCTATATTTATGAAAACTACATAGTCATGCGCGAATGTTCCCATGTACTATGCATCAAATGAAACATGGTCCATTTTTTATTCAGTAATTATAAATAATTACGCTACAGAAGGTAAGTTGACGCCAGGTAAGTTGATTAAAGTGAATTAAACAAACTCAAATTTTTAATGACAAGAAAAATTATCAGGCAGACCGGGAATCGAACCCGGATCTCTTGGAAGCCGAACATTCGTTCGGGCGGCTATAGCTGTGGTCTAGTGGATTAAGTCCCCGGTTAGGCTTCCAAGAGATCCGGGTTCGATTCCCGGTCTGCCTGATAATTTTTCTTGTCATTAAAAATTTGAGTTTGTTTAATTCACTTTACCGAACACATATACAGGATGGTCCATTTCAATCGCCCCAGAAGAATATCTCAAAAATTAAAAGAGATATACAAGAAAAGGTTTAACACAAAACTTGAAGGGCTTCGAGGAGGAAAGATAATCTGTACCCGGATTCTGTAACTTTTCGTTAACGAAACGATCGTATCGGCTCGTTACGATCGTTTCGTCTTGTTTTCTATTGGGTGGATTTGTTTTTCCTGAAACCTTATTGGTCGCTGATGTTTAACGACAGCGATAATTCTCGATAATGAGTTACAGAATCCGGGTACTGGTATAGTGTTGACTTGTGATTGTTGCCACTTTTTTTACTTCATATAAGGTGTGAAAATGGGGGTTTGCACGCAAAGCGTGCGTATAACGTATGGACGTATGGACACTGAGTGAAGTAAAAGAAATATGTGGATTGATATCGGAAACAATCAACCGCATTGGTCCATCCGACGTAATTACACTGACAAGTTTAATCTCACGTCGGACTTAAGGATATTGATGTATATTGTTTATAACGGTTCAGTTTATAATTTCTTGTACCTACTTTTTATCAGATTAACGTAAAACGAATCCCCCCAAAAGCAACTCAGTGCAAAAACGTTGCGCCAAGCACATCAAAATGTTATAACTGCCGACAAAAATTCGTCTTCCAAACTTTCAAAGCGGAAGCATTTCATCTACAATAAAGTACATATTGAAATCACTCGATAATGCCAGGTAATACATTACATTACACTTTCTTTACATTTATTACTAAATGACACAGTAATTTTCTGAAAAGATGAATTCAAATGAATATAAATTAAAACCTAAAAAAAATTCGTACTCCGTAATTGTTAATTTAATTTTTTTTAATTTTAAATTCATTAATTTGAATTTATCTTCTTTGCAAACAATGCACTGATAGAAGGATTTCTTGACTATATCAATAAACACATTTATTTGGAATTTTTTTTTTTTTGATTTTTCAAATATAAATTGATATTTTTTAACATTTAACAAATCATCTTTGTGCACAACAAATATTTATCAAGTAGATGAGTTAATAAATCATTTGTCGACTGTTAACAAATATTTATTGGGTATATGAGTTTATAAATCATTTGTCAAATATGAATAAATCTTATTAAATATCAACAAATCCTTCTATCAGTGCGGGCAGGGGTACGTGTTATTTAGTAATAACTGTAAAGAAAGTGTAATGCAATGTACTGTACTGTACCTACTGTACTGTACTGTACTGTACTGTCCTGTAATGTAATGTAATGTAATGATTTCCAGGGCTGGGTAAAATGGTATCTCGAATCCATTTGAAATGGAAAATGGAAAATGGTTGAGAAAAAGTATTTGAAATGCAAAATGGAAATAGTTTTACAGAATACATTTTAAATGCAAAATGGAAAATAGTCATTTTAAATGGATAATTAAATGCAAAATAGTTTCTTAATCATTATATTTTCCAACAACGAAATCTTAGTTATTTACATCGACTCTCAACTTGCAAGATTTCAATAATGCGTTTGCGTTAAGGGGAATCCTACTGTAAAATTTTCAAACAACAAAAAAAAATGTATCTTCTTTCAAAAAATACTTTGAAGTGTCCAGAATACTATGCAAAGGGTCACATATAGATATTTAGAGTATTTTTTTTTAGTTATAGCGTTTGTAGCGAAATAAGAATTTGAGGCGCAGGTAGACAACCGAACCGGCCTGCCTGGTCAAATAAACGCGTTTTTATCGAAACTATGTTTTAAAAACAGTGTACACGATATCTCAAACTGTGATTGATGAATCGACTCAAAATTCAGGTACACATATTTAGAGGAATACGTGTTTCGACGTGATGGACGGTTTTCCCGATATGTTTTTTGTGCAATGTATATTAAACTCCTAGAGTTGTAAAAAAAAAAGTTCAGGAATTTTTTTCTGGGAACCGAAAAGAAAAATCGAAAAAACCTTCGTCACGTCATAGCTAATACCATGTAGTTGGTGAGGATATTTTTTTTTTTTCATTTAAAACCAACCATATTTGCCGAATTGTGTACATTGATTGATCGCGCACGGGAAACATCAGCCGACACGAAGACGAATAACGTGTGAAACCTTGAACATTTTTTCATGACAATTTTCACACATACTCATCAAGATGTACATAAAAACATATAAAAAAGTGAATAATATTGCATTTGTAATTTTCCCGGAATATATTCGAAAAAATTAGTCTGTTTGGAAGCTGCAGTAACTGCATCTTACAACTCAGCATCATCCATGCTACGCCATTTACCATTTAGCATTTTATAAATGGCTAAATGGGTTGAGTTTACCATTTTAAATACAAAATGAAAATGCTTTTGGAAATACCATTTAAAATGAAAATGCAAAATGCCATTTTACATTTCAAATGCATATTTTAAATGGAACCATTTCAAATGTTACCCAGCCCTGATGATTTCAATACTTGTGTATAGTATGTAAATGAAATGCTTCCGTTTTTAAAGTATATAGATGGTTTCTACGTAATACGTTGTAATGCTCGGCGCTAATTCGTGATCAGAATGAATAATTTTTTGCTCGAAAAAGATTCCTATGTTCTCAGCCATTTGAGACCCATAACTTTTGTTCGGTATAGTTGTGATATAGATTATGCAGTCCAAATCGAAGAGAATAAAGTTTGGTGAATTAACTCAAGACCTCGCTCAAGAGGTCTCAATCATATTCTCCAACAGACTGTGATGACCATTGAAAACTACATACGTTTGAATAGCATCGTTTATGTTGCGAGGATTCTTTGTAAAGGATAGAGAATTATCAGTGAGAATTATCAATCAACCAACGCCCTCTGTTTTCATTCAGTATAGCATGAACTCCCAGTGATTACACGCGTAGTGTAGATAATACCGACTGAGTAGTGAAACAAGCATGAGCTGCCGTTTTCGGCTATTTGACGATTCGGGAGAATAACGGATTCGGGAAAATGACGGATTCGGGAAAATTACGGATTCGGGAAAACAATGATTCGGGAAAACAACGATTCGGGAATTTGCTAGGTCGGGAATATGCCGATTCGGGAAAACAACGATTCGGGAATTTGCTAGGTCGAGAATATAGCGATTCGGGAAAATGACGGGTTCGGGTATACGCCGATTCGGGAAAATGACGGTTTCGGGAAAACGACGATTCGGGAATATAGTCTGTCGGGAATATGAACTTTCGGGAATTTGACGATTCGGGAAAATAACGATTCGGGAAAACAACGCGGTACCCAAAATAAGAATAGTTTACTAAATTATGTCATTGATCAATGCCGGAATAGTAAAAATTTTTAATAAATGAAGCATATTATGAGTTACGAAAATCCAGGAAACGTTTAGGTAAGTTCTTAATATTATATGCAGGAATATGGAAGGGTAATAAATTGGTTTCAATGTAATTTTTACGGATTGTTTATTGGCCCGTGAAGATAATTTTTTTATTTTTTTTATTCTCATTTCTCGGTATTCTGAAATCAGTATCCGGATAAAAATATGAGTCGTGCTCTAATATTTTACCTAAACTATGTCGACGAAATGCCGACGCAGGCTCTTTATCTCGGGCGTTTAGGAATGAATCCTCGGGCCGGGAGCAGGACGTTTTGGCGCCGCCGTTTTGGCGCCGCCGTCTTGGCGCCGCCGTTTTGGCGCCGGTCGTTTTGGCGCCGGGACGTTTTGGCGCCGGCCGTTTTGGCGCCGGACGTTTTGGCGCCGGCCGTTTTGGCGCCGGCCGTTTTGGCGCCGGCCGCTTTGGCGCCAACCGTTTTGGCGCCGGACGTTTTGGCCAAAAACTGACCCCGTTCACGTGGAATACCCCATAAATACATGATAATATATACTGCAGTAGAATCCACACATGCGAAAAACCCAAACGGTAGCTGTGGCTCTCGAAAGGTTAGAATAGGTTAGGCCACCCCACTGATCCCACACACACACACACACACACATGCGAAATACTCAGACGGTGGTTGTGGCTTTCAAAAGGCTAGAATAGGTTAGGCCTTTCTGGAATCTCACCCGAGAATCCGCCCACTAGGTGGTCTGGGGGCGAGAGTGATGATTTTCGTTAATTACCCACGCGCGAAGCGCGTGGGCAACTCACCCGGTGGTTATTGCATCCCCAAAGGCTAGAATAGGTTAGGCCACCCCACTGATCTCACACACACACACACATGCGAAAAACCCAGCCGGTGGCTGTGTCTCGTCGAAACATCCGGCGCCAAAACGTCCGGCGCCAAAACGTCCCGGCGCCAAAACGTCCCAGCGCCAAAACGTCCGGCGCCAAAACGGCCGGCGCCAAAGCGGCCGGCGCCAAAACGGCCGGCGCCAAAACGGCCGGCGCCAAGACGTCCCAGCGCCAAAACGGCCGGTGCCAAAACGGCGGCGCCAAAACGGCGGCGCCAAAACGGTGGCGCCAAAACGGCGGCGCCAAAACGTAACGTACCCCTCGGGCCTACTTAATATATTTTAAGAATTATGGGCGAAGGTTCAATTCAATTTATATTAAATATATAAACAATGCATTTATTGAAGTAACATCCTAATGTAGTTTATTCGTTATAATTAAAAATAAAGTTTAAAATCTAATGTATGTTTGCAATCACCTAGCTGCCTCTTTTGAGGACTTCAATAAGAGTATTTAACTCGTAAAACCCATAACCGGCGGTCAACCATGAATTTACTTAAGCCTATACTAAATCTAATCATGTGAAACTTATTCCTAATAACTAATACTTGTATGAAATGTATTAACCCTTTATCTTTTGCCTACGCCTAATGTAGGACTTTTATATGAGTTTTTAACCCTTGCAATTATTCGTATGTTCTGTAAAGATAATGATTATTATTGAATTACCTATCCTATTGAAGTGACTATACTATAAGTGATTTTAATTTATATTTGATTTGACTGAATTTTATAAGAGGTATTTATTTTTATGTGATATTACAAAAAGAGTTGATTGGCTAAAAGAAATAATGAGTTGACTGATTCTAATCCACCAGTTGTATCTGAGAAGCACGAGTAAGACAGGTAGTGCGCCGAAGCAACACCACTAGCTAACCACTAACTTCCCAAACGAGACTGTGTTATTTAAAAAGAAATAGATATGCCAGCACACGAGGACAGGCAAGGAGGACGAATCAACCCCGCTAGCTACGCAGTCTGCTATATCTAGAGAGATAGGTTTTTATTCTCTAATTAAATGATAATTTAATCCCGACTATATATTTTTCCCGTAGTTACTTTGTTAGCGAGAAAGATTTTGGAGAACATGGCGCTCGGCGGTAGTCGACCGCGCCGTGGTAGATGGCGTCTATAGTAGTTGACCGCGCTGGTGGCAGATGGCGCGCGCGCTATCCATCTATATTGCCTATTTGACGGGGTCGTAAAATGGCCACGCTACAAATATTAATAGAGCGATATGAAAAGATTTTCACTTCAGAGAAATTTGCGGTTATGAGTGAACTCACTTGAAGAAAGATACGGGTGATAAAACAATAGGCGGCTACCAATAAGCTGCTCCTATTTCATGGATTGACATTGTTTTCTGCAGCTATTCTGCAGTTATGATAACGCAAAAGTTAGTGAATAAGCACCCTGATTCGAGCGAAACAATTAAACTCAGTAGTTCTGAACTCGACCGTTGACTGCCTGTAGCGCCACATCCTGACAACACGCCTGAAGTTAGCGTTAGCAGTCCAGGGTTATATAGTCAAAGGTATTCAGTTTAATCACTTATAGACTAATATATCTATTTTTTCGGCATAGGCATTGAAAAGTCACTTTTTGACGCCTGTTTTCAATCCACAAAGTGTCACTTTATACGGATGGTTTCAGAACTGCCCTATAAAGTCTTTATACGGCAGTCTGGATGCGCAGTTCGAAGTGCGCATTCCAAAGCTGCCGTATAAAGTCTTTATACGGCAGTTTCGATGCGCGGTTCGAAGTGCGCGACAGATCGCACTATAACCTCACTCTTCGTCTAGTGAATCTCAACAGGCGTCAAAGTGACTTTTCATGCCTATTTCGAAAAAAATACAGTATGGGGCGCACCCGTAAACCGTTTTTGACTCGAATAATGATTTCAGAACTCGCTAACGGCTCGCCTTCGGCCCGCCTTTAGCTCGTCCTGAAATCATTATTCTCGCCGAAAAACACTTGGTTTACGGGCATGCCACATAATATACTATTAAAATAGCAGTAACATGAGCTCTGAAAACAAATTTAATAACATATTACAAAATTCTCAATTTCACATGAGTCTTCTCCCAAACCAGCGGCCATATTATTATTGTTCTTGAAATTGAATATTTGTAGCAACCAACTCCAAACTACATACCATATGTGAATTTATCGGACCAGTCGAACCAAATTTTTAAGTCTTCTAACTGAAGCTCACCTCTATATAGAGCGTGCAATCTCCAGATAGACCGAAAAAAACGGAAGTGCATCATAATTATTTTTTCAAGTAAAAATTCCTTCAGCCCGGGTTTGAACCGGGACCTCCGCATTTGTACTGCGACGCCTTGTCCAATTAGACCACTGAAGGACTGAAGGAATCTTTACTTGAATTTCATGTTATTGTCATTGACCTCTTAGTCCACAGGTCTGTGTTTATTTCATTGTGTAGTGACTATCGTTCGAAACCTATTAATTCATACCATATGTGAATTTATCGGACCAGTCGAACCAAATTTTTAAGTCTTCTAACTGAAGCTCACCTCTATATAGAGCGTGCAATCTCCAGATAGACCGAAAAAAACGGAAGTGCATCATAATTATTTTTTCAAGTAAAAATTCCTTCAGCCCGGGTTTGAACCGGGACCTCCGCATTTGTACTGCGACGCCTTGTCCAATTAGACCACTGAAGGACTGAAGGAATCTTTACTTGAATTTCATGTTATTGTCATTGACCTCTTAGTCCACAGGTCTGTGTTTATTTCATTGTGTAGTGACTCTATCGTTCGAAACCTATTAATTCATACCATATGTGAATTTATCGGACCAGTCGAACCAAATTTTTAAGTCTTCTAACTGAAGCTCACCTCTATATAGAGCGTGCAATCTCCAGATAGACCGAAAAAAACGGAAGTGCATCATAATTATTTTTTCAAGTAAAAATTCCTTCAGCCCGGGTTTGAACCGGGACCTCCGCATTTGTACTGCGACGCCTTGTCCAATTAGACCACTGAAGGACTGAAGGAATCTTTACTTGAATTTCATGTTATTGTCATTGACCTCTTAGTCCACAGGTCTGTGTTTATTTCATTGTGTAGTGACTCTATCGTTCGAAACCTATTAATTCATACCATATGTGAATTTATCGGACCAGTCGAACCAAATTTTTAAGTCTTCTAACTGAAGCTCACCTCTATATAGAGCGTGCAATCTCCAGATAGACCGAAAAAAACGGAAGTGCATCATAATTATTTTTTCAAGTAAAAATTCCTTCAGCCCGGGTTTGAACCGGGACCTCCGCATTTGTACTGCGACGCCTCGTCCAATTAGATGCACTTCCGTTTTTTTCGGTCTATCTGGAGATTGCACGCTCTATATAGAGGTGAGCTTCAGTTAGAAGACTTAAAAATTTGGTTCGACTGGTCCGATAAATTCACATATTGTATGAATTAATAGGTTTCGAACGATAGAGTCACTACACAATGCAACTCCAAACTAATTCACGGATTTTCCGGATTTTCCCGGATTCGTTGCTTTCGTCCTCCATCCCTATCGCCGGCTGTTGCCAACACTACTCCGATATCTTCGAAAATGTCAGTATCAGTTGCTGCCGGAAATCTCATTTGCACAGCTCCTAAGAAATTCAATGGAAATATTATGAATTATTGTATTATTATTAATATTAAATTATCAAGTATTATTTAAGAAGTTTAAGAAGTCGTGCGCCTGTGACTGTTTCACACTTGATATTAAAACGACACATATATTTTGAAAAGTTCTTAAATTTCTAGTTTAGCAGATGAAAAATTCAACCTGGCTCTCTAGTACTGGCAAAATGAGTTTTGCTCAATTAACTGGACAAACAGTCAAGTTGGTTGATCAGCTACTAATAAGCTGAGCAAATCATTCAATTTAATGAATTAGCTGATTATCAAATCCGTTAAGATAGAAATGACGTTGCAACACATTTGGAAACACGTATGCACTTCACGGAGATAATATCTTGTATTCCCAATGTTCTCAATATTCAAACTAGTGACGATTGCTATTTTATTAACTATCCTAAATGATATACTAATTGGTTCAATTAAATAATCAAATTAGTTTTATCATCAGCTAGTGGTTAATAGTTATTAACTATGATACTCATTTTAGCTAATTTAGTCAGCCCCATTGTACAACCATACTATTTTGTCCATCTCACTCGATCAAGAAATGAATAATTGAAAGTATAATCTTACTTATTACAGCTTCACATATTGTTGATGTTGAAAAATTCCTTTTCTTTTTTCGGCCCTTGCTTGAATACAACATACTCAAGTCTTTAGTAATTAGCTTCTTGATTATTTGTAAAACTGCCTTGTGTTGGTTTTCTCCACCTACTAATGACAGCTCGTGCGCCTGCAAATTTATTATATTATGAAGTTAAATGAATGAAATGTTCAAGATTTAGAAAATTCAGAGTCAGTGTGTAATTCCATTGGAACAGAAATTTTATCGGACCATCTAGTAAGCATATTAGTCATATTAAGATAACATAATTGACTTTTCTTCGATTTTCCAAAGACACAAATTTGAGATTAGAAACTGGAGGCTGCTATTAACCCAGAACTGATCTTGGTACTTTTTACCATATTCGATTAAGTGAAAACAGTTGTTTGAATTCTCATACGTGTATGTATAATTCAATATTGGTATAGTGAAAAATGTAACATTAACTGAATGATTTAGCATGTTCATGCGATGAATTGAGAAACCTTGACTAAAATATAAATGCTGAAATATGGACTGTATATCAAAATAGATAATTTTCGTGGGTGTGTGATCAAAATGACAATATCAAAGGATTCAATACTCACTAATCTGTTAATGTCACTTGGATCTTGTAACAGCTGAGCTTCTGTTTTATCAAGGGCGGCGTCATCTTTCAGTGGTAACTCAAACTTGGACTCAACTAAATTCGTGAATTTTTCGTCCCCCGCTACAAGTTTCTCCAACAAGCCTTTTATTGATAAAACATCAGATTTCAATGTTTTTTGATTTTGCTGCAATTCTGCAATGTTCTCCAATACTTTTATCAAGTGATTACCTGAAAAAACAAAATCAATAAATTATCATGTTGTGAATGTTATCGAAGAGCTATGTTATAAAATTTACCTATGTCAGGGTTGTTATCTGAACTCAATGACAAAGAAATGGAGCTAGGTGATAGAGCACGAGTTGTGGAATTAGTTGGTGGTTTTGAATGAGTATCTTTTTGATGGTTTTGGTTGTTGAATGTCTGTCGTGAATCAGGTGTTTGGGATGTTGAAGAATGATCAGTTGTATTTCTTTGGTAATTTCGGTCGTTGAATCTGGGTGTCAATCCGGATGTTGAAGGTTGTTTATTTGTTTCGCTTTGGTCACTTTTATTGCCAGGTGTGGGTGATCGAGATGCAGGATTTATTGATTGATGATTATCTTCAGCAGGATTTTGGGTTTCAGTCCCGGTCTGTAATACGGGAACCGTTGATTTCGAGATTATTTTTATAGTATTTCTGGCGTTCGTTTCATCGTCACTTGCATTGCAAAGATTCGATTCGTAACAAAACCTCTTGCAATATTCTTCGGCTTCAGCAATTGAATTAATTGTTTTTTTAATTTGTGCTGCATGTTCTGTCCATTTGCCTTCAACCGTTGGACTTTCACAGGCATTGATGATTTGTCTTATTTTAGTTTGTGACTTAATATGAGCAGGCCACACGTATTTGGTTTTCTCGGGATTTCCCCATGATGAAGGAACATAATCAACACAGTCGTCCCAAAATATAATATCCCACGACAGCATCACTATAACAGTAAAAACCGACAATTACATTATAGAAAAGTCTGACGTTTATACTTAAAGACCAACTCACCAAAAGCTAAAGTTGATAGTATATTTCAGACCACATAAAGAATAAATTTGTTTCAAAATTTCAGAGTATTGTGTAGGATCCCTATAGCAATAAGATCGTTGTCTTTCCAAGGTACCATACACTTGGAGACTACCTCGTGGAGTGTGCATCTAAATGTTACTGACATTAAACCACTCACTTTGAAAAAAAGAACGTCTTTCGATGAAAGAGGATTTTCATAGAAACAGTCTGTTCTTTGGAAAATATTTCCCACGAATTGAAAACTATCATTCACTTTTTCTACCCTCTGTACTTTCATGACTTGATTGTGACGTAATACAATATAGCTATCATTTATTCTGCCGAGATCAATGCAGGTATTGTTGTAAAATAATTTAGTTATCGAACCATTTTTATATACCGTGAATATTTGGTGAGAGTAGACAGTCCCCTTCCTACGGTAAAACCAACACAGGCGCGCACCACGTGGTGAGGCTCGGTCGGGACAAAATTAGATGCCAGTAGCATTGCATCCCCTCCCGCACGAGCCTCACGCACGCGGTGCGCGCCTGTGTTGGTTTTACCGTAGGAAGGGGACTGTCTACTCTCACTGAATATTCTCGGTACAAGACGAGTTACAGAAGCTTGTTTATATACTTCAGTCGATACTTGGTTTATTTCAGATACTCTCTTGATGACTTGCTGAAGTGGTTTGTTTGAACATTTTACTAATCGTAGAAGTTGACCCAAAAAAATTTCGAACGGATAACAATTTACTTGATCTAAATTATACTTCTGAGTTAAACTATCTTCAGCCATATGCATAATGGAATGGATATTATAAACCATTACTTCTTTATCGTACAACGTAACCATTTCATCAGTGAATTCTCTCATCAATCTACAAGCAATCAACTTTTCCGTTTCTGTGCTTCTTGGCGCCCACATTATTCTCATTGAAATATGAAGTTTCAGAAAGTGTGTATATTTGGCGGAAGGCAACAAATTTTTCATAACGATTGGCCCAATGTACAGCATAAATAAACGAAATTCAGATGCTTTAAATCTATCAAACTCTGTTAGAGATCGTGGTTTTCGGTTGAAATCCATGGGGATAAATGAAGCCAAAGACATTAAATGATGTGATATTCGTTTCCGTTGAGTTGCAGATAGTCTTAGTGAAAGTTTGCCTCTTATCCATATAATCAATAATTTTCGCATAGCGCCCAAGTCCCCCATATGTAAAGAATCTAAATAACAGTCCAAAATCGGTCGAAAGTTTTGAATTTGTAATAACGGTGAGACTCCTATATGGTGTAAGTGATCAGTTTGATTTGCAAAGGATTCATCAGTTCTACGCTCGCAATTGGAAGACAAAAAAAGAATCCTATGGTTTGAGAACTCGCCTTTAATTACACATCGTTCGCAACCATGAAAACCATTGTGACCTTTCATACATTTTAGAAACGCTCTAGCTGCCCTGCTACAAATCTCCGATAGAGACTCAAAGAAATATAGCTTATTTTTATGAAAATGTATTGAACTCTATGCGGCCTATGTGACCAGTTTCTGGCACACGATAGAAGCTTCTATGTAATAGAATGTTGATCACATGGATATTGTTATGAATCGTAAAATACCGAAAGTAATTCTTTCTTGTGTTATCCTAAACTATAGTTTCACCCAATTTGATGTGAAATACACGATCCGTCTGAATTGAGTTCTTATGAGATTCCTAAGATGCTACGCAAATATGTGGCTCTGTCGCTTATACGACATACTCGAATAATGTTACTCAATCGGTAGTTGGATCTTTTGCGATTCCATGTAGATTGCACGAAACTGAGTGAATCTGTTTCTATCTGTGTTTTCAATACTAGAATGCATAATGTACTTCGATCTGAAGTTTACCGTATGCAATGAATCATTCTTATCAGACACTAGGATGAATGTCATTACATGTAGATTTCAGGAACAAGATTAATTAGGTCCTTCTCGTTTTTTGTCATCAGCAACCGCTATGTGGCCGTATAAGAGAATTACTATCCATCTTTAGGTATTTCCAATGAGTTTTCAAGAGAAATATGACTTCGTGCAGAATTCAGGAAACAAAATGAATGAAAACTTATACATTTTTCTTCATCGAGAAAGTCTACAGTTCTGTATGAAAAAATTACCACCTCGGTTTAATCGTGTTCAATAAGGTTTCCAAAGGAATACGACTATATGCCTATTTCTAGAAACAAAGTGAATGAAAATCCATAAGCTATTCACAATCGAGAAACATTATGGTATTGTATGGAAGAATTACCTTCTACGGTCAATCGGTTTCAATCAGTTTCTGATAGCAATACGACTTTACGCGAATTACAGAGGCCAGCATTAATGAAAACCTATATACTTTTCGCAATCGAGGTAGACTTTCGTTCCGTATGAAAGAATCATCACGCAAGTTCAATCGTTTTTAATAAGTTTCGGAGAAGAATATGACTTTATGTAGAATTCAGGAATGAAAACGAATGTGAGCCTATACACCTTTCACAATCAAGGTAGACTATCATTCCGTATCAAAGAATCATCACGCAAGTTCAATCGTTTTTAATAAGTTTCGGAGAAGAATATGACTTTATGAAGAATTCAGAAATGAAAACGAATGTGAGCCTATACACCTTTCACAATCAAGGTAGACCTTGATTGAATCATTTATGAAGAATTCAGAAATGAAAATGAATGTGAGCCTATACACCTTTCACAATCAAGGTAGACTATCATTCCGTATCAAAGAATCATTACGCAAGTTCAATCGTTTTTAATAAGTTTCGGAGAAAAATATGAAGCTATGCAGAATTCAGGAAACAAAATAAATGTAAGCCTATACACTTTTCACAATCAAGGTAGACTATCGTTCCGTATGAAAGAATCATCACGCTAGTTCAATCGTTTTCAATAAGTTTCTGAGAAGAATATGACTATTTATTCAGAATTCAGGAATGAAAACGAATGTGCGCCTATACACCTTTCACAACCAAGGCAGACTATCATTCCGTATCAAAGAATCAGTACGCAAGTTCAATCGTTTTTAATAAGTTTCGGAGAAGAATATGACGCTATACAGAATTCAGGAAACAAAATAAATGTTATCCTACACACTTTTCACAATCAAGGTATAGACTATCGTTCCGTATATGAGTTTCTACGAGAAATACGATTTTATGTATATTTCAGGAAATGAAATGAATGAAAAGCTGTACAACTTTCACAATCAAGTGCGACTACATGAAACCGCTTACACAAATATCGAGGGCTAAGGACTAGAAGGGCGTAACCCACATTTTTTCGAATCTGTTTCTCTTAATTTTTTGGAGTGAAAATCGTGCAACTTAAAAGACAAAGAGTGAATTTTTCAGTCCAAAAAATTTAGAGAGTGAATTTGCTGGCATAAGGGCGTATATGTAAAAATTTAACACGCGAGCCCTTTTCGCAGCATCCACAGTTTTTTGTTGGTTACGCTCTTCTGATCCTTAGCCCTTGATGTTATCATCCGAGTTCTATCACAATTTAATACGACGATAATCACTATTTGTATTTCAATTCATCACGTTTTTTGTTGGACAAAAAATCCGCAAAAAAATGTTTTTCTTTTTTATAATCAGATAAAATTATATGAAATTATATCTTGAATTTGACCTTATTGAACATTCAAACATTCTTATATCGTTCCACTTCTTTTCAAATTCAGTAAAAATTCTTTGAAACTTCATTTTTCATTCGAATCACTTTATAATGACGTTTTCGGTTGCTACACCGGGCTACACTCGGTGTAGCCGAAGAACATCCCCGATCAGCTCCGGAATTTTCAAATAATAGCAGCATAATCAAAGAAAATCGAGGCCTCGGCAACGTGTTCGACAATTATTTGAAAATTCCGGTGTTGATCGGGGATGTTCGGCTACACCAAGTGTAGCCCGGTGTAGCGACCGAAAACGTCATAAGATTGAGTTATTATAAGATGGAGTTATTTGTTGTTTTATATTTTTTGAGCACTCTGAAGCTTTTTGATTACCAAATTGAAATTACATAATTTTATATTACGATTATATATTCTTCGGAATTGTAGGTATGGTATGGATTTACCAAACATATACACTAGGGTGGGCCGAATATCCGCTTTTTTCGAAATGAGTTGATTAATACCGAAAATATTATTCTTGGCAATGTCAAAAAAATGTGTGCGAAAGGAAAAAATTTTAGGTCGTCATCTCAAGGTCGCCAAAGCTCGTCAAAGTTCGTCAAAGTTCAAAGAGATAAAAATATTTTTTTTTCGCGTATTTTCGAAACAAATTCCATACTCTACAAAAAAGGTCCTTAGATCGAACTATGTCAATGCAATAGTTTCTGAGATATTTGGAATTTTTGCTGAAAATTGTAATTTTGCTCGATATATTTTTTTCTTTCATTTTATTATTTTTTTCTGCTGATGGAAAATCCAATTCTTTAGAGAAAAAGTCCTTGAAAAATTACACGTTGGCTGCGTTCAGGATAATCGAATGCTACTGACCTTACTGATGCTTGGTCTACACGCTGTGTTCATCAAATGGGGTTCTTGAACGTAGTGTCTTCAGTCAAAACGCCACCTCCAACTAGACGCTGTATTCAATTATCTATAAATGTCGATAATCGCAGGTTGTTTGAACACGCCAAATTATTGATTGCTCAATACATACTTTTGCTCACAACGTTTCTTGTGATATCTTTCTATTGTGTCCTGATACTTGATCAAAACTGCTTTACACAATGGATTTAAATTATACACAACAAATATATCGCAACAACTATCCAGATGATATCGGGATATTCAAGTACGGAAGATAGGTTACGCGCACTTGAATACCAGGTCGCGTTTTTATAAACTTAGAACGATATATTATTGTGCTAATAATGTACACCTGTGTTATTATACAGGGTGATTTTTTTTAATCGCCCCAGGTTGATATCTCCGAAACCAAGCAAAATACGGAAAAACACCTCAGACAAAACTTATGGGATATCGAAGGGGAAAGGATATGGGGCAATCATATCTTTTGTAGGTGGAGGCGCTGAGCTGTGGTGAAGGTCAACTTGGTTTTTTTAAATGGAATGGTAAAGTTTTCTTCACAGAATCTGAAAGAGCATCTGATTTTGCATCAAAAACACCTGACCAGATATTTTCTAAAGTTGATGATTTATGAGATAAGAGCTGGGCAAGTTGAGTCAAAAGAGGAAGTCCAAATTACCTGAATACTGTTCTTAAGGTTTCTCGTAAATGTCCGAGATACTTTTTTATGGAAGATAAAAATTACAAGTTGGTACAAACTGATTGAACCCAGAAATGACAGTAATGACGATAACATTATTGATAAAATTTATTGACCTCAACTTATTTGACCGTGATATCTAATCTTGACAACAATTTCAAGTAGAAAAGTATCTCAGACAGTTTCGATAAAACTTAAGAACAGTATTCAACTATTCAGGTAATTTGGACTTCCTCTTTTGACTCAACTTGCCCCGCTCTTATCTCATAAACCATCAATTTTAGAAAATATCTGGTCAGGTGTTTTTGATGCAGAATCTGATGCTCTTTCAGACTCTGTGAAGAAAACTTTACCATTCCATTTAAAAAAACCAAGTTGACCTTCATCATAGCTCAGCGCCTCTACCTACAAAAGATATGATTGCACCATATCCCTTCCCCCTCGATATCCTATAAGTTTTGTCTGAGGTGTTTTCCCGTATCTTGCTTAGTTTCGGAGATATTAGCCTGGGGCGATTAAAAAAAATCACCCTGTATGCTCTGCGTTTATGATTTTTACTATAAAATCAATTTTTATTGCAAAAATCACTATTTTCAGCCGAACCTGCGATTATCTCCAAAACTATAATATTTATGCAGTACGACTTAAGGACTTTTTCTATAGAGGATTAGATTTCCTATCAAAACAAGAAATAAAAATAAAAAATTTACTAATGAACGAAAAAAATATATCGAGCAAAATTACAATTTTCAGCAAAAATTCCAAATATCTCAGAAACTATTGCATTGACATAGTTCGATCTAAGGACCTTTTTTGTAGAGTATGGAATTTGCTTTGCAAATACGTGAAAAACAAATATATTTTTATCACTTTGAACTTTGACGAACTTTGGCGACCTTGAGACGACGACCTAAAATTTTTTCCTTTCGCACAGATTTTTTTGACATTGCCAAGAATAATATTTTCGGTATTAATCAAGTCATTTCGAAAAAAGCGGATTTTCCGCCCACCCTAATATACACCCCTATTCATAGACTTTTAGTAGCCTACTAACTCTTTTTTTGGTCTGCTACTAACTTCATTTTGTATTGTGTTTGTAATTGTATTGTGTAATGAAGTTAGTAGCAGATTAAAAAAAAGTTAGTAGGCTACTAAATTTCTATGAATACGGGTGATACAGTTTCACGGTATATATATGTCACGGTTGGAGAGATTAAACAGTCCGAAATCAATTTATTTCTTCGCCAAAGTTCATATTATGTCACATCATAATCAGCTCATTTTAAAACACCTGCTGCACGAATTTGAGCACACAGTATCGAAATATACTAAAGACAAACGAAGACAAGTATGCGGGTTTTTCGGTGTAGTAATTATTATACATAATATTACAACCATTATTACATTATTGTATTTCACATTCATTTGGAAGCTTGCATACGTAACTTTCGTGCTCTAACTCTATCATTACAAGTTTACATTTCATTTCTTCTAAGCGTACAACTATAACTTGTTTTTACTTATTGCGCACTCGAAGCATGTGGACGATTTCTTGGATTTCATCAATAGGTGAAACCTCAAATTCGGACAAAGTTATGTAAGACCATTCACCAACAGAAATGAAGTTGATGATTTGGCCGATAGTATTGCATTCGAGTTGGATAACGGTATCATTCATCTTTTTCGCACGAGTATATAAAGTGCTATGAAAAACTGAATTTCTGTAAATACAACGGTCATATTTGATCCCAATATTATGCCCTGCTGTTTGTACACGATGATCGCCGATCACGGTAGCAACGTCTTCTATACTTCCTTTAAATTTCTCACTTTACCGATTCTGATGTGGTTGTCACGCGACTTTGAAATGTTCGTATTTGTAACATACGGTTTGAAATTTGTTCAACAATTCCTTTCGGCCCATTAAGGTGCCACAGTACTGGCGTGTCCTATATATATTTTGTGACGTCAGAATCGTGAAATACGAGGAATTTCGTCGACAAATTGAGCCCAAACGAGGAAACGAATACCACGGGTATTATTTTTTTATAAAAGCTTAAATTGATCTGTAGGGCGCTTACTTAGTGATTTTCAGCGTAGATTACCCAGTAATGTGTATTGCGAATAAATAAAAGTGACAGGTCGTTTATACATATCCAACATGGCGGCATCAGAATCCGGCCATTACCGACTTGTCGTATTTTCGCCGCATCCAGGAGATTAAAACGTCTATCACTCAACACAGGGAGTAAGCGCCCCGTAGGAATACACACTTGTTTCAGGAAAACTTATTTCACCTATCTGCGTCCCGTAAATAAGGCTCAATTTGTCGACGAAATTCCTCGTATTTGACGTCTCGGTATGACATATATCTATCGAAAATCTGAGAATTGACTTCCGGTACTGTGGCACCTTAACTTGTTGTTTCAATTGAAATATTCCATTTTCAAACGGAAACGCTGAAGTGGCCCATAGGGGACCACTTTGCCGAACAGAATCTACAAGATGGAGAAGACTATGCAAATTCAAAGTCATCGCAGCTTCTCCATACATGATTTGACATTCTCTTACAAACTTGGTCAAGTTGAACTCGCACAGTCTTAATTCTTCTTCCGAAATTTCGTTTCGCAAAAGAGTGTGTACGCTAGACGTTAATAAACTAAACGATTGAAGCGTACGATCATCAAGGATTCCATGTAGACATGGACAACTGTAAAATAAAAGCCAGTTTCGCCATTGCGATGCTTTCCACTTACATTTTTCTATCATTGGCCGGGGTAGTCGATGTATTTCGTGCGGAGGTTTCATCATCATTAAACGCTTATTGATGAGGGCCCTCTGATCCGGTTTCAAGTAAAAGGGATTAGTTGGTGTTGTCCACAGCTCCCATACTTGTCGTACAACCCCTAATGTTATAGCATGCATATAATCAATCGGAAATCCCCAGATACAATTAAACAATGGGAATTTGATCAAGATGGAAATTCCCTTTACTCCTCGCACGGTTTTCCCTAGACGTTTGGCTTCTCTCGCATCGCGAACGTGATGGTCATGAGATCTAAGATCTGAGTCTTCTTCCGTTAAAAGATAACGAACTGATCCATTTAGATATTTGCCGTGAATATAACACCAGCTGCAACCCATATAACCATTAAATTGTCGTCTGTTTTGCATAATCGGCCGCGCTACCGAATCTACCGATCCGCACAACGGAAACAATTTGAAATGTATCGTTTCACCAAATTGAGTTTTGATGTTTACACCTTGATTCATCAACCTCGTAGCTTCTTTCATAAAGTACACCATTTACAAATTCATGAAAGTTGCCTTAGGCTCAGATTTTGTTATCCATAATGCAGCTGAAATCAAATATTTGAAACGCATTTTGGCAGGCAACTCATTTATAAATAATTATAATGGCCAGAAACTTTTTTTGGAGCTATGAAATAATGGCGCACCATCCGTATTAAAGTTAAAAGTTAATGATTTAGTCACATCTAAATGCTTCTCACTTACAATTCTTTTGTATAGTTGACCGTCATGTACATCACGTATTTTGTCATCGCTCATATTTAATCTACGTTTTATGTTTTCTAAGTTCTGTAACAAACCATTTCGGACGTTGTCATCTTGCAATAGTGCTTTGACCTGATATTCTATATCAATAGTCACGAAATAATTTTCTGGTTGAGTCGTAAGAGAATACTGTTAGATACCACCCATATATATATATATCTCTCTATATTATAAAGATATATCGCCGCCGCCGCCGCCGTGTCAGACTTTTTGGTTACCATGGCAACCTAACCCATTTTGGTTACCATGGCAACCTAACCCATTTTGGTTACCATGGCAACCTAACCCATTTTGTTACCATGGCAACCTAACCCATTTTGGTCACCATGGCAACCTAACCCATTTTGGTTACCATGGCAACCTTATCTGACCTAACCTTACCTGACCTAACCTTACCTGACCTAACCTTACCTGACCTAACCTTACCTGACTTAACCTAACCTGACCTAACCTTACCTCACCTAACCTAACCGGACCTTTGAGGTGAGGTTAGATTAGGTCAGGTCAGGTTGGGTTAGATTGCCATGGTCAGGATATAGTGGGTTAGGTTGGGTTAGGTTGGGATGGGATGGGTTAGGTGAGGTCAGGTTAGGTTTTCGCCCCTCCCCTGTTGTCCTGGGCCTCCTCGACCACGCTCGGATCGGCCGAAGATAGCCGAAGATAGCCGAGGAGAGCCGAGGAGAGCCGAGGAGAGCCAAGAAGAGCCGAACCCGGTCCTTCCCTCGGTCCAAGGGCCTAGGAAAGGGAAAGGGGGAAGCAGAGCCAAGGCAGCCGAGGAGAGCCGAAGAGAACCGGAGAGAGCCGAGGATAGCCGAAGATAGCCGAGGATAGCCGAAGGTAGCCGGGGATAGCCGAGGATGGCCGAGGATAGCCGAAGATAGCCGAGGATAGCCGAAGATAGCCGAGGATAACCGAAGATAGCCGTGGATAGCCGAGGATAGCCGAGGAGAGCACAAAATGTCTGACACGGCGGCGGCGATATATCTTAATAATCTCTACACACGACTTCAAGAGATACGAATCCGAGGACCTGGACTACGAGAAATACTCAGTGAATGACCTGGACAACGAGAACTACGAAGCCGAAGACCTGGACACTGGAAATACTTAGCGAACGACTTGGACAACGAGGAATACGAAACGAAGGACCTGGGCAACGAGAACTACGAAGCCGAGGACCTGGACTACGAGAAATACTTAGCGAGTGACCTGGACTAAGAGATCTATGAAGCCCAGGACCTGGACTACGAGAAATACTCACTGAACGACCTGGACAACGAGAAATACGAAGCCGAGGACCTGGACTACTAGAATTGGAAGAATTGAAGAATTGAAGAATTGAGAATTGGAGCTGTGGCTCAAGTAATTAAAAATTTTCCTAAGTACTATCTGACATTTGTCTCTTATTAGTAGGGAAACCACAGAAAACCTCTAAAAGATAGTCTAACTTAATATCACAACATGGGTTTTTACAAAAATCTTCAAGAACAGGAACCAGGAACAAGAGTAGAAACTCAGGAATCCAGGATCAGTAGACAGGAATCAGGAAATAATAATCAGCAAACAGGAACAAGGCGAAGAATTCCTTGATCAATATGAAGAAAGTCCTGAATACTGGAACAGGAAGGGATTGGAGGGGTAGAAGGACTAGAGACTGAACAGAAAGTCCGATTCTGAACTCCAGGAGATCCAACTCCAAACCTCTTCGAAATAAATCATAACGACCTAAATGGGAGGACAAATGTTATTCTCTCGAAATAATAAGGTCATAAATATGAGTTTCTTTTCTAAAAACTCTTCAAAATTATAGATTCCTTTCAAATCTCTTTTAAATCAAAATTATAAATTCCTTTTTAAATATTTTCTTTCAAATGATAAATTAAACTTTTTGATATTAGATAGATTATTTCAAATATAATAAATTGATAAATTAAATTATTGTATTAAATAAATGTTATAAATATAAATTGAAACGATCTTATCTGGAAAGAAGTGGAAACTTGGGAAAATAGGTCAGGATGGGATGAATTAGGCTTCCTTCTTCTCGTCTCAGAATATCATTTCATCATTTAATACAATATCCTACTATCGGAATATCGGGAGCTGGAAAAACTTGGGTTAATGTTTGTAAACTAAAACATAACCTTTATCTAGATTTTCCGCTCGGATCTCTTTTCATTTAGACGCCATTATTATATAAGTCTATTGTAACGTCACCTAGCGTTATATTTTTGTAATATTTTCGCGGGATTCGAGATTGAAATAAACGAGGGTCTTTTAAACGACCTATAACGAACCCTTTCAATAAAACATCTATAAATAAATGAAAAATTGTTTAAACAATTGCAAAATTGTTTATAACAAAAGAAAAGAAAATAAAAGATACGAAGGGGTGAGAAATCTAAAGAAACCTCATTCGTAATCATGGAGCCGTTGAACGAGGAAGCAATTATTTCCGGTATCCTAGTTTCTGAACTAAATTGGGGTAGTTTATCGGGAATAAATAATATTCCCGATACTAAAACATGGTTCGAAAACGAATGGGCAAAAGTTAATTGTGCGAGAGGACGTGCAGTATTATTAAAAGATTCTCCGTTGAGGACCTGCATTGATTGCTATGTGGCGAGGTATGTTTAATAAATCTAAATCTCGATTTTTATGAATAATTCCTAATTCTCTTCCCTTTATTTTCTCTTTCAAAGCATCCCGAAGGAGAGGGTAAAAACGCTACTCCCTCTACATCGTTCGTTCGTAGAGCCTTTAATAACGCTGGGGAGTTTTAATACATGTCATCTTTGTCAAATTCCTCTAATGACTAAAATAGAAGACTCGTCAAACTGCGAAAAATGTGAAAAATTAAAAACAATTTTGAAACATATAGTAGAAAAGAAACTGCTGAACCACTATTAAATAAATAAATTAAAAAAAAATGATATATCCACTAAACATTGTCATTAAAATAAAAATAAATTAATTATTCTTATTAATTCTGTCTTTTATTTTTATATTTAATTTTAGTTTAAATTGTTTTATTATTATTTTTTTTTTTTTTTTTTTTTTATAGATGTTATTCGCAATATTCGTTATCCGCCATTTGCTTTTAATAATCTTCATTACCGACTTGATCTAGATTGTTTCTCTATATTAGTTCCGATTTCTTTCGAGTCATCTCGAATAGTTCCGAGTTGTTCCGAGTTTACTCCGAGTCTATGTTAGAAGTCATATGACTTCATAACCTCGCAAAAATTCATATAAACATCGTCTGCGGAAACTTCAGCGTCTAGGATCAAGACTGGTGCTGGAAGAGTCGCAAATTTCTTTCTAACTAACCAATCTTCATGTACTTCATGAAGAACTTTTAAATAAGATAAAGGAATACCGTCTTCTTCTGAACGAGCGCGTGAATTTATACGTGAAAACGACTCTTCGGGAGATAACCTCAAATAAACTATTAAATCTACTTCGAAGGCAGGAGACTCACTAACCAAAACCCTAACATTTTCTAATAAAAGATGAGCTTCAAGGTCTTCAAAATCTCCCATTCGTCTACGTGCCTCAACGAAGCAATTGCAACTATATATTGACCTTTCCATGATTTTATTGGGCAACGCGGTCTGAGTTAAGTGTCTAATTCGCATTGTCATAGCCGCGTGATGCTGAAAATGGTATGCATATTTGCTAGGATTCTTGTACATCTTTTCAAGGAGATTTTCACCAGCTACGTTCCGATATTCATCTAAAGGTTCTAATAACGTAAGAATATTCTTATCATTTAAAAATCTTTTAGTAAACGTCGTTTTACCACATCCAATATTTCCTTCAATGAGGATAGTTAAAGGTCTATAATCTCTTCGTTTAATCCCATAAGGCAGTTCCTCAGACCACCTGGAAGAATCCAATGTAAAGGTTTGATCATCCCTTAGAAGAGAGAAATTATTATTTACAGAATGATCTTCATCTATATTTAAAGAACGAAGATTCTTTATTTTATTATTGTGAGTAAGTTTATCTGAATTATAAGGAGCCAGGCGGTCTAAGTGTACTACCTTAGGTTTCGTACGAGTAGATCTTTGTATTCGATAAACTACATTATTTATTTTGTCAATTATTGAATAAGGGCCTTCCCAATTAGATTGTAATTTAGGACAACGTCCTTTTTCTCGTCTAGGTTGGAAGAGCCATACTAAATCTCCAGTTTTAAATTCAAGATCTTTAGCCCTAATATCATAATGAGCTTTTGTCCTATCTGAAACGATTTCAATTCTTCCCCTAGCAAAATCATGAATTTGTTCTAATTTATTCCTTAAATTAGATACGAAGTCTGTTTGAAGAGGATCTGGCGAAGGAATAGGTCCCTTATCTAAGTCTGAAGGTAACCGAAGATCTCTTCCCATAAGCATAGAAGCTGGAGATTGTTTAGTCGTCTCGTGAACAGCTGATCGATAAGATAGAAGAAAAAGAGGAATCCACTCATCCCAATCTCGTTGACTTTTGTCAACGAAAGAAGCTAAATAACTTAGAAGAGTTCGATTTAGCCGTTCTACCATTCCATCAGACTGAGGATGAAGGGGGGTTGTATGAGTCTTTCTGATTCCTAAAACTGTTGATATTTCTTCTATTAAAATTGATTCAAAATTACGACCTTGATCAGTATGTAATTCTAGAGGAGTCCCATATCTACAAACAAAATCTCGAACAAATACTTGAGCAACTGTCTTTGCTTCCTGATTAGGGATAGGGATGACCTCGGGCCATTTAGTAAAATAATCTGCAATAACTAAGGCATATCTATTTCCAGATCTAGAAAGAGGGAGTGGTCCGAGAACATCCATAGCCACTCTCTCGAAGGGTGCTCCGACGTTATATATTTGGAGAGGACTGCGACCTTTACCGCGTGGACCTTTTTTCGCAATGCAGACTTTACATAACCTACACCAATCATCTACATCCATTCTGCTACGAGCCCAGAAAAATCGTTCCCTAATCCGACCTAAAGTTTTATTGGAAGCGAAATGTCCACCTGACGGTGAATCATGATATTGTTTGAGGATGTCTTCTATTTTATTCTTTGGTACTAATAACTGCCATCTAATTATCTTCAAATCTGGAGATTCCCATTTTCTATATAATATTCCGTTTATTAAAAACAGAGAATCCCATTGAGTCCAATAGATTTTTAGATCTTGACTCTTAGCAGAAACATCTTGCCACTCAGGGCGTAATTCAGATTCTTTCCATGTTTTAATCTGTAATAGAACTTCATCTTCTTGTTGAGCCTTCTTCCATGGGTTCAGATCTCCTTCAAAAGTGATTGATCGGATTTTATAGGGTTCGTCTAGTTGTTTTTCTAATCTGGTGCATTGTTTACATTCGACAGGTTCTTCGCAAGGTCTTCTGGATAGAGCGTCTGCGTTTCCATGTAATAATCCAGCGCGGTGTTGAATATCAAAATCATATTGGCCCAGTCTCTCTATCCACCTAGCTACCTGTCCATCTGGAGACTTAAAAGAAAGCAACCACTTAAGAGAAGCATGATCTGTCCTAATCAAAAACTTTCTCCCATATAAATAATGATGAAAATGTATTACTGTTTTTACCACAGCTAAAAGTTCTCTACGAGTGACACAATAATTCATCTCCGTCTTACTAAGGACTCGACTGTAATAACTGACTACCCTTTCATTTCCGTCATGGATTTGAGACAAAACTCCACCTATTCCCGAAAGAGAAGCGTCTGAGTCTAAAATAAAAGGTTGTTCTACTTGGGGATAAGCAAGGATAGGAGAAGATGTTAAATAAGTCTTTAATTTGATAAAAGCTTCTTCACATTCTTGAGACCATTCAAATTGAACCTTACTCCCTGTTAGATGATGAAGAGGTTTAGCTATTGAGGCGAACCCTTTAACAAAACGACGATAATAAGTACAGAGCCCTATAAAACTTTGAACACCTTCTTTATCTACAGGACGGGGCCAATCTGATACTTTTTCTATTTTTGTAGGGTCCGTCTTCACTCCTTCTGCGGAGACTATATGTCCAAGAAAATGAACCTCTCGTTGTAATAGATGACATTTCTTCGGACTCATTTTGAGTCCTGCTTGTCTAAGACGAGAGAAGACTTCAGTAAGATTTTCTACTTGTTCTTCGAATGTTCTTCCAAAAACGATTACATCGTCCAGATATACCAGACACTTCTTTTCTGTAATTCCTTTTAGTATTGTTTCCATTGTTCTTTCAAAAGTTGCAGGAGCGTTGCATAACCCAAAAGGCATAACCTTGAATTGCCATAATCCTCCCAGGCCGGTTACAAAGGCTGTCTTTTCTTTATCGTCTTCATTCATTTCTACTTGCCAATATCCACTCTGCAAGTCTATAGTGCTGAACCATTCTGCTCCAGCTATTAAATCAAGAGTTTCTTCTATCCTCGGCAAGGGGTAAGAATCTTTTTTGGTTATGTCATTTAACCTCCTATAATCGATACAAAATCTCTTCGTTCCATCTTTCTTTGAAACAAGGACAATTGGTGAAGCCCAAGGACTTGAAGATGGTTCTATTACGTTGATGGCTAGCATTTCGTTGACCATCTTCTCTACTTCTTCTCGACCATTCAATGGAAGTCTTCGGGCAGCTTGTTTTATAGGTGCGTTATTTCCTACATCGATGGTATGAGTCGTTATGGTACTTCTTCCTTTATCGTTGCTATTTTTAGCAAAAGCATCTTGATATTCTTCAATTGATGTCTTGAATTTCTCTTTTTGAATGGGATTTAAACCAACAGATGACTTTTCTAAGAGATTTTCTAAATGAATTGGAAAAGAAATTAATTCTTCTCTGGAAAGATCTATGACTTGAATCTGAGGAAAATCTGATGTTTTATTCCTATTAGTTAAAAGGACAATCTCGTGTCGACCCGATGTTAATAAATTCCCTTCAGTTGAAATAACACAATTATGCGCTGCAAGAAAGTCAATCCCTAGGATCCCTTCATCCTCAATATCTGCTACGTAAACTTTATGTGAAGAATCGATACACCCTATCACGTTAATCTGAACTAAAACCTCTTTTAAAACCGGAGTTATTTCTCCTGTAGCAGTTCGAAGGGAAGCAGAATTTTGAGAATGGTTAATAGATTTTAAGAGATCCGAACGGACTACTGTGACCTCTGCCCCAGTGTCTATCACCCAGAGGCAGTTAATTCCGTTGACAGTCCCTCGCGCATATAAGCCTGTTTGTCTTAGGCTTCTTAATAAAAATTGTGTTAAAATAGGGCTTTCGTTGGATCGAACACTTGATGACTTTCGCCCTTCTAAATCATCAATAATTAGTTTTTTTGGTTAGAAGAACCCTGAGGTTTTTCCGAAGTTTTATGAGAATTGTCTGTATTATTTTCGCTATCTTTCCTCCAAGACATTTTCTTATCTGAAGAATTTTCGTTATTGGCTTGATTTAATTTTTCTAATGAAAAACAACGATTGGCATCATGTCCAATCTTTTGACAATATTTACATTTTAACGGGGGTCTGTCTCCGTAATTTGGTCTCCTATAATTATTATTACTATTATTTCTATTATAATTATTATTATTATATCCGTTATTATAATTATTTTGCTGCCTGGGAGTAGTTTTCTCGGAATCATTGGTTTTACTAGGAAAAGTAGGAGTTTTATTTGTTTCGATACGTCGAACTTTTCCTACTCCTAGATGGTGTTTTGTTAACGCTTCGATTTCCATACCCTTGATTACCGCTTCTTGGACGAAAGAAGGTCCTGTCAAGCTAAGAGTATGTCTCAACTCTGGGTCTGTTATAGCATTAATGAATTTATTACAAGCTAACATGTCTCTAGTAGGTTCATCACAATTGGGTAAAGCTATTCTAGCTAATCTCTCTATTTCCACTCCGAGTGAGGCAAGACCTTCTTCCTTAGCTTGTTTTTTAAGGTCTAATTGGGTTAAAGACAATTTCGATATTAGTTGATTTCCGAATCTTAATCGTAAGGCTGCACTGAGTTTGTAATAACTTTCGATATCTGAATCTGCAAGAGCTGATAGAACAGCCAAGGCAGGACCTCTCAAGCTTCCTGTAAGTTGTCCGGCCTTAGTGATAGAGGACCAAGAGTTTACTTTTGCAATGATCTGAAATTGCCGCTCATAATCAGCCCAAGGAATTGATCCGTCAAAGAAATTTACTTTAAGGTTTGACGATTTTTTCGTTGACTCAGTACAACCTTCATTACGAGTAATAATTGTATCGTTAATCTGTTTATCGCGACTACTCCCGGCGCGAGATAAATTGAGAGGAAGATTATTGGTTGTATTATCTATGTTTTGGTCACCAGCCATATAATTAGTATTTTCTACGCCTCGAGCGTCCCGAATTGTACCTCCAATTCGGTCGCTTTGAGCATTTGTACGAGTGTGCGGCGTGAAAGTCGCCGCTCCACCTGTACGAGGTCTACGTATGGTTGGGGAAGGTTCTTCTTCCCCATAGTTTTGTACAGACCGTATATTTGTGGGTTCAATTATTTCTTCGATTCTCACTGGGGATCGTCGGGGAGTTGAAGCTTGTGAGATTACGTCTTGTGGTTCAAGACGTCTCATAAGGAGGGACATGGTGGTTTGATGGGCTGCCATATTAGCTTCCCTGTCAGTTCGTTGAGCTGCTAAATTCGCCTCTCTTTCAGCTCGGCGTTCTTCTCTCTCTTCTTTCTGTGCTGATAAAATAGCTTCTCTTTCTTCTCTTTTAGCCAATAGTTCAGCTTCTCTTTCCTCTCTTTTTGCTAATAGTTCAGCTTCTCTTTCCTCTCTTTTTGCTAATAGTTCAGCTTCTCTTTCTTCTCTTTTTGCCTCTCTTTCTTCTCTTAGTCGAATCATTTCGCGTTCTTCGCGATCTTTTTGTGCTGCCAAATTAGCTTCATGTTGGGCAGTTTGAGCAGCTAGGCTTGCTTGTTGTTGTGCAGCCATAACTTGTAATAGTCGTTCCATCATATCAACCTGGGGTTGAGGTGCTGGAACTTGTTGAGGTTCGTCGATGATAGCTCGTCGACGAGAAGACATTTCTTTTTCTTTTTCAAATTCTTTTTAAATCCTTTCACAATCACGAACTCTCTTTCAAAAATTCACTTTATCGATCTCGGTAAGATCCCACTTCTGACACCCATGTAATATTTTTAATATTTGTTGTAATAATAAGTTAATATTTATGGATTCCCGAGGGAAATAAAGTGAATCAGATGAAATATAATCAATTGGGCAAAAGGTTTATGTATTCAGAAAATACAGGTCTGCTTCAGTACGAGGCTAAAGACAGACTGATTTGTTTTACAATAATACTTATTGATACGGCAACCGAAGTTCATATATTTTGAAAGATGTCTTTTATCATATAGACTACTTGATCTAGATCATATAGAAGTAATATATAGGGGTGAATTCATCAAATATAACAATATATATATATATATATATATTTATCCATATCTATATATGTATATATAGGTCCATATATACAGTATATATATATATATATATATATATATATATATATATATATATATATATATATATTAGGGTGGTCGTTAGAACGGGAAAAAACATAAATATCCCTCTACGCCCCCCAAATCGACTACAAATAAATCAAAACTCATCCTGTAATTTTTTCAGATTTTTATTTCAACGCTTGACCCTTGACCACAGAGGATGAACTTGTCCATTTGAAATACACGGGGTTTCGCGGTCCTTTCAGTTATTATTCCACTGTGGGTCTAATTATGAATATAAAAATCTGAAATTCTCACAGATTGGTCCACGAGAATGCTTCTCTGTGAAGAAAAAATGGCCACCCCCCTACCCTCTCAATTTTGTATGGTTCATCCCATGCCAATGTCATCATTTTTTGTTTTTTTTCTCCAATTTCATCGAATGTTGCTCAAAAACATTGGAAATATATGTTTCCCAATGTTTTTCGGTTTTTTCACATTTCGTATGGGATATTCCGACATTATTTTCCGAAAGTTTTTTTTTTTTATGTTTTTAGAATTCCATCGAATGTTTTCCAAAAACATTAAAAATATGTTTCCCGATGTTTCTCGGTTTTCCCACATTTTGTACGGAAGTGGTTTTCGATGTGTTTTTGCAGCATTTTCGTTTTTTTTTTTTTTTTTTTTTTTTTTATTTAGCAAATTTTTTTGTTAACGTCATCCATGTAATTTTTGAATGAAGTCAACTCTTTTATTATAGATTTTTTTCGCAAAAGAAATCAACAAGGAGTTACAAAGTCAACTTTCGCATTATAATCGATTATTCCCTTTACCTCAAGTCCGTATGATATTGGATAATGTCGGAATATCCCGTACGAAATGTGAAAAAACCGAAAAACATCGGAAAACATATATTTCCAATGTTTTTGAGCAACATTCCATGAAATTAGAGAAAAAAAAAAAATCACCCCATTGGCATGGGAGGAACCATATAAAATTTTGAGGGCAGGGGGGTGGCGATTTTTTTCCACAGAGCAGCATTTCCGTAGACCAATCTGTGAGAATTTCAGATTTTTATGTCCATAATTAGACCCACAGTGAAATAATGACTGAAAAGATCACGAAACCCCGTGTATTTTAAATGGAGAAGTTTATCCTCTGTGGTCAAGGGTCAAGCGTTGAAATAAAAATCTAAAAAAATTACAGGATGAGTTTTGATTTATTTGGAGTCGATTTGGGGGGCGTAGCGGAATTTTTTTTTCTAACGACCACCCTAATATATATATATATATATATATATATATATATATATATATATATATATATGACTTTTTGACTGTGACAAAAAAAAACGACATCTTCTTTTCGTTCGGGCCCTTTCAGAAGTAGTTAATGCTTAATATAAGAAAAATTGTCCCCAAAGCTTAGCTATGTAGCTCAAACACAGAAAGTAAGTAAGTATTATTGCGTAAGTATTTAAAATTATCAATTTCATTTAATATTAATATGTCTGAAATTCATTGACTGCATAAGTTATTTCTCAGTTAGATGCAAAATCATACTGGTGAAATGGAGGACCTTATTGAAAATGGTATGTTATATGATCTTCAACGATTATTTTTTTTCACGCATTCACATATAATTATCCCTCTATATAATAAAAAAATCTAGACGAAAAACAGACGAGCGCGATGAGTCGCATAATGCTGTCGGGTTGCATGCCATCAGGCGTTTCACGCTGTTTTTTGTTTGTCTGTTGTTTTTACGGCGAATGACAGTTGTTCACTGTGAGCAATTGACAGATCAAATAAAAATATTATTTTATCGGTTATTCACTGTGAGTAATTGCCAAATCGTAAGAAAAATATTATTTGTCTACAAAAAAAAAATGGAGAAAAAGGTAGTGCAGATGAAACCAGATGGGAATTGTCTTTTTCGCGCCCTGTCGTATTGCCTCTCAAAACATCAGGATAGGCATCAGGAGATAAGATTGACCATCGTTACATTCATACTGCAACATTGGGATAGTTATGGAGATTACATCATTGGTGACGAGTCACATGGCGTTTCCATAAGGTCAGCAGAAGAGTATGGAGTACATATGGGTAAGAATGGCGTTTACGCCGGTGAAGTAGAGTTGACTGCAGCTGCATCGATATTCAAGGTAAATTTCAAAGTTTACATAAATAATAATACTTATCATTGTATAAATTATGATAGTCAGCTAGGAAGGTCACATGACTTTGCACTGTTGTATACCGGTAACGGAGATAGTGGGCATTATGATGTTTTTGAAAAGTTTAACGAAGAAAGGATAGAAAAAAGGAAGAGAAAATTGCCAACCATAAGAAGCGTCGAAGAAGTGTGTTTTCCTTTCATATCAAAAGGCAACATAATAAAGAAAACCGAAGAAGAGAGAAAAATTATAAAGAACAACCGGGAGGCACACACCGACATCAAAGAGGTACGGTTAGATTCGAAAACTTCAGGAAGAAACGAGTGTGGCACATCTGAAACAGACGAGTCATCGGTGGTTAAAAAAGGGCGACCGAAGAAAATGAATGAAGAAGAAAAGAGAATTAGAAGGAATCAAAGACAACGTGACCTTCGTAAAGTAAAAAAGATGGGTACAGATCGAGGTACAGATGCTGGAAAAGTAGAAGAAGTACAAGTAAATCTATTACTAAATGACAAATTAGAAATAAATAGTGAAATTAGTATACTAGCTACTGACAAGGAGTTACGAGACGTGGATCAACTGAAAGTCTTGGGAGGAAATAGAAAAGAAACAGAATGTTCGAAAAATCAGCACGAGCACAGCAATGCAAAAAAGATGCGGTTTAGTTCAGAAGAATTGGAAGACATGAAACATGTGGATGATTGCAAGATAGAAAAGGTAAAAATTATCAGCGCGGTAGAAAAAATGGCAGAACAGAATACAGATGAGAAGACCATTTTAATTTTGAATGAAGATCCGGAAAAACTCACAGACAGTGTAAAAAAAATGGAACAACAGAATATATATAAGAGAACGCGGAAGCCAATGACGTTAAAATACCATGGGGATATAAGGAATGATATATATAAAAGAGTTGAGCCATTAGATATCGGTGAAATGAAGATAGCATGCTGCGATTGCAAGGCGGTTTCATTTGAAAAAGAACCAGGTAGAGCCAAAAATAATTGTTGCCATGGAGGGAAAATAAGACTTCCACCGATATCGCAATACCCATCCGAGCTGGAAATCATGAGAGAGGGTAATGACGAAGTTTCCAAACATTTCAGACAAATGATACGGTCATATAACGATGCATTTGCTTTTGCATCCTTCAATTGCACTACGGTCGATTTAGGAAATCATGGAAATTATGTAATGAAAATACTTGGAGATGTCAGCTATAAAGTTTCAACCAGTTTAGAAAATGATAGCAACAGTACAGCAAGATATGGACAGATATACATCTATGATGAACAAGCTCAACTTGAATTGCGCAGGAATGATTTGAGAAGAGTTGATGTATTGACCAAAATTGGACAGATAATCAATAAAATAAATCCGTATGCGACAAATTTCAAGACACTTCATCAGCGATATATCGAAGGAGAACATCAGGTTGTATTGAGATTTATTTCATTAGGTAATGATGATAAACGAAGATATAATACACCGTCGTGTGGAGAAGTTGCTGCAATCATTGTTTCGAAAGATGGGTCCATTTCATCAGATGTTGAAGTAGAAATTTCTCCAAAGCAAGACAAAACGATTGGTTATATACCAAAGTCATCGCATCATGTAGATCCGATGACATTTCCATTGTTATTTCCAAGAGGTGATTTAGGATGGAGCTACAACATGAAACACATTCTTACAAAAAAAACTATCTCACCTGTACAATATTACGGATATCGTTTGGCATTACGTCCGTGCGAACCTCCAAACCCATTGCTACGGAGTGGGAGATTGACACAGCACTATGTAATCCACGCATACTTGACAGTTGAATCACAGCGTTTACTCTATTTAAGAAATAATCAGAAGCAATTACGTGTTGAATGCTACAGAGGCATAACAGATCACATAGAAAATAGCATCGCAAATACATCTAATATGACTCGTGTTGGTAATTCGATGATTCTACCGTCAACATTTTCGGGGAGTATGCGCAACATGCAACAGCATTATCAGGATTCAATCGCAATAACAAGAAAGATCGGTCGTCCAGATCTATTCGTCACAATAACCTGCAATCCGAAGTGGAAGGAGATAAAAAGAGTGTTGCAAGACTTTCCTCCGGGGACAACTGCCATGGATATTCCAACCATAACTTGTCGGATATTTAATATTCGATTACAGCGTTTAATAACTGAAATTTACAGTGGTTCAGTATTTGGAAAAATTGAAGGCTATGTTTATACAATAGAATTCCAGAAGCGGGGGCTACCACATGCTCACATACTGTTTATTCTAAGTAACCAAGATAAGCTTCTCAGTCCAGAGGCAATAGATAGATTTATATCTGCGGAAATTCCAGATAAAGAAAATTGTCCATCGCTTTATCGAACTGTCATGACCCATATGCTACATGGGCCACATACAAAAAAAGTTCCATGCTGGAATCCGGAAACAAAGGTGTGTACAAAAAAATTTCCAAAAATATTTACGCAAGAAACAAACATGATAAGTGGAGGTAAGCCCATGTATCGCAGAAGGAACAACGTTAGCGAAATGCATTACTACCAAAATAGAGTGAACGGAAGGCTGATCAGAGTTGACAACAGTATGGTAGTGCCATACAATCCATACATAAGCGTAAAATATGATTGTCACATTAATGTGGAATATTGCGCGTCGATAATGGGAGTGAAATACATTTGGAAATATATTCACAAAGGACACGATCGTGTACGAGTAACGATAGACAGAGTAAACGCAAGTAGAGAAGAAAGCCAAGTGATTGACGAAATACAGGATTATATCGACACACGTTATGTTTCGCCAGCGGAAGCAGCTTGGAGATTATCAGAGATACCAATGCATGGGAGAAGTCACGCGGTGATACGTTTACCAGTTCATTTGCCGGGACAGCAGTACGCTACTTTCGAGGAAGGAAATGAAGTCGAGGCAGTTTCAAATGATAAAAAGTGGAAAACTCATTTAACAGCATGGCTTGAGTTGAACATAATAGATGAAACAGCTAGAAGTTTGTCATATCCAGACACACCGGATCACTTCACATTCAATGAAAACACAAAGTCATGGAGAAGACGCAAAATTTCATGCAAAGTGGTTAGCAGAATAACAAACGTATCACCACGAGATTCAGAGAGATTCCACTTAAAACTTATTCTAGGTCGGGCGAAAAATGCGAAGTGTTTCGAAGACTTGAGGACCTTTGATGGTATAGTTTATGATACATTTAGAGATACTGCTATAGCAATGGGATTGACTGAAACGAACGATGAAGCATACAAAATATTTGATGAAGCTGTATCAATACTTATGCCCAATCGATTGAGACACTTTTTCGTGTGGTATTTAATAGGAGAAATGCCCTCAAATGCAATAGATATTTGGTACAGATATAAGAAGGATCTGGGCGAAGACTTCCATGACCTACCAGAAGCCAGAGCTCTATATGAAATAGACCGGCTTCTTCGTGCTGAAAGCAGAACCTGTGAAGAGTTTGGCCTTCCAATACCAGACAGAGTGATAGACGAAGACCACGACGATGAAAATATAGAAAGTGCTGAGACATTTGCAATTAAAGGTAACGAGATGACTGAGAGATTCAATGAAGATCAGCAAATAGTTTTCAACAAAATAATGAGCGTAATCACGACAGAAAATCATGGAAATAGCAAATGTTTCTTCATAGACGGTCCGGGAGGAACCGGTAAAACATTTGTTTACACCGCGCTATATTATGTTCTTAAATCAATTGGAAAAACAGTAGCCTGTGTAGCGTGGACAGGTATAGCAGCTATCCTTCTTCCTGGTGGAACAACTGCTCACAAAACATTCAATCTGCCACTAACTTTACCAGAAACGGGAACAATTTTCACAAATCCTTTATTGAAGAAAAAATTGACTGCAATTGATGTATTTATTTGGGACGAATGTTCAATGATCCCGAAGCGTGCTCTCGAATTAATCGACAAAACATTGCAAGATATTATGCGATGTGCAGTACCGTTTGGTGGAAAAACAATAATACTTGGCGGAGACTTTAGGCAAGTTTTGCCAATTGTAAAACGGGGAGGAAAAAGACAAATACTAGAAGAGACAATTAAATACTCAGTTCTGTGGAATATATTTATTAAACTCAAATTGTATAAAAACATGCGAGCAACAGAGGATGCAATTTCATTTTCAAAATGGCTTCTCGACATAGGTAATGGCGAAATTCAATATCATTCGCCGGACGAGAAGATGAAGAGTAAAGACCTTATTGGAGACTTATATCCACAGAATATTACGAGTCACGAATTAACAAACAGAGCAATTCTAGCACCAAAAAATGTAGAAGTAAATAAGCTGAATACAGAAATTCTACATAGAATGGAAGGCGAACTACTCGAGTCGCGGAGCATTGATTACGCCACACTGCAAGGAATAGACACGGCTGATGCAACGCTTGACGAAGAGGCCACTTTACGATACCCAATAGAATATCTCAACAGCTTAACACCTTCAGGTTTACCACCACACGATTTACAATTGAAAGTTGGCGCTATTGTAATGTCATTAAGAAATTTGTCAATATCTGATGGCATATGTAACGGAACAAGGTTGGTTGTTCGTGCACTTCATTCACGGATACTTATAGCTGAACTACTAACTGGAGACAAAAGGGGGCAAATTGTGGAGTTACCACGTATAAAATTAGACACACGAAATGACACGGACATGCCATTTGTACTCTACAGAAGACAATTCCCGGTACGGTTAGCGTTCGCTATGACTATAAACAAAGCACAAGGACAAAGCTTTGATTTTGTTGGTCTTTACATAGATAGACCACTTTTTGGGCATGGACAACTTTATGTTGCACTGTCAAGATGTAGGTCCAGAAACGGAATAAAAATTCAAACGAAAAGCGATAAAGAGATATACAATATTGTATACAAAGAGATACTTGCGCAAGAAGAATAACGGAAAGTAAAGGCTGAATGACAAACGCAACAGTAAATAAACGAAACACTGATAATATAATAATAATAATAATTAATAATAATAATAATTAATAATAATAATAATTAATAATAATAATTATTAATTAATAATAATAATGATAATGATAATGATAATGATAATAATAATAACATAATAATAATAATAACATGCAAATTATTAAATCAAAAATTCGTGAATGAGAATGTATTATCGGTAGATAAAAATACCTTCGATTTAGTTTGCATCGAAACTTAGGTACAATATATGAACATACTAATATACGCGCAGTAATAAAAAAATGTAATGTATATTCTTAGAATTTAAATGTTGACATGGAATTTTTATTGACCCAACCTCCCTTTTGATGAGATTTGGTAAGATTTTGTAGGACCTATCCCCCCATCTTGTGCTCATGTGATTTGCAACAAAAGCAGTAATATCAACCAAGGAAGAAAGGCTCTGAGAGACAGCAGCGAATTAGTAATTCAGTTCTTCCGCAGAAAATTCGAAAACACGTAAGTGCAGCGTCGTTCGAACAGGTAGGTGCAAATTCATAAAAAAAAACATAGCAAAGCCCGAGCTCATACTAAGGCCGGCACTGCATAAAGTATAATTTGAGAGAAACGAAGCATAGCATAATATATTGATACATCGAATTTCAGATAGAAGAAGGAATCAATGCCGTGGCTAGGATCGAACAACTGTAAACAGTCATTCAGTCAGATGGAGCCAACTAAGACAGACGTGAGTGTTTATGCCGAATGACGCAGAATCAAATAGAATAATGGATACGCTAAATTGAATTACTTATCAACATAATAACATAACTTAATTCGTAACCATCTTTTACAGATATCGAAGAACAAGGCTATAGCAACAGACGGCAACAAATATGTGTCTCTCATCAATGAAGTTCATGATCTGCGTCAAAAGCAGTTGCTCAAGGCAGTTCTAAAAAATAAATAGTGAATTAAATAAAAAATTCAGGAATCTGTTCATGAAAGTTATGTCTACACCATACTAAAATTTCTGGCGATCCTAAGATGTTACTAAAAACTCGAGAACTATTTTACAGATCTTAGACAGTATGGACAGGTCAACAATTGTGCGAAGTTGCTGAAACGAGACACGCAGCGCATCCTGAACATTTTTAAACGAAAGGTCGTCATCACCCCGAAACTACGAGCTGAAATACTTGACAGCATATAGAACATCCACTGGCAACTAGGGGCTGGTGAATCGACAACAAAAGCAACAACATCAGCCGCGGATGAGTGGATCTGATGGACAGCAGCGAAGTGGTAGTCGAGTTTTTCCGCATGAAATTCTTCGCGTCGTCTGATTCATACTAATGCCACCACTGAATATAATATAATTGAAAATATAAATATAAAGCATAGTGTGATATATCAATACAGTAGAACCTCGTTTATCCGAGGTAATGTGGGGAGGAGGTACCTCGGATGAGCGAAAACTCGGATAACACAAAAGAAGTGAAGAATTCGAAAATTTCAATCATTTTTCGTGTATTTGAACCGGTAGAATGAAATTTAATCACTAAAGTATTTACATATGTATAAGCACCATAGTAGCGATCGCAAAATACTTCACGCGTACAGCATAGGCATAGCGGCTCCATCCGTTTTATTCGAGTTTTTCCGTATTATCCGAGCATACACCTCGATTAATGCGGAGTGCTCGGATCAGTCCGTTGCCTCGGATAACGCGGAGTCTCGGTTGATCGAAGGCCGGATAAACGAGGTTCTACTGTACGTCGATTTTCCAGATAACAAATGAATCAATGCCATGACTACGATGAAACAACTATAAACAGTTATTCAGTAAAATGGCCGAGACAAAGAAAGACGTGAGTATTCATGTCAAATGATGAAAGATAACATAAAATACAGGCTGCGATAAATTTAATTCATATCAATTTTAAACAGGTAGCAGAGTTCGTAGAGAAAAAGGAAGTAGAGCAGTCAGAAAAATTGGCTGATGAAGTTGGAGAAAAAATTGAAGGTGAATAGTATTTATTAACTTTTTAAAATTTCTGCTCCGAGCTAAAATGTCTACAAACGCGTTAAAAAAAGGACCAGAATTTTTAGTATCCCAGCTCAATTATAAGTGACTCCGTAATGATGTCGAATCTTACCACTTGAATAACATACGAGTTTTGGCCGTTCGTGGGTAATATTCATTTAATTGCAATATTTTGCACTAAATAATTAAAAATTTCGCACATTTCTGACATACATAGTAGTAAAAAAAGATGAACCACGAAGTGACAAAAATCGTATGTTATTCAAATGGTAAAATGAGACAGCTTTGTGGAAGTATACTTAGAATGTCATTGAATTAATGAACTTAGGAATTGAATTTAATATGATAAATTAATTTCACAGATGATCAGCTGGATGACCAATTGATGGCAGCGGCGGTTGAGGTAGAGCGGGAGGAAGCAGCCCGGGAAGAAAGAATTTGGTAAGAAAATATAGAATATGCGTTAATTTTAGATTTGTATGTAACATTAATATAACTATACCTGCTATTCTATGAAAAAGAATTTGTAAAATATATTTTTGAAGGTGTTTACCGACCAAATTTACTAGAAAAAATGAAATTTACCTGGCTTGATAGCGCAGAATTGAACAAATTGAATTAAGCTCAACGCGCACTGTGCCAAAGCGAAGCGAAACGAAGTTTTCAAGAACATGCTTTCTTAGGAGTGTGCGTGCATACTTCCATAAAAAAACATTATTATGATAAAAGCATGTTCTTGAAAACTTCGGTTCGCTTCGCTTCGGCACAGTGCGCGTTGAGCTTTTAGGGTTTAATTAATTAGGTTGAATAATTTAATTAAATCAAATCAATTCTATTTTACAGTGCAAGGGCTATAACAAAATGATGAAGATTTCGGCGTCGGCGACAAATATTATCAAAATTATATGTGTATATGTAATAAAATAAAGAATCAAAAAATTGTAAAATGTCAATGTAGTCAATATGTAGATGTAAAGTTTATCTGTTCGATTCAAGTTATTTTTAAGGCTACCGTAAAAATGAAAATCAATTCATAAATATGTATAAATGTTAGTATTCTGACCGGTATCAAATTAGCATCACAGCGTTATGCCTCCTTCTATCATTCATGGTTACATATAGAAAGAAATAGACAGAAGAGTCATCAGGGAACTTAATACTGGTGAGAATCAAACACGCTTGGTATACAAATTGATGACTGCATATCGTGCGGGTGCATTCGGAAGTAGATTACCAGTGGTGGTGAGCGTGACGTCACACGGTTGACTGCTGCGCTCCATTCACGGTGATTCGTTTTCACTTTCGAGTTTAAGCCGCTATTTTTATTTCATTGCAATTCCTCACTTCACAAACCACAGTAGTCGCAGTATGCTACCTTACGATTTCAATGACGTCATTGACAGGCTGCACGAGTAGATTGACGCATGCGTGTACCTTCAGTATACTTCGGAGCAATAATTTTGTAATAACTGTTGAACAAGACATCGAATATATTGAATTGCAATAGCAATTGCTGACCATAATTTTTTACAAAATTTTCAGCCATTGATGAATCTTCTATTGTTACTTGTCTCATAGATCATCGCCTCGCCTATTTTCCACTAGCCCAACCGATTTTTACTGGTGGCCACCTCGACGCACGCTGCTACGAGTGTTCAGACATTGGTAAGTCTCCCGGTATGTGACAAAGTGAGGCGCGAAGCGCCGAACAGCGAGGCGCGCAGCGCCGAGTGCCCGAGGCGCGTAGCGCCGAGGCCTCGGAAGCGAGCGAAGCGAGCGACGAGGCGGGGTTGGCGCGCGAAGCGCGCAGGGGCGGAGCCCCTAGTAAATAATAACATAAATTCGTCTGTACATTTTCATTTGAAGAAGAAGAGGAACAACTTCTGGCGCAACATCCAGAACAACAACGGCAACAGCAGCAGCAGCAAGCGCCGCTGCAACAGCAGCAGCAGCAAGCGCCGCTGCAACAGCAGCAGCAGCAAGCGCCGCAGCAGGAGCCGCAGCAGCAGCCTGCAAATGGTATGGATACCAACGTTGTACATTTTTATTGATACAAATTAAATCAGTTTCAATTCGTATGGTTGATTTATAATCTTAATCCAGAAGAGGACAGAAGAGGTGGCGACGGAGGGCCTATTATAGGCAAGCCAATTTAGTCAATATGTTATATGCAATGGCCAATCCATATAATGGCCGGGGCCGGGGCCGCGGCCGCGGCATGGCTAACCCCCCCGGCGGGCAATAGTTTAGTTAATGTTCTTATGTTATGTTAATTAGTTTATGTTATGGTTATATTATGTTAAATTTAATAAAATATATTCTATAATTTCATTTAAATTGTGTTGATATTATCTTGAACGAAATAAATTTCAATATATATCATAACTGTGTGACCATTGATAGTACTTTCTTTCTATTACCAACAAAGTTATGTTTTATACATTGCATTAATTATTTATCGCAGATACATTACATACTCCATCATCCAAATCATTCCCAATAAATTCCAATTTTTTTGAAATTTGTTCACGTAAATTTATTTATTACAGAAGTCCAAATCTCCAAAACATCTGATCTGAATCATTCAAATAACAGTTGCTATAATTCTCATCATCGTCATTGATATACATATATTAGTATTTTCGGACTTTTCCCTACCTACCTTAATCTCGGTGAATATGTGAAAAATAATTAAACTAATGTAGGACTATTACTTTGCGCGAGACTCTTTCGAGTCTCTTGATTATAACCCGTAACACGAATTGATAGGTTGATATTTAATTCTTTTGTAAATTACGGTAGATACGTCGACGCGGTTTTTTTTATGTGGGTTCCCCTTTAGGTTCATGGTTGTTTTTAAATTATAGCTAATCCTGTAAATGTGTTTATTTTAAAATTTCTTTCCAGACCACATTTTTAATTTCTTCTGAATTTTTTGAATTGTTTTGTATGTATATTTTATTTGAATTACCAATACCAACTAATTGAATTGCCAATACCATACTAATTGAAATGCCAATACTATAGGGAATTGTCTACGATATAATACGAACGTTCTCCTGTATCCAGAACAATTCTCGGAACAAACACAATATTTCCAATATTATCTCCTGTAATAATCCTGTAAAGACAGGCCCTTAACTTATGTGGAAGTACTTATGGAATAGTTACCGAACATTTCGAAGTCTACCTTTAGAGCTTCGAATTAAGAAGTGTAACGGTAGATTTGTGCAATTCAAATTATTGACCGTTAATCTTCAGCGTGGATAGAATTATTTATTTAATAGTAGGGGACATCCCAAGGTTATGTGGAAAATTAATACGAATAATACGAATACATAATGGATTTTATAAATGATGTACAATGATCAATATTAATCTATTATCAATTCGTTATTTTTTATGTGGAAGGAATGTTTATCGTTGTACCAATTCTTGAACTACATGGTGATGGAATTGTTCAAAAGGGCTTGATTACTCGACCAAAATTTTTCACAGGAATGCTGCAAAGGAAATCGAATTGAGACAAAAAGTAGGAAGTCATATTAAAAATGCAAAAAACAAATTCAGTTTGAATTCGAAGTTTTTCGTGATGTTGGCGCGTCTTTTTTTATCTAGTGGTATCCTTAGGTCCTATGATTCGGTCTTCGAAATGCTCGGTAACTATTCCATAAATAGTTCTTTCTATGCCGAAGGTTAAGAGCTTATCGTTGGATTACGTAATCCCGAAGGGTAGGTAGGACAGTTGGTAGGGAAAAATCTGTAAATAACAATGTATATATATATAACGATAATAAGAATTATTGCAACAGTTATCGTTTCCACACCACTTTGCAGTAGATAACTCGGCGCGTTTTTTTTAAAGTGGTTTCCTCAAAAAGCCTAATCCACTATACCCTGAAGTTAAAAGGAAGCCGGACGATGATCGCACTATAGCTCGACTATAGCGAGTAAAAACTCAGGTACACAACGCGAGCGCGTGTTGGTTGAACTATAGTGCAGTCATCGTTCGGTTTCCTTTTAACTTCCACGGTATATTTTAATAGATATATAAGTACAATTGACAAATGAAAAGAAATAAAGCATTTATAATTATAATAAAATTTAAATTTCGCAGAACATTATTATTATTGTTATTAATATTATTGCTTTATCTAACGATTTCCTCCAGGATCCTTTTGGTTTATATGGAGAGCTGTCTTGAACTGCAGTTTTGACGCCCTGACAAATGGAAAATAACTCGTTCGCTCCTCCGCTCTGTAGTTCTCGTAGTCCGTAGTCCCTTTATATATTAGTCTACTATATATATTATGGCGCAAAGCATCCATATTTTATGGCGCAAAGCATCCATATTTTATGGCGCAGAGCTGTCTTGAACTGCAGTTTTGACGCCCTGACAAATGGAAAATAACTCGTTCGCTCCTCCGCTCTGTAGTTCTCGTAGTCCGTAGTCCCTTTATATATTAGTCTACTATATATATTATGGCGCAAAGCATCCATATTTTATGGCGCAAAGCATCCATATTTTATGGCGCAAAGCATCCATATGTTATAGCGCACAGCAGCTATATATCATTGCGCAAAGCAGCAGTGTTTTGTTATACTTTTTTACGAATGAAAAATAATTAACCTAATGTAGGTTTATTACTTTGCGCGAGACTCTTTCGAGTCTCTTGATTGTAACATGTAACATGAATTGATAGGGTGATATTCAATTTTTTTGTAAATTACGGTAGATACGCCAACGCGTTTTTATTTTTTTTTTTTTTTTTTCCTGTGGGTTCCCCTTTAGGTTCATGGTTGTTGTTAAATTATAGCTAATCCTGTAAATATGTTTACTTTAAAATTTCTTTCCAGACTACATTTTTAATTTCTTCTGAATTTTTTGAATTGTTTTGTATGTATATTTGATTTGAATTCCGACATCTAGAAAGAGCTACATATAATTGACCGTGACTAAATAAATCTCTACCAAAATATAATCCTACTTTATCGAAACTCTGTCCTTGAGATTTATTGATTGTAATCGCAAATGCCAATACTATATGGAATTGTCTACGATATAATACGAATGGTAAGCTCGAATGCTCCCCTATATCCAGCACAATTCTCGGAATAAGCACAATATTTCCAACATTATCTCCTGTGATAATTTTTGCTTCAATATTAAATTTAAACAGTCTGAGTATTTTTAGTCTTGTTCCATTGCATAAACCATCATTGATACTTAAATTTCTTATGAGCATTACTATAGCACCGGTTTTCAATAATAATTTATGTACTGGTAAACCGAGAAATTTCAAAGAATTCAAATATTCGACGGGATAATTTAAATTCGCATCAGTTTCAGTCTGGTCCACTCCTTTATATTTTGCTCTATCAATACTGAAATAAGTTTTCTCAAAGGTTTTAATCTTTTTTAATATTTTATCATTTAATTTGTAAATGTCCTGATTATGACTTGCTAAAATTGTATGATTAGATAAATCTTCCATATTGTCGTTCACGGTACCGTAAATTTTTTCGCAAATGTCATCAGTTTTCCATTCTTCGGGGATTTTAAATGAGTCTATCACTCCTTCTCCGATGTTTAATAAGAATTAAGAAAATTTCATGTTGTTATTTCTCATATTGTTTTTTAATGTTAAAATTTTGAAATCTTTCCATATGTTTGAATATTTAATTGTCTCTCGAATAATACTTAATCGCGAGCCATTTTTTATGACCGGTAAAATTTGACGAAAATCGCCACCTAAAATGATTAATTTACCTGCGAATGGAAGATTATAAATATTGCAGCAATCTTTTAATGTTTTATCAATAATTTCTAATGCTTTTTTGGGGATCATTGACGCTTTATCCCATATAATGATATCACATTCCCTCAATTTTTTTTTATCAGAATCTAACTTTAAAAACGAAGTTTCGATGTTTGATAAGTCTAAAGGTAGTCTAAATGTTCGATGACTTGTCATGCCACCTGGTAATAATACAGAAGCTATCCCAGTCCATGCCATAGATACAACTTTTTTACCTTGACTGATATAATAATGAATCAACGTTTTGTATAAAAACGTCTTTCCGGTACCTCCGGGACCATCAATAAATATCAGACCATTTTTATTAGTATTCGTTACATAATCAAATATATATTTTTGATCTTCATTACATTTCCTAATCATTTCTTCAAATAATTTTTCATTATTCATCATTAATATTTGTTTTTCTTCGAAATTTTCATTATCTATTATAGGTTCTGGAAGTTGAAAATCCGAGCATGTCATATTTTCTGAATTTAAAATATTATTTATTTCTTTCAAAGCTCTGCCTTCGTTATTGTCTTTAAAATCTTCGCTAAAATATTTTTTATACTTATTTCAAATTTCTTTGGCAAATAACACATTGTCCGAAATAAGAAACCACGCGAAGAATTTACGTAATTGTTTTGGGTTTCCAACATTGCACACTTCTTCAAAAATTTCAAAAATGTGTTCATCACTTTCAACCAATCCCATCGCGATTGCCGTTTCTTTATAAGACAGATAAATATTATTTTCACGTTCTTTTAAATCGTTGAAAGACATGGCTCCTTTTTTTCTATTTAAAATTAATTTTAAATGAAAACGTTCCGAATCTTTAGGGCTGACGCTGTTGATACGTCGTACCACTTTTGAAAATTGTTTACGTTTTATCCGTTTCTTTTCGGAAAGATCAAACAGATAACTTTTCGGTATGTTAATGTATAGTATATTTTTTGCAATTTGGTCTCGTTGATTTAATTTAAACCAAGCTGTTAAGGTGGTTTCATGATTTTTCAATGCAATTTCTACTTTATCTTCCTCAAAAATTATTCTTTGTTGGTTCTCGGTATGAACTGCTAAACGAATAATGGTATGAGATCTAGCAGAGAGGGGTAATTCTTCTATTCGCCAGGCAGATTCCATTGGACTTAAATACCGACTATCAATATATTCAGAAATTTCGTCATAAGTTTCATTATCTTTATCAACCTCTGTTTGCTGACCTTTCTTTAATTTGACGTATGCCCTATCATGTCCTTTATGTAGGTATTGATAAATGTATTTTATGCTCATAACCGAAGCACAATATTCTACATTTATATGACACTCATATTTTCTCAATAATTCAGGATTATAAGGTACTACCATCGAATTGTCTACGTTAATAAATTCACCGTTGATTTTCTTATTGTACACATATGAAGGATTCTTTCTCAAGTGGGCCACCCATTTTCGTCGTGGTCTCGAATTAATTTCGTTACTTCCTCCAATGATTACCCTCCTTTTCAGGAGTTTTGCTGAATTTTTGCAGATTTTTAGCACTGGCAGGAGCGTAGATATATGAAATACCTGGATAATCTATTTATTTTACGTATTTATAAATTACTGATAATGAAAGAAAAATCAAAATACATGAAAGTTATGTTTTTTCATCAGCTTTCCAGTAAAAATATTTTCAATTTTAATAGAATGACAGTTAGGGCTAAAAATGCCAAAAAAACCCAGAAAAAATGCGAAAAAAGGTGGTTTCAAGTTTTCGGGCCGCTTTGATTTTGATGAAAAAATTCGAGAAAGACTCTCTCATTGCTCAGAGTTTACTGTGTAAATCTTATTATGGGACCGCGATCCTTCCTAAAGCGTTCCAAGTTATCATACGAACAAAAACAATCATTGGGCTATCTTCAGATGTTTTTTTCTTAGGAAGGAGTGGCGGTCCCATAATAAAATTTACACAGTAAACTCTGAGCAATGAGAGACTCTTTCTCGAATTTTTTCATCAAAATCAAAGCGGCCCGAAAACTTGAAACCACCTTTTTTCGCATTTTTTCTGGGTTTTTTGGCATTTTTAGCCCTAACTGTCATTCTATTAAAATTGAAAATACTTTTACTGGAAAGCTGATGAAAAAACATAACTTTCATGTATTTTGATTTTTCTTTCATTATCAGTAATTTATAAATACGTAGAATAAACAGATTATCCAGATATTTCGTATATCTCAGTGCTAAAAATCTGCAAAAATTCAGCAAAACTCCTAAAAAGTAGGGTAATCATTGGAGGAAATAATCAAATTAATTCGAGACCACGACGAAAATGGGTGGCCCACTTGAGAAAGAATCCATCATATCCTTTATCGCGATTATCGGTACGTCTATAGATTGGAAAACCATTATCTTTAAACGCAGTATGCTCACAGAATGCTTTTGGAAAATTTTTGGTACAAATGTTTTTGTTGGAATCATAGCATACTGAATAAGATGTATGTGGACCATGCAACATATGTTTGATTACTAAATTTTGTAAATGGATATCATTCGAAGGAATTTCAGCACTGATAAATTTATCTACTGCTTCCGGATTCGACAATTTGTTAGCGTAGTCCAAGACACATAAAATATGAGAATGGGGTAAACCGCGTTCTTGAAATTCAATGGTATAAACAAATGCTAATATCTTTCCAAACATTTTTCCACTAATAATATCAGACATGATATATTTAAGTTTACAATAGAATAGCCTTACGATTAGCGTTGGAATATCGTTGCAAGTTGTTCCAGGTGGAAAATTATTTAGTATCCTTCTAATTTCTGGCCAATTCGGATTGCAAGTAACAGTTATGAACAAATCAGGTCTACCGATATCCCTACAAATAGCAACTGCATCTTGATATAATTGATACATGTGTCGCGGACTACCTATATACGAAGATGGTAATACAAACATATTTCCTAACCTTTCTTTGTTCTCGAAATTACCTGATCTATTCATAGCACTTCCGGCAACGTGGTCCACTAATCCCTGATAACACTCTATTTGTAATTGTTTTTGATTGTACCTGATATAATTCAATCTATTATTTTCGATTATTATATAAGCTTGAACTATATACTGTTGTGTTAGTCTTCCACAATACAGAATAGGATTGAATTCACTTTTCGGTCTGTACGCTAAACGATATGAGTAATATTGAAGCGCTGTTAATCGTTTTTGAACATCGGGATTTTGTGTGAATATTGAACTCCAACCTAAATCACCACATGGGAACATCAAAGGGAAAACCATAGGGTCGATATGAAATGATAATTTGTTCAAAGATGTATAACTATTTACACCAGGTGGAAGATCTTTTGGATAAACACACATATCAAACGATGATGGTATCTGACCATCTTTGGATATTATTAACCCTTTGTGGCCCACATTTTTCCTTGCGTTCAATTGGCTGGAAATTTGTCACTCGGGGGTTTTTGGGGTCGCTGATGACGAATCTGAGCTCAGAATTTCAAAATTCAAAATGGCGGATCCAATATGGCGGACAAAAGTACAAAAAGTTGCTTGATGGAAGTGAAATTTGTCACTCGGGGGTTTTTGGTGTCGCTGGTGACGAATCTGAGCTCAGAATTTCAAAATTCAAAATGGCGGATCCAATATGGCGGACAAAAGTACAAAAAGTTGCTTGATGGAAGTGAAATTTGTCACTCGGGGGTTTTTGGTGTCGCTGATGACGAATCTGAGCTCAGAATTTCAAAATTCATAATGGCGGATCCAATATGGCGGACAAAAGTACAAAAAGTTGCTTGATGGAAGTGAAATTTGTCACTCGGGGGTTTTTGGTGTCGCTGATGACGAATCTGAGCTCAGAATTTCAAAATTCATAATGGCGGATCCAATATGGCGGACAAAAGTACAAAAAGTTGCTTGATGAAAGTGAAAATGGGCACTCGGGGGGTTTTGGGGTCGCTAATGACGAATCTCAGCTCAGAATTTCAAAATTCAGAACGGCGGATCCAATATGGTGGACAAAAGTACACAAAGTTGCTCGATGTGAGTAAAAACTTGTACTCGGGGGTTTTTGGGGTCGCTGATTACGAATCTGAAGTCAGAAGAATGAAATTTTCACAACCAAGATGGCGGATTCAAGATGGCGGACTCACTTTTCCAAAAAATAGACGTAGAGCACTAAAAACTTGTACTCGGGGGTTTTTGGGGTCGCTGATTACGAATGTGAAGTATTGATGAAGTAACCGCGCTTGGTTGATTCCAGAGACACGAACGAGGACGTAGCGGTTATTGTCTCCATTTTCTTTTTTTTGTTTGTTTTTTTTTTTTTTTTTTTTTTTTTTTTTCTTTGTACAAAGGCTGTACCATACAAAACTATATACATTTGCAGTACTTGCAAAGTGCCATTGTGCATAAAATCCGAGAAAAACTGTTTTCAAATTTACCATCAATAAACAGTTACACTATAAATAAAATGTAAAAACTAAATTCTTAGAAAAAAAGCAAAAAAAAAAAAAAAAAACAAAAAAAAAAAAGAAAATGGAGACAATAACCGCTACGTCCTCGTTCGTGTCTCTGGAATCAACCAAGCGCGGTTACTTTATCAGTACTTCACATTCGTAATCAGCGACCCCAAAAACCCCCGAGTACAAGTTTTTAGTGCTCTACGTCTATTTTTTGGAAAAGTGAGTCCGCCATCTTGAATCCGCCATCTTGGTTGTGAAAATTTCATTATTCTGACTTCAGATTCGTAATCAGCGACCCCAAAAACCCCCGAGTACAAGTTTTTACTCACATCGAGCAACTTTGTGTACTTTTGTCCACCATATTGGATCCGCCGTTCTGAATTTTGAAATTCTGAGCTTAGATTCGTCATTAGCGACCCCAAAAACCCCCGAGTGCCCATTTTCACTTTCATCAAGCAACTTTTTGTACTTTTGTCCGCCATATTGGATCCGCCATTATGAATTTTGAAATTCTGAGCTCAGATTCGTCATCAGCGACACCAAAAACCCCCGAGTACAAGTTTTTAGTGCTCTACGTCTATTTTTTGGAAAAGTGAGTCCGCCATCTTGAATCCGCCATCTTGGATGTAAAAATGTTGAAATTCTGACTTCAGATTCGTAATCAGTGACCCCAAAAACCCCCGCGTAATAATTTTTAGAATGATTGAATGAAAAACAAAGCGAAAATTGATTTTTTTCTTCAAAAAAGAGCTTTTTACGCCATTCGTTTATTTATAACTAATTAACAATTTAATAAATATTAATTTTTGTTATTTATTATGATAGAGAAACATTTTAGCTAATAGAAGAATGTATAATCACTAATATATACCTATAAATACAATTTTTATACGCAAAAATCTAAGACGCAATAGGTGGTCAATATATTGACCACCAAGCCACAAAGGGTTAAGGCAGCACATTCCGCAGTTGTGGAGTATTGTACCTATTTTTATCTAAATTTATATCACGGATAAAATATAAATAATATTCCGGTAATGATTCATCTTGACTAGGGCTGCCACCTTTCAAAAAGAGCAGACCCGGAGAATTTGGGAACATCACTATTTTTTTGTTGTACCTAATAAAACATATTCTTTTTTTTTCAGATAAACATTATTCATTGAAATCAAATAAGTAGGTGTTTTACATTAAATGAATCAACTCAAACAGTGCTGCTAGTGCTAGGCGAAGCTTGATTTTTGAAACCATATTTTTTATTTATCATAGATTCTTGTAGCATCTTTTTTTGTTCAGGTTTTTTCAAAAAGTTTTAACATTCTTGGCAAGTCATTTTATAATTAATCTTGACAATTAACTCCGACTTCGCCATATCGACTGATGAGCCGCTTCGCTCATCTGTCCATAAATTTCCCGTCAAGGGGGGTGCCAAGGTGAGAGAAGAATAAAATGTTCATCGTATTCAATGTTTTATTGCGGCAAGAATAAAGGACGGAAAATAATCATGAAAATCGCATTTGAAAGCTACGAATTTCCGCCTCAAACTAGAAAAAAAATTAAAAATGAAGTCCGCTGCGTCCATTTAAGTGAAGCTCTGCAAAAAAAAAAAACGAATGGCGAAACGGTGACCACGTTCATAAGCAAACGGAATATCTGAAATACAAAAACCAATACTTTTTGGAATCGTCAATGTACGCTCGAGGCTTCCATGGAACGGATTTTTGATCCACTCAAACGTGGTCAAGTTACGAATCTTTTTTGCATTTGATCGCGTTTCCCGGGATTTTCACGAACGTTTTCATGAATTTTTCAAAAACCAAGAAATGATTAAGAAATTCGTTTCATAAAATTTCAACATTGACGATTCCAAAAAGTATTGGTTTTTTTGTTTCAGATATTCCGTTTGCCTATAAACGTGGTCACCGTTTCGCAAATCGTTTTTTGCAGAGCTCTACTCGAATAGACGCAGCAGGGTTGATTTTTTTTTTTTTTTTTTAGTTCAAAGCGGAAATTCGCAGCTTTTGAATGCTATTTTCACAATTATTTTCCGTCCTCCGTTCTCGCCGCAATAAAACATTGAATACGATGAACATTTCATTCTTCTCTCACCTTTGCATCCCCCTTAAGGTAAAAACGCGTTTAATAAAAGCATTCATACTTATGGCCGGGATTGTCAAAATTTTTGTCTCTCGGCTTTCGCCCGCCACCCGGACATATCGATGTTAAACCCGTAGCCCGGATATGCACTATTCAAACCCGTAGACTCCGGGTCAAACCCGGAGAGGTGGCAGCCCTAATCTTGACTGAGTTGATACAAATATTTATATTTTTTGGCATACGGGTTAGAATTATTCAACAAATTTTGTATATACTTGACGGCGTCGTCGTTACGAGCAACGTCCTGCGGCTGTAACTCCCAAGATTTTGAAGACAACGGAAGAACTTTGATTTCGGCCGAGCAGAGACGAGGGCGTACCAATCGCTCTAGCAAAACGATAAGCGTGAAGAGCCGAAAAGGCCAGTTGGTTGACAGCCTCGGGCTCGAAAACACGCAAATCGGATTGCTACAGACGTCTCTCGCTGCCACTTATTATTTGTTTTGATTTGCGCCTCTCGCTGCCCCTCTGGCTCACTTGTTACTGCTTTTGAGTTTTCCCTATTACAGACTCTCGCTTTCCGTGTGCCGTTGTAGAGCATAGTTATTGAATAAATTGTTGAAAGGATTTGTGTAACGTGATGTCTAACCCTCCCCATTCCGACATACTCAATATGACTTTGTACTAAATTATTATCTTCCTTTAGGCGTCTTTGTGTTGCTTCGTAATCATCATATATATAAATTTGTCCAAAATTTGGATTTTCATCATTTGCCGAAATGATACTGTTCGGAATTGTGTGACACACCTGACCTTGTATTTTCAAATTATAAACACCTTTCTTTGATTCGCTCAGCACATTTGCGCTGAAACTTGCGAAGGAAAAGCGATTATTATAATATCTAATTAGATCCCTAAATTTTTTGTCGTATAACACTAAATTTTGTAATATTTCGTCATAATCACTCATCGGAGGAAGTTTTATTTTCCCATAATGACAGCAACTTTTTTTTGAAAATTCCACTGACCAAAATAGTGCTGAACAATGTGGGCACATATAATTTAAATCCCCAAAATCAAGATACCAATTTTCCCGAGGCAATGCTTCTATTTGATTATTTAATTTTGCAGCTTGCTGGGTTATTCTCTTTTTATTCAATCTATTTTCCGCCATATTCATCACTTTATCTTAGTTTCTTTTCTTTCCTATACGCTTTTCGTTCATCGCTTCAACTAAATCTTTCTTCCGCTTTTGATCCAAACGTTTTTCATTCATTGTCTTAACTAAATCTTTCTCCGCTTTTGATCCAAACGCTGTTCATTCATTGTTTTAACTAAATCTTTCTTCCGCTTCTGATCCAAACGCTGTTCATTCATTGTATTAACTAAATCTTTCTTCCGTTTTTGATCCAAACGCTTTTCATTCATTATCTTAACTAAATCTTTCTTTCGTTTCCTATCCAAACGCTCTTCATCCATTGTCTCAACTAAATCTTTCTTTCGTTTCTTATCCAAATGCTCTTCACTCATTGTTTCAACTAAATCTTTCTTTCGTATTTTGTCCAAACGCTCTTCGTTCATTCCCTTGACTAAATCTTTCTTTCGCTTTTTCTCTATTCGCTCTTCGCCCATACATCGAATAGTATCCCTTAGCCTTTTTTTCATTCAATTTATTCTCGGAAAGATTTTCTACCCGTCGTTTTTCATTAATTCGTTCCTTGTTATGATAGTAGTGTAGTCTATTAATTCTATCCCTACCTGTTAAACTTGAATTCTGTGAATTGATAATGTCATAGTGACCTCTGTCTAAACAGCCAGATAATAAAAGAATTAATTTATTTATATTCATTTCATCCCCATATTTTCTTGGATCGTCAAAATGATTTATATATACCGATACGTGTATATTATAAATCTTAACAAACGACTCTATTTCTACTTCACCCCCGAAAACTCCTGTTTTAGACATATGCGATTGGTATTTATCTAAAATTTCTGAATTGTATGATTCATCGCCCACAATAAATGATTCATATACTGACCAGTTGTGTACTACATTAGAAACAATTTGCAACCTTATCGCTTGATACTTTTCTTGATCATTATATAAAAAATACGAAAAACATCTAAATAAACAATTACCGTCTCCTACTATACGTACTGTAATAGTCCGGTTATCATTCATTTCTATTAACTTTCTCCTTAACTAAGTTTTCAATTAACTATCTCCTTAATCAATAGGGGCCGGTTCAGAATTCCGAATCTTCAAAGCTCCGAACGGTCAAATTTCCGAATTTATTCTAAACGATTTCATAATTTCCAGAAAGACTAGGGTTTAGAAAATTAAAATTTCGAATGGTCTAAATGCAGATAGCTCAAGACTCCGACAGTCCAAACTTCCGAAAGTTCAAAATTCCGAAAATACAAAATTCCGAAAGTTTAAAATTCCGAAAGATCGAACGTGTTCTTAACGTGTCGATGAAACGACGCGCGACTTGATGTTCAAGTTTCGAAGTTTTGGCCTTTCGGATCTTTAGCTTTCGGATCTTTAGCTTTCGGAATTTTGAACCTTCGGTGTGCTGCGATTCGGAATTTTTTAAATTGGTTAAATAGACTTTCGGTGAAATACCCTTTCTGATAACTGTGAGTTCGTTGCATTAAAATTCGGAAATTTGACCGTTCGGAGCCTTGAAGATTCGGAACTTCGAACCGGCCCCAATCAATATCCGCAGTTGAATACCTACGCTTCATAAAGTAAATACGCAACGGAAAAATAAATCAACCGCAGTAAATAATATGTCTAATCTACTCTCACCTTGGTTATTTGACGTGATATCCGATCCACGAAATCTCTTCAGGATTCAGGATTCAGGATCACATAATCGGAAATATTTTTCATACCATATGTGAATTTATCGGACCAGTCGAACCAAATTTTTAAGTCTTCTAACTGAAGCTCACCTCTATATAGAGCGTGCAATCTCCAGATAGACCGAAAAAAACGGAAGTGCATCATAATTATTTTTTCAAGTAAAAATTCCTTCAGCCCGGGTTTGAACCGGGACCTCCGCATTTGTACTGCGACGCCTTGTCCAATTAGACCACTGAAGGACTGAAGGAATCTTTACTTGAATTTCATGTTATTGTCATTGACCTCTTAGTCCACAGGTCTGTGTTTATTTCATTGTGTAGTGACTCTATCGTTCGAAACCTATTAATTTATACCATATGTGAATTTATCGGACCAGTCGAACCAAATTTTTAAGTCTTCTAATTGAAGCTCACCTCTATATAGAGCGTGCAATCTCCAGATAGACCGAAAAAAACGGAAGTGTATCATAATTATTTTTTCAATTAAAAATTCTTTCAGCCCGGGTTTGAACCGGGACCTCCGCATTTGTACTGCGACGCCTTGTCCAATTAGACCACTGAAGGACTGAAGGAATCTTTACTTGAATTTCATGTTATTACTTTTTACTTGAAAAAATAATTATGATGCACTTCCGTTTTTTTCGGTCTATCTGGAGATTGCACGCTCTATATAGAGGTGAGCTTCAGTTAGAAGACTTAAAAATTTGGTTCGACTGGTCCGATAAATTCACATATGGTATGAATTAATAGGTTTCGAACGATAGAGTCACTACACAAGGAAATATTTTTCGATATTTCTTCAAATCTGTCAAAACTCCAAGGGATCTCAAGTTTTGTTGAACAGTTGGCTTGCGTTGTTTCTCTACTTATTGTTTTCCGCAAACTGTCAATTTGAATATAGGTTCGTTCCCTTAATATCAAGGCGCGATTCCTAAATCTCAATTCTTATTCTTTTCATGTCCTAAGTACATCAAAAAATGTTTTCAGAATCCCCAAGATTACCCAATATATTTTTTCAAATCTGTCAAATCTCCAAATGTCGAAAGTCTTAAAGCTTAAGTCTTATGTCTCAAGTTTCGAGCCTAAATAGTATTGCTCCCAATGTACCACGAATGAAACGAATCTAAGTTTTCATATATGTATGTTTATTAATATGCATCTATATGTATGTTTATTAATATGAATCTAAGTTTTCATGTATGTATGTTGTTAACATGCATTTATGGTGGTGATTATCGGCGTGAAAAAAGAGCAAGGTGTATAGCAACTCGTGAAAATTATGAGGAATTCATGAGTAAATCCTGGGAAATAACCGGAAAACCCATTGGAAATCTGTGGATCCGTTAGGAAACCAAGGGCAAGAGTGGGGGGGGGGGGGGGGGGGGGGGTCAAAATGAGCCGAGCGTGGTCAGGAAGGCCGGGGGGGGGGGGGGGGTAGCCGAGCGGGGTCGAGAAGGCCGAGCGCGAGGGGGGGGGGGGGGGGGGGTAGCGAGCGGGGTCGAGGAGGCCATGGAAAGTTTGACACGGCGGTGGCGGCGGCGGCGGCGGCGATATATCTTTATAATATAGAGATATATATCGTACTATATTATATAAAGATATCGCCGCCACCGCCGTGTCAAGAATCCTATCTTCGGCTATCTTCGGCTATCTTCGGCTATCTTCGGCTATCCTCGGCTATCTTCGGCTATCCTCGGCTATCTTCGGCTATCCTCGGCTATCTTCGGTTATCCTCGGCTATCTTCGGCTATCCTCGGCTATCTTCGGCTATCCTCGGCTATCTTCGCCCTCTCCCCTTTCCTGGGCCTTGGACCGAAAGAAGGACCGGGTTCGGCTCCCTTCGGCTATCTTCGGCCATCCTCGGCTATTCTCGGCTATCTTCGGTTAACCTCGGATAGAGGACCGGGTTCGGCTCCCTTCGGCTATCTTCGGTTATCCTCGGCTGTCTTCGGTCATCCTCGGCCATCTTCGGCTATCCGGCTCCCTTCGGCTATCTTCGGTCATATTCGGCTATTCTCAGCTATCTTCGGTTAATCTCGGATATCCTCGGCTATCTTCAGTTGACCTCGGATATCCTCGGTGATCCTCGGTGTTCCTCGGCCATCTTCGGCTATCCTCGGCTATCCGGTTCCCTTCGGCTATCTTCGGCTATCTTCGGTTAACCTCGGATATCCTTGGCTATCTTCGGTTAACCTCGGATATTCTCGGCTATCTTCGGCTTTTCTCGGCTCTCTCCGGTTCTCTTCGGTTGTCCTCGGCTCTCCTCCCCCTTTTCCCATTCCTGGGCCCTTGGACCGAGGGGAGGACCGGGTTCGGCTCGGCTATCCTTGGCTATCTCCGGTTATCCGAATATAGGGTGGTGCCGGGGATGGCGGTGACTGATTGTGATGTCTTTTGTTTTCAATGAATAAGAGTTTAATCGATGAATAAAGTTATTCGACGTTGGTGAAACCGGGCATTAGTATGTATTAATAAATGCTACAAGATTCAAGGGACTCGGAACGAATCGGGCAAATTCGGAACTAATCGGAAAATGATCGAGTCGACCACGGAAAAAATGATGAAATAAAAATCATACACAAATAAGAGAAGGAAGAATAAGGAAGTTTATTCAGATAATTGTTTTCTTAAGTATTGATAGTGCAGTTATTTTCTCAAATAAGCGCAAATCAATATTTGTGAGAGATCCGTTTTCGGCCACATGTAGGTACAATATAAATGACAAGAAGGAACACTTTTCACACACTTTATTACTGGTCTCGAAAATAAGCGGAATTCTGCGACATACACACAGAGTGTGTACGCGTTGTTGAAGCAATGAACGAAAAACGTATAGAAAAGAAAAGAAAAAAAGATAAAGTGATAAATATGACGGAATATAGATTAGATCATAAAAGAATAACTGAGCAAGCTGCAAAATTGAGTAATCAACTGTTTCTGAGTTGACGGATCGATACTTATTATCATTTGTCTCAGGATTTGTCGTTTTGGGAAAATTGTGACGGTTGGGGTAATCTGATCCAAATTATTCCGATACATATTGCCGAAATAAACAAATATCTCGGCTGTAGCGATCAACCGTGGATCCGGTATCTGTGTGAACTTTCATTGAGGTAGAGTAATAACCGTAGATTATTTGACTTCAACAAATGATACAGATTGACAAATGGGGGGTTGGCGCGCGAAGCGCGCAGGGGGGCAGAGCCCCCCTAGTATATATATATATATATAGTATATATACTATATATACTATATATATACTGTAACGTGTCCGACCGTCACAAGGCTAGGCTACGGTGATTGGTCGGAGTAAACACCGAAAACTGGACAAATTCAGATAGACGAGCGAGCGACGCTTGTGACGTCACAAGCGTAAGCAAAAGAGTATATAAACACGCGTCGACAGAGCTCGACAGCGCAATCGTGGTATAGCATCCCAGGCGACTCACTTGATATTGAACTAAGGATCTTCCGAAGGCAATAAAGTAGAATCATTAAATTCACTATTACTTAGACAAATCAGAACATTATTTAAAATCATTTCTAATATCACCTCCCCGGGTATAGAAACATAATATTATATTGAGCATTAGCTATAGCAGCATTGTTACAAACATTTAGAAGAAAGGAGATAAATACGGTTGAAATAGACTTTAACGTAGAATAAGATAGAATAAGTTCATTGTACTATTTTTGTTGATATTTTATTTGATTTAACAATACAGGGAATCAAATTACTACTGATAAATTTTGCCTGGTATTTTCTTATCATCCTGTTTGACAGTAATAAATACCAGAATAAGCCGAGTAGTTACAGCTTTGGCGAACAACGGAAGAAGCGAACGACATTGGCGTAAAAACCTGTGTTCGAGGGCCAACCGTTGGAAACCCGAGTCTGATAGGCAGTCTTGGTGTAAAAACCCGGATCTGTAGTTAGTCAATAAAATCATCAATAGCAGGCGAGACAGGCTTGGCGTAAAAACCCGGCTCTGTAGTGAGAATTCTGAATCTTAAATTCAGAACCAATACGGCTTTGATAATTAAAACTATCCGAGTCCGGTAGCTAGCGTAGGGAGATAAAATCTGAATAAGGTGGCTTTTGCATGGTAGACCCATCCTTTTCCTCACCTTTCAGTACGAGGAGTCCATAATAATACTTAATTAATTAGATTTCAGAAAATAGATAATTTCGAACCCGTAGGAACCGAATTTTACTATAACCAGTAGGTTCGTAAAAGCCGAAACGTTACAATACATATATATATATATATATATATATGTAATATATATATATAATATATAATTAGCCCTCAGAAGCTAATTTAGTAATAATATATATGTATATATGATGAATTCCACGCGGAGCGGACCAAAAAAGACCTAGATGTCACGGATTTTTCTCATTTTTGGATGACCTTTAGTACCCTCAGAATTAGCATTTTTTATGTATGTACGACATATGTAGCTTTTGTTACCTATGGTGTACGAGCTGTTTCAGTTTTTCATTTCTTACGCTCTTGATGTCTTTGGAGGCAAATATCTTAGAAACGGTATGTCATATGAAAAAAGTAATGGGGTGGTGATTTGTAGTATTCTTCACTCTTTTTCACCTCAGCCCATGATCTTGCCCGTGACTATCGGAAAACATGTCGAAAAATCATTTTCCAATCCAAAACTCCATTTTTATCCACTTATGTCATTTTTAGGATTTTTCTCGTATTTTTTTTCGAAAAGCTCGGAAAATTTCCCATCGAATCACGTTTGTTTCGGAATGGGACACGGCTGCATTGATGCTGCGTTGATTTTTAGAAATGTCGAAAAAACGTTTTCCAACACAAAACTCTATTTTTATCCACTTATGTCATTTTTAAGATCTTTCTCGTATTTTTTTTCGAAAAGCTCGGAAAATTTCCTATCGAATCACGTTTGTTTTGGAATGGGACATTGAGGTCTTTTTATGGTCCGCTCCGCGTGGAATCCATCATATATATATATATATATGTATATATATATATATATATATATATATATATATATATTGTACATACTATACATACTATATATATATACATATATATTGTTACTAAATTAGCTTCTGAGGGCTAATTATAATTATTTAAAGAAAGGCTCGAGCAGATTAAGTTAAATAAAATGTGGGTCCTGAGTTGAAATAAGAGATTCAAGTCAAAGAAAATATATTTGTCAGGGAAATTGAATATATTGGGAAATGTGAGAAAATGTGTCTTTACAGTTTGAAGTGTGAAACAGCACTGTTTTTATAATAATGTTTTACTTCAGTTATTTAATATTAACGAGTCATTTATTTGTATTCATTTATCTTCTATGACTGCTAGATGATGCGAAGTTTAAATATAGAATGTAAAAGTAATCTCCTAGTAAAGCGAAAGAGGAAAATCAATCTTTGTAACATTACCCCCCCCCCCCCCCCCCCCCCCCCTCCAGAAGAAGAGTCGTCTCGACTCGTTAAGTCAAAAATCAAAAATGGAATGAGAAACAACAATCGAGCAGTCATAAAGAGTGTGTGTGTGCTCTTTTTTTTGGGGAAGTTGGAGCTGTGGCTCAAAAGTTCAAAACTACCCAGAAACTATCTGACATTCGTCCCGCCCTGCAGTCCCAAGGTAAACCACAGAAAACCTTGAGAAGATAGTTGAGCTTTAATTTTATCAAAGTGAAATATGTGACGTGAGGGTACCGAGCGGTGCGTACTGTATGGTTCACGCCATATACGTAACAATATTTAATTAACCTCATGAAAGGGGGTTAATCCATTGATCTTAATGTTATTCTAAATTGGGTTCTGATCCTGTCTACCCCGTACTAGGGCTAAAGTAAAGGTCTTAAATTAAAGGTGGGGTAAAAGAAAAATAATCAAATGTTTTTTTGATTGAAGTGAATATAAAATATAGAGGTATATTCTGCAACGTTAATAAGATTTACAATAAGACGCGAGCCTTGGATGTTTCTCACAGCGTTATCACGCTTGGCTCGGCCAGTAAAATAGAGAATGATTCACAATGGTTTATACAAAAGGCCCTAGGTTACCAACTAATGTTTCGTACGAGGGTTTTAAGGTTCGCCTCTAATTCGAGAATCCGTCAAACCTTCTAATTCTGTCACGGGACTCGCCCATGCATGGCAAGTTTTAGGCGTATATTCTAAATACACTTTAATACTAGGGTTTATAGAGAAAACATGCGGAAATAGGGATTCCTCCTCACAACGATTTACGTTATTCCGCGATGAGACAATTTCGGAATTTGTCTAGATTCACTACTAATGTATAATTTTGATAATAATAATTTGGAGAAACAATACCGTAAACTGGAGACTTAACAAAGTGGATCTCGAGATGTAAAATTATGGCTCGAATGAAACCAGAGGCCTTACAATTTGGTCTTCCTTCCTATTTCCAAATCCTTATGGTATAATGAGATGCTAATCCTGGCCCTGGTTGGTTGAGAGGATCCTTCTTTTGGAATTGCGAATAAAAAAAGGAAAATGATCGTATTGAAAACTTCACTAATGTCACTAAACTGTTTATGGTCTTTATGCTGATTTATAATTGAGATTTAGATTTTGTGTTTGATTTAGTTTTAATAATGTGTCTTTTTCCCGCACGTTTGGGGTTAAAGCACACGACGAGTTGTGCTCGCGGAATAAAGTTGAAGACTTTATTCGGAAAACAAAAGAGAAAAGAAAAAAAAAAAAGAAAGTTAACGAAACACTGAGTCTTTTGGCATGAACTTTAAGATTATGAAAACCACCGATGCTCTAATTAGTATTCCGGACAATGTTCACGACCTGCGATTTAACGAACGAATGTCGATATAAATGTTCAAAGAAATTAGAGATAAATGAAATGGATTGTTAAGTTTTATTGAATTTGGAGGATTAACGAAACACTGAGTCTTTTGGCATGAACTTTAAGATTATGAAAATCACCGATGCTCTAATTAGTATTCCGGACAATGTTCACGACCTGCGATTTGACGAACGAGTGTGTCGAGCTACGCGTCTCTGGACCCGAGGTACCGAGATTCAAATTTGCTGATGGTGCATGCATTTCCTTACTCCGCGCGCTTGCAACAGTTTTGGATCTAAGAGTCTCGACCAATCAGGGCACTGATTAGCCTTAAGCTAATTTCTTATAGGCTAGTCCTGTCGTCATAGGTCCCACTCCTTATGCCATAGGGCTCACGTGGTCGCCAGTTATGGTCGACTCAGTTTCATACATCTAACTTAATTTATACTTATGAATTCCTAATCTTTGATGCCTGGCTAGATATATACCTAGGTTAATCTATTTACTGTTTTAAGGAGGGGCCTTTGAGTCCTCCGGATTCTCTTCATTATTTTAGAGAAATTCGGGATCGCCGGATCGATGAAGTCGGGTTGAGTCAAGTCTACACTTTTGGCGATCTCCTACTCAGCAAAAGTCTTTAGTACTAGGAATCGTTGCTCTACGTGACTTTGTAACGTTTTTAACGGCAACAGCTCTTGAAACCAAAACCGGGCCTCAGATTACATTCGATACTCAGACACATATGCCCAACCACACCGATACAGCTTCTCCGCATCTCTTGATAATAAACATCCCTCGCACGTTATACCCTAACTTAATTTATGGCCTCTTGTATTTGTTTATGCCTGGGCCAATATCCACTAGGCGCGACGGTGTTGATTCCAGGGAGGTCTGGTCCTAATTTATATAATATATTGCTTACCGATTAATAATGAAAAGTGAATTGGGAAATGAAAATAAAAATAAAAAAAAAATAGTTATGGGCTGATGCGTACGCTGGTCCGTAACAAATATAATGAGTATAAAAAAATGTTCGTTCTCCAGTCTCAAGGATCAGGATTAGATGAGGATCAGGTGAAGATCAAATAAGGTTCTGCGAACTGGAAAAAATAGGCAGGAGCGGACCGGAAAGAAACAGGAACACAAGAATCATCAACGATCCGAGTTGCTGTTCTTGAATAGGTCAGCTTCAAACCTCTTCGAAATTAATCAAACGACCTAATTTGGGAAAACAAATATGAGTTTCACGAATAACAAGGCGTTTGTAATAACAAAAACATGATGAAGTCATGTATTACTTAATTGTGATAATTAAATAGTTTTGGTGATAAATAAATAAAAGGAACGATCTTATCTGAGGCAGGAATATAAATTGGGCCAGGAAAAGATTGGAAATCGTATATCCAGGTACCAATTTGAAGAATTCTGAAAAAGACTTAAATTCCTGGGAAAAAGGTAATGGTTAAGGGAAGACCCTGGTGAAACTCAAAACTTCGACATTTCTTTCATAATCGAAATTATTTTTAGATCATGTGAAAGTATACTTAGGAACTAAGAAAATCCCACCTTGATCTCACAGATTACTTGATAAATGTGGAAGTTACGCAACATTTAATGGTAAAAACATACTGAACTTCAAAAAGTCCCCTGCGTCATAACTTTAATCGAATCATATTTATCTTGAACTATCATCTTTGGGACACTCAGGCGAAGAGATTTGCTGATCAGATTTGCGAATTAATTTTTTGTTCTTGTTTAAGAGCATTTACTATTTTCACTTCCAAATTTTTTGCATTTTTCATGTTATTTGAGACTTGAAAAATATGTTCCTTTTACAATTTGGAAAATCTGATCAGTGAATTTGTGCATAAGGTATGCGTGAACTTCCTCTGCGAAGGAGAAGTTGATCGGAGCAAAACAATGACGCAAGGAGTTTTTAGCGTAGCTGAAAATGTAGTTTTGAGTAAATCGTGTTTTAATGAAAATTGGTACAAATTAAATAAATTCTTCAGAATATATGGTCCGAGGTCATAATGTTACACTTTCTGATGAACGCATCTTAGATCCTCAATTTCTTTTGCTCCGACATATCTCGGAGCACGGATTATCTTCGCTTGACATTTCCAGGTTCACCGTCACGTGGAATAAAATTAAAAACAAAAATGAGCATTCTAATAGAGTAATAGTGGGGGTCAAATAATTGATTATTATTATTATTATTATTATTATCATTATCATTATCATTATCATTATCATTATCATTATCATTATCATTATCATTATTATTATTATTATTATTATTATTATTGAATGATTATTGAATGTTGGTTCGACATTGCCTGGCCTAGAACTGTCCTGCTCCATAATTTGTCTCTTCCTTTCTGATGTTCACAGCTTCAAGCTGCGCCTTTGTCAATTTGAGAGCACGCCGAAGCTTTTTTCGTCGTGCTTCATTCTGCCACTCGCTTTTTCTTTTCCGTTGAGTGTCCCGCTCTTTCAAAATCTTGGTACTGATTTTCATCACCTGTTCGTCCCTGTTCACATGAGCCTGTCGAACAGCGTCGCGAGCCTTGACAAGCACCTTTTCTTTTAGCGACTCACCTTTGTCTGCCAATCGCTTTGAATGTGCAAAGGATGTCTGGGATGCCATCACGCTCATGCCCATTGTTGCTCCAAACTTTTGCATTTGAGCATGTCCCCCTCCAGATTCTGAGAAAACTTCCACCATTTTTCTAATGACATCGAACGGTCGCCGCTTGGTGTTGTCTGTTGTTCGCGGACTCGTAAAACTTTGTGCGGAAAGAAAGCCACAGTCTTCGCATTTGACGCACAGCTGTGCTGCGAATCCTCTTCGTTCTCTCATCTGCCCAGCGAGGCTCTTCTGTCCACATTCAGCGCATGCTAAATTTTTAAAAAGCTCCTGCCAGGTACTGGAATGCACAAATAAATAATTTTTACAAGCATCGCCTGGCTCCGACGACTGTGATGAAACAAAAGTTTCAATTTTTCTTTTGCTAGTAGATGATGTACTAGGTCCTAGAGGGTTACTTATCTTTTTCGGTCCTAATTGTATTCTGGATGGGCCAGGCTCCGGTTCGTCACGCAATTGTTGATGACCAACTTGTTTTCCAGAGGGAAAGGCCTTCAATTGGAATTTATTTCCAAGATTTTTTTTACCCTGCTTGTTTTTAGACGTTAGGCGTTTTCTAGACTTGCACCACCGTGAGGTAATCGAATCCATTTTTTCGTTGAGATTTTTTTGTTTCATAATGAGTGAAAATCACAAAATTGCAGAGTAGTTTACACTTGCTGTCAACAAGATGCCAGTTTGTAGTAAACTAACCACTAAATGCAGGAAAGCACGGGAACAATTGGTAACTGGACGCAAGGTACTGTTTCACTAGTTCAAATTTCAAATACCAGATGGCGAACGCGTCTTCGCCATAAAGATACATGAATGACCCGATTTGAGTATTACTGGTTTTGACCACGAGGTGGCTACGCTTCAGATACAGTTACCAATAGTCGATCATGCCCTGTGCTACAGGTGGTTCGATCCCGAACTACACGGAGTTGTGACGTCACAAATTTCAAATTTGCGTCAGATTTACCGAGTTTTTCAAACTTTGACCTTGTATATTGCTAATCTCCCATTCAATAGTATTTTGATGGAATTCTAGATTTCTAGAAAAAAATAATCACGAAAGAAATGCAAAAAAAAAAAAATTTTATCGATTTTATTTATAAAATTCGCTGCCAATGAACCAAAAAAAATCGGAGGGCCTTGAAAGTTTCTCACAAGGTGGGGACAAGCCCCGGGAGTAATTTTCCGGCAAAAACAGAAAATCGATTTTTTGAACGATTTCGGGCAAAATCTCACCAGGGTCTTCCCTTAAAGACAATAGCTCGCTCGAATTTCTACTCTTCATAAAAATCGCAACTACCCCGTGTGATAGGACAACCGTACACACACGAAAAACAAGAAAGAGGTGCTAAAATGATTTACGAAAGTCCCGTGAAAATCTAAGAGCTACTACCCAGTGAACACACTCGTTTCATTGACAGCATAGGTATGCTGCAATGTAAGGTGAATACTACATTGCAATTGTGACGTTAGTGTGACGTTCAATTGGTACACGGATATTCCTGAAATATCTGGGCCACATAACAACGAAATGTTGCAGAGACGTTGGTATGGTATGTAAAATCCATATTAAATAGCGTCTAGAACCGTGTGCTTCTTGAATGTTACATTGATGGTACGTGGCAGTCAATACGTAGCAACTAGAGATTGGCGTTGCATCAATTGTACATAGCAAGTCAATACAACAGTAATACATCGGCATTTTGTAATATAATTACATCTCAGGCACATGTAACCGACGTTACAGTTAGATGTTACACAGACGTTGGTGTGGAATGTCTAACCTATATCACCATTATACGTAGTAGTGGGTTCTATCAAAGTTACATGAACAGTTCGCACCATGTGTGCATGTATCAAACAGATACCGCCGTGACATAAATTATACATATCGAGCTAATGTCACTGTGTGTTATCGATGTTTCGTATTGTTTATATGTCAGGTGCATAATATACTTGGAATATCGGTATATGACATCATTATTATACATCAGGCCGGGACGTTGATGTAGTACGTCAAGCCCATATCAGACATTAAGAAAAAAAATCGCGTAAGGCGTTCCATTCTTTCCCATATACCTTATAGTCCGCAAATACCTACACGTACTAAATTATACTCTACAATTTTCTGGAAATAATTCATCAAAGAAAAATAAGAAAGATAAGATATCATATCCAATATTAGTTCAGGTTAACCTTCCTGGTTTATGTCAAGGTATACAGTATCTTGCTGAAAAAATCGTTTTTTTTCGAAATTTCACCGAAGACTCACCTTAAGTACAATTAGGAAATTGAGCTAAACATGGCTTGAGCTCCCTTTTGATATTATAATTTATAGAGCTCATATTGATAAAACATTTTTTCTTACTATATGTATCAACATTTTTCACGTAATGAAAAAAAAAATAACGACTTTTTTTCAACCACCCTAATCCCAGCAAACACAAACTGTTACGGTTATATAACCACGGTCTAACAAATAACATTGCACATGTTATCTTACAGAAATATAAATGTTATGTAACATATAGGTATTGCGTATGTAACAATAAATCATAACTTTTATATACCATTGTTAACCCGCATGCCAATCCCCGCGCGACCGAAGTTAGAGAGGTGGCCGCCTGCAGCGCCTCGCCCGAAAAACATTTCTCGCAATAGAAGTAACTTTTCTTTTTAATGAGACTCGACGATTTTCTGAGTGAAATTAGCAAATTACAGATATCAACCAAGTAACTCAATCCGTAGTAGAGACTAGTACTTCATTGTTTTACAGAATATTCGATCTAGTCGAAATATCATGCAATTGAGTTTGTGGCAGTATAGTAACATTTGTTGTGAAATAGACCATTATATTACTGATCAGTTATATGTATGCAGCGTTATTGTATACGCAACATCAATATAACAAATACATAACAGACGTAACTGTTATGTAATATTTACAAGCTTGAGTAGGAAATAACACTTTACCTGACCGTTACATGTAACGAACAGGTGATATTATACGTTATATTCGGTTATATGGCTGTTACATAGCTGTTACATAACTTCTACGTAGCCAGCATTTGTAACTGTAACGTGACTTCGCGCCATGTGCTTCGTGTAAATAGGCTGTGCGGGTAACATAAATAATCTGTCACCGCGACGTCACAATTATGTATTGTCGTGGCATCACTATTACCTATCCAGGACGCATTCGGTTTGTATCCGAAGTCTGTACCTGTTACATCAATGTAACATTGGCTTGTGGCGGACATTTTAGAGTCCATGTATGTTACATGTACGTTACACGGTACGTAACTGTGGAGTTCGAAGGAACAGGGGTTTCGTAATCGTGATATCGCTGTCACATAACTGTGTTCACTGGGAAATTCTTTTGATGATTTTAGTCCCACTGAATCATCAGAGTCTAGTTATTTGAGCTAGAAGGTTGGGAATGAGAGGAATCTCTGTTCCTCCATGAATTATTATCTGAATTGGAATTGGAATTAGAATTTTGATTATTATTATAGTTATTCTGAGGATCATTAGAATTCATTTCATTCTTCCTTTTTAAAGTATAACAGTCTTCGATATTATGACTATCTTTTTTACAATATCTACAGAACTTTGAAGATCCTTTGGAACTGTATGTATTCGAATTATTTGAGGCGCGATGCTGCTCGGGAGTAGTTTTATTTCGGCTATCGGAAGAAGAATCTGTCGTTTTTATCCGTCTCACGCGACTTGCTCCTGAATATAATTTGTCCATCGCTTCGATCTCTAGTCCTCGAATGACTGCTTCTCTAAGAGTTGAGGGTCCCGCTAATCCGAGAGCATGTTTAAGTTCACTATCTTTCACTGCATTAATAAACCGCGAGCAAGCTAAACGGTCTCTTGTTGATTCAGAACAATCTGGCAAAGCTACTCTAGCCATTCTTTCTATATCGAGTCCCAGATTGGCGAGACTCTCATCTTTATTTTGTCGCCTATTTTCTAGTTGGGTTAAATGAAGTTTTTGAAGGTGTTCGTCTCCGAATCTTACTTTCAAAGCTGAACTGAGCTTATCATAATCCTTCAGTTCATGGTTTGCGAGAAAAGTTAAAACAGTCAGTGCAGATCCTCTGAGATTGGCCGCTAAATTTCCGGCTTTGGTGGCTGAGTTCCACCCATTCAACTCAGCTACTATCAAGAATTGGCATTCATACGCGGCCCAAGAAGTGGTACCGTCGTATGTTGGGACTCGAATAACGCGAGAGGAGTTATTGATAGGCTCAGCTCGGCTTTCTGACACTGGTCTATTTATTTGTTCGCGACTACTCCCGGCGCTAATCTCTTTTCGGACTATACCACTGATTATTTCACAAAAACTATTTAAATCATTAGAAGGTGCAGGTGCTATCGGAGTCGTTTGTGAAATCTCAGGCCTAACTAAAACAGAGGGAGTTCTTTCCTCAAAAACGTTTACAGACCTTGGTTCTTGATGAACCTGTTCTAGCTGGTCTCTAACTAAGGACAGTCTGCGGGGAGTAGGGATGGGAGAGACTCGGTTTTCAGAAACTCGGGGGGCTAGGATTTCCAAACTGCGTTGAAATGCCTGGAGATGAGCGTCCCGATCTTCCTTCTGAGCTGCGCGTTGAGCGTCTAGGATTTGGCGGAGTTGGTGTTCGGACCGTTCTACCTGTAACAGAGAAGCTTCCCGGTCTCTCTCCCGGTCTTCTCGTTGAGCTTGAAGTAACGCCTCTCGGTCTTCCCTTTGTGCTCGGAGGTGTTGTTCGGCCTGTTGTTGTTGGGCGAGTATTACCATCCGGAGCAGCGATTCCATCTGAGCCATGGGATCAGGATGGGACGTTGGGATGGAGGGTAGCTGGGATTCAGCTGGTTGGACTGGGGCTTCATTAGAATGGCTTTGAGCAATACTGCGTGTATTACGACTCATTTTCCAATATATTTCGTTTTTAAGTAATCAAATTATTAAGTTTTCAAGTTAAAGACTTGTAGCACTTTTAATTCAACTCAGTAATCCCGATTCTGACACCAGTGTTACTAAATTAGCTTCTGAGGGCTAATTATAATTATTTAAAGAAAGGCTCGAGCAGATTAAGTTAAATAAAATGTGGGTCCTGAGTTGAAATAAGAGATTCAAGTCAAAGAAAATATATTTGTCAGGGAAATTGAATATATTGGGAAATGTGAGAAAATGTGTGTTTACAGTTTGAAGTGTGAAACAGCACTGTTTTTATAATAATGTTTTACTTCAGTTATTTAATATTAACGAGTCATTTATTTGTATTCATTTATCTTCTATGACTGCTAGATGATGCGAAGTTTAAATATAGAATGTAAAAGTAATCTCCTAGTAAAGCGAAAGAGGAAAATCAATCTTTGTAACAATATAACCCCAAAAAGCACCCCTGGTGCAAAAACCTTTCGCCAAGTACATTAATGTGGTCACTACCCCCCAAAAAATCCACCAACCAAAATTCCTCCTTAAGAAAATTGGTACCATCAAAATGTCTACTTACAAAAGGATTGAAATCAGATACAATTGCCAAGTACATATCTTCTGTATAACAAAAGTTTACAACAGAAGAACAGAAAACTGAATAGTCTTGTATCGTTCACTCGCTACGCTCGCTCACTCGATTGGCTCTTGATAATTACAGGGAAAAAAATCAGTAAAAAAAAAAAATTTAGTACGTGGTACTTGCGGGCCATTTATGAGTAAGTAAAAGAGTTTTCACTTCGGTCTATGTATCATTTGTTCGATACATATTGATATAATGGCCCGCCAAGTACCACTTCCTAAATTTTTTTTTTTTTTACTGATTTTTTTCTCTGTAATTATCAAGAGCCGATCGAGTGAGCGAGCGTAGCGAGTGAACGATACAAGACTATTCAGTTTTCTGTTCTTCTGTTGTAAACTTTTGTTATACAGAAGATATGTACTTGGCAATTGTATCTGATTTCAATCCTTTTGTAAGTAGACATTTTGATGGTACCACTTTTCTTAAGGAGGAATTTTGGTTGGTGGATTTTTTGGGGGGTAGTGACCACATTAATGTACTTGGCGAAAGGTTTTTGCACCAGGGGTGCTTTTTGGGGTTGATATCACCACTTTTTGTACAATTTTGCTCGACTATCTAATAATTGTGCGCGCTCGCTACGCTCGCTCGATTGGGATTTCCTGTATCCTCGCTCGCGTGGCTTGCTTAGTTGTCAGCATTCTGTCAATTGTTCCTATGAACATCTCAATGCATGTATACGATGATGCCTTTTGTATCATCCGAATTCCTCAAAAAGCAGCAATATTAAATGTAGTAGTATAATTTTAAATGAATGAAAATAGTGTTACGTATCCCATTCTATTCAATACCTCTCTCACTCTCAACACCCAAGACATAATATCCTGCATGCATCCAGTCTCACCACCTCTAATCAGAGGAAGTCTCACCCTTACATTCCAAGAAGTCCATCCCTACCTATGCTCCCATAAAGCTGCACCTCCACGAACGCGCCCATGCCCGGGACAATGGAAATGATGACCCAACGATTCAGCTCATCATCAGCTCATCAGTAGCGAAGATTGACAAAGGCACTTGCAAGTAAATCGTCAATCAGAGCAGTCGCATATAATCTAGCTCGCATTATAAATTCACTCACCCATCATTTAATCTTACAATTATAACTCATATATATATACAATCTTACTACAAATCAAACGCTATCAATAAAAATATACTAATTCACTGTGACTACCTGTCTCCTAAAACCCCGGTTACCCCACGGTGTAAAAACGAGGAACGAACTCATCTAAATACATAACAATGGTGGCAGCTCTCTCTCTATCTCCCCCTTATTCATAACAATAGTGTTATAATATACACGTATGCTCATACTTTTCTGTGAGCCTTGAATTTTTGTGGACAGACGTAACATGTGTTCTTCTATTAAGTTCCACGAATTGTTTCGTTAAAATCCGGTATAATTCTATATGCCTGAACGTGTAACCCTGCGCGCAGCCCTCCTCCTGTCTGATCTAGGCCTGGGACCGGCAATGGCGGAGTCACTTGCACGCAGGGTTATAGTTGCTGCTCATGATTGAATATATATAAATATGAGATATATGTATTGCAATTCTTAGGTAGTTTTTTTTTTTTAATGCAGCTAGGTCCTCTGCAGAAAGAACATGTACTCGTCCCGTACTCATAACGTCAACTTTGAATTCAGGTCTGAACAGAAAGTATCGAAATATATAGAATTGAGCCGATTGAGCTTATTGATGCAAGACTAGCGTAGAGCATGAAATGGAAGATTTTGAAGTCAAACACTTGCATTCTGCTCTATTCGTCTGACTCTATCCGTTTCTTGTATCAAATCACACTGTCTCGTTATTTTGCAACTTCAGCGTTTTCTCTCATCATCCTCTCTTCTCATACAGCGACCCGCTACAAAATTAAACAATCCATAAAAAAGGTTGTGCAATGAATAAATAAATATAAATGAGAAATAAATGGTTTTTATAATTTTCATGATTAAATACAAATCTCTATCATCTGAGAAAGAGGAAGTCTATTGATCATTTCTTTAATATTGAATAAGTATTTTCATTCCAACCATTTGTCGTGATAGCACTAATCTGAATTTGATTGAGATCGTTCCGAGCGGAGGGTCTAAGCTGTTTGTAAAAAATGGATTAAAAAATTATCTTCACCGAAGGTCAAAGCACTACGTTGTCGTGGAGTGTAGAATAAAGCCTGTCGGAGTCCAACGCACAACGTCGACTTACAGTCTCGTTTGGACTAGAGGATACCGAGATAGACTATAGAACTCGTCGGAATCCAACGCATAACGTTGACGCACAATTTGGGTCTGAGCAGTCGAGCCTTTAAAGATGAGCCTAACATAGAGCTTAAAGTGAAATTCGTAGCAATGCAACGCTTGAACTCGGCTTTCTTGGTCTGGCTCCATGCCGTCCTTATATCAAATAATGCTATCCTGATATTTTTCAACTTCAACATTTTCTCTTGATTTTCTATTGTCAGACTTCCTCAGGCGGTAACGTGCTAAATAATTGGAATTCCTAAAAAAAAAAAAAACGTTTCCTTCGATAATTGCATTCATAAATGAAAATAGGCCAAATCTACAATGTATAAGTGAACAAAATGTAGAGGTAATAGTCATTTAATAGTCATCTGATAATCTTGTGTCATGTAAGGTAAACCTAATCGTAAAATTATCCGTTCACGATTGTTATTTTATTTATCAGCATGAATTTTCACGTCAGTCGATTCGCATAACCTCAAAAGCTCGAGATCGTAGGATTTAAGATCATCAACCTATCGAAACATTTTTATTGTTGACTATCACATTAATGTAGTTGGCGTAAGGTTTTTGCACTCAAGGGGCTTTTAGTGGGTATTCACTAGTTTTTATTAAGCATTGCTCGTACTCTCTTTTATTTCTTTTATTTGGATTTAAAAACATGAAATGACAACACGCGTCTGCTAGTCCAGCAGACAGTTTCTGTCTGCGATACTGGCGCTGACTACGTTGTGACTGTCGTACTAACGCCACTCTATACAACTTTTGTGTAGATTTTCCCTTCTATGTGATTTTATGGCAATGGTTTTAGTGTGAATGACAACACGCGTCTGCTAGTGTTGCAGACGGTTTCTGTCTGCGATACCAGCGCTGACTACGTCATGACTCTCGTACTTACACCACTCGATACAACTTTTGTGTGGATTTTCCCTTCTACTATGTGATTTTATGGGAATGGTTTGAATGGGATGAATCTTGGTCTGAATTTTTGTGTGGATTTTCCCTTCTATGTCATGTTCCCAGATGCGTAAGGACGTATGTTCTATGTATAAGCATAGGACATACGCCCTGCGGTTAGCAACGAAATGTGATTTTATGGGAATGGTTTTAAGTGTGAACGATCTTGGTCTGAAGACCAAGAAGGATTTTATTATACGACGAAACGGGGTATCAGAATCTATAAATAATCATAAATCAGCACTCCTGACACCGATTTAATCGATCTAGGGCTTGATTGAAAGCTTTTCATGCCCACATCCTAGATTACATTAGTTCGAAATCGTGTATGTTGTGAGGTGAAAGAAAACGAAGATACTAATTCGCGGTATAGGTTAGGGTAGTTGCCTCTCGGGTATATAGACTCGTTGAGCTTCGCGCTTGAAAAAAAAATTTTTTAATGTACTTGGCGCGAGACTCTACCGAGTCTCTTGATATATATCTCTATATGGGGCTTTCCACGCCAACTTGACGAACGTCTGACCCTGACCATCTCGGATTTCATCGACTCTTTTTCAAATAGTGGTCTGCAGGTTCAGGATCTCAAAAATATTTTTTTTCAATTTTTCATAATGACCGTTATTTATTTATAATTTTTGAAATGGACTCAAAGTTCGACCCATTTTAAAATTCTGAAAAAATTCTGAAAATTTCTTTCAAATTTGAGGATCATTTTAAGCCCTTATATAGAGTGGTCAGTATAATAGAATCCTTGGGAAAAATCAAAGAAAATACTTGAGATTTTTTTTTTTTTATTTTTTTTATTTTTTTTTATTTTTTTTTTTTTTTTTAACGTCATTTTGTATCAAAACAACTCGTAGCTCATAATTGGAGAAAAACCAAACAAAAAAATGGAGAATTTGATGAACTTTCTCATGAGCTGGCAAAAATTGATCAGGGTACACGACATAAAACTGCGAAACGTATACCCGATACCCAGAAACTCCACTGCCTAATTCCTCGCACAAATAATAAAGTCGAAGTCAAAAATTTCTCTCAATCTGAAATATCCAAATTGTATACAATTGTTAAATAAGAGAAAAAGTGAATATTTTTGTATACACGCATCGGAATAAAATCTTTGGACAATATTTTCATCTATGTCGTCATTATTTGTAGGTTTTGAAATCCATACCTACTTTTTCTGGAAATTGATACGTTAATGAGTTCAGATATATACCAATGTGATCCAGTTGCAAACTCCAAAATAAGTACATTTTTCAGACTTTAAGTAAAAGTTATTTATCTTTCACGATATTTGACATAGAAAGGTCAAATTATTTCTGCATTTTGAACTTCATTAATTAACTGAAAAGGATTTTTCTACATCATGATGTTGGGTTGAGATAAAAAAATGAAAAATTCTCCATTTTTTTGTTTGGCTTTTGTCCAATTATGAGCTACGAGTTGTTTTGATACAAAATGACGTTAAAAAAAAAAAAAAAAAAAAAAAACTAAATCTCAAGTATTTTCTTTGATTGTTCCCAAGGATTCTATTATACTGACCACTCTATATAAGGGCTTAAAATGATCCTCAAATTTGAAAGAAATTTTCAGAATTTTTTCAGAATTTTAAAATGGGTCGAACTTTGAGTTCATTTCAAAAATTATAAATAAATAACGGCCATTATGAAAAATTGAAAAAAAATATTTTTGAGATCCTGAACCTGCAGACCACTATTTAAGAAAAAGTCGATGAAATCCGAGATGGTCAGGGTCAGACGTTCGTCAAGTTGGCGTGGAAAGCCCCATATATAGTATATATTAGAGTGGTCCTTAATAGGGGTGTTAACGAATTTTGACAAGTGCGCCCCCCAGATAGGTTTGAAATAAATAAATAAAAATGTGTGCGAAAACCAAGCACTGTAGTCCAATGGAAAGACGTGCCTCTAAGCTCGTTTTGTTTCCCATTTGAATAACATGGGCTTTTTGACTGTTTTAATCAATTTTTTTCTCGAAGGCCCAATTATTCGTCAAAAAATCTAAGACTCGGCAACAATGTCGGTGATGATACTCTCTTCCAGTAAAACAAAATTTGTCCACATCCATTCGGAATTCCATGTTGGTTCCCATCCCTAACTTATTGTGAGACTTTCGAGCGAAGCGAAAAAATTGTTCTTTCCTACAAAGTTGTTGAATATTCTTCGTCAATGTCGTACCTCATCAACTCATCAGAATGTGTAGCTCGCATTCATGTTCATAACTTCGAAAATCACCCCCATCCCCTAAAAATCGTACTAAAAATGGTGGGTAAATTGGAAAAAAAAAAAAAAAAAATGGTTCGGCTATAATAATGATTCGTTTTCAACAGGAGGGTGACAAAAAGAAAATTTTTCATTTTTTTCTACATTCTTCTTCGATACATTCTTTGAGTCACCCCCACCTACGAAAATTGGCAAAATAACATTATTATTTTTTTTTTTTTTTTATAATTAAATTTTTTTATTGATTTTTTTATTTATTTTGTTCTGTTTTGTTTTATTTTAAGCTCGCTACATAGAATAACGCATCAACCGAAATCGATAACATTGGATAGCGACTTTTCCAATTTTCGTAGATGAGGGTGACTTGAAGAATGTATCGAAGAAGAATGTAGAAAAAAAGTAAAATATATTCTTTTTGTCACCCTCCTGTTGAAAACGAATCATTTTTATAGCCAAACCATTTTTTTTTTAAATTTACCCACCATTTTTGGTACAATTTTTAGGGGATGGGGGTGATTTTCGAAGTTATGAACATGAATGCGAGCTACACATTCTGATGAGTTGATGAGGTACGACATTGACGAAGAATATTCAACAACTTTGTAGGAAAGAACAATTTTTTCGCTTCGCTCGAAAGTCTCACAATAAGTTAGGGATGGGAACCAACATGGAATTCCGAATGGATGTGGACAAATTTTGTTTTACTGGAAGAGAGTATCATCACCGACATTGTTGCCGAATCTTAGATTTTTTTACGAATAATCGGGCCTTCGAGAAAAAAATTGATTAAAACAGTCAAAAAGTCCATGTTATTCAATCGGAAACAAAACGAGCTTAGAGGCACGTCTTTCCATTGGACTACAGTGCTTGGGTTTCGCACACATTTTTATTTATTTATTTCGAACCTATCCGGGGGGCGCACTTTTAAAAATTCGTTAACACCCCTATTAAGGATCACCCTAGTATATATATATACTATATATTGTAACATTCCGGCTGTTCTGGCTCCTCCCGGAGCAGCCGGACAAGTGTCCATTGCGCATCTCGCGACGCGCACCGCAGAGTTCCGTGTATTGCACAATGTCGTGCAACCTGCGATTCCGCACCACCCGCGATTCCGCGCAACCCGCGATTCCGTGCAAACCGGCGTTTCCGTGCATCCCACGATTTCGCGGTGTCCGCGAAATATCGGTATAAAAGGGGGTACGTGGAGGCCTCAGGTACCGATTGTGTGGCAAAGCGCCCGTCGAGTCACATCATATTAATTATTAAAATTAGGCACGTAGCCAAAATAGTGCGTGACCTGTGCTTGCTCTTAAGTCGCATTTCGACACTTGCTAAAATTGAAGTGATTAAAATCGCGATTTTCGATATTGAAAAATATAAGTCAAATTAAAATTAAAAATTCACATCACACTCTTCAAAGTTTTTACTAATTTTTTATAATTAAATAAATTAGACTGCAAGTATCAAAGTCGTCATAATAGATAATTATCGGCGCAAATTAAACCAATCGAGGATTGGAAATCCTCGGTTAAAATGAATAAATCTTCGGTTTAAATAAAACATCGAAATCGGCAACATTGATTCAAAACAATTATGAACTCTGAATAAATCTAATCCTATCCTACTGTATTATTTCTCTAATATAATATTTTATATTCTATTCCATTCGTTTATATTCTTTATAATTTAATTCTATTCTAATTTCTATGCTTAATATGCTACTTTCTGTTTATTCTTTTGTATCGTTTCCTATTTTCGACGATATTACTTATTAAACATAATCTATTGTTAAAACTACATCTATTTCTTTCAATCTCCTATTTCCTTTAAATTAACAATCTCTAAATATTTCAGGTTTCTTTCTTTGTATTCAATTAGCAAACGACAGCTACGGTGCGGGTGCAAAACCCAATCCCGAGTCTAGTCGTACAGCTTGGTACGCCTAGCGACACCCAGCTCTGTATTATCGCAGCAACGGTTGAGCGGTACGCTCAATCCGCGTCTGCGCGCAGGCTCGGTTAGCGAAGAAGATCCTCGCTCAGTAGATAAATAGCTCAAATCGGTTGATATCTGATTTGAGTCTGTAATAGGGTATTTTGTGGTTTTTCACTTTTTCCACGAGAGGAGCTCCAAATCACACCCGTGACAAAGACACTCACGCGGACTAGCACCATATCTCCAGCCATTAGCTGAGATATCGGTGCAGTAAGTTACATTTGGCGCCCAACGTGGGGCTCCTCTTAAATAAAATTAAATTCATTAGATTTAAAATTCAATCTAACTTCATTTATTAAACTTAAATTCATTCTAAAGACAACTTAAATTCATTCAAAATAGCTTCAAACTTTTTTCTTTTTCGAGCCATACGGAAATCGAAAGGGAAAATGGAAGGAAAAGATGCTGGTACCGGTAAAGATCAGGATAAGGCGGCAGTCGGATCAAATAGAGACTCCGGGGTCCCTGAGCGGGATGAATCACTCGTATCCGATAATAGCATATTAAGTTCGGACGAAGGTCCTTTAGCCGAAAAATCCGATCCCCTTGCCAACATCGCTGCTTGCCTAAAAGCATTAGAAAAGAACAGTGAGAGAATTGAAAAGAAATGGGATGATAGATTCACGGAACTAGATCGGCGGGTGGACAGTATTAAGCGTATATACACTGAGAACCAAGTCAACTACGAGTTCAGATTAAATAAAGAAGCCAAAGATCAGGCGGAGGCTAATAAAAGTCGAGTAAACGGGCTTGATACCACCGTACAGGCTGTAGTAGAAAAATGGGACACCGATATAGCCGGGTGTCTCAATAAAATCACAGATACTGAAAAATCGTTGCGAGACGAAGCTATCGGTAATTACGAAGCTCTCAAAAGCAAAGTCAAGGAAGGGGATCGGGTTAATCGAGAAAAGATCCAGGAACTTGAGCATAGGCATGAAAGTTTAAAAATCGGTATTGACTCTGAACTCAAGAAGCTTAAGAGAGGGCCGGTAACTAGTCGAAAAAATCACGAACAAATCCGTTTATTAACAAAACAGTTAAAACTGCCGACTTTTTCGGGAAAAAGTTGGGAAAAACCGGTTAACTATCTCCGGGAGTTAGAGGAGTATCTTACCTTCTTGGGTTCAGAGGACGAGCTTAGCCTGCGGCTTGTCGGTCAAAGCTTAGGAAACGATGCAAAAGACTGGTGGATCGCTCGCCGAGACGTCATTAACACCTGGGAAGGGTTTAAAGAAAAGTTCCTCACTAGATTCTGGGGTGAGGGAGTCCAGAGAGATATCCGCAAAGATATCGAATGGGGTTTCTATTCACCGGATTCAAAACTAACGTGGTCCGAGTATGCAAATAGGAAGTTTGCGGCTGCAGTCGGTCTCCTTCCTAAAATTGCGGAAGAAGATATCGTTAAAAGCCTAATTAAACACTTTGAAGAACGGGTAGTAGTAGCTGCTACTTGCTGAAATATCCGGGAAATTGACACCTTACTTAACTTCTTGGACGAAATGCAGTCGGGAGGGAGATCGAATGCACCCAAAAACTTCCGCGCACCGGCAAACGTAGGCCGACCGCAACAATTCACTAATAAATTCACCGAAAATAAAGATAAACAGGTGTCATGGCGTCTCGGCAGCGATGAGGCAAACACGTCGCGACCTTCCGTAGCACGAGACACATACTTTATTAAGTCGGATTCGCAAGAAAACAAGCGCGACGCTGGACAACCAGCCTACGCAAATCATAAACACAGTAACTGGACAAGTCCAAAAGTCAGCGCGATTTCCGAAGTAGAGCCAATCATTACTGAAGTTGAGGATGAGGCAGAAACCCAGCAAGCGGAAAACTAGAGCGCGCTGTGGTATGTGAGCCGCAAAACCCGGTGACACAGCGCGAGATCGTTATCAACGCGGCAAAAATAAAATCCCTAGAACCGAAAAACGATATGTTCGAAGACCCATCCGAATACTTAATTGAAGAAAGCAATAATTGCGAGTCACAGAGCAAACAGTGCCCGGAAGCATATTTTAACATCGAGGGGATAGAAGTCAAAGGGCTTATCGACACCGGAAGTCAAGTCACTTGCGTTTCAAAAGATTGGTTCGATCGACATGAAGAAAAATTAGAGAAATGTGAAAGGTTGCCAGTTGTTAATTACCAAATAGTTGGAGTAACAGGGGGCAAGCCCGTAAGAATAAAAGAACAATTTTTTGCAGAGATAACTATCGGGAAATCTACCGATCACATTTGCTTTTTGATAATTCCAGGGCTCGGTCACGAAATAATAATCGGAATTGATACCTTGCACCGGTGGAAAGCGGATATAGACCTTCGAACTAACAGACTATTTTTCCAAACAGCTTCCACCGACGTAAATGTCGAGCTTTTCAAAGCAAACCATATCGAAGATTATCAAAGAGAGTCGTTACAAATCAGTAAAATCAATCTAGAAAAAATGACCGTCGATAAGATCGAAAACGAGATTAATGAGTATGCACTGACCCGTGATGAAATAGATGAGAAATTGTCTGAGTGTCAGGTACTAAATCAACTCGAACTAGATTCATTTTCAAAACTACTGATAGAGTATCAAGACATCTTTTACAAACTACCTGGTAGAGTCTCAGTTTATGAACACAAAATCAAAATTTATGAAGATAGACCGTTCGTTAGGAGATCATATCCTATACCAATGGTACACCGAGATAAAGTTAAAATCGAAATTCAGAAAATGCTCGATATTGGAGTAATTGAAAGATCATATAGCGAATACATCAATCCTATAGTAGTTGTTGCAAAGAAAACCGGTGATATCAGATTAGTCTTAGATGCAAGATACATCAACCAACTGATAGTGCCTGGTCATGACTGCGCTCAATCGACTGAGGTCTTATTCCAGAAGTGTGGAAACGCAGCTTTCATGTCGAGTTTAGATCTTACGGCGAGTTTTTGGCAAGTTCCTTTGCATCCTGACTCAAGAAAATATACTGCATTTATGCACGAAGGAAAAACTTATCATTTTACAGTTACCCCTTATGGGCTTAATACAAGTCTGGCTAGTTTGATTAGAGCCTTGGACTTAGTTTTGAAGGAGACGGAGCAGTTTACAATAAATTTTGTAGACGATATACTGTGTATTTCTGACTCCGTTCCGTCCCAATTGGCTCACCTGAAATTATTATTTGAAGTTTTCCGAAAATATAATATGACGCTTAATTTCAAAAAGTCAAAATTCTTTAGAGAAGAAATCGATTTTCTCGGGCATCGGATAACAAAAGATGGGATACACCCACAGCCGGAAAAGATCGAGGCGATAAAGAAATTCCCGATACCGAGAAACGCGAAGCAACTCAAAGGATTTTTGGGATTAACAAATTATTACAGTAAATTCACCAGCGCATATGCGGAAGCAACAGCTCCGTTGCTCTCTTTAATAAAGAAAGGTTCCAAGTGGGACTGGACGGAGGAAATGAAAACACATTTCACAACAGTAAAAAATTTATTTTGTGATACGATGGTTATAAACCATCCAGATCCGAAAAGGAGGTATTATTTGCAATGTGACGCCAGCAATTATGCAGTCGGGGCAGTGCTTTATCAATTATCCGATAACAACGAGGAACGGATCGTGGGGTTCGCGAGTAGAACGATGAAGGGGGCTGAACTGAATTATTTTACATCCGAAAAAGAGCTGTTAGCAATAGTATTTGCTCTAGAGAAATTCAGGACCTTCATCGTCGGGGCGAAGCTCACGATCCGGACCGATCATAAAGTCTTAACGTATATTTTTTCGTGTAAACTCGTTAGCTCTCGTTTAGCACGCTGGGTTTTGTTCATACAGACGTACAACTTTGACATTGAATACATCAAAGGCACGGAGAATATAGTCGCGGATGTGTTGAGCCGTTACCCACCAGAACGCAAAAAGAGTATAGTAGATTCAGTAGCGGAGTTAGGGGTCCTTGCACCTCTGGCAAAAGCAATTGACGACCAACTAAGTAGGGATTTAGGAAACTATCCGATCTTACAAAAAACAGATAAAAGAATCAGTGAATTACTCGATTCAGAAAAAGTAAAACTGGATAACAACTTAGAAGTCATAGACGAAATATTATACCACCGAGAGCCAGGGGGCAGATTACGAGCCTACGTCCCTGAAGCACTAGTAAAACAGCTCATCATCGAGTGTCACGAAATGTACGGACACATAGGCGCCAACAAATGTTACCTCATACTTGAAGAAGGATTCTATTATCCTAAATTTGTTAAAAGAATTAGACAAACATTAGCTAGCTGCGAAAGATGCCAGAGGTGCAAGGTACCCAACAGATATAGCTATGCAAATATGCAAAACATTGTGCCAGACGGAGTTGGAGAATTGTTATCAATCGACTACCTAGGTCCATTGCCAGCGAGCAAGGGAAACTATAAGTGGCTATTAGTCACCATAGATGCCTTCAGCAAACTCGTAAAATTATATCCGTTAAAAGCAGCAAACGCTCCGCAAACAATAAAATGCATATTTGAGCAGTATATCCCAGAGTATGGCAAGCCTAAGCGAATCCAGTGCGATCATGGCACACAGTTCACTTCTACAGCATGGCAAAATAAATTAGACGAAGAAAACATCAAATTAATTTATTCCTCAATTAGACATCCACAAGGAAATATCGTTGAGCGCGTAAACCGCGAGTTAGGGCGATTTTTCAGAACCTTTCTAACTGATAAGCACACGTCGTGGATAAATTGGTTAAAAATAATTGAGAGCTGTATGAACGAAGTGCGCCATGACACCACTGGATTCGCACCTTGCGAGATCCACCTTGGGCAATGCCCTTCAAGATTCTGGGAATCTTGGCTAGTTACAAATAAAACTGACCTACCGCGTGATGCGAAATTAATTCTCGTTAAGAAGAACATAATCCGACACGGCAAACGCCGAGCAGATCGTTTTAATTCAACACACAAAATGGCTAAATTCAAAGTGGGAGACCTAGTGCTGATTAGGGCACTCAATGTTTCCGATTCCAAAGAAAAGAAGATGGCAAAATTCTTCGATTTATACGAAGGACCCTATAGAATCAGCCGGCAAGTTGGTGAAGCCACCTATGTCTTGGAGAACACCCATACAGGGATGGAGCGGGGCAAGTTCCATGTGAATATGTTCAAGCAATACATCCAAAGTGCTGAGGGGGACGCGACGTAAAACAGTAACACCTGTAAAGAATCGGTACAACGATCCTATAGCCAAAAAACACATACAATAGGAGGATTAAAGGATTAACCCCACAAAATCGTACGACAACTCCTTATATGGTATTAAATCCATAAAGAAGGGATAAAAATAGATTATATAAGGGGCAGCTCATTACCATACGGCCTATTGTATTGTGAATTTTCGAGCGAATAAAGAAGCAACCTACGAAGTGAAGATGGGCAAGCCAAAATACCTAATACATCCGCGGTATAGAATCGGCCAGCGCATCGTACAAGATGTGTATACACAAACAGATGACAAGGGTGAACAAGAACCAGGCGATCACACGATCCAGGGGAGTGAGGAAAGGTACGAGCGAGGGCATGGAAAATATCGAAAGGGGAAATCAACGCAGACTAAACTAAGGTACCGCCCGAACATCCAGATCATAAAACCAAGGCCAACCACCAGTATCCAAGAAGAAGGCGAACCACCAGCCATTCCGACCATCAGAAGCCCAGAACCGACGCCGTCAACTAGGGCAGAAGGGCTGCCAGACCCTGGACCTTCGACTTCCGCCAAGAGGCCGGCAGACACCGAAGCGCATGGGAGCAGTAAACGCCTACCGAGACCAGGGCACCCGGTGTCAGACATACCGTGGAGCCTGACGCCGATCGAGATACCGGGAAGACCTGACGAAGAAAAAGAAGAACTGGAAAGGCAGAAGGCCATCCAAATAATATTCGGAGACCTGGAATCCCTAAGGGACGACGAGGATGAGGACCAGTTGACATACCAGAAACCAGAAGGGTACCCGGCATTGACCACGCCGGAATATATCAGGTATTTCGAGCCGCTGGAGTGGCCAGAACAAGACCTGCCGGAGCTGGAACTCACCGAGCTCGATCTACCGCCAGTGGACGTTTCGGCGTTCGAGACGACTGAATTGGACCTCCCGGAGCTAGATTTCGGCGACCTAGACATGCCGGAATTTGAATTTTGAAGGGAGTAAGGACCAGGAAAACCTACAACGACCAAGAAAAAAAAAAAAATAGGGATCAACATCTACCGACTCCTGATCCGACCGGGACCGAGGGGTCTCCAACCGCGACCGAACATCCGTCGGTAGAAGGGGGCAGATGTAACATTCCGGCTGTTCTGGTTCCTGCCGGAGCAGCCGGACAAATGTCCATCGCGCATCTCGCGACGCGCACCGCAGAGTTCCGTGTATTGCACAATGTCGTGCAACCTGCGATTCCGCACCACCCGCGATTCCGCGCAACCCGCGATTCCGTGCAAACCGGCGTTTCCGTGCATCCCACGATTTCGCGGTGTCCGCGAAATATCGGTATAAAAGGGGGTACGTGGAGGCCTCAGGTACCGATTGTGTGGCAAAGCGCCCGTCGAGTCACATCATATTAATTATTAAAATTAGGCACGTAGCCAAAATAGTGCGTGACCTGTGCTTGCTCTTGAGTCGCATTTCGACACTTGCTAAAATTGAAGTGATTAAAATCGCGATTTTCGATATTGAAAAATATAAGTCAAATTAAAATTAAAAATCCAAATCACACCCGTGACAAAGACACTCACGCGGACTAGCACGATATCTCCAGCCATCAGCTGAGATATCGGTGCAGTAAGTTACAATATACTATATATATACATATATATTAGGGTGGTCGTTAAAAATTAAATTTCATCAGACGCCCCTTGAAAAGTTTCCTTTTCGTCTAAAAACATGCGTACAATTTTTTTTTTTTTTTTTTCAATGAAAAGAACACGTGCCGCAAGACGATCAAACATTTTGTTTTTCAACCTGCAGTTTTTTTGGATATGTCTTACATAATGTGTAGATTTGACGAACAACCCATCGAAATTTCAAAATTTCAAATTTTTATCTTTTTTCGATGGGTTTTTCGTCAAATCTGCACATTAGGTAAGACATTTCCAAAAAACTGCAGGTTAAAAAACAAAATCTATGATCGCCTTGCGGCACGTGTTCTTTTCATTAAAAAAAAAAAAAAAAAAATTGCACGCGTGTTTTTAGACAAAAAGAAAACTTTTCAGGGGGCGTCTGATGAAATTTAATTTTTAACGACCACCCTAATATATATATATATGGGGCATTCCACGAGGTATCGATCAAGATCGGAAATCGATGTTTCCGATCTACTCCAAATTTTTTTCTGCCAAAGTACTGGTCGAAAAACAGAGCCCTGATTTTTTTGAATTTTTTTCAATCATTCGTATCGTAGATATTGCTATTTCAAAACCGCGCGGATCCGCCACTTTCTAAAATCTGAAAAAAATCACAAAATTCTGGGAAAATATATCAAAATTTTTGAGCCATGTTCAAAGATGGAGATTTCATCATAGCAAAAGTTAGATTCAAAAAATAACGAAAATTTTGAAAATTATTCTCGGAATGCGTTTTTCATATGAAAATGAATAAGAAAGTTCCTAATAACATGGGTCGTGAAAGATATATTCACAAAGTTACGGAGAATGATGTGAAATACATAGAATGATGTGGATACAGGGTAATGCAGTTTGACCGGGCCGTATTGAATGGGCATATTCCTTGTCGAATTCTAAGACTAAAATTCCTTAGCGAAAAATTCTGGCGATCAACGGTGTCCGAGTCATCTTATCTTATAGAATATCTTAGTTGAGCATTCAGAGATCCTTACACTGGGTAAAACGGATAACGGGTGTTACTTTTCACTTTGACAATCCCCTTTTTCAATCTGTGGCAGCCAGGTCGTCCGCTTCTTAGTTTTCGGCTGTCTAGGTCCACCGTTTCTTAATTTTTTTTTTTTTTTTACTTTTTCAATTTTTCGCTAAGGAATTTTGGTCTTAGAATTCGTAAGGAATATGCCCATTCAATAAGGCCCGGTCAAACTGAATTATCCTGTATTCACATCATTCTCTGTTTTTCACATCATTCTCTGTAACTTTGTGAATATATCTTTTACGACCCATGTTATTAGGAACTTTCTTATTCATTTTCATATGAAAAACGCATTCCGAGAATAATTTTCAAAATTTTCGTTATTTTTTGAATCTAACTTTTGCTATGATGAAATCTCCATCTTTGAACATGGCTCAAAAATTTTGATATATTTTCCCAGAATTTTGTGATTTTTTTCAGATTTTAGAAAGTGGCGGATCCGCGCGGTTTTGAAATAGCAATATCTACGATACGAATGATTGAAAAAAAGTCAAAAAAATCAGGGCTTTGTTTTTCGACCAGTACTTTCGTAGAAAAAAATTTGGAGTAGATCGGAAACATCGATTTCCGATCTTGATCGATACCTCGTGGAATGCCCCATATATATATTAGGGTGATTCAAAAAAAAAAAAAAAAATTTTTTTTTCTTTCACTAACAGGCTCAAAAGTTTCATTTAGGTCAAAAAGTATGCCTGTTAAAATATGAGCTCTTAATATTAATATTAAGAGTGGGCGCATCGCACTTTTCGATTTTCCATAAGAATAACATGGGATAAATTATTTTTGCCTCTTCTGATTCTTATAACTAGCAAATGATACGTCACACAAAGAATCTACAGACATGTTTTGGTTGGAAAATAAAAAACGAAAAATACAAAAAAAATAAAATCATTAAAATTGAAAAAATTAACATTAAAATCAATTAAAATAAATTAAACTTTGACCTTGAATAACTTTTGAACGAGTGGACTTATTGGAAAATAACTCGAAACTTTTTTGTAGAGCGTTCAATTCTCTACAAAAATATGTCTGTAGATTCTCTGTGTGACATATCATTTGCTAGTTATAAAAATCAGAAGAAGCAAGAATGATTTTTCCCATGTTATTCTTATGGAAAATCGAAAAGTGCGATGCGCCCACTCTTAATATTAATATTAAGAGCTCATATTTTAACAGGCATACTTTTTGACCTGATAGACCGAGAGCCCATAACACTTTTTTTATGTATCATAACCTACCGCTCATATACATCTTAAGTTCCATAAATGTGTATCCCACATCACGAAAATATTCTCGCCGAACAAATTCCGTGGTTACAATATGTTTTTCACGCGCGATCAAATTGTTTAAAAAACTCAGGTTTTGGCATCATTATCTACCGTTCGGCACATGTCGCAAATTACTGTGTTTGAAAAAAAAGTTCGGGCGGACGGCATTGCCGAACGTGTAGAATGGTTATGGAAGCCACTATTACCCTATGCTTTTGTAAAAAAAAATTGTTCAATAGTATATTATGCACCGAGGGAAGAAAGTAGGCTGTGCGCTCCCGCGTGTAGTTGCCGCCCGAGCGTAGCGAGGGCGGCACGTACGCTGGAGCGCGGAGCTTACTTTCTTCCCGAGTGCTATATACAATTTTTTCTCACCCCCAGCGGAAAGTTCGTTCACGCTAAATGTATCTCATTATAGTCTGAATATATATATATATATATATTAGGGTGTGCCAAAAAAAAAAAAAAAAAAATTGAACGCACATCAACATTCCGGTGGAGCATCTCAAATAGAATATCTCAGCCAAATATGAGCTCTTAATCAGGGTTGTAAAATTTTTAATGGAAAATATTTCCATTAACTCATTGAATTCAATTTTTTAATGGAAAATATTTCCATTAACCATTAAATTTAATTTTTTAATGGAAAATATTTCCATTAACCATTAAATTTAATTTTTTAATGGAAAATATTTCCATTAACCATGAAATTTAATTTTTTTAATGGAAAATATTTCCATTAACCATTAAATTTAATTTTTTAATGGAAAATATTTTCACTCACCATTAAATTCATTTTTTTATTGGAAAATGTTTTCATTAAAAAATTAAATTAAATGAGTTAATGGAAATATTTTCCATTAAAAATTTTACAACCCTGAGCCGTTCACGGTTATGCACACAGCGAATGGCTTTCTACTTTCCCGCCAAGTCTATTTAAAAATTAAAAGTGATCCAAAGTAATTTCAGAAAATTCCAGCAGTTGATGAGAATTTTTCCGAATAGAAAAAAATATTCAAAAATTGATGAAAATTTTTCTCATCAAATGATGAAATTTAATTTTTTAATGGAAATGTTTTCCATTGAATAATTAAATTTAATGGTTGATGGAAAAAGTTTCCATTAGAAAAATAAATTTAATGGTTAATGGAAATATTTTCCATTAAAAAATTAAATTTAATGGTTAATGGAAATATTTTCCATTAAAAAATTAAATTTAATGATTAATGGAAATATTTTCCATTAAAAAAATTAAATTTAATGGTTGATGGAAATATTTTCCATTAAAAATTTGAATTTAATGGTTAATGGAAATATTTTCCATTAAAAATTAAATTCAATGGTTAATGGAAATATTTTCCATTAAAAAATTAAATTTAATGGTTAATGAAAATGTCAATGCATTAAAAAATTTAATGCATTATTTACAACTCTGCTCTTAATATTGATATTTAGAACTGCCTAACTCAGTTTTCCCATTTTTGATTTGAATAACACGTGAAAAAAAATCGGAAAATTTTCGAATTGTTTTTTCTCGTAATCGACTTGATTTAGAAACTTTCTGAATACAGATTCTTATAGGAAATTTCAAGCTCTACAAAAAAGTACTGAGATAGAATTGTCCTAACTCTCACCGATTAAGAGATATTCGCCTATAAACATTGAGTCATAGCGTCATAGAGTCATACGACTCTGGAAAAAAACAATTTATTTTTCAACTGCGCATCAAAATTTCGGTAGAGCATCTCAAATAGAACATCTCAGCCAAATATGAGCTCTTAATATTGATATTTAGAACTGCCTATTTCAATAACTAAAATTAGTAATGAAAATTAGTAACGAAATGAGGCCTATAGGTGTGACGCATCGGTTGTGTGTATCCCGTTGATGTTAAGAAACACCTACGTAACACACACAACCAGGCGTCACACCAACGTAACACACGCAGTCGCGATCAGTTGATCGTAGTACTAAAATCAGCCGTTGCTTCGTAAGGTCACGTCACATCTTAGGTATATGGACTAGCAGTCCATTAGGGTGGGCCAAAAAAAACTTTTAATTTTTTTTTCTTTAGTTACCATGAAAATATTGCTCAAGATGATGAAAAAAAAGTCCTCTGAAAATTTGAGCTCTTAATATCAATATTAAGAGGTGCCTAATCGCGATTTTTGATTTCCCATTTAAATAACACAGGAAATTTTTTTTTTTTTATTTGGAATTTTATTCCGTTCCAACGAATCATCGTGTTATAAAAATCAATACATATTCTTGTAGGAAATTAAACGATCTCCAAAAAAGGTCTGATGTGATTTTTCGCTAAGTCGAAAAAAAAGTCGTCATATACCGTTTGAGGTTGAACTTTAACCTTGAATAACTTTGAAACGAGTGAACTTAGCGAAAAATTACATCAGACCTTTTTTGGAGATCGTTTAATTTCCTACAAGAATATGTATTGATTTTTATAACACGATGATTCGTTGGAACGGAATAAAATTCCAAATAAAAAAAAAAAAATTTCCTGTGTTATTTAAATGGGAAATCAAAAATCGCGATTAGGCACCTCTTAATATTGATATTAAGAGCTCAAATTTTCAGAGGACTTTTTTTTCATCATCTTGAGCAATATTTTCATGGTAACTAAAGAAAAAAAAATTAAAAGTTTTTTTTGGCCCACCCTACAGTCCATAGGTATCAAAGGGCTCTGTACGAAGCGCCAGACACTCGCGCATGCGCGTGACGCCGGGAAGAAAGTAAAACCAGGGACTGAATATAGCACTTCTTTCCCTGATCAGCGGGAAAGAAGTACGAACTTTACGGTAGGGGATGAGAAAAAAGATTATTATAACCTACTGTTCGGCATTTCGTGAATATCTCTAATTATTCACTAAAATTCAAAGCAATACGGTCGCCGAACATTTTGGTTCGCTAGGGGCCCAGCTACACCCACGCACTTCCGTTTTCCGGTGTCTATATGTGTGACATCATAGCCTACTTCTTCAAATTTCGATACTAACCTATTACAATGCCAAATATTGCGAATTAATTATTGCCGAACAAATAAAATGGCTACGCTAGATGTAATAACATCTGCAAATTGCGGATCTTATGTCTAAGAAATAAAATTACAACCTACCGTTCGGCGTTTATTTCATTGTACGGATACTCATTAATAATACGCAATTTATTAGTTTATATGATAAAATAATATAAATATATATATATATATATATCATATATATCATATATCATATATATATATATATATATATATATATATATATATATATTGTAACTCACTGCACCGATATCTCAGCTGATGGCTGGAGATATGGTGCTAGTCCGCGTGAGTGTCTTTGTCACGGGTGTGATTTGGAGCTCCTCTCGTGGAAAAAGTGAAAAACCACAAAATACCCTATTACAGACTCAAATCAGATATCAACCGATTTGAGCTATTTATCTACTGAGCGAGGATCTGCTTCGCTAACCGAGCCTGCGCAACAGACGCGGGTTGTGTTAGCTGTGTGTGAGAATCACAGACACGGGTATTCCCCGGTGTTGTAACCCCCCACACAGCAAATATATGTCCAAAGTACGTCTTTCGGATATCTCGGCAGTTGTCTCGTGATGATATTGGGATTGTCCCATGGGACTCCCATACGCTCTTAAATGTCCGCTACGTTTACGGCAATGGGACAGTCCCACTGACGTCCTTACGATGCCCGAAGATTTGCTTAGCATATCTCTGGTACGTCTCATGGACTACCAACGCAGCAGAGTGGAGACATCATCAAGACATTATCAATACTGCTTTAAGACGTCACCAAGATATTGTTAAGACTGTATCAAGTCGTTAAAGAAATGATATCCAGCTTGGATGGAGACGTCCATGGGACTCAATCCAGACTGTATAAAGACGTCCATGGAACATCATCTAGACTACAAAGAGACGTTCACGGGATAGATATCTAGATTGGATAGAGACGTCCATAGGACTGCATTATTATTGTGGATGGGATATTACTAGGTGCATAAAGATGCTCATGGGGTACTATCCAGAAAGGTATTAGGACGCCGATGAGACATTATTCAAATCCTGTCAAGACGCCAATAGGACCCTACTGATAGAAGGAAAGAGGGTTCTCATGTATACATTTTTCAGCGATATATTGTCACTGTCATTTTCAGCAATTTCAAAGTTCTCAGATCAAAGTGCTCATCCGGCTACTCAAGATTCTTATTTAATGAGCATTTTGGTTCGAGATGAGACTCGTACGATAATATTTAGCACTACCTCAGAGACATTGAAAACGCTAAATGGTGAAAAAACTTCAACGTCTCTGAGGCAGTACTAAATATTATCGTACGATCCTCGTCTTGAACCAAAATGCTCAATAAATAAGAATCTAAAGGTAGCCGGATGAGCACTTTGATCTGAGAACTTGGATATTACTGAATACCTGCAGAATTTTCAAAATTTCAACCTCGACTAGGCAGTAGTAAATGTCCCATTATAGAGCTAAAAAAAATGGAAAACTTTTTGAAAATCAAAAACAATATATATTCACGGATGAGCAGCAGCATCTGAGCACTTAGGTCATTTTTGAACCACCCTAGTACTCAATCTTGAGTCCGGTTATTTGAAATTGAATAACGTACAATATTAGCTGATAAAATTTACGGATGCTGCTCGGATGGACTTGACTTGTATACCGATGAGATATACAGTCGAAGCAATATCAAGGTGAGAAATATATACACGAGACCCTCCGAAACAGATGGTATTGGATTTCATAATTGACGAAGTAGACACGAGTATATTATTGGAAAACATATGATGCGTATATTGCGTATATATATATATAGGAACAATTACACTTTGTGTCTTTGCCTGACAGGTTTCATACTTAATATTAACTTATAATATTAGATGTATGTATTATATAACTTTAAATAGTATGTCAATATCTTGAATCTTTAATAGTCCCAATATTGTGGATAGAAATGATAAAATGTGTGCTCGTTTTTCAGTGAAACGATAACTCAGTTTTATGAAAATTAACTGTTCATCTAAACTAAACAGGTTTCATACCTAATATTAACTTATAATATTAGATGTATGTATTATATAACTATAGATAGTATGTCAATATCTTGAATCTTTAATAGTCCCAATATTGTGGATAGAAATGATAAAATGTGTGCTCGTTTTTCAGTGAAACGATAACCAGTTATATGAAAATTAACTGTTCGTCTAAACTAAAAGTTGTGTACAATGTACATACGTCGTAGTATGATGAGTATACATAACAGCTTATCCCAAGTATTCCAGTTTTTACAATGAAATTATACATACGTAAAAACGTCTTGGATAAATAAAAAAAAAAAATTATAATAAAACAAAATATTTTTGGTTGTGATGTCACAATAAAACTTAAAAAGAAATGAACACGTACTACAAATTATGACTCTACCACTTCAATTTCTTAGTGAAATTGCTGTCTTTGGAACATAATATTGCAGCGAGATTTTACCATCGCAACCTTTCAACCTATATTAATACTCAAACTTACATGGGAAGAAAACCCGGAAAATTGAATTGAAAAAGAATGTTCAACAAGCGTATGTATGCCGTTGAGAAACAACAAATAAATCTTATGTTAATAGCACATTTGTTAAAAAAAATCATAAAAGTTTTACGCAATATGACCTTTTATAGAGCTGATAGACTGCATAATTATCAAAGCCGGTCTATCTTGTACTCAGTTTCGTTGTACTATGTAGGCGTGACTTAGGAGAAAGTCTAAGGATTCGCTTATATATTGGCATCGACGATTTGGCCGTCGTTGTTCTTTGCCAAGTTCTTATCAGTTGAGTCTTTGATAGCTAAGGGATTGTTAACCACTACACTACTTACAATGCGGCATAAAGGTTTCTCTGCTGATTTATTATTGGCTTTGGCTGACAATACCTCCGTGTTGTCCAGCACTTTTTTTTGTACGACGTTTTTATTAATTTGTTGTTCTCCGTTATTGTTGATCATGTCGTTAGGACCCGCATCATCATTGCTCGCAGCTTCCAGATTGTTAACAGCGCTCATTTCAGCTTTTCTAAAAAACATTTATATTGCAAGAACTGTTGAAAGGATCCCGTACCATGAAAATAATGATTTAAATGCAGCCTTTCTACACACACACACACACACACACTTTTGTATATGAGGCATTCTAAGTCGAATATCCCATAAAGATATATCGATATCATGAACTATTTATGAAAATTCACTGAATGTAACTCAGTTTTCTTCTCGAGCCAAGCGTGCAGGAGCATGGCGCAGCCATGATTTAATGGGCTCAATGATTTCCTTGTTTGTTACCAGAGGCTTCGTAAAACGGCAGCGGATGACACCTATATAGATTCAATTGATTTGATCTGTCTACATTGCCATTGCAAGTACATCGTAATATACAGCACAAAACTGCAAAAGATAGCCATAAGGCCTCCATGAGACATCGATAAAGTCCATAGGATATCCATAGGACATATTTCGGAGTTTTGTGCGGTCTGTTAACAGTTCACGAATAGAATCACGATAAACTTATTCAATTCGACACAAGTCCTGTGTATAATTGTGTTGCGATGATATTAGATTACGTGAGCTTCAATTTGCTCAGTCAAATCATCAGCACCGATTTACTATACGAGTATTTTGACATGAATTCAACTTACTTGATACAACATCAAAGAGTTTCAATTTTTCAAAAGCATTTTTCTTGTGGGCTCCATGAAAGCTGTAATTTGCAGCCAGTGCGTTGCTCATAATTTCCTGCATCAATTTCGACGCGGTATTTTTGACATCGCTTTGTACGAAAATACCCAAATCCTTAATCTGCAAAAATAGATATATGGGTAACTACAAAAACGCTCTGATTGGTCAATCGCGATTTTTAATGACTCGAGAACTGTGCGCCTCAAAGAGTTTTCGTAAAGGAACTTTCGTGAGGAATTTCCTTGGGGAATCTACCCTTCGAATATGGTGCGGTCAAACTGGATCACCTTGTATATTGTAACGATATTCATATATTGATGTAAATATGAATATTGAGAAGAGTAAAAGAAAAGAGAAATTTCAATAAACGAAAATAAAGATCGACAAAATTAGCAGAAATAGAGTATGAAGCTATCTGGATAAAAGTTACTCAAAATAGAGTTTAACAGGGAAAGCCTAGTAGTTTCGTTGAAACGCAAAATCAAAAAGAGATAGAAAACGCTCAGTAGTAAGCAATTGCTGACGCAATGTCAAAAAGTAGTGGGGACAGCTACTATATAAGAGAACGAGTTAAGCGGCTCGGGATCTATTCATATCTATCGATATCTCAATAAGATCAGTAAAATTCAAAATAATAGGTAATTGGCATAACAAATTTTGTCGAACTTATTAATCAAATAATAATTACTCAAATACATTTATTATTGAATCACAAATACGCAACCAACAAGTTGAAAGACTTTGCGGTTACGACATCCTTCTATTAAATCATTCCTTCCTATCAATTCATTGCTTACGAGTTTAAATACTCCGAGGACGTGAATTATCCTAATAAAATAACTATATCATTCCAAATCAAACGGTCAACGCTACAACGAGTGTAAAAACTCTCAAGCTGCGATTATTTTATTCTATCCTGATAATATAAATAATCAAAATAAGAAAATCAACACTGACGGGTTTAAATACTCTGAGGTTGCGATTTATATTTCCAAAGCTCTCATATAATCAACGCCAACGGTACGAAAGTTTCTGAGGTAGCGATCATTTATGGGAATTCATAGAAATAAGAACTGTCATAAATAAATAGGCTAGACACTCATAGACGAGAAAGAGTCCCGAATTATTAGTTCGTTGATTAGATAAAGATTCTAACTTCTAGATAACGTCCGGTTTATTCAAATATAGGGTAAAATCCACTGGGGATAAGTCGCGATTGTTACAATATATTGGCCATTTCACCAAATCCTACATTCAAATCCGGCCTCCAAATTTTTAATGGTTTTTTTTTTTGTGAGTTCTTGACATTATTTAGGTGTAAACAAAGAGATTTATCGGGTATTATTTATTTACCATAGTGTTCTTGTAATTTGCGTCAGACGATAGACGTTTTTCCACTACCGCCAAATCGGCTGCTTTCGTCAGAGGATAAGCTTTTAGAACTTGACTCTCCGTTTTATCAATTTCTTCATCCGTGGTCTTCGCTGCCAACTTTAGTGCAATACTCCGAACTTCCAATGCTAGAGCATCTATTTTCACATCGATATTTGCCAATGCTGTGAGGACTGTTTGATTCTCATCTATGAAAATAATGAGAATATCCTCTTTAAAAAACAGCGTTGTAACGTTTTTTGTCAGGTTTTTTAGGCCGCATAGCTAGGCTTATATATATGCTATATATATATATATATATATATATATATATATATATCTATATGTATATATATATATCTATATGTACATATAGATATATATCGACAGCCTAATAACATAGTCACGTAAGCGCCAAAAAAAAAATTTTTCGCAAACTGACAGACGTTTCGCCAAAAAAATTTTGGCGTCTATTACAAATTGTTTGAAAAATAGGCCATTTTTGGCGCTTACGGGATTATGTTATTAAGCTGTCGATATATATACATAGATATATATATATATATATATCTATGTATATATATCGACAGATCGTATAGATATCTATATCAATAGTATGGTATCAATTATAATTTTTTGTTGAACATTAAGTTTTTCATAGTTGCCTAATCCTATATCCATAATCTTATCGTATTTTTTTTCATCTATTATTTATATATATATATATATATATATATTAGGGCTAATCATTTTGGAGTCATATTTTTTGATTTGCCCTCGCACCCCACAAAATGTGAGTGTATGAGGTCAGTATCAGCACCTATCAATATGACCATGGTGCGATTTTTTTTGGCGTGGCCCATTGCAAAAGTATTTCTCCCATTCAAATAACACGGGAAATGTTTTTTTAATAATTTGAAATTTTATTCCAATGTAACGAATCATCACGTTGTAAAAATCAATGCATATTCTTGTAGGAAATTAAACGATCTCCAAAAAAGGTCTGATATGATTTTTCGCTAAGTCCACTCGTTTGAAAGTTATTGAAGGTTAAAGTTCAACCTCAAACGGTATATGACGACTTTTTTTTCGACCTAGCGAAAAATCGTATCAGACCTTTTTTGGAGATCGTTCAATTTCGTACAAGAATATATGTTGATTTTTACAACACGATGATTCGTTAGAACGAAATAAAATTCCAAATAAAATAAAAACACATTTCCCGTGTTATTTAAATGGGAAAAATACTTTTGCAATGGGCCACGCCAAAAAAAATCGCACCGTGGTCATATTGATAGGTGCTGATACTGACCTCATACACTCATATTTTGAGGGGTGCGAGGGCAAATCAAAAAATATGACCCCAAAATGATTAGCCCTAATATATATATATATATATATATATATATATATATATATATATATATATATATATATATATATATATATATAGATATATATATAAATATATATAGATATATATATATATATATATATTAGGGTGGTCGTTAAAAATTAAATTTCATCAGACGCCCCCTGAAAAGTTTTATTTTTGTCTAAAAACACGCGTGCATTTTTTTTTTTTTTTTTAAATGAAAAGAACACGTGCCGCAAGACGATCATAGATTTTGTTTTTTAACCTGCAGTTTTTTGGAAATGTCTTACCTAATGTGCAGATTTGACGAAAAACCCATCGAAAAAAGATAAAAATTTGAAATTTTGAAATTTCGATGGGTTATTCGTCAAATCTACACATTATGTAAGACATATCCAAAAAACTGCAGGTTGAAAAACAAAATGTTTGATCGTCTTGCGGCACGTGTTCTTTTCATTTAAAAAAAAAAAAAAAAAATTGTACGCATGTTTTTAGACGAAAAGGAAACTTTTCAAGGGGCGTCTGATGAAATTTAATTTTTAACGACCACCCTAATATATATAAATAATAGATGAAAAAAAATACGATAAGATTATGGATATAGGATTAGGCAACTATGAAAAACTTAATGTTCAACAAAAAATTATAATTGATACCATACTTCAAAGTATTAACGATTCGACATTACATAAAACATTCTATATTGACGGACCGGGTGGATCAGGCAAAACATTTCTGTATATTACATTATGGCATTTATTTACTGGGCGAAAGGAAAAAATCAGTACTATGGCTTACACAGGTATAGCTGCTACATTACTACCAAATGGAAAAACAGTCCACAAAACATTAGGATTACCTGTTCCGTTATACGTTGATTCTACTTCAACAATTAAGGGGGGGGTTTACCCAATCAGTTACCGATTTGTCTATTTTCTCCTAAACGGGGTAATCAATTGACTTGTCCTTTCGGCAGCCGATGTTTAACGAGTAATGAGTTCGAACTGGTACGTTTGATCGGATGAAATCGGGATTTTTTTATTTTTTTCGATCGAAAAGTATTGGCGTGCCATTTATTGCGACTTATATCAAAGCCCACGCATCAAAAATGCAAAATCGACTCCCTGAGCCCGATTCTGTGAGAAATTCTGAACATAACCATCCCAAAACATCTTTGTTTTCGACAACGATGAAGGTGGAAGTTGTATTCCACGTTTTTGTGGTAATTTTCGCGATTGTCAGAGCCTGGGGGCGGCCATTGCCGCTACAGCTGCTGATATAACGCGGTGGTTCCCAGAACGCCCGTGAGATGTCGCCACGCGCCCATCTGAACTTCATCCTTTTACTATAGTATAGTATACTTTCACGGTGACATCTCACGGGTGTTCTGGGAACCACCGCATTAAATCAGCAGCTGTAGCAGCTGTAGCGGCAATGGCCGCCCCCCAGCCTCTGACAATCGCGAAAATTACCACAAAAACGTGGAATACAACTTCCACCTTCATCGTTGTCGGAAACAAAGATGTTTTGGGATGGTTATGTTCGGAATTTCTCACAAAATCGGGCTCAGGGAGTCGATTTTGCATTTTTGATGCGTGGGCTTTGTTATAAGTCGCAATAAATGGCACGCCAATACTTTTCGATCGAAAAAAATAAAAAAATCCCGATTTCATCCGATCAAACGTACCAGTTCGAACTCATTACTCGTCAAACATCGGCTGCCGAAAGGACAAGTCGATTGATTACCCCGTGTAGGAGAAAATAGACAAATAGGTAACTGATTGGGTAAACCCCCCCCTTAAAGTGGGTTCAAAAGAAGCAAATATTTTGAAAGAAACAAAGGTTTTCATTTGGGATGAAGCACCAATGGCACCGCGCTACGCATTAGAAATAATGAACACAATTTTACAGGATATAATGAATAACACGTTACCATTTGGAGGAAAAATAGTCATATTGGGAGGGGATTTCAGACAATTACTTCCGGTAAATATTCGGGGTACTCGCAGTGAAACGGTAAACTTATCAATCAAATTCAGTCCATTGTGGCAACTATTTGAAATATTCGAATTGACTATCAATATGCGTGCACTACAAGAAGAGAAGAATTTTTCTGACTTCTTGCTGCAAGTTGGAACTGGAGATTTGAATGATGAGGTTGATAATTTAAATTTAGCCTCCAATTGTACATACAATGATGACATCGATATAGCGAAGGATATTTATGAAGATATACTCAGCAGAAAACAATACAAAGAAGATTCAAAATATGCAGTATTAGCAGCAAGAAATTTAGATGTGAATAAAATCAATAGACAAGTCGTCGACTTATTAGACTTGACTACTGAACGTATTTATACGAGCGTCGATAGCGCAGAAAATTGTAACGACAATAATAGAATCAATCAAGATTTAGTACCGGAATATTTAAATTCGTTGTCTCCGAATAGTCTTCCACCGTACGATTACGACAATTTTCAATAATCATGTTAATCGGAAATTTGAGTATCAATGAAGGTTTAGTCAATGGCACGAGATTATTACTACTAGAAGCTGGAACAAATCTATTATTGTGTGAATTTCTAACTGGAGATAAAGCAGGAGATATAATATTCTTAAATAGAATTACTTTGATGTGTGAAAATGTATATCGATTTTCTTTCACTCGAAGACAATTCCCTATCAAATTAGCCTTTGCGATTACGATTAACAAATCACAGGGCCAAACCTTTGATAAAATTGGAATTGATTTACGAAAAGATGTTTTCAATCACGGACAACTATATGTAGCTCTATCATGAGTGCGGACGTGGCAATCATTGAAAATTTACCTTGGAAGTCAACGAAACAATACAACCGTGAAGAATTATGTTTATAAAGAATTATTTAATTCATAATCAACTGAATAAATACATATCCCAAAACTAGATAAACCAAAAATATGATAATATGAATTTCATTTTTTAAATGAATAAATAAATAAATAATTGATTTCATTGAAAAATAGTTAAATGGTTGTATCAATTATTATATATATTGTTATATATACACATATATCCTTCTAATTTAATATCCATATATATATATTTATAAATATAGGTATATGTATGATAGTATGGGACGTATGTCCATGATTCTTGTAATAAACATTTAATTTTTATTGTAAAATTTATGGAAATACGTCACATACGGTAATGGCTGAGGCGCGCGCAGCGCGCCAAATACGCTAGTAGAGTAAAAAGGACAATCGACTATTATGATGAATATTTACAATTTTTCAAAATAAACTCGCTTCCCACCTTTACCGGTTTCATGTATTAAATTCGACGGTAGGGTTCCGTCATTGGTGAACTGTTTCCCTCTAACAGGTATCGGATTCTTTTTATTTGAAGGTACACGAGCTTGCGGTGCGCTTCTTTTTTCAATTGTTCCAATATCAGAATGTTCATTATTGCTAGTGGAGCATGCTGCATCGTCAAAGTCAATCGATGGGAACGGTCCAATGGTAGCAGATGACTTCTCAGTCGATTTCTTTGATCTAACGTTTTCAAGCTCCGAATCGGTGTTGAGATCAGACATTATCAAAGCCTCTGAACATTTAGCTTGTCCACGCTTAAATGTTTCTGGAAAAAAAAAAAAACTGTATATTTGAACTTTATTGTTCTGAAAATAAAAAATAATGACTATATTGATTTCATAAGCCTTGTAAAATCTTTTTTTACATATGGATTGGCATAGAAGGATCAAATTTAATTAGAAATTAGTTGAACGCACTCGTCGAAGCCAATATTTTTACAACATCGTGCACAGCCCAATTTTCGGCAGCGTCCTCTTGATTCTCAACAGCCTTCAATAATCTTGATTCAGTTTTATATGGAGGCCAAAAACAATGAGTCTTCCGAGGTGTCACCCACTTCTCCGCAGCAAGGCTGACGCCATCAGCGAATTCGATGACCGCATATCGATTTGATGCCATCCTTGAAAGACATTAAAAATCAATGGTTTCAGTATGACCGATGAATGTCAAAATGGATATATTGCTTGACTGCATATAATGAATTACCCATTAAAGCATTTAAAGCTTGCCTCATTTTCAATGTGAAAAATCCAATTCCGATTCAGATACATCCGAAAAGTAGCCCTTGGCTCTTAGATGTTTTTTATGCAAAATCTTGAGTATTGTCGACGAGAAAAAATACAACACGAATTCCAATATACTTCTTAAAACCTATTTATCATCATGGAGGATTGGGAAAACGACGAATTCTAATTTGTGTGGGAGCTTCACACACTTTTTTACAATATCGCTTAGTGGTCGTACGGTCAATCTTTCGACGCGTGTATATCTCACTTTATATATTCCTAATAATGATGATGGGCATGGAATAGTGAAAAAATCTTCCCTGGCAGTGAGTTGTCTACCTATTATCACGAATCTTTGAGTTTCACGACAGAAAGCTATATTCCGAACCTCAAATACATCACCGTTTTTCAGAACACAGCAACTATCAGCCTTTCCATTAGTTTTAATAGTAAAGTTTGATGATTGAATGACTTTATACTGTGGATTGCTGCAGTTCTCAGGTAGTGGGCCGTCGCAATGAAGAGAAGTGCTGACAGGTACCAAATCATCATTCATGTCTTTAACGTATTTTGAACATGCAGTTGTCATTTTTTGGATTTCTCCGCAGCGCCGAGCAATTTGTTGCAGTGGTTTTTCTGATTTGCGTACCATAGGTTTCAATGTTTGCATAAAATTCTCGAATTTGAATGCACTAAACTTCTCAATAGATCCATGTAACTTCGCATCTTCTACGAGGTGGATAATGCCATGCAGGTTGTGCGTCAAGTGATGGACGCCATATATTTTAGCAAATGATTTAATAAAATGTTTTGCGAGTTGCGTTGCGTAATCCATCTTATTCCGATGTTGTTCCACATCGCATAATATTCTTATCAAAACATGAAGCGTCATGAAATGATTGTACATATGTTTCGGCAAAATCTTTTTCAAAACGATTGGCCCCGTATATAAAAGAAGTTGTCTAAACTCAGTGGCTTTCCATTCCTTCAAGAACTCCAAGGATTGAGGTCTTCGACCAAAATCTTGTGGAATGAATGGCCTCATATCATTTTGAAGCCGTTTTGATATTTTCAAAATCTGTAAACGGCCGAGTCTATAGTTGTTTTCGCCGTGAAGCCATAACATCATAATTTTTTTAACAACGCCTAACAGAATTAAGTGCATGTAATCTAAAGGTACATTAGATACCAATCCTAATCCCGGTATAGAGTCGAGACACGTTCTCTTTTCGTGGTACTTCTGATCGCGATAGTTCGAAAAATCTTGATCTGTTCGCCGTGCGGCATTTAATTTGGGGAAACACCTGCGATTTTTCTCTGTTTTTCCTTTTGTCACACATTTTGTGCAGCTATTAAATCCGTTGAAATTTTTCACACACAAAACAAATGATTTCGCAGGAGCATCGCATATGATAAATCGAATCGAGAATTTGTAATTTTTTCCCCCAATAATAATGCCGTTTGTAGACAGCTCAATGGCCTCTTCGACAAAGTCGCTTAGATAAATATTCGAATCCTGAGGCTTTTTGTGGCCGTAGTATACTCCAATCATAAAAACTTCTTTGTACGGTATGATATTTCCCAAAATGGGCCAGAGCGCTGCGCTAGAAGACTTGAATAACGGGACCCCATCAATATTTATAGCAATAGCTATTTCGTCAACATTTAGATTTTTAATTCTAGTGCAAATTTCCTGAATACTTAAAGCAAGTCCAAAATGGTAGTACTCTCCAGGAAAAACTTCCCTAATATCAGTTCCTTTCGTAGTCTGCAGTAAAGTACGAGGATCACTCGGTAAAACTGTTGACAGGCTTGGGACAAATTTTAACAGGTTAAGCAATTTTCTCAAGCTGTTATGTGATATTTTTTCGTTAACAGCCCATACTCCTAATTTTGCCTTAACATAATCCGCGATCTGAGAACAGTCTATCGGTGTTTCTATTGCAGGAACTTCAACAACGGGAGTTACATCTCCATCATTACGGAGACTTTCGTCGCTGCTCGGATAATTATCCATTTGAACAGATTCATTCATAGCTTGTATTGAGATATGGCTTTCTTCCGAAGAGGTTGAAGAATCAGCCAAATCATTTGTATACGCTAGTTCAAGCTGTTGTGGACAGGGTAACGCGTCGGTAATCGCATTTGCCGTAGGGTACAAGTCGATTGATTCACTAGCGGGTTCATGATGCTGTTGCCACTGCTGAACGATTTTCACGATTCGACGTCGTCGTTGCCGGCCACATATTTCAGAACTATTTTTTCTTTTGCGCGAATCCATCTGTAGGAGAAAAATTGCTTCTTATGGCTTCGTAGATTTTTGAATATGTACGAGCAGAATGCAGTACAACTTCGATTAAGTTAACTTCCATAGCATTTATATCTTGCGTTACCAAAAAAAAAAAAAAAAAAAGAACTTATTCTTCCTTCTGTTATTCTGAGCGCATCTGCGGATGGATTTATAGAGCGGAAAAAAATTGAAATAATGAGTTGGAGAAAATTTTATTTTTTCGATAAATTGTTCTTCAAAGCCCCTCCTTTGCCGCCCGCCGCTTTTCCGTCCAAAGATGGGTGGGGGGAGACACATTTCGAATATAATCCGAGCCGTCGAAAACGCAAAAAAAAAGGCCAACGCTGCGCAAATTCAAATTCAATTACGAACACATATCGACCGCTCCTAAGAAAAAGAACGTAACTCGCGAAGCGCGCTAGTAACGACCTATCTCAGACATAGCGCTAGTAAGAACCTATTTCGTGAATCCGGCTAGTATGAACGTATCTCGCCGATGCGCATAGTAAAGCCCTAACTCGGAAGTAGCGCTTGCACAAACGTAGTTGGCAAATTCCGCTAGAATAAACGCAACTTAAAAAAAATAAATTCATAATTGATAATTAATAATTAATAATAATTAAATTAAAATAAATTAATTAAAAATTAATAAATAAAATAATTATTGAATATTTAAATATTAATATTAATTTTAATTATTAATTATTAATTAATTAATTTATTATTATTATTATTACTAATAATTAATAATTTGCCAACTACGTTTTTATAGCGCTACTTCCGAGTTAGGGCTTTACTATGCGCATCGGCGAGATACGTTCATACTAGCCGGATTCACGAAATACGTTCTTACTAGCGCTTTGTCCGAGATAGGTCGTTACTAGCGCGCTTCGCGAGTTACGTTCTTTCTCTTATGGCGTTTTTCCGTGACCTGCACTGGTACGCACTGAGCAGCACTGAGTGTATTCTCATCTTCTTCTAACCCCCACTTCAAAAGGAGATGGAGATAGCTCAGTGCGCACCAGTTTTACCACGGAAAATAGTATATTACTCACCTAGGGAGGGAAAGTAGGCTAACCCAAACTGCGTTTTTGTCACCCTCGCCTTCGGCTCGGGTGACAATCTCACACGCAGTTTGGGATGGCCTTTTTCACTCCCGTGTGAGGTATACTATTTTTCACCACCCCCTGCATCGGAAAGAACGACTTCCCGCTCACGCAAGGGAGCGAAAGTCGTACTTTCCGTGCGGGTGTGGTGAAAACGCTATTAGGAGGGGTGGATATGTCCGAAAAAATGTTCGTTCCATGCGAAAATAGAGTCTATATTTGGTTTTTACGTCATTTGAATGTCAATTTCTTGGGCAGTCATGATTGTTAGAGTCGTCTGCCGAGTTTAGCCATCCCGGTAGGTAAAACCGCCTAAACATCACAAGATGCATGATCTTTCCAACATCGTTAGAATAGCGATGAAGCGAAAAGATTTTGCGTGATCACGATAGTGGTTATGTATAAACGTACAATCAAGATAGATTGGTAGAGAAATAACATAATTCAACGTTATGCGAATAGCAAACAAACGGAGAAGAATTTTTCGCGGCAACCGATTGAGGTTATGTATGCACGTGGCACTGTAAAATGTGTTCGTATAAGAATAATATAATGTAGAATGCTGTATGAAAATTAATTGATTTAATTATCAAATAATATGAAGCCTATTATGAGGTCAGCCTTTCATTTAATACGGCCAAACCGCGATTCAGACCGGTTGAGCTTCGTGCATAGACGAGTACCATTCCACGCGGTCTTAGTTTGAGGTTATTTCACATATACCGTAAAACCCTACCGTAAAAATGCATTATTCACACAATCACTTACCTTTATTCAATTTAGCTCTGCTACGTGATAAATTAGATGATAATTCGCGAAACACACTATTTCAGTAAACTTGTGTCGAGTCTTGACGAAGCATCCACTTCACCTCGAACGGTCGCCGTATTCGTTGTGAGTCTCCGGTTGGAGGGGATTGCCGAAACGATCGAAGCGCTCTGGCAATTTAACATGTATTCTTATGGACGCAGGCCCGCTATCATCGGTGGCGGCCGCATTAACTACGTTTTGCTCTATAAGATTCAACATGGGCTGAACGCCTGAATGGGGGCGCCAGGAGCGCGGCACACAGCGAATAAGAAGATAGCGTCTTCGGTTGGGACCATAGACTATGTGTATACCCTCCCAGGTAGCAATTTTCAATAAGTGATCCAAAAGCTATCTAAAGGATGCCCAATGTCCGTCTGGAAGTTGCCTAAAAGCTAATAACCCTCCTACAAGTCAACTTTCAGACACTTGACAACTTATAGTTAACTTCCAGACGGACATTAGGCATCTTTTAGATAGCTTTTGGATCACTTATTGAAAATTGCTACCTGGGCGTCTGCAACACTAGCAGACGCATGTTGTCATTTCATGTTTTTGAATCCAAATAAAGGAAATAAAAGAAAGTACAAGCAATGGTTAACATAAAATTTGAAGGTAAAAAAACTAGTGAATACCCACCAAAAGCCACGCGAAGTACATTAATGTGATAGTCACCAGCAAAAATGTTTCGATAGGTTAATCTTAGATCCTATTATCTTGAGCTTTTGAGGTTATGCGAATCGACCAACGTGTAAAATTCATGGTGATAAAGAAAATAACAATTGTGAACGGATAATTAGATTAGGTTTACCTTGCATGACCTAAGACTGTCGGATGACTATTAACTGTCGGATGACTTTTACCTGCCTGTTACCTCTAAATTTTATTCACTTATACATTGTAGATTTGGCTGATTTTCATTTATGAATGCAATTATCGGAGGAAACGGTGTTTTGAGGATTTCTCGATTTTTTTCTATCAAGTCACCACCTGAGGAAGTCTGACAAGAGAAAATCTAGATAAAATGTTGAAGTTGAAAAATATCATGATAGCATGATTTGATATGAGGAAAGGTAAGGGGCCAGACGAAGAAAGCCGAGTTCAAGCATTGGATCGCAACGTATTTCACTTTAAGCTCTATGTCAGGCGCATCTCTAAAGGCTGGTCTGCTCAGACCCAAATTGTTAGTCAACGTTATGCGTTGGAATCCGACGAGTTCTATAATCTATCTTGGTATCCTCTAGTCCAAACGAGACTGTAAGTTGACGTTGTGTGTTGGACTCCGATAGGCTTTATTCTACACTCCACGTCAATGTAGTGCTTTGACCTTCGGTGGAGATAATTTTTTAATCCATGTTTTACAAACAGTTCAGATTCTCCACTCAGAACAATCTCTATCAAATTCAGATTAGTGCTATCACAACAAATGGTTAGAATGAAAATACTTATTCAATATTAAAGAAATGGTCCCTCTTTCTCAGATGATGGAAATTCTCATTTATATTTATTTATTCATTGTAGACTCAGCGTATTTTCATTTATGAATGTAATTATTGAAGAAAAGGCTTTTTTATGGATTGTTCAATTTTGTAGTGGGTCGCCGTATCAGAAGAGAGGATGATAAGAGTGAACGCTGAACTTGCAAAATATCGGGACAGTGTGATTTGATACAAGAAACGGGTAGAGTCAGACGAATAGAGCAGAATGCAAGTATCTGACTTTGGAAACTTCCATTTTATGCTCTACGCTAGTCTAAAGGCAAATTTAAAGGTGACGTTATGACTACAGGACGCGTACATGTTCTTTTTGCAGAGGACCCAGCTGCATTAGAAGAAAAACTGTCTAAGAATTGCAATACATATATCTAATATTGATATATATTTAATCGTGAGCAGCAACTATAACCCTGCGTGCAAGTAACTCCGTCATTGCCGGTCACAAGCCCAGATGAGACAGAAGGAGGGCTGCGACGAATTAGGTTACACATTGCAGGCATATAGAATTATACCGGACTCTAGCAAAACAATTCGTAGAACTTAATAAGAGATCACATGTAACGTCTGTCCACAGAAATTTAAGGCTCACAGAAAAGAATGAGCATACGTGTATATTATAACATTATTTTCATTTATTTGAAATTATACTACCAGATTTAACATTGCTGCTATTCGAGGGATTCGGATGATACAAAATGCATCACCGTACATGCATTGAGACGATCATAGGAACAATTGGCAGACTGAGAAATGAGCAAGGATATAGGAAAACCCAATCAAGCGAGTGTAGCAAGCGAGCACAATTATTAGGTAGTCAAGCAAAATTCTACAAAAAGTGGTGATATCAACCCCAAAAAGCCCCTCCGGTGCAAAAACCTTTCGCCAAGTACATTAATGTGTTCACCACCCCCAAAGAAATCCACCAACGAAAATTCCTCCTTAACGAAAGTGGTACTATAAAAATGTCTACTTACAGAAGGATTGGAATCAGATACAATGGCCAAGTACATGTCTTCTGTATAACAAAAGTTCACAACTGAAGAACAGAAGTCTAAATAGTCTTGTATCGTTCACTCGCTACGCTCGCTTACTCAATCGACTCTTGATAATTACAGAAAAAAAAAACAGGAAAAAAAAATTTATGAAGTGGTACTTGGCGGGCCATTATAGCAATATGTATAGAACAATTGATACATAGCTGTGAATACACTTTTACTTACTCATAAATGGCCCGCAAGTACCACGTACTAAATTTTTTTTTCCTGTTTTTTTTCTGTAATTATCAAGAGTCGATCGAGTAAGCGAGCGTAGCGAGTGAACGATACAAGACTATTTAGACTTCTGTTCTTCAGTTGTAAACTTTTGTTATACAGAAGACATGTACTTGGCCATTGTATCTGATTTCAATCTTTCTGTAAGTAGACATTTTTATAGTACCACTTTTGTTAAGGAGGAATTTTTGTTGGTAGATTTCTTTGGGGGTGGTGAACACATTAATGTACTTGACGAAAGGTTTTTGCACCGGAGGGGCTTTTTGGGGTTTTTATTTTGTTTACATTACATTTTAATACATCAATTTTGATTTCATAATAAGTACCTCGAATAAGTACCTGAATTCAAGATTTATTGGGGGGGGCGGGGGGGGTTAGTAAGTAGATTAACTTACCTTATTCCAAAAGCGGCAAACCACTTATTTTCTTCCAACTTATAATTCGAAGGTTGCTCAAAATAACATAATTTTTTTTCCGCCAAAAAAAAAAAAAAACTTCAAAAAACACCTCGTCTCCGTAAAAATTATTCAAGACATATATAACTCAATTTTTTCATTTTTGGAACGTCCCATGAAGAGCACGGTTCGAACGTCTACTCACTGTTACGACAGGATATCCTCAAGCCATCCTATATTAATCTCGGTCAGAACAAGGTCTTGCCAATAGCTTCCATAAACATCTATAAAACGTTTTACTATTTGGGGCACGGCTCGAACAAAATTAAAATTATTTTAGGCTTCCCGTTACCATCTGGGACATCGGTAAGACTTTTTAAGAACGTCATATCAGGCCAAGTACCGAAATTTGTTTCATGAGATTTTATATTAAGTTACGCACAGATCTAATTTTTCCCTTTTTGGGACGTCTCATAGAGAGCACGCGTTATTCGCCCACTCACTCTTACGACAAAATATCCTCAAGCCATATCCTATATTAATCTCGAGTAGAACAATGTCTCACTTGTACCTCCCATGAACATCTACAAGACGTTCAACCTTTCCGGGAATAATTGGAACAAAATCAGAAAAATGATCTGTGGTTCCATTTGCTATGTAGGACATCGATAAGATGTTATAAAAACGTCATATAAGACCAACTACCGGAATAGTTAGATGAGATTTCATCGAGTTACGCATGGATTTAATTTTTCCCTCTCTGGGACGTCCCATAGAGAACGCGTTTAGATCGTCTACTCATTGTCACGACAAGATATCCTCAAGCCATCCTATATTGACCTCGGGTAGAACGAGGTCTTGCCAATAGCTCTCATAAACATCTATAAGACGTTTCACTATTCCGGGGCACAGCTCAAACAAAATTAGAATTATTTAGGGCTCCCCACTGATATGTGGGACATCGGTAAGATGTTATAAGAACGTCATATAAGACAAAGTACCGAAATTGTTTCATGGGATTTTATATCAAGTTACGCACAGACCTAATTTTTCCCTTTTTGGGACGTCTCATAGAGATCACGGGTTGTTCGCCCACTCAATGTTACGACAAAATATCCTCAAGCCATATCCTATATTGATCTCGAGTAGAACAATGTCTCACTTGTACCTCCTATGAACATCTATAAGACGTTTAACCTTTCCGGGAATAATTGGAACAAAATCAGAAAAATGATCTGTGGTTCAATCTGCTATGTTGGACATCGACAAGATGTTACAAGAACGTCATATAAGACCAACTACCGAATGGTTCGATGGGATTTCATCGAGTTACGCATGGACTTAATTTTTCTCTCTCTGGGACGTCCCATAGAGAACGCGTATACATCGTCTACTCATTGTCGCGACAAGACATCCTCAAGCCATCTTATATTGACCTCGGGTAGAACGAAGTCTTGCCAATAGCTCCCATAAACGTCTATAAGACGTTTCAGTATTCCGGGGCACAGCTCAAACAAAATTAGAATTATTTAGGGGCCCCACTGATATGTGGGACATCGGTAAGATGTTATAAGAACGTCATATAAGACAAAGTACCGAAATTGTTTCATGGGATTTTATATCGAGTTACGCTCAGATCTAATCTTTCCCTTTTTGGGACGTCTCAGAGAGAGCACGCGTCATTCGTCTACTTACTGTTACGACAGGATATCCTCAAGCGATCCTATATTGATCTCGAGTAGAACAATGTTTCACTAGTACCTCCTATGGACATCTATGAGACGGTCTATCATGGCGGGATACGAATGGGTCAGTATCGGGATAGTCCCGGGATCGGTTTTGCTGTGTGGGCCAGCAAAAACTCAACCGTAGCTGCGTTAGCACAGAGCTGGGTGTCGCTAGGCGTACCAAGCTGTACAACTAGACTCGGGATTGGGTTTTACACCCGCATCGTAGCTGTCGTTTGCTAATTGAGAATAAAGAAAGAAACCTGAAATGTTTAGAGATTGTTAATTTATAGGAAAATAAGAATTTGAAAGAAACAGATGTAGTTTTAACAATAGATTATGTTTAATAAGTAATATCGTCGAAAATAGGAAACGATACAAAAGAATAAACAGAAAGTAGTATATTAAGCATAGAAATTAGAATATTAATAAATCATACAGAATAAACAAGAATAGAATAGAATATAAAATATTATATTAGAGAGTCCATAACGTAGGTTAAGATTAGATTTAATTAGAGTTCATAATTTTCAATCAATGTTTCCATTTAGTTGATTTAGAGTTTTGTTTCAGCCTATAGTTTGTTTGATTTAATGATCGTGGATTTCCAATCCACGATTTATTTTATATTGCGTCGTTAATTTAATTAAGACGACTTTGAAGTTTGCGGTCTAATTTATTTAATTATAAAAAATTAGTAAAACTTTGAAGAGTGTGAATTGTAAATTTAATTTTATTTGGACTTATATTTTTCAATATCGAAAATCGCGATTTTAATCACTTCAATTTTAGCAAGTGTCGAAATGCGATTTAAGAGCAAGTACAGGTCACGCATTATTTTGGCTACGTGCCTAATTTTAATAATTAATATGATGTGACTCGACGGGCGCTTTGCCACACAATCGGTACCTGAGGCCTCCACGTACCCCCTTTTATACCGATATTCCGCGGAATCGTGGGATGCACGGAAACGCCGGTTTGCACGGAATCGCGGGTGGTGCGGAATCGCAGGTTGCGCGAAATTGTGCAATACACGGAACTCTGCGGTGCGCGTCGCGAGATGCGCGGTGGACACTTGTCCGGCTGCTCCGGCAGGAGCCAGAACAGCCGGAACGTTACAATATATATATATTTATAATATATATATATATATATATATGGGGCATTCCATGCCAACTCGACCTGCCGCCAACCCTCACCATCTTCGATTTTGCTCTAGAATTAGAATAATGTTGAGGGTGTCGAAAAATGAACTTCCGAATTATTTCAGATTTTTTCGATCACTGGTCTAGAAGTTGCCTTATATTTATACTAATTTATATCTCAACATATTCAAGTCCTACAAAAAAATCAATTGAACAAAAAATCTTTGCAATATTCTTAAATAGAAGGAAACATTTTTTGGTAAATTTTTCAGCTACCAGAAATGCATTTTTTTTTTGCGAAAATAGTATAAAATCAAGATTTTGTCGGCGATGGACATGTTCGATTTTCATGAAATGTTTATCACAAATTCCTTTTCAAATTACGAACATTTTGACACATTGCGGAAAGTGGTGAGATTTCTAGTTTGGATGCTACAATCGATTGAATGTCGAGGAAACGTGAAATGCGGTAGTAGTCAACTAAACAAACCCAAAAAGCACCTCTGGTGCAAAAACCTTCCGCCAAGTACAATAATGATCACTACCCCCAAAAAAATCTACCAATCAAAATTCCTCCTTGACAAAAGTGGTACTATAAAAATGTCTACTTACAAAAGGATTGAAATCAGATACAATTGCCAAGTACATGTCTTTTGTATATTATATTAAACTAGTGAAAAAAAAAAAATAAATATCCGAAATTAATCCGAAAAAAATAAAAATTTGGAGGTAGTTGTACTTGGCGGGCCTTTTGTAGACAAGTGCGAGAAAGCAGCAATTGAACTATGTCAGTAATCTTATATTGATATGAAATATTGGCCCGCCAAGTACGACTACCTCCAAATTTTTATTTTTTTCGGATTAATTTCGGATATTTTTTTTTTCCCGTAAATAATTGTTCCACTAAATTTCTATACTATACTTTGTAACGTGGCAGATTTGATATTTAATATTTTGTATTTATCATCTGCCACTGGACCGCGCCTCCACTCGCAAACGTGAGCGACCATGCCGCTGCCGTACCGAAATTCTTCACCGAAGCGCAAGTCCAACCTTAGTTTTTGTGAATAGTGTGTCTGCCGTAAGTTTTTTTTCATTGTGAACCACAGGTACATCGCCCAGGACATCGTGGGACTCGTCGATCGTCGCAGGATCATCTGGGGGGATGTCCTGGAAGCCTCGGCACTAGTAACCGCACCTAAGTCATCAGCCTCCGTCTCTGCAGCCTCGTCACCTGCCGGCCGGGAGAGGGCTGCACCTCCCAGCCTGCTATCGCCGCCAGCCGTTACCTCCCCGCCTGATTTTGGAAATGTTCAGCGCTATGGGTGCGGAGAACATGTCGGGTGTGGAAAGGCTTCCCCCACCACATTTTGGATCGCCGATCGACGATCACTCCGTTGCCGACCAGCAAATCACCAACGTCGAGACTATCTTACGTTACCGTATCTTTTTCTGTTTTTGGGGGTTTCTTTTCTTTATCTTTTCTTATTCTTTTTGGGGTTTTTCTTTAGATTTTCTGTTTGGGGTTTCGCATAGTGTGTCTTGCCTTCTGCATCTTTTTTTTTTTGCGTGTGCTGTGCATTTTCTGCGACGCCTCCTGGGCTGCGTCCCATTGGAAAAGGTAGGCTTTCTGTCCACGACCTCGACCATCCGTCTAGCGATTATACTCCGTACCGATCAACGGCTTGATTTTCGAATTCCGCAAAAGACGGGTAGTCGTGGTCGGCTATTGTCTTTAGGCTAACTAGCATAATTACGACTATTATCTTTTCTGGACTTGCGCTGCTCGGGAAGAATCCCTTGCCGTCTCGCATACGTTATCCATAAATTTCTTTTTCTAATATTGCGTGCGTTAATTTAAATTTGAATATTATTTAGCTTCCCTATCTCTATCCTCTTGCGTTAGCTTCAATATCTTTTCTCTTTTCTTTTTTTTTTTGTATTATTTAGTTATTTAGCTTTTGCGGCTTTACCGCCTTATTGTATAGCGACGCCGGAATCAAATCCCGCCGCTACCTTTTTTTTTTTTGAATTAGGTTACATTGCGTTTTTCAGACAGATTTTGTTACTTTCTTTTTCTTTTACGTTCTAACTTTTCTTTGGTTCTTTCTGCTTATCTTTAAGTTTAATTTCTGTATCAGCCTAACGGGCTCTGCCGTCCTGTACTTTCTTTTGTTATTTATTTCTTGTTTATTTTGTATCGCTGCGTTTTGGATTTGAAAATTATAGTTACGTTATCGTCTACCTATATCTGCGTAGAGTGTGTTATTTCTACGCCCCCACGTTCCCCTCTCCGTCTACCTAGTCGGTTATCGTCTCGTTTCTGAATTTAGTTGTTGCTTACTGCGTTTTGTTTTGCTAACTCTATCTGGCACCTTCGTGTGCCTGGCGCCCAACACTATCTTTTAGCTTTCGTTTCGTTTCTGTGTCGTACCGTGTTTCGAGTGAGAATACGTTGGGACTTCTTTGAGCGGGATTTATTTTTCTATCTAATTTCCTCCGGGTAGGAAAATTGCTCGTTACAACTTTTATCGTTAATTTACACAAAAAGTTCAGTGCATGCGCAAATTCGAATGTATTCAAAGTTATCGAGTATTTCAAAATTCGTTACAAATATTTTGCGGGGTCAATCCTCGACGAAATCGAAATGGAGACTTTCGTAGCCACTTTTTTGTGTGATAAAATTTTCTTTTCTGGAATATTTGTTTTCACAATTTATTGTTCATCTACCAGTTTTACAGAGTCTTGTTCTGCCACTGTTTTTTTTTTTTTTTTTCTAATGTATCAAATAAATAATTCCGCAGCACTTTTTATAACGTCAAACGAATGTTTCGAATGTTGAAGAAAAAAAAAATAATTAAGTAGCGTCACTCAGCATTTTGTGGAAGTGACAAATAAAAAAAAAAAAAATTACGAGAAAAAGCGAATAAAAAACATTATTTCGCAAGAAAGGTTCAATAAATTTTGCTCCCAATCTTGACAATTAGGTTTGATCTTGGAAAATATTTGTCACGAATTCTGAAATATCGAGTAAATCTTACGAACTGTTTTATGATGAAAATAATATTGATCATCTCATATGGGATGCTTGCACACTGACATCATGGTGCCCGCACGCGGTGCGGCGCACAAGAGCAACACACGTGATTATATGTTCTCGCACGCGTGATGGCTGGATGCGACTTATTACGCTCGCACATGTGTGGCGTCACTTCGTGCTAGCAATAATGGCGCGTTCTCGCCCGCACGACGTGAGCCGCACGTTGTGATAGCTCTGTGCGTCGCACGATTGTTATCTGGGTATAGACACCGAAAAACGGAAATGCGTGGGTGTAGCTAGGTCCCTAGCCAACCAAAATGTTCGGCGACCGTATTGCTTTGAATATTAGTGAATAATTAGAGATATTCACGAAATGCCGAACAGTAGGTTATAATAATCTTTTAAACAATTTTTTTTTACAAAAGCATAGGGTAATAGTGGCTTTCATAACCATCCTACACGTTCGGCAATGGCATCCGCCCGAACTTTTTTTTCAAACACAGTAATTTGCGACATGTGCCGAACGGTAGATAATGATGCCAAAACCTGAGTTTTTTAAACAATTTGATCGCGCCTGAAAAACATATTGTAACCACGGAATTTGTTCGGCGATGATATTTTCGTGATGTGGGATACACATTTATGGAACTTAAGATGTATATGAGCGGTAGGTTATGATACATAAAAAAAGTGTTATGGGCTCTCGGTCTATTATTTTAAAATTCAAATGACAAAAGACTGTCCTTCCATGCGAAATTAGTTCACACAAAATTTCCTTGTAAACGCACGTTCGAAAATTTTAAAGCATAATAAAATATAAACAATATATTTATGTATCTCGTTTTCTCCGGTGATTATATCTTGACTGAAGCCAATGTAATACATGCTGTAGTCTGCAAACAAAGCTCTATTATAGATGACATTTTAACATTGTAAATAACCGTTTAATTATTTTCACCCGTTTTTTTTCACAGGATCTCGGGATCACGTTATACTGTGGTCCAGAAGGAAGTTATTTTCGACACTGCGGAACTCCATTTTCTCCGAGTTCAATAAACAATTGGCGATTCTAGAACATCAACTGTCGGAGAATACTGGTTATTGTGCTTATTGCCTGTGAAGAAGCGGAAGATTTAAGCGAGGCACTGTCCGAGGGAGAGGAGAGTGACTTAGATTAAGCTGTTAATATTTTTTTGAACAAAAGTTATTTTTACAATCACTTGTCATCACAATATCTCAATTTTTTTCATAGTCAACCCAAAAACTGTACTTTAGTATTTTTCAGCCATTCCTGACGAATATTTCTGCAACCAAATTGCGGTATCTCGGCCACCATTTTGTTTTTGAAAATGTCAATATCAGATTCGTAATCAGCGACCCTGAAAACGTATGAGGTCCGAGTTTGGTACGATTCTAACTTTCCACTGATTTATGGCCGCGTTTTCGCCGAAATCTCCCACTGTGAGACGCTCGAAAGTAACGCCTGACGCCCGGCAATAAGATTACGCTTCAAACTGGTCAACTGACGAGTTGACTGTTCGAACATTGTCGCTCGCAGGACCAATAAGATAATTAGGAAGTCCTAATAGGTCCCCCACCTGGACCTACCTCACTGGGAGCCAGCTCGCCAAATTGTCTACGAAGAATCTTCACTTCTACGTTCAGCTATCGCAGTGATCAGACGTGTGCCTACTTCTCTCTCTCGCATTAGACCCTCATTATTAGTTTCCGCTTTTAGAGCAATCAGTTAGAATTAATTAAGTTAAAGTTGTTAAGTTAGTGTGTGTGCTCAGAAGCCGCTCTACGCTAAGGTAAGGTCTTTATGATCAGTAATTGCTAAGAAATCCACTAAACTATCGCTGAATTCTCATTTGATCATTTCATAGTACATTTTGAGTATCGCTAGCCTACGGGCTACGCAAGTAGAGTTTCCATTAGAAGAATTCAGCGTAAGCACTTCATAGTTACCTTCAGCCATTTTGATTATCTGTACGCTTGATTATATTTCGCTAATTAGTCTAATATCGCTGCTTAATTTGCTTAGGATTTGCTAACGCTTATTTGATTGCTTATTCTTGCCTAAATTCTCGCTTGAGAATATTCTGTATCTTCTATTTCGCTATCTTTGATTTATTATAATATATTTGAGTAATACGTAGTATAATATCGCATGGTGTGTCGCTTGTAGTCCAACTCCCCAAGGATTGGCTGACGTAGTTAGTCGTAGTATTAAGTTATTCTAGTTCTAAGTTCTATTTCTATTTCTAGTTCTATTTTATTCTATTTCTTTATTATCTTAGTATTCTGATTTTCTTGATTATCTCTGCTTTATTTGATTATCTTGGCTTATCTGACTATCTTTGCTTTATTTGATTGATTTTCTTATTCTGATTTTGTATAATATCTAAGCTATCTCCGTATCTTATATCGATTAATATTTCGTTTAATGACCGCCATAGAGTTATTGATAAAAAGAGAATACGTCTTTATTACCTTGATTTGAGGCTGATTAAGCGAGGTATTATGGTTATCTGTGTTTTCTAAGATCGATCTTTCCCTTTGTATCTGCGAATTTAGTTTAACGTTATTTTTGGAGTCATTCATATTAATTATTGCGTTAATTATCTTTGATTAATTATTAATAATATCGCTAGCTCGCCGCTATTGGAAAATTTGCCGAGAGTATCGTATCGCTCGGTGATACGCAGCCTGAAAAGTAGAGTATCTTGCATTGTATCGCTTCTACGGCGTTAGCTAGCTAACCGGCGTGTTTATGTTTTTTATATTACCGCTGAGACGCAATACGGCTCACTAATATCATATTCTTTATTCCATATTATTCGCTGTCTATATCTTGAGTATTATTCTTTACTATTATTTTGAAGACTATTTCTGTGTAAATTGAATATCTGTGACTATCTTTGAATTCCGTCGTTTATCGCTGATAAATTTTATATTATAATTATCTTGAGAACAATATACGAAATCGCTAGATTTCATTAAAGGAATTTTATATCTGGTGTTTTATATTTTATTTGACTATTTATTAAGGTGAATCCACCCACTCTACCCTTATCGGAGTAAAGTCTGAGTTAGCTGACGTTTTAAGGCCGTCGTTCCGGCAATGTAGTATTTTATTTGATTATCGCCATTATTCAGTATCTTGTGTGAAAAACGACACTCACGTGTCTGGCGCCCAACTCTCTATCTTAGTCTTTTATTAATTTGTATGTATCAAGGAACGCCGTACGGTGCGGAGTTAGAGCTCTGGAAAACTCCGTTACAATATATATATATATATACATATATTGTATTGTATTGTTTATTTTAATGTTCCCCGTAGGGTTACATGGCTGGTCGCCGTTTTCCTTTTACAACCTCTGTAATACATTTGTTTTCTTTACTTCATTTCTTAATCTACTTTATATACTTTATTTTACTTTGTACTTCATTTTGCTTTATTTTATTCTATCTTAAACTTTACTTTACTTTTCACTTCAGTTTGCTTTATTCTATTCTATCTTAAGGTGGTTCTCCACCTACAGTCCCACCAAACGTGGGTTTCAGAGCAGATTTTGAGTACTTCTTGATGGGGAAAAAATCCGAAAAAAATCAAGCATGTAGAAGATCTTCGGGAGATTGATTTTGCATAATAATAATTCAAAAAAGTTATTAACAAATTGATGGAAAAAAAAAACTGTTCAAGAAATCAGCCGATGACCCAACTTTTTTTTTAGGTGAGAATTATTTTTTAATTTTTCTGAATATGTATGAATTTTTTCAGAATTTTGGTAAATCTTTGAAAATTGCGTTTTTTCATACTTGACAAAACGCGATTTTCAAAGATTTACCAAAATTCTGAAAAAATTCATAGATATTCAGAAAAATTAAAAAATAATTCTCACCTAAAAAAAAAGTTGGGTCATCGGCTAATTTCTTGAACAGTTTTTTTTTCCATCAATTTGTTAATAACTTTTTTGAATTATTATTATGCAAAATCAATCTCCCGAAGATCTTCCACATGCTTGATTTTTTTCAGATTTTTTCCCCATCGAGAAGTACTCGAAATCTGCTCTGGAACCCACGTTTGGTGGGACTGTAGGTGGAGAACCACCTTAAGGTGCTTTCCTAGGCAATTCCACCAGTCTTGAAAACATCGTGAAAAAATGTGATATTAAACGGAATATCTCTGCCTCGGCACCGAAATCAATGAAACAAAATACGTCGCGCAATTCTATGTGCGACTCCGAACATGTACAGCCCAAAAAATGTTCGTTTTGCGCGAAAATAGAGAAGATATCCATGAAAAACGTTTCTAAAACCGTTTTTCATGGATATCTTCTCTATTTTCGCGCAAAACGAACATTTTTTGGGCTGTACATGTTCGGAGTCGCACATAGAATTGCGCGACGTATTTTGTTTCATTGATTTCGGTGCCCAGGCAGAGATATTCCGTTTAATATCACATTTTTTCACGATGTTTTCAGGACTGGTGGAATTGCCTAGGAAAGCACCTTAAACTTGACTTTACTTTGCACTTCAGTTTGCTTTATTTTATTCTATCTTAAACTTTACTTTATACTATATTGCATTATATTATGCTTTCCTTTTCTTCCCGCTCTTTTTTTCTTCCTGCTCTCGCTCTGTTCCTCCTACTCACTCTCCGCATCTTTGACTCTCCACCCCCATCTTCCTCTTATTCTCCCGGCTTTTTCTTTTATCTTTTCTTTTCATTCTCTGCTCCCCGTTTTTATCGTCATCTTTCCTCCCCCTTCTTTCCTCGATTCCACCTTGATTATTCCTATTTCAACTTTCTCCCTTGCTGTCTCGCTCAGCGCGGCCTGTATCTGGTCGATCTCCGGTCTATTTTTTCTCTCATCCCACTCTATGTCCACCCTGTCGTCTGCCTCTCTTTCCTCATTCTTTCTTCTCTCCTTCTCTCGATCTTCCCGCTCACCTTTTTCCACCTTGTTCCACCTCGCTCGAGTCTTGTATCTCCAGTGGTGGTGGCGGTGGCATTCCCTGGGGAGTTTGCGGTGTCCAGTCATTATCCATTGTGCCCTCTTCCTCTGTTTCCCCCTCCTGCTCTATCTCTGATCTTGTCATCCCTTCTTCTTCTTCCGTACCTTCCGCTATTCCCCACATTGCTCGCAGAATTTCTATATCCTCTCTATGTCGCTGAAGCTAGCAGCCAGCGCTAGCAGCCAAACGCTTCGCGGCCAGGGACGAAACGTCACCTAGGTCCCGGGGGTTAGGATCGAATGTTTTTTCTCGATTCTAATCATCTCTAAACTTCAACGGAATTACGTTGAAGTAATATAGAACCGGATAAACACTAATTCTCGATAAGACCCGAGTTTTCTTAACCCTTTCGTGCATACATTTGTCTATGAGATTTATATAATTTGTTCATTTATTTATTAATTTGCATAAAATATATGTTATAATATTAAAAAAACTGAATGAGGAAAGATGTTGGTGTACAACAACACTATGCAACGAAGGGTTAATTGTTGTTAATATTTATTAACTTCTATTTCCTCAATATTCTCCCGCGGATCTCAGCAACGAACGATTGTTTCCAAATTTTAATGGTATCACGTTACAGTGATATCAGATCGATTGAGCAATAATTCACGATAAGACCCGATTTTTCTTAATTGTTGTTAATTTTTGAATAATTTTTTATTAATTTTTATTTTCTCAATATTCTCCCGCGGATCTCAGCAACCAACGATTGTCTCCAAATTTTAACGGTATCACGTTACGGTGATATCAGATCGATTGAGCAATAATTCACGATAAGACCCGATTTTTTTCTTAATTGTTGTTAATTTTTTGTTAATTTTTATTTCCTCAATTCTCTCCCGCGGATCTCAGCAACCAACGATTGTCTCCAAATTTTAACGGTATCACGTTACAGTGATATCAGATCGATTGAGCAATAATTCACGATAAGACCCGATTTTTCTTAATTGTTGTTAATTTTTGAATAATTTTTTATTAATTTTTATTTTCTCAATATTCTCCCGCGGATCTCAGCAACGAACGATTGTCTCCAAATTTTAACGGTATCACGTTACGGTGATATCAGATCGATTGAGCAATAATTCACGATAAGACCCGATTTTTTTCTTAATTGTTGTTAATTTTTTGTTAATTTTTATTTCCTCAATTCTCTCCCGCGGATCTCAGCAACCAATGATTGTCTCCAAATTTTAACGGTATCACGTTACAGTGATCTCAGATCGATTGAGCAATAATTCACGATAAGACCCGATTTTTCTTAATTGTTGTTAATTTTTGAATAATTTTTTATTAATTTTTATTTTCTCAATATTCTCCCGCGGATCTCAGCAACGAACGATTGTCTTCAAATTTTAACGGTATCACGTTACAGTGATATCAGATCGATTGAGCAATAATTCACGATAAGACCTGATTTTTCTCAATTAATATAAAGTATAAAATATTAATATAAGATGTCGAACCGCGCTTTGCACTACTCAGAGCCGATGACGTGGACGTGGCGGATTCCCGACTCCATTTACTTTTTTTATATTTTTATGTGTCATAGGCCGTAAAACCGCGATTTTAACCTCGCTTCGCTCGGTTTAAACGCGGTTTTTGGCCTAGACACATAAAATTCTGTATGCCATACGGCCGAAAAAGTATTTTCTGACGAATTTCATCATAATCCTCGCCTTCGGCTCGGATTATAAACTCAAATTCGTCGGAAAATACTTAATCGGCCTAGTGACATAATGTACTATTGTTTATATTTTTTCATTTTGTTTTTTATATTTTTTTATATTTTTTTTTCATATTTTTTTTTCATATTTTTTTTCATATTTTTTTATTTTGTTTTTTATATTTTTTTATATTTTTTCATTTTGTTAATTGTTGTTTCATGTATTTTTCATTTTGTTTTTTACTTTTTTGTTTTTTCATATTTTTTATTTTATCATTCGTATGTTTCGCTTCACATGTAAAAAAAAAAAAAAAATTTCGAGCTTTTATCTTGGTTTATTGTTAATTCGTGCAATGGACAGTGGCGTAGCGGAGGGCCCCGCAGCCCCCGCAATGCGGGGGGGCCCACCGCTCCTGGGGGCCCCCCGCCTGTGAGGTAAACTTCTGTTTAAATGTAGAAAATATAAAATATTGCTAAGCAGGAGTCTCATTAAATACGAGGGGGGGGCCTTTGAAAAATCTGGCAGGGGGGCCCGAAGCATCTCCGTTACGCCACTGGCAGTGGAACTTTATAACAGCCATTTCCAATTGGGAACCAAATGATGGGCGTGGCTTTGGAACTGCTACCTACTTGGAGCAGTTCTATTTTTTGTCACTAGATGGCATACCGAGGTTCTAAGCTCTCTGATTGGTTCTAAGAACCTTTGAATGGACGTGGCTTCGGAACTGCTACCTACTTGCAACAGTCCTATTTTCTGTCACTAGTTGGCGTATCGAGATTTTTTGGTTTCCAATTAGCACGGAGTTGTGCGCAGCAGTATTAAGTGTGCGTACATTATTGGGTTCGTCTCTTTCTATCTGATGCACGTGATGCGAGGCGCTTGCTGCTAAATTGTACTTTTATCGCGCCGATTCCGCTCTCTCCCGTTTCCCTCCCGGAGTTTGGTCACAAATATTTTTGATCGTCACATTTCGTTATTAGTAACGAATACATCGAGTGGGGGAAATAGTATATTGTGTATCTAGGGGGGGAAAATGGCCATTTCGAGCGAGGTTGAGACGTTTTCAGCGCGAGTCGTAGTAGAGGACGCCGAAGGCGTCCGAGACAAAGACGAGTGCTAAAAACGTCTCACCCTCGCTCGAAATGGCCATTTCGCCCCCCTAGTTGCACACTGTACTTTTTATAATATAAAGGGCACGGTATGGGCATTCTTCGATGCGCGTCGATCGGATGGGGAATGGCGCATGTTGAGTCGTGTACCACACACTTATGGATATTTAAATTTAAAAAAAAGAATAATAATAACAAATGAAAAAATTAAAAAAAAAAAATTGAAAAAAAAAAAAACTAATAATTAATAATAATTTATTTATAAAAAAATAAAGATCCAAGATTTGGCGTTGGAGCGGGAGGGAATGTACATTCCCTCCCGCTGTTGGATATCCAGTACTCACGGTCGAAACATGTGATTCCCCCCCCCCCCCCCCCTCCCCCCCCCCCCTCCCTCCCGAAAAGTATGAAAGAAGGCTCATTTCATGCCCGCGTTATGGAAAAATCGTTATTGCTTTTCAATGTATCTAGTAACGTGTAACAGTGGCATCTCGATATGAGTATAACAAAGTAACAGTACAAATGCCACTACTCGGTACATTGTTGACTCCTATCAAGTAATGATCGATACAAATATCGCTTCCCTCTGAGGCTTACAATGTATCTCTTGCGAGACGTACCAACACACGCGCGACCCCTATTGTTCCTTCACGATTCAATTACCATCTGAAGTTGACGAAAGGGTTAAAATAAAAACCTGACTTCGTTCGGTCTCAATTAAAACTGTTTTCGGACATCCTGCAAACGTTTAGATCTGAGCAGACACTGATAATTTTTCAGATAATAAAAATATATGAGAAAATCGTTACTAAATTCGTCACTACTTTCTAGTTACGTGTGGCTACTCATCAATTCCAACTCACAAATCTCTATGCGCTGATGATAGACTCGCTTCGTAAGACGCCCTAAAGAAATCGCATCTGTATTTGGAGAAAATTTATCGTCAAGTATCTGAGCCTTACAATCTGTTGTTTCCACTCACTGCTTCTACACATTAGTTCGAAAAAAGTATGGATTAGCTTTTTTTCATACTGCTGAAATTTCATCAAACCGAAGCAGTCGCGAAATCATTGTCTAATGGCTCATCTACAATGGTCGCTAAAACGCAAGGGCGCTGGTCACAATCACAAGAAGGTTGCAACGAACAAATGCATGTATACAAAGTCTTTGCATGTATGCCGTTTACGACGGGCGTTGCGACCTGCGACCTTGCGTTTTAGCGACCATTGTAGATCAGCCATAATATTGTGTTTCAATTCATCGGTTCGCGTAGATTGTCCGCCGCGACTGGTTGATACAGATAAATTTCATGAACCTCAAAATGGTATTCGATTCAACTTCTCAGAGCGATAATTAAATTTTACATTCGTCATTCGATGCCTTTCCTTTGAAATTGTAACACATACGTTTAAGAAATCGAAACTAAATAGTTGAGTTGCCGCCATCCACTAAAATCTCATTGGAATAGAGAAACACGAACCTCTGGTATACAATCTTATCTCATTTTGTCAACTCTAATTAACTAACATTTATATATGAATCGGATGGCACACTTGCTGTGTGAGTGAACCTTTTCTAGACCATCGTCACGTTTTTAACTCCCATCAGATTTCTGAATGGCGATAGCGAATGGGTTTATACGCATCGTTTGACTTTTTCGAACTTTGACAGGTGTGAATTCATTTCCTTATGTTCCCACCGAAATCTTTTCGGTGTTGAACCTCTCGCGGACAATACGATACTCTTCAGCAATGATTACGAAACAAAAACTATTCGTTTCGCCGGCTACGATCGCAGACGCAATAGTCAAATTGTATCCGTTTCATCTGCCATGCGATGTCGTTGACGAGGAATTATTCGATCTTTTAAAAATCGCGTCATGGCAAAGTCCGAATTGCTTGTGGGAGCAGATTGTTAACTGTATATTTCCGGGTAAAGACCCAAGAACGATCAAATCGTACGTTCCCAAAGCATTTAAAACTTTTTTACGACATTTCGACGATATTCGCAGCTTATCAAAGACGCTTTTGAAAGTCGTCAAAGATAGCAAAAACGGCGATGAAATTGTTACTCTTGCAAACCACTGTGAAATTCAGGATTCTGTAGCGAGATTGAATTCCGCCGCATCGGTTCCAGTCGGCTCTCCCCCACGGACTCATGATACAGATGATCTTTGCGGCTCCCACACGGAATTCTCATCGTCGATAAACGATACTTTCGACTTGTTTGCTCCCGATTGCACCGAAATTGCATCGGATCTGGGTGACTGCAAATCTCCAAACTTTAGTCAGGCATTGTCCGTTGATTTATCAGTTGTAGCCAACTCTCCCTCGGAAAGGAGTGATAAGGACGTGCTTCGTGACACGTACAATAATATCAGTCAAGGATCAGAGAGTTGTTCGTTATCATCACTAAATTCGGGGTCGAGTGTTCATGAAAATCCGATTTCAAGAGAGATATGGGTAACGGTCCCAGCGACATTTTGGCAAAGGTTTTGGACAGAGAAATTAATATTACGTCGCGGATGGACTGATGCTTTGTACGACATCATCAAACCCTTGCTGATTTGCAATTTATCTTTCCGTTGGCATAAATGCAAGACCCCGAAATCGAAAATGACGTTCCAAACGTTTGCCATTTGCACTTTTTCGACGTGCACGAGCTTCAAAATCTCGACAACGGAGCCCATATTGCCCCCGTTTCGCGACATACGTGTTCGAATAATCCCGGAAGGGATCGTGCATCACTTAAAAGGCGAAAGTCACAGAAGATTCGTCACGGGCGACAAGCGTTTGGCTGTATCAGAGATGTTGCAAGTAGAAGCCCCCAGTACGATTAAGCTACAAATGATGACAGCTGCTGATATAACTTTATTAGAAGCTGGAAATCTGAACGACGTCCTCAGCCTGACAGTGATGCAAAAGATCTCGAGTGATAACAACTCGAAAGATGACCTAGATCCCAACTACTATATTTATATGCGCAAATTGATAGAAAAAACGAAAGAAAATTGGAAGGGCAAGCATATTCATGGCTTCATACAGCAGTGGTCACTCGAACCTTTTTATACCGTCATGTTCACCGAAAAGCAGTTGAAGGTATTATTGTCTCTTGAGAGAGGTACAGTTTGTTGCCATTTCGATGCCACGGGTAGCATAGTTATTTCTCCTCCAGATGTTAGTAAACGGCTTTTTTATTACTCGTTGATTTTGCCGGGTAACGGAGATGTTGGACAGTTTCCTGTGGCGGAGTTAATATCCAGCATGCACAACACTTCGTACTTATGTCACTTTCTGAAGCTAGTAGGTGTAGCTTTGAAAAAGCTAAGTACTCGATCTCCAGCGATTGACAAAGTCGAAACCGATTTCGGCTTAGCACTGATGCAGGCAGTTATGGAAGGGTTGAACGGTATTTCATTGCTCGAGTATATGAACCGTTCGTATGCAGATATGGTAAACGGGACACATACCGTAACCTCGCTGACCGCTCTGCATATCTGTTCCTCCCATATGATACACACTGTCAAAAGAAAAGGTGCAAAAATATTTGAAACGGGGTCGCAATGCCGTCTTGCGGGAATGATTATAACGAAACTCATTCACAGCGATAGCTTGAACGAGGCTGAAGAGATATTTACCAATACCGTTAAAATTTTCGATTTTCGCACAGCTTTACCGGATTTAGTAGATAGCGTCAATTTCATCCTCGAGATCGAAGATGAGTGTGAGAAAATATCGGTACAAACGGAAAACGAAGAGGGTGCAAAAACATTGGTGACCGACGAAGAAGAAATTGACACTGACCAAGCAGCGGCTTCGAAATCTGCATTTTTTAAATTCTTCGAGGACATTTACTACTCCGTTAAAGACGAAAATGAAGAAACAAGCACCGTGTCAAACGAGTACTATTGTCCGGAGTTCGTTCAGTACTTGCTGAAATATATACTACCGTACTATCCGTTTTTTTCAGCGACTCACTTAGCTCAATTTGGCTTGAAGCGCGACTCTAACGCATCGGTCGAGAGTTGGTACAGAGTTGTAAAACGTCTCTTGCTAAAAGATAAAAAGTATCCAGTGCCTAGACTAATTAATAAAATGGATACCATTTTGAATGGGCGGATCTTAGAAAGATCGTATACCACGAAAACGAGTCGTCAATGCAGAGGAAAAAAACGGAAGAGCTCTGGTATCAAGTTCAAAGAACCAACAGAGGGGTGGAATAAGAAAAAAGAGAAACGTAGCAATCGCATTAATTCGTTTTTCAAAACTGCGAAAACAGCAACAAAAAAAATAGTGCCAGTGCCGTCAGAAGTGAATCTCGATAATGGTGAAACGAATCGTTGCATAGCTCAACCGATCGTTGAACGAGACACATCTCCTGTATGTTCCGATATCGTCTCCAGATCTAATAAACGACCTCTCACCCCGGAAGAAATCACCGAGGAAAACCGAACTACAGAACTTTTATCTTCAGCGAAATCGATAGCGCATACAGTCGATAACGCAGTAGTCGATGTCAGAAGTCCGAAGCGAGTGAGGGCAAACGGTTTTTCGGTGGTATCGAGCACAGAGATTGAGCATTTTTTTTCAGCAAATTCATCCTGGCCGGTTGGATTTCCTAATCTCACAAAAAATATCGCGGGCTACGATTTGCAGCCGCCAAACTTCATGAGGCTTCGATACGACGAATGGTTCGACGACGACATCATGAATGCCTTTTTCACGTTGGTAACGGACAGTGCACGAGCTCGAGGTGCTTCAATAATATTCTTTGATGTCTTTTGTACCCTGCGGATGCTACAAACGGGTGATATAAGCCAAGGGTTTCAAAAATGGGTGACGCGAACCGGTGTTCTCGATTACGATGTGTGGCTAGTGCCTATAATAAAAAGTTCTCACTGGTCACTCCTCATTATCAGCTTCAAAGACAGACTATTTTTGTATGTAGACTCCGTGCATGGCCGTCCGCCCCAAGTTTTAATCGATGCTTATATAGCATTAATTAATCGCGAAATGCTGACGCAAAAAAAAAAAACGGACTGGAAAGAGTGGCGCTTGTACTGCCCACACGATATCCCTCATCAGAATGTGACGAGTGATGGAAGAAGAGTTCCATCTGGGGACTGTGGCGTACACGTTTGCACTTGGGGCTACACGATATCAACTGGCTCTCAGCGTGTGTTTAACAGCGATGATATGCCGTTCGTTAGAAAAAGTATTGCCCGTTACATTGTGGACGCTGTAGAACCCGAAAAGGTCGAGCAGGCACAGTCCGAATACACGGCCTGTCTCGTCGATAGCGACGACGCTGATACGGCGCACCGCCGTGGTATCAAATTCAATGCTAAAGCACAAATGATACGAGGTCCACCGAGTGGATTTCCAACCACGCTTGAATACTGCGCCCAACTCTGTGCGAAATTGTAGTCGGTTCATAGGAAGTTCAATTATACGAATTATTGAAAAAAGCTCGGATTTTTTTTTTTTTTTGCCTGTAAAGCGAAACATACGAAGATTGAATAAAAAATATAAAAAAATAAGAAACAAAATAGAAAATATATGAAAAAACAAAAAACAAAATAAAAAATATATGAAACAATAATCAACAAAATAAAAAAATATAAAAAACAAAATACAAAGAATAAAAAAAAATATAAAACATATAAAAAACAAAATATAAGAATATAAAAAATATAAAAAACAAAATGAAAAAATATAAAAAAATATAAAAAACAAAACAAAAAAATACAAAAAAATATAAATAACAAAACAAAAAAATATAAAAAAAATATAAACAAAATACAAAAAAAGTAAATGGAGTCGGAAATCCGCCACGTCCACGTCGTCGGCTCTGGGTAGTGCAAAGCGCGGTTCGATATTTTATACTATTATTTTATACTTTATATCAATTGAGAAAAATCGGGTCTTATCGTGAATTATTGCTCAATCGATCTGATATCACTGTAACGTGATACCGTTAAAATTAGGAGACAATCGTTGGTTGCTGAGATCCGCGGGAGAGAATTGAGGAAATAAAAATTAACAAAAAATTAACAACAATTAAGAAAAAAATTGGGTCTTATCGTCAATTATTGCTCAATCGATCTGATATCACTGTAACGTGATACCGTTAAAATTAGGAGACAATCGTTGGTTGCTGAGATCCGCGGGAGAGAATTGAGGAAATAAAAATTAACAAAAAATTAACAACAATTAAGAAAAAAATTGGGTCTTATCGTCAATTATTGCTCAATCGATCTGATATCACTGTAACGTGATACCGTTAAAATTAGGAAACAATCGTTGGTTGCTGAGATCCGCGGGAGAGAATTGAGGAAATAAAAATTAACAAAAAATTAACAACAATTAAGAAAAAAATCGGGTCTTATCGTGAATTATTGCTCAATCGATCTGATATCACTGTAACGTGATACCGTTAAAATTTGGAGACAATCGTTGGTTGCTGAGATCCGCGGGAGAGAATTGAGGAAATAAAAATTAACAAAATATTAACAAAAATTAAGAAAAAAATCGGGTCTTATCGTGAATTATTGCTCAATCGATCTGATATCACCGTAACGTGATACCGTTAAAATTTGGAGACAATCGTTCGTTGCTGAGATCCGCGGGAGAATATTGAGAAAATAAAAATTAATGAAAAATTATTCAAAAATTAACAACAATGAGGAAAAATCGGGTCTTATCGTGGATTATTGCTCAATCGATCTGATATCACTGTAACGTGATACCGTTAAAATTAGGAGACAATCGTTGGTTGCTGAGATCCGCGGGAGAGAATTGAGGAAATAAAAATTAACAAAAAATTAACAACAATTAAGAAAAAAATCGGGTCTTATCGTGAATTATTGCTCAATCGATCTGATATCACTGTAACGTGATACCGTTAAAATTTGAAGACAATCGTTGGTTGCTGAGATCCGCGGGAGAGAATTGAGGAAATAAAAATTAACAAAAAATTAACAACAATTAAGAAAAAAATCGGGTCTTATCGTGAATTATTGCTCAATCGATCTGATATCACTGTAACGTGATACCGTTAAGATTTGGAGACAATCGTTGCTTGCTGAGATCCGCGGGAGAATATTGAGAAAATAAAAATTAATAAAAAATTATTCAAAAATTAACAACAATTAAGAAAAATTGGGTCTTATCGTGAATTATTGCTCAATCGATCTGATATCACTGTAACGTGATACCGTTCAAATTAGGAGACAATCGTTGGTTGCTGAGATCCGCGGGAGAGAATTGTGGAAATAAAAATTAACAAAAAATTAACAACAATAAAGAAAAAAATCGGGTCTTATCGTGAATTATTGCTCAATCGATCTGATATCACTGTAACGTGATACCGTTAAAATTTGGAGACAATCGTTGGTTGCTGAGATCCGCGGGAGAGAATTGAGGAAATAAAAATTAACAAAAAATTAACAACAATTAAGAAAAAAATCGGGTCTTATAGTGAATTATTGCTCAATCGATCTGATATCACTGTAACGTAATACCGTTGAAATTAGGAGACAATCGTTGGTTGCTGAGATCCGCGGGAGAGAATTGAGGAAATAAAAATTAACAAAAAATTAACAACAATTAAGAAAAAAATCGGGTCTTATCGTGAATTATTGCTCAATCGATCTGATATCACCGTAACGTGATACCGTTAAAATTAGGAGACAATCGTTGGTTGCTGAGATCCGCGGGAGAGAATTGAGGAAATAAAAATTAACAAAAAATTAACAACAATTAAGAAAAAAATCGGGTCTTATCGTGAATTATTGCTCAATCGATCTGATATCACTGTAACGTGATACCGTTAAGATTTGGAGACAATCGTTGCTTGCTGAGATCCGCGGGAGAATATTGAGAAAATAAAAATTAATAAAAAATTATTCAAAAATTAACAACAATTAAGAAAAATTGGGTCTTATCGTGAATTATTGCTCAATCGATCTGATATCACTGTAACGTGATACCGTTCAAATTAGGAGACAATCGTTGGTTGCTGAGATCCGCGGGAGAGAATTGTGGAAATAAAAATTAACAAAAAATTAACAACAATAAAGAAAAAAATCGGGTCTTATCGTGAATTATTGCTCAATCGATCTGATATCACTGTAACGTGATACCGTTAAAATTTGGAGACAATCGTTGGTTGCTGAGATCCGCGGGAGAGAATTGAGGAAATAAAAATTAACAAAAAATTAACAACAATTAAGAAAAAAATCGGGTCTTATAGTGAATTATTGCTCAATCGATCTGATATCACTGTAACGTAATACCGTTGAAATTAGGAGACAATCGTTGGTTGCTGAGATCCGCGGGAGAGAATTGAGGAAATAAAAATTAACAAAAAATTAACAACAATTAAGAAAAAAATCGGGTCTTATCATGAATTATTGCTCAATCGATCTGATATCACCGTAACGTGATACCGTTAAAATTAGGAGACAATCGTTGGTTGCTGAGATCCGCGGGAGAGAATTGAGGAAATAAAAATTAACAAAAAATTAACAACAATTAAGAAAAAAATCGGGTCTTATCGTGAATTATTGCTCAATCGATCTGATATCACTGTAACGTGATACCGTTAAAATTTGGAGACAATCGTTGGTTGCTGAGATCCGCGGGAGAGAATTGAGGAAATAAAAATTAACAAAAAATTAACAACAATTAAGAAAAAAATCGGGTCTTATCGTGAATTATTGCTCAATCGATCTGATATCACCGTAACGTGATACCGTTAAAATTTGGAGACAATCGTTCGTTGCTGAGATCCGCGGGAGAATATTGAGAAAATAAAAATTAATAAAAAATTATTTAAAAATTAACAACAATTAAGAAAAATCGGGTCTTATCGTGAATTATTGCTCAATCGATCTGATATCACTGTAACGTGATACCGTTAAAATTAGGAGACAATCGTTGGTTGCTGAGATCCGCGGGAGAGAATTGAGGAAATAAAAATTAACAAAAAATTAACAACAATTACGAAAAAAATCGGGTCTTATCGTGAATTATTGCTCAATCGATCTGATATCACTGTAACGTGATACCGTTAAAATTAGGAGACAATCGTTGGTTGCTGAGATCCGCGGGAGAGAATTGAGCAAATAAAAATTAACAAAAAATTAACAACAATTAAGAAAAAAATCGGGTCTTAACCTGAATTATTGCTCAATCGATCTGATATCACTGTAACCTGATACCGTTAAAATTTGGAGACAATCGTTGGTTGCTGAGATCCGCGGGAGAGAATTGAGGAAATAAAAATTAACAAAAAATTAACAACAATTAAGAAAAAAATCGGGTCTTATCGTGAATTATTGCTCAATCGATCTGATATCACCGTAACGTGATACCGTTAAAATTTGGAGACAATCGTTCGTTGCTGAGATCCGCGGGAGAATATTGAGAAAATAAAAATTAATAAAAAATTATTCAAAAATTAACAACAATTAAGAAAAATCGGGTCTTATCGTGAATTATTGCTCAATCGATCTGATATCACTGTAACGTGATACCGTTAAAATTAGGAGACAATCGTTGGTTGCTGAGATCCGCGGGAGAGAATTGAGGAAATAAAAATTAACAAAAAATTAACAACAATTAAGAAAAAAATCGGGTCTTATCGTGAATTATTGCTCAATCGATCTGATATCACTGTAACGTGATACCGTTAAAATTTGTAGACAATCGTTGCTTGCTGAGATCCGCGGGAGAATATTGAGAAAATGAAAATTAATAAAAAATTATTCAAAAATTAACAACAATTAAGAAAAATTGGGTCTTATCGTGAATTATTGCTCAATCGATCTGATTTCACTGTAACGTAATACCGTTGAAATTAGGAGACAATCGTTGGTTGCTGAAATCCGCGGGAGAGAATTGAGGAAATAAAAATTAACAAAAAATTAACAACAATTAAGAAAAAAATCGGGTCTTATCGTGAATTATTGCTCAATCGATCTGATATCACTGTAACGTGATACCGTCAAAATTTGGAGACAATCGTTGGTTGCTGAGATCCGCGGGAGAGAATTGAGGACATAAAAATTAACAAAAAATTAACAACAATTAAGAAAAAAATCGGGTCTTATCGTGAATTATTGCTCAATCGATCTGATATCACTGTAACGTGATACCGTTAAAATTTGGAGACAATCGTTGGTTGCTGAGATCCGCGGGAGAGAATTGAGGAAATAAAAATCAACAAAAAATTAACAACAATTAAGAAAAAAATCGGGTCTTATCGTGAATTATTGCTCAATCGATCTGATATCACTGTAACGTGATACCGTCAAAATTTGAAGACAATCGTTGGTTGCTGAGATCCGTCGGAGAGAATTGAGGAAATAAAAATTAACAAAAAATTAACAACAATTAAGAAAAAAATCGGGTCTTATCGTGAATTATTGCTCAATCGATCTGATATCACTGTAACGTGATACCGTTAAAATTTGGAGACAATCGTTGGTTGCTGAGATCCGCGGGAAAGAATTGAGGAAATAAAAATTAACAAAAAATTAACAACAATTAAGAAAAAAATCGGGTCTTATCGTGAATTATTGCTCAATCGATCCGATATCACCGTAACGTGATACCGTTAAAATTTGGAGACAATCGTTCGTTGCTGAGATCCGCGGGAGAATATTGAGAAAATAAAAATTAATAAAAAATTATTTAAAAATTAACAACAATTAAGAAAAATCGGGTCTTATCGTGAATTATTGCTCAATCGATCTGATATCACTGTAACGTGATACCGTTAAAATTAGGAGACAATCGTTGGTTGCTGAGATCCGCGGGAGAGGATTGAGGAAATAAAAATTAACAAAAAATTAACAACAATTACGAAAAAAATCGGGTCTTATCGTGAATTATTGCTCAATCGATCTGATATCACTGTAACGTGATACCGTTAAAATTAGGAGACAATCGTTGGTTGCTGAGATCCGCGGGAGAGAATTGAGCAAATAAAAATTAACAAAAAATTAACAACAATTAAGAAAAAAATCGGGTCTTAACCTGAATTATTGCTCAATCGATCTGATATCACTGTAACCTGATACCGTTAAAATTTGGAGACAATCGTTGGTTGCTGAGATCCGCGGGAGAGAATTGAGGAAATAAAAATTAACAAAAAATTAACAACAATTAAGAAAAATTGGGTCTTATCGTGAATTATTGCTCAATCGATCTGATTTCACTGTAACGTAATACCGTTGAAATTAGGAGACAATCGTTGGTTGCTGAAATCCGCGGGAGAGAATTGAGGAAATAAAAATTAACAAAAAATTAACAACAATTAAGAAAAAAATCGGGTCTTATCGTGAATTATTGCTCAATCGATCTGATATCACTGTAACGTGATACCGTCAAAATTTGGAGACAATCGTTGGTTGCTGAGATCCGCGGGAGAGAATTGAGGACATAAAAATTAACAAAAAATTAACAACAATTAAGAAAAAAATCGGGTCTTATCGTGAATTATTGCTCAATCGATCTGATATCACTGTAACGTGATACCGTTAAAATTTGGAGACAATCGTTGGTTGCTGAGATCCGCGGGAGAGAATTGAGGAAATAAAAATCAACAAAAAATTAACAACAATTAAGAAAAAAATCGGGTCTTATCGTGAATTATTGCTCAATCGATCTGATATCACTGTAACGTGATACCGTCAAAATTTGAAGACAATCGTTGGTTGCTGAGATCCGTCGGAGAGAATTGAGGAAATAAAAATTAACAAAAAATTAACAACAATTAAGAAAAAAATCGGGTCTTATCGTGAATTATTGCTCAATCGATCTGATATCACTGTAACGTGATACCGTTAAAATTTGGAGACAATCGTTGGTTGCTGAGATCCGCGGGAAAGAATTGAGGAAATAAAAATTAACAAAAAATTAACAACAATTAAGAAAAAAATCGGGTCTTATCGTGAATTATTGCTCAATCGATCCGATATCACCGTAACGTGATACCGTTAAAATTTGGAGACAATCGTTCGTTGCTGAGATCCGCGGGAGAATATTGAGAAAATAAAAATTAATAAAAAATTATTTAAAAATTAACAACAATTAAGAAAAATCGGGTCTTATCGTGAATTATTGCTCAATCGATCTGATATCACTGTAACGTGATACCGTTAAAATTAGGAGACAATCGTTGGTTGCTGAGATCCGCGGGAGAGGATTGAGGAAATAAAAATTAACAAAAAATTAACAACAATTACGAAAAAAATCGGGTCTTATCGTGAATTATTGCTCAATCGATCTGATATCACTGTAACGTGATACCGTTCAAATTAGGAGACAATCGTTGGTTGCTGAGATCCGCGGGAGAGAATTGAGCAAATAAAAATTAACAAAAAATTAACAACAATTAAGAAAAAAATCGGGTCTTAACCTGAATTATTGCTCAATCGATCTGATATCACTGTAACCTGATACCGTTAAAATTTGGAGACAATCGTTGGTTGCTGAGATCCGCGGGAGAGAATTGAGGAAATAAAAATTAACAAAAAATTAACAACAATTAAGAAAAAAATCGGGTCTTATCGTGAATTATTGCTCAATCGATCTGATATCACCGTAACGTGATACCGTTAAAATTTGGAGACAATCGTTCGTTGCTGAGATCCGCGGGAGAATATTGAGAAAATAAAAATTAATAAAAAATTATTCAAAAATTAACAACAATTAAGAAAAATCGGTTTTATCGTGAATTATTGCTCAATCGATCTGATATCACTGTAACGTGATACCGTTAAAATTAGGAGACAATCGTTGGTTGCTGAGATCCGCGGGAGAGAATTGAGGAAATAAAAATTAACAAAAAATTAACAACAATTAAGAAAAAAATCGGGTCTTATCGTGAATTATTGCTCAATCGATCTGATATCACTGTAACGTGATACCGTTAAAATTTGTAGACAATCGTTGCTTGCTGAGATCCGCGGGAGAATATTGAGAAAATGAAAATTAATAAAAAATTATTCAAAAATTAACAACAATTAAGAAAAATTGGGTCTTATCGTGAATTATTGCTCAATCGATCTGATTTCACTGTAACGTAATACCGTTGAAATTAGGAGACAATCGTTGGTTGCTGAGATCCGCGGGAGAGAATTGAGGAAATAAAAATTAACAAAAAATTAACAACAATTAAGAAAAAAATCGGGTCTTATCGTGAATTATTGCTCAATCGATCTGATATCACTGTAACGTGATACCGTCAAAATTTGGAGACAATCGTTGGTTGCTGAGATCCGCGGGAGAGAATTAAGGACATAAAAATTAACAAAAAATTAACAACAATTAAGAAAAAAATCGGGTCTTATCGTGAATTATTGCTCAATCGATCTGATATCACCGTAACGTGATACCGTTAAAATTTGGAGACAATCGTTCGTTGCTGAGATCCGCGGGAGAATATTGAGAAAATAAAAATTAATAAAAAATTATTCAAAAATTAACAACAATTAAGAAAAATCGGGTCTTATCGTGAATTATTGCTCAATCGATCTGATATCACTGTAACGTGATACCGTTAAAATTAGGAGACAATCGTTGGTTGCTGAGATCCGCGGGAGAGAATTGAGGAAATAAAATTTAACAAAAAATTAACAACAATTAAGAAAAAAATCGGGTCTTATCGTGAATTATTGCTCAATCGGTCTGATATCACTGTAACGTGATACCGTTAAAATTTGGAGACAATCGTTGGTTGCCGAGATCCGCGGGAGAGAATTGAGGAAATAAAAATTAACAAAAAATTAACAACAATTAAGAAAAAAATCGGGTCTTATCGTGAATTATTGCTCAATCGATCTGATATCACCGTAACGTGATACCGTTAAAATTTGGAGACAATCGTTCGTTGCTGAGATCCGCGGGAGAATATTGAGAAAATAAAAATTAATAAAAAATTATTCAAAAATTAACAACAATTAAGAAAAATTGGGTCTTATCGTGAATTATTGCTCAATCAATCTGATATCACTGTAACGTGATACCGTTAAAATTAGGAGACAATCGTTGGTTGCTGAGATCCGCGGGAGAGAATTGAGGAAATAAAAATTAACAAAAAATTAACAACAATTAAGAAAAAAATCGGGTCTTATCATGAATTATTGCTCAATCGATCTGATATCACCGTAACGTGATACCGTTAAAATTAGGAGACAATCGTTGGTTGCTGAGATCCGCGGGAGAGAATTGAGGAAATAAAAATTAACAAAAAATTAACAACAATTAAGAAAAAAATCGGGTCTTATCGTGAATTATTGCTCAATCGATCTGATATCACTGTAACGTGATACCGTTAAAATTTGGAGACAATCGTTGGTTGCTGAGATCCGCGGGAGAGGATTGAGGAAATAAAAATTAACAAAAAATTAACAACAATTACGAAAAAAATCGGGTCTTATCGTGAATTATTGCTCAATCGATCTGATATCACTGTAACGTGATACCGTTAAAATTAGGAGACAATCGTTGGTTGCTGAGATCCGCGGGAGAGAATTGAGCAAATAAAAATTAACAAAAAATTAACAACAATTAAGAAAAAAATCGGGTCTTAACCTGAATTATTGCTCAATCGATCTGATATCACTGTAACCTGATACCGTTAAAATTTGGAGACAATCGTTGGTTGCTGAGATCCGCGGGAGAGAATTGAGGAAATAAAAATTAACAAAAAATTAACAACAATTAAGAAAAATTGGGTCTTATCGTGAATTATTGCTCAATCGATCTGATTTCACTGTAACGTAATACCGTTGAAATTAGGAGACAATCGTTGGTTGCTGAAATCCGCGGGAGAGAATTGAGGAAATAAAAATTAACAAAAAATTAACAACAATTAAGAAAAAAATCGGGTCTTATCGTGAATTATTGCTCAATCGATCTGATATCACTGTAACGTGATACCGTCAAAATTTGGAGACAATCGTTGGTTGCTGAGATCCGCGGGAGAGAATTGAGGACATAAAAATTAACAAAAAATTAACAACAATTAAGAAAAAAATCGGGTCTTATCGTGAATTATTGCTCAATCGATCTGATATCACTGTAACGTGATACCGTTAAAATTTGGAGACAATCGTTGGTTGCTGAGATCCGCGGGAGAGAATTGAGGAAATAAAAATCAACAAAAAATTAACAACAATTAAGAAAAAAATCGGGTCTTATCGTGAATTATTGCTCAATCGATCTGATATCACTGTAACGTGATACCGTTAAAATTTGAAGACAATCGTTGGTTGCTGAGATCCGCGGGAGAGAATTGAGGAAATAAAAATTAACAAAAAATTAACAACAATTAAGAAAAAAATCGGGTCTTATCGTGAATTATTGCTCAATCGATCTGATATCACTGTAACGTGATACCGTTAAGATTTGGAGACAATCGTTGCTTGCTGAGATCCGCGGGAGAATATTGAGAAAATAAAAATTAATAAAAAATTATTCAAAAATTAACAACAATTAAGAAAAATTGGGTCTTATCGTGAATTATTGCTCAATCGATCTGATATCACTGTAACGTGATACCGTTCAAATTAGGAGACAATCGTTGGTTGCTGAGATCCGCGGGAGAGAATTGTGGAAATAAAAATTAACAAAAAATTAACAACAATAAAGAAAAAAATCGGGTCTTATCGTGAATTATTGCTCAATCGATCTGATATCACTGTAACGTGATACCGTTAAAATTTGGAGACAATCGTTGGTTGCTGAGATCCGCGGGAGAGAATTGAGGAAATAAAAATTAACAAAAAATTAACAACAATTAAGAAAAAAATCGGGTCTTATAGTGAATTATTGCTCAATCGATCTGATATCACTGTAACGTAATACCGTTGAAATTAGGAGACAATCGTTGGTTGCTGAGATCCGCGGGAGAGAATTGAGGAAATAAAAATTAACAAAAAATTAACAACAATTAAGAAAAAAATCGGGTCTTATCGTGAATTATTGCTCAATCGATCTGATATCACCGTAACGTGATACCGTTAAAATTAGGAGACAATCGTTGGTTGCTGAGATCCGCGGGAGAGAATTGAGGAAATAAAAATTAACAAAAAATTAACAACAATTAAGAAAAAAATCGGGTCTTATCGTGAATTATTGCTCAATCGATCTGATATCACTGTAACGTGATACCGTTAAGATTTGGAGACAATCGTTGCTTGCTGAGATCCGCGGGAGAATATTGAGAAAATAAAAATTAATAAAAAATTATTCAAAAATTAACAACAATTAAGAAAAATTGGGTCTTATCGTGAATTATTGCTCAATCGATCTGATATCACTGTAACGTGATACCGTTCAAATTAGGAGACAATCGTTGGTTGCTGAGATCCGCGGGAGAGAATTGTGGAAATAAAAATTAACAAAAAATTAACAACAATAAAGAAAAAAATCGGGTCTTATCGTGAATTATTGCTCAATCGATCTGATATCACTGTAACGTGATACCGTTAAAATTTGGAGACAATCGTTGGTTGCTGAGATCCGCGGGAGAGAATTGAGGAAATAAAAATTAACAAAAAATTAACAACAATTAAGAAAAAAATCGGGTCTTATAGTGAATTATTGCTCAATCGATCTGATATCACTGTAACGTAATACCGTTGAAATTAGGAGACAATCGTTGGTTGCTGAGATCCGCGGGAGAGAATTGAGGAAATAAAAATTAACAAAAAATTAACAACAATTAAGAAAAAAATCGGGTCTTATCATGAATTATTGCTCAATCGATCTGATATCACCGTAACGTGATACCGTTAAAATTAGGAGACAATCGTTGGTTGCTGAGATCCGCGGGAGAGAATTGAGGAAATAAAAATTAACAAAAAATTAACAACAATTAAGAAAAAAATCGGGTCTTATCGTGAATTATTGCTCAATCGATCTGATATCACTGTAACGTGATACCGTTAAAATTTGGAGACAATCGTTGGTTGCTGAGATCCGCGGGAGAGAATTGAGGAAATAAAAATTAACAAAAAATTAACAACAATTAAGAAAAAAATCGGGTCTTATCGTGAATTATTGCTCAATCGATCTGATATCACCGTAACGTGATACCGTTAAAATTTGGAGACAATCGTTCGTTGCTGAGATCCGCGGGAGAATATTGAGAAAATAAAAATTAATAAAAAATTATTTAAAAATTAACAACAATTAAGAAAAATCGGGTCTTATCGTGAATTATTGCTCAATCGATCTGATATCACTGTAACGTGATACCGTTAAAATTAGGAGACAATCGTTGGTTGCTGAGATCCGCGGGAGAGAATTGAGGAAATAAAAATTAACAAAAAATTAACAACAATTACGAAAAAAATCGGGTCTTATCGTGAATTATTGCTCAATCGATCTGATATCACTGTAACGTGATACCGTTAAAATTAGGAGACAATCGTTGGTTGCTGAGATCCGCGGGAGAGAATTGAGCAAATAAAAATTAACAAAAAATTAACAACAATTAAGAAAAAAATCGGGTCTTAACCTGAATTATTGCTCAATCGATCTGATATCACTGTAACCTGATACCGTTAAAATTTGGAGACAATCGTTGGTTGCTGAGATCCGCGGGAGAGAATTGAGGAAATAAAAATTAACAAAAAATTAACAACAATTAAGAAAAAAATCGGGTCTTATCGTGAATTATTGCTCAATCGATCTGATATCACCGTAACGTGATACCGTTAAAATTTGGAGACAATCGTTCGTTGCTGAGATCCGCGGGAGAATATTGAGAAAATAAAAATTAATAAAAAATTATTCAAAAATTAACAACAATTAAGAAAAATCGGGTCTTATCGTGAATTATTGCTCAATCGATCTGATATCACTGTAACGTGATACCGTTAAAATTAGGAGACAATCGTTGGTTGCTGAGATCCGCGGGAGAGAATTGAGGAAATAAAAATTAACAAAAAATTAACAACAATTAAGAAAAAAATCGGGTCTTATCGTGAATTATTGCTCAATCGATCTGATATCACTGTAACGTGATACCGTCAAAATTTGAAGACAATCGTTGGTTGCTGAGATCCGTCGGAGAGAATTGAGGAAATAAAAATTAACAAAAAATTAACAACAATTAAGAAAAAAATCGGGTCTTATCGTGAATTATTGCTCAATCGATCTGATATCACTGTAACGTGATACCGTTAAAATTTGGAGACAATCGTTGGTTGCTGAGATCCGCGGGAAAGAATTGAGGAAATAAAAATTAACAAAAAATTAACAACAATTAAGAAAAAAATCGGGTCTTATCGTGAATTATTGCTCAATCGATCCGATATCACCGTAACGTGATACCGTTAAAATTTGGAGACAATCGTTCGTTGCTGAGATCCGCGGGAGAATATTGAGAAAATAAAAATTAATAAAAAATTATTTAAAAATTAACAACAATTAAGAAAAATCGGGTCTTATTGTGAATTATTGCTCAATCGATCTGATATCACTGTAACGTGATACCGTTAAAATTAGGAGACAATCGTTGGTTGCTGAGATCCGCGGGAGAGGATTGAGGAAATAAAAATTAACAAAAAATTAACAACAATTACGAAAAAAATCGGGTCTTATCGTGAATTATTGCTCAATCGATCTGATATCACTGTAACGTGATACCGTTCAAATTAGGAGACAATCGTTGGTTGCTGAGATCCGCGGGAGAGAATTGAGCAAATAAAAATTAACAAAAAATTAACAACAATTAAGAAAAAAATCGGGTCTTAACCTGAATTATTGCTCAATCGATCTGATATCACTGTAACCTGATACCGTTAAAATTTGGAGACAATCGTTGGTTGCTGAGATCCGCGGGAGAGAATTGAGGAAATAAAAATTAACAAAAAATTAACAACAATTAAGAAAAAAATCGGGTCTTATCGTGAATTATTGCTCAATCGATCTGATATCACCGTAACGTGATACCGTTAAAATTTGGAGACAATCGTTCGTTGCTGAGATCCGCGGGAGAATATTGAGAAAATAAAAATTAATAAAAAATTATTCAAAAATTAACAACAATTAAGAAAAATCGGTTTTATCGTGAATTATTGCTCAATCGATCTGATATCACTGTAACGTGATACCGTTAAAATTAGGAGACAATCGTTGGTTGCTGAGATCCGCGGGAGAGAATTGAGGAAATAAAAATTAACAAAAAATTAACAACAATTAAGAAAAAAATCGGGTCTTATCGTGAATTATTGCTCAATCGATCTGATATCACTGTAACGTGATACCGTTAAAATTTGTAGACAATCGTTGCTTGCTGAGATCCGCGGGAGAATATTGAGAAAATGAAAATTAATAAAAAATTATTCAAAAATTAACAACAATTAAGAAAAATTGGGTCTTATCGTGAATTATTGCTCAATCGATCTGATTTCACTGTAACGTAATACCGTTGAAATTAGGAGACAATCGTTGGTTGCTGAGATCCGCGGGAGAGAATTGAGGAAATAAAAATTAACAAAAAATTAACAACAATTAAGAAAAAAATCGGGTCTTATCGTGAATTATTGCTCAATCGATCTGATATCACTGTAACGTGATACCGTCAAAATTTGGAGACAATCGTTGGTTGCTGAGATCCGCGGGAGAGAATTAAGGACATAAAAATTAACAAAAAATTAACAACAATTAAGAAAAAAATCGGGTCTTATCGTGAATTATTGCTCAATCGATCTGATATCACCGTAACGTGATACCGTTAAAATTTGGAGACAATCGTTCGTTGCTGAGATCCGCGGGAGAATATTGAGAAAATAAAAATTAATAAAAAATTATTCAAAAATTAACAACAATTAAGAAAAATCGGGTCTTATCGTGAATTATTGCTCAATCGATCTGATATCACTGTAACGTGATACCGTTAAAATTAGGAGACAATCGTTGGTTGCTGAGATCCGCGGGAGAGAATTGAGGAAATAAAATTTAACAAAAAATTAACAACAATTAAGAAAAAAATCGGGTCTTATCGTGAATTATTGCTCAATCGGTCTGATATCACTGTAACGTGATACCGTTAAAATTTGGAGACAATCGTTGGTTGCCGAGATCCGCGGGAGAGAATTGAGGAAATAAAAATTAACAAAAAATTAACAACAATTAAGAAAAAAATCGGGTCTTATCGTGAATTATTGCTCAATCGATCTGATATCACCGTAACGTGATACCGTTAAAATTTGGAGACAATCGTTCGTTGCTGAGATCCGCGGGAGAATATTGAGAAAATAAAAATTAATAAAAAATTATTCAAAAATTAACAACAATTAAGAAAAATTGGGTCTTATCGTGAATTATTGCTCAATCAATCTGATATCACTGTAACGTGATACCGTTAAAATTAGGAGACAATCGTTGGTTGCTGAGATCCGCGGGAGAGAATTGAGGAAATAAAAATTAACAAAAAATTAACAACAATTAAGAAAAAAATCGGGTCTTATCATGAATTATTGCTCAATCGATCTGATATCACCGTAACGTGATACCGTTAAAATTAGGAGACAATCGTTGGTTGCTGAGATCCGCGGGAGAGAATTGAGGAAATAAAAATTAACAAAAAATTAACAACAATTAAGAAAAAAATCGGGTCTTATCGTGAATTATTGCTCAATCGATCTGATATCACTGTAACGTGATACCGTTAAAATTTGGAGACAATCGTTGGTTGCTGAGATCCGCGGGAGAGGATTGAGGAAATAAAAATTAACAAAAAATTAACAACAATTACGAAAAAAATCGGGTCTTATCGTGAATTATTGCTCAATCGATCTGATATCACTGTAACGTGATACCGTTAAAATTAGGAGACAATCGTTGGTTGCTGAGATCCGCGGGAGAGAATTGAGCAAATAAAAATTAACAAAAAATTAACAACAATTAAGAAAAAAATCGGGTCTTAACCTGAATTATTGCTCAATCGATCTGATATCACTGTAACCTGATACCGTTAAAATTTGGAGACAATCGTTGGTTGCTGAGATCCGCGGGAGAGAATTGAGGAAATAAAAATTAACAAAAAATTAACAACAATTAAGAAAAATTGGGTCTTATCGTGAATTATTGCTCAATCGATCTGATTTCACTGTAACGTAATACCGTTGAAATTAGGAGACAATCGTTGGTTGCTGAAATCCGCGGGAGAGAATTGAGGAAATAAAAATTAACAAAAAATTAACAACAATTAAGAAAAAAATCGGGTCTTATCGTGAATTATTGCTCAATCGATCTGATATCACTGTAACGTGATACCGTCAAAATTTGGAGACAATCGTTGGTTGCTGAGATCCGCGGGAGAGAATTGAGGACATAAAAATTAACAAAAAATTAACAACAATTAAGAAAAAAATCGGGTCTTATCGTGAATTATTGCTCAATCGATCTGATATCACTGTAACGTGATACCGTTAAAATTTGGAGACAATCGTTGGTTGCTGAGATCCGCGGGAGAGAATTGAGGAAATAAAAATCAACAAAAAATTAACAACAATTAAGAAAAAAATCGGGTCTTATCGTGAATTATTGCTCAATCGATCTGATATCACTGTAACGTGATACCGTCAAAATTTGAAGACAATCGTTGGTTGCTGAGATCCGTCGGAGAGAATTGAGGAAATAAAAATTAACAAAAAATTAACAACAATTAAGAAAAAAATCGGGTCTTATCGTGAATTATTGCTCAATCGATCTGATATCACTGTAACGTGATACCGTTAAAATTTGGAGACAATCGTTGGTTGCTGAGATCCGCGGGAAAGAATTGAGGAAATAAAAATTAACAAAAAATTAACAACAATTAAGAAAAAAATCGGGTCTTATCGTGAATTATTGCTCAATCGATCCGATATCACCGTAACGTGATACCGTTAAAATTTGGAGACAATCGTTCGTTGCTGAGATCCGCGGGAGAATATTGAGAAAATAAAAATTAATAAAAAATTATTTAAAAATTAACAACAATTAAGAAAAATCGGGTCTTATCGTGAATTATTGCTCAATCGATCTGATATCACTGTAACGTGATACCGTTAAAATTAGGAGACAATCGTTGGTTGCTGAGATCCGCGGGAGAGGATTGAGGAAATAAAAATTAACAAAAAATTAACAACAATTACGAAAAAAATCGGGTCTTATCGTGAATTATTGCTCAATCGATCTGATATCACTGTAACGTGATACCGTTCAAATTAGGAGACAATCGTTGGTTGCTGAGATCCGCGGGAGAGAATTGAGCAAATAAAAATTAACAAAAAATTAACAACAATTAAGAAAAAAATCGGGTCTTAACCTGAATTATTGCTCAATCGATCTGATATCACTGTAACCTGATACCGTTAAAATTTGGAGACAATCGTTGGTTGCTGAGATCCGCGGGAGAGAATTGAGGAAATAAAAATTAACAAAAAATTAACAACAATTAAGAAAAAAATCGGGTCTTATCGTGAATTATTGCTCAATCGATCTGATATCACCGTAACGTGATACCGTTAAAATTTGGAGACAATCGTTCGTTGCTGAGATCCGCGGGAGAATATTGAGAAAATAAAAATTAATAAAAAATTATTCAAAAATTAACAACAATTAAGAAAAAAATTGGGTCTTATCGTCAATTATTGCTCAATCGATCTGATATCACTGTAACGTGATACCGTTAAAATTAGGAAACAATCGTTGGTTGCTGAGATCCGCGGGAGAGAATTGAGGAAATAAAAATTAACAAAAAATTAACAACAATTAAGAAAAAAATCGGGTCTTATCGTGAATTATTGCTCAATCGATCTGATATCACTGTAACGTGATACCGTTAAAATTTGGAGACAATCGTTGGTTGCTGAGATCCGCGGGAGAGAATTGAGGAAATAAAAATTAACAAAATATTAACAAAAATTAAGAAAAAAATCGGGTCTTATCGTGAATTATTGCTCAATCGATCTGATATCACCGTAACGTGATACCGTTAAAATTTGGAGACAATCGTTCGTTGCTGAGATCCGCGGGAGAATATTGAGAAAATAAAAATTAATGAAAAATTATTCAAAAATTAACAACAATGAGGAAAAATCGGGTCTTATCGTGGATTATTGCTCAATCGATCTGATATCACTGTAACGTGATACCGTTAAAATTAGGAGACAATCGTTGGTTGCTGAGATCCGCGGGAGAGAATTGAGGAAATAAAAATTAACAAAAAATTAACAACAATTAAGAAAAAAATCGGGTCTTATCGTGAATTATTGCTCAATCGATCTGATATCACTGTAACGTGATACCGTTAAAATTTGAAGACAATCGTTGGTTGCTGAGATCCGCGGGAGAGAATTGAGGAAATAAAAATTAACAAAAAATTAACAACAATTAAGAAAAAAATCGGGTCTTATCGTGAATTATTGCTCAATCGATCTGATATCACTGTAACGTGATACCGTTAAGATTTGGAGACAATCGTTGCTTGCTGAGATCCGCGGGAGAATATTGAGAAAATAAAAATTAATAAAAAATTATTCAAAAATTAACAACAATTAAGAAAAATTGGGTCTTATCGTGAATTATTGCTCAATCGATCTGATATCACTGTAACGTGATACCGTTCAAATTAGGAGACAATCGTTGGTTGCTGAGATCCGCGGGAGAGAATTGTGGAAATAAAAATTAACAAAAAATTAACAACAATAAAGAAAAAAATCGGGTCTTATCGTGAATTATTGCTCAATCGATCTGATATCACTGTAACGTGATACCGTTAAAATTTGGAGACAATCGTTGGTTGCTGAGATCCGCGGGAGAGAATTGAGGAAATAAAAATTAACAAAAAATTAACAACAATTAAGAAAAAAATCGGGTCTTATAGTGAATTATTGCTCAATCGATCTGATATCACTGTAACGTAATACCGTTGAAATTAGGAGACAATCGTTGGTTGCTGAGATCCGCGGGAGAGAATTGAGGAAATAAAAATTAACAAAAAATTAACAACAATTAAGAAAAAAATCGGGTCTTATCGTGAATTATTGCTCAATCGATCTGATATCACCGTAACGTGATACCGTTAAAATTAGGAGACAATCGTTGGTTGCTGAGATCCGCGGGAGAGAATTGAGGAAATAAAAATTAACAAAAAATTAACAACAATTAAGAAAAAAATCGGGTCTTATCGTGAATTATTGCTCAATCGATCTGATATCACTGTAACGTGATACCGTTAAGATTTGGAGACAATCGTTGCTTGCTGAGATCCGCGGGAGAATATTGAGAAAATAAAAATTAATAAAAAATTATTCAAAAATTAACAACAATTAAGAAAAATTGGGTCTTATCGTGAATTATTGCTCAATCGATCTGATATCACTGTAACGTGATACCGTTCAAATTAGGAGACAATCGTTGGTTGCTGAGATCCGCGGGAGAGAATTGTGGAAATAAAAATTAACAAAAAATTAACAACAATAAAGAAAAAAATCGGGTCTTATCGTGAATTATTGCTCAATCGATCTGATATCACTGTAACGTGATACCGTTAAAATTTGGAGACAATCGTTGGTTGCTGAGATCCGCGGGAGAGAATTGAGGAAATAAAAATTAACAAAAAATTAACAACAATTAAGAAAAAAATCGGGTCTTATAGTGAATTATTGCTCAATCGATCTGATATCACTGTAACGTAATACCGTTGAAATTAGGAGACAATCGTTGGTTGCTGAGATCCGCGGGAGAGAATTGAGGAAATAAAAATTAACAAAAAATTAACAACAATTAAGAAAAAAATCGGGTCTTATCATGAATTATTGCTCAATCGATCTGATATCACCGTAACGTGATACCGTTAAAATTAGGAGACAATCGTTGGTTGCTGAGATCCGCGGGAGAGAATTGAGGAAATAAAAATTAACAAAAAATTAACAACAATTAAGAAAAAAATCGGGTCTTATCGTGAATTATTGCTCAATCGATCTGATATCACTGTAACGTGATACCGTTAAAATTTGGAGACAATCGTTGGTTGCTGAGATCCGCGGGAGAGAATTGAGGAAATAAAAATTAACAAAAAATTAACAACAATTAAGAAAAAAATCGGGTCTTATCGTGAATTATTGCTCAATCGATCTGATATCACCGTAACGTGATACCGTTAAAATTTGGAGACAATCGTTCGTTGCTGAGATCCGCAGGAGAATATTGAGAAAATAAAAATTAATAAAAAATTATTTAAAAATTAACAACAATTAAGAAAAATCGGGTCTTATCGTGAATTATTGCTCAATCGATCTGATATCACTGTAACGTGATACCGTTAAAATTAGGAGACAATCGTTGGTTGCTGAGATCCGCGGGAGAGAATTGAGGAAATAAAAATTAACAAAAAATTAACAACAATTACGAAAAAAATCGGGTCTTATCGTGAATTATTGCTCAATCGATCTGATATCACTGTAACGTGATACCGTTAAAATTAGGAGACAATCGTTGGTTGCTGAGATCCGCGGGAGAGAATTGAGCAAATAAAAATTAACAAAAAATTAACAACAATTAAGAAAAAAATCGGGTCTTAACCTGAATTATTGCTCAATCGATCTGATATCACTGTAACCTGATACCGTTAAAATTTGGAGACAATCGTTGGTTGCTGAGATCCGCGGGAGAGAATTGAGGAAATAAAAATTAACAAAAAATTAACAACAATTAAGAAAAAAATCGGGTCTTATCGTGAATTATTGCTCAATCGATCTGATATCACCGTAACGTGATACCGTTAAAATTTGGAGACAATCGTTCGTTGCTGAGATCCGCGGGAGAATATTGAGAAAATAAAAATTAATAAAAAATTATTCAAAAATTAACAACAATTAAGAAAAATCGGGTCTTATCGTGAATTATTGCTCAATCGATCTGATATCACTGTAACGTGATACCGTTAAAATTAGGAGACAATCGTTGGTTGCTGAGATCCGCGGGAGAGAATTGAGGAAATAAAAATTAACAAAAAATTAACAACAATTAAGAAAAAAATCGGGTCTTATCGTGAATTATTGCTCAATCGATCTGATATCACTGTAACGTGATACCGTTAAAATTTGTAGACAATCGTTGCTTGCTGAGATCCGCGGGAGAATATTGAGAAAATGAAAATTAATAAAAAATTATTCAAAAATTAACAACAATTAAGAAAAATTGGGTCTTATCGTGAATTATTGCTCAATCGATCTGATTTCACTGTAACGTAATACCGTTGAAATTAGGAGACAATCGTTGGTTGCTGAAATCCGCGGGAGAGAATTGAGGAAATAAAAATTAACAAAAAATTAACAACAATTAAGAAAAAAATCGGGTCTTATCGTGAATTATTGCTCAATCGATCTGATATCACTGTAACGTGATACCGTCAAAATTTGGAGACAATCGTTGGTTGCTGAGATCCGCGGGAGAGAATTGAGGACATAAAAATTAACAAAAAATTAACAACAATTAAGAAAAAAATCGGGTCTTATCGTGAATTATTGCTCAATCGATCTGATATCACTGTAACGTGATACCGTTAAAATTTGGAGACAATCGTTGGTTGCTGAGATCCGCGGGAGAGAATTGAGGAAATAAAAATCAACAAAAAATTAACAACAATTAAGAAAAAAATCGGGTCTTATCGTGAATTATTGCTCAATCGATCTGATATCACTGTAACGTGATACCGTCAAAATTTGAAGACAATCGTTGGTTGCTGAGATCCGTCGGAGAGAATTGAGGAAATAAAAATTAACAAAAAATTAACAACAATTAAGAAAAAAATCGGGTCTTATCGTGAATTATTGCTCAATCGATCTGATATCACTGTAACGTGATACCGTTAAAATTTGGAGACAATCGTTGGTTGCTGAGATCCGCGGGAAAGAATTGAGGAAATAAAAATTAACAAAAAATTAACAACAATTAAGAAAAAAATCGGGTCTTATCGTGAATTATTGCTCAATCGATCCGATATCACCGTAACGTGATACCGTTAAAATTTGGAGACAATCGTTCGTTGCTGAGATCCGCGGGAGAATATTGAGAAAATAAAAATTAATAAAAAATTATTTAAAAATTAACAACAATTAAGAAAAATCGGGTCTTATCGTGAATTATTGCTCAATCGATCTGATATCACTGTAACGTGATACCGTTAAAATTAGGAGACAATCGTTGGTTGCTGAGATCCGCGGGAGAGGATTGAGGAAATAAAAATTAACAAAAAATTAACAACAATTACGAAAAAAATCGGGTCTTATCGTGAATTATTGCTCAATCGATCTGATATCACTGTAACGTGATACCGTTAAAATTAGGAGACAATCGTTGGTTGCTGAGATCCGCGGGAGAGAATTGAGCAAATAAAAATTAACAAAAAATTAACAACAATTAAGAAAAAAATCGGGTCTTAACCTGAATTATTGCTCAATCGATCTGATATCACTGTAACCTGATACCGTTAAAATTTGGAGACAATCGTTGGTTGCTGAGATCCGCGGGAGAGAATTGAGGAAATAAAAATTAACAAAAAATTAACAACAATTAAGAAAAATTGGGTCTTATCGTGAATTATTGCTCAATCGATCTGATTTCACTGTAACGTAATACCGTTGAAATTAGGAGACAATCGTTGGTTGCTGAAATCCGCGGGAGAGAATTGAGGAAATAAAAATTAACAAAAAATTAACAACAATTAAGAAAAAAATCGGGTCTTATCGTGAATTATTGCTCAATCGATCTGATATCACTGTAACGTGATACCGTCAAAATTTGGAGACAATCGTTGGTTGCTGAGATCCGCGGGAGAGAATTGAGGACATAAAAATTAACAAAAAATTAACAACAATTAAGAAAAAAATCGGGTCTTATCGTGAATTATTGCTCAATCGATCTGATATCACTGTAACGTGATACCGTTAAAATTTGGAGACAATCGTTGGTTGCTGAGATCCGCGGGAGAGAATTGAGGAAATAAAAATCAACAAAAAATTAACAACAATTAAGAAAAAAATCGGGTCTTATCGTGAATTATTGCTCAATCGATCTGATATCACTGTAACGTGATACCGTCAAAATTTGAAGACAATCGTTGGTTGCTGAGATCCGTCGGAGAGAATTGAGGAAATAAAAATTAACAAAAAATTAACAACAATTAAGAAAAAAATCGGGTCTTATCGTGAATTATTGCTCAATCGATCTGATATCACTGTAACGTGATACCGTTAAAATTTGGAGACAATCGTTGGTTGCTGAGATCCGCGGGAAAGAATTGAGGAAATAAAAATTAACAAAAAATTAACAACAATTAAGAAAAAAATCGGGTCTTATCGTGAATTATTGCTCAATCGATCCGATATCACCGTAACGTGATACCGTTAAAATTTGGAGACAATCGTTCGTTGCTGAGATCCGCGGGAGAATATTGAGAAAATAAAAATTAATAAAAAATTATTTAAAAATTAACAACAATTAAGAAAAATCGGGTCTTATCGTGAATTATTGCTCAATCGATCTGATATCACTGTAACGTGATACCGTTAAAATTAGGAGACAATCGTTGGTTGCTGAGATCCGCGGGAGAGGATTGAGGAAATAAAAATTAACAAAAAATTAACAACAATTACGAAAAAAATCGGGTCTTATCGTGAATTATTGCTCAATCGATCTGATATCACTGTAACGTGATACCGTTCAAATTAGGAGACAATCGTTGGTTGCTGAGATCCGCGGGAGAGAATTGAGCAAATAAAAATTAACAAAAAATTAACAACAATTAAGAAAAAAATCGGGTCTTAACCTGAATTATTGCTCAATCGATCTGATATCACTGTAACCTGATACCGTTAAAATTTGGAGACAATCGTTGGTTGCTGAGATCCGCGGGAGAGAATTGAGGAAATAAAAATTAACAAAAAATTAACAACAATTAAGAAAAAAATCGGGTCTTATCGTGAATTATTGCTCAATCGATCTGATATCACCGTAACGTGATACCGTTAAAATTTGGAGACAATCGTTCGTTGCTGAGATCCGCGGGAGAATATTGAGAAAATAAAAATTAATAAAAAATTATTCAAAAATTAACAACAATTAAGAAAAATCGGTTTTATCGTGAATTATTGCTCAATCGATCTGATATCACTGTAACGTGATACCGTTAAAATTAGGAGACAATCGTTGGTTGCTGAGATCCGCGGGAGAGAATTGAGGAAATAAAAATTAACAAAAAATTAACAACAATTAAGAAAAAAATCGGGTCTTATCGTGAATTATTGCTCAATCGATCTGATATCACTGTAACGTGATACCGTTAAAATTTGTAGACAATCGTTGCTTGCTGAGATCCGCGGGAGAATATTGAGAAAATGAAAATTAATAAAAAATTATTCAAAAATTAACAACAATTAAGAAAAATTGGGTCTTATCGTGAATTATTGCTCAATCGATCTGATTTCACTGTAACGTAATACCGTTGAAATTAGGAGACAATCGTTGGTTGCTGAGATCCGCGGGAGAGAATTGAGGAAATAAAAATTAACAAAAAATTAACAACAATTAAGAAAAAAATCGGGTCTTATCGTGAATTATTGCTCAATCGATCTGATATCACTGTAACGTGATACCGTCAAAATTTGGAGACAATCGTTGGTTGCTGAGATCCGCGGGAGAGAATTAAGGACATAAAAATTAACAAAAAATTAACAACAATTAAGAAAAAAATCGGGTCTTATCGTGAATTATTGCTCAATCGATCTGATATCACCGTAACGTGATACCGTTAAAATTTGGAGACAATCGTTCGTTGCTGAGATCCGCGGGAGAATATTGAGAAAATAAAAATTAATAAAAAATTATTCAAAAATTAACAACAATTAAGAAAAATCGGGTCTTATCGTGAATTATTGCTCAATCGATCTGATATCACTGTAACGTGATACCGTTAAAATTAGGAGACAATCGTTGGTTGCTGAGATCCGCGGGAGAGAATTGAGGAAATAAAATTTAACAAAAAATTAACAACAATTAAGAAAAAAATCGGGTCTTATCGTGAATTATTGCTCAATCGGTCTGATATCACTGTAACGTGATACCGTTAAAATTTGGAGACAATCGTTGGTTGCCGAGATCCGCGGGAGAGAATTGAGGAAATAAAAATTAACAAAAAATTAACAACAATTAAGAAAAAAATCGGGTCTTATCGTGAATTATTGCTCAATCGATCTGATATCACCGTAACGTGATACCGTTAAAATTTGGAGACAATCGTTCGTTGCTGAGATCCGCGGGAGAATATTGAGAAAATAAAAATTAATAAAAAATTATTCAAAAATTAACAACAATTAAGAAAAATTGGGTCTTATCGTGAATTATTGCTCAATCAATCTGATATCACTGTAACGTGATACCGTTAAAATTAGGAGACAATCGTTGGTTGCTGAGATCCGCGGGAGAGAATTGAGGAAATAAAAATTAACAAAAAATTAACAACAATTAAGAAAAAAATCGGGTCTTATCATGAATTATTGCTCAATCGATCTGATATCACCGTAACGTGATACCGTTAAAATTAGGAGACAATCGTTGGTTGCTGAGATCCGCGGGAGAGAATTGAGGAAATAAAAATTAACAAAAAATTAACAACAATTAAGAAAAAAATCGGGTCTTATCGTGAATTATTGCTCAATCGATCTGATATCACTGTAACGTGATACCGTTAAAATTTGGAGACAATCGTTGGTTGCTGAGATCCGCGGGAGAGGATTGAGGAAATAAAAATTAACAAAAAATTAACAACAATTACGAAAAAAATCGGGTCTTATCGTGAATTATTGCTCAATCGATCTGATATCACTGTAACGTGATACCGTTAAAATTAGGAGACAATCGTTGGTTGCTGAGATCCGCGGGAGAGAATTGAGCAAATAAAAATTAACAAAAAATTAACAACAATTAAGAAAAAAATCGGGTCTTAACCTGAATTATTGCTCAATCGATCTGATATCACTGTAACCTGATACCGTTAAAATTTGGAGACAATCGTTGGTTGCTGAGATCCGCGGGAGAGAATTGAGGAAATAAAAATTAACAAAAAATTAACAACAATTAAGAAAAATTGGGTCTTATCGTGAATTATTGCTCAATCGATCTGATTTCACTGTAACGTAATACCGTTGAAATTAGGAGACAATCGTTGGTTGCTGAAATCCGCGGGAGAGAATTGAGGAAATAAAAATTAACAAAAAATTAACAACAATTAAGAAAAAAATCGGGTCTTATCGTGAATTATTGCTCAATCGATCTGATATCACTGTAACGTGATACCGTCAAAATTTGGAGACAATCGTTGGTTGCTGAGATCCGCGGGAGAGAATTGAGGACATAAAAATTAACAAAAAATTAACAACAATTAAGAAAAAAATCGGGTCTTATCGTGAATTATTGCTCAATCGATCTGATATCACTGTAACGTGATACCGTTAAAATTTGGAGACAATCGTTGGTTGCTGAGATCCGCGGGAGAGAATTGAGGAAATAAAAATCAACAAAAAATTAACAACAATTAAGAAAAAAATCGGGTCTTATCGTGAATTATTGCTCAATCGATCTGATATCACTGTAACGTGATACCGTTAAAATTTGAAGACAATCGTTGGTTGCTGAGATCCGCGGGAGAGAATTGAGGAAATAAAAATTAACAAAAAATTAACAACAATTAAGAAAAAAATCGGGTCTTATCGTGAATTATTGCTCAATCGATCTGATATCACTGTAACGTGATACCGTTAAGATTTGGAGACAATCGTTGCTTGCTGAGATCCGCGGGAGAATATTGAGAAAATAAAAATTAATAAAAAATTATTCAAAAATTAACAACAATTAAGAAAAATTGGGTCTTATCGTGAATTATTGCTCAATCGATCTGATATCACTGTAACGTGATACCGTTCAAATTAGGAGACAATCGTTGGTTGCTGAGATCCGCGGGAGAGAATTGTGGAAATAAAAATTAACAAAAAATTAACAACAATAAAGAAAAAAATCGGGTCTTATCGTGAATTATTGCTCAATCGATCTGATATCACTGTAACGTGATACCGTTAAAATTTGGAGACAATCGTTGGTTGCTGAGATCCGCGGGAGAGAATTGAGGAAATAAAAATTAACAAAAAATTAACAACAATTAAGAAAAAAATCGGGTCTTATAGTGAATTATTGCTCAATCGATCTGATATCACTGTAACGTAATACCGTTGAAATTAGGAGACAATCGTTGGTTGCTGAGATCCGCGGGAGAGAATTGAGGAAATAAAAATTAACAAAAAATTAACAACAATTAAGAAAAAAATCGGGTCTTATCGTGAATTATTGCTCAATCGATCTGATATCACCGTAACGTGATACCGTTAAAATTAGGAGACAATCGTTGGTTGCTGAGATCCGCGGGAGAGAATTGAGGAAATAAAAATTAACAAAAAATTAACAACAATTAAGAAAAAAATCGGGTCTTATCGTGAATTATTGCTCAATCGATCTGATATCACTGTAACGTGATACCGTTAAGATTTGGAGACAATCGTTGCTTGCTGAGATCCGCGGGAGAATATTGAGAAAATAAAAATTAATAAAAAATTATTCAAAAATTAACAACAATTAAGAAAAATTGGGTCTTATCGTGAATTATTGCTCAATCGATCTGATATCACTGTAACGTGATACCGTTCAAATTAGGAGACAATCGTTGGTTGCTGAGATCCGCGGGAGAGAATTGTGGAAATAAAAATTAACAAAAAATTAACAACAATAAAGAAAAAAATCGGGTCTTATCGTGAATTATTGCTCAATCGATCTGATATCACTGTAACGTGATACCGTTAAAATTTGGAGACAATCGTTGGTTGCTGAGATCCGCGGGAGAGAATTGAGGAAATAAAAATTAACAAAAAATTAACAACAATTAAGAAAAAAATCGGGTCTTATAGTGAATTATTGCTCAATCGATCTGATATCACTGTAACGTAATACCGTTGAAATTAGGAGACAATCGTTGGTTGCTGAGATCCGCGGGAGAGAATTGAGGAAATAAAAATTAACAAAAAATTAACAACAATTAAGAAAAAAATCGGGTCTTATCATGAATTATTGCTCAATCGATCTGATATCACCGTAACGTGATACCGTTAAAATTAGGAGACAATCGTTGGTTGCTGAGATCCGCGGGAGAGAATTGAGGAAATAAAAATTAACAAAAAATTAACAACAATTAAGAAAAAAATCGGGTCTTATCGTGAATTATTGCTCAATCGATCTGATATCACTGTAACGTGATACCGTTAAAATTTGGAGACAATCGTTGGTTGCTGAGATCCGCGGGAGAGAATTGAGGAAATAAAAATTAACAAAAAATTAACAACAATTAAGAAAAAAATCGGGTCTTATCGTGAATTATTGCTCAATCGATCTGATATCACCGTAACGTGATACCGTTAAAATTTGGAGACAATCGTTCGTTGCTGAGATCCGCGGGAGAATATTGAGAAAATAAAAATTAATAAAAAATTATTTAAAAATTAACAACAATTAAGAAAAATCGGGTCTTATCGTGAATTATTGCTCAATCGATCTGATATCACTGTAACGTGATACCGTTAAAATTAGGAGACAATCGTTGGTTGCTGAGATCCGCGGGAGAGAATTGAGGAAATAAAAATTAACAAAAAATTAACAACAATTACGAAAAAAATCGGGTCTTATCGTGAATTATTGCTCAATCGATCTGATATCACTGTAACGTGATACCGTTAAAATTAGGAGACAATCGTTGGTTGCTGAGATCCGCGGGAGAGAATTGAGCAAATAAAAATTAACAAAAAATTAACAACAATTAAGAAAAAAATCGGGTCTTAACCTGAATTATTGCTCAATCGATCTGATATCACTGTAACCTGATACCGTTAAAATTTGGAGACAATCGTTGGTTGCTGAGATCCGCGGGAGAGAATTGAGGAAATAAAAATTAACAAAAAATTAACAACAATTAAGAAAAAAATCGGGTCTTATCGTGAATTATTGCTCAATCGATCTGATATCACCGTAACGTGATACCGTTAAAATTTGGAGACAATCGTTCGTTGCTGAGATCCGCGGGAGAATATTGAGAAAATAAAAATTAATAAAAAATTATTCAAAAATTAACAACAATTAAGAAAAATCGGGTCTTATCGTGAATTATTGCTCAATCGATCTGATATCACTGTAACGTGATACCGTTAAAATTAGGAGACAATCGTTGGTTGCTGAGATCCGCGGGAGAGAATTGAGGAAATAAAAATTAACAAAAAATTAACAACAATTAAGAAAAAAATCGGGTCTTATCGTGAATTATTGCTCAATCGATCTGATATCACTGTAACGTGATACCGTCAAAATTTGAAGACAATCGTTGGTTGCTGAGATCCGTCGGAGAGAATTGAGGAAATAAAAATTAACAAAAAATTAACAACAATTAAGAAAAAAATCGGGTCTTATCGTGAATTATTGCTCAATCGATCTGATATCACTGTAACGTGATACCGTTAAAATTTGGAGACAATCGTTGGTTGCTGAGATCCGCGGGAAAGAATTGAGGAAATAAAAATTAACAAAAAATTAACAACAATTAAGAAAAAAATCGGGTCTTATCGTGAATTATTGCTCAATCGATCCGATATCACCGTAACGTGATACCGTTAAAATTTGGAGACAATCGTTCGTTGCTGAGATCCGCGGGAGAATATTGAGAAAATAAAAATTAATAAAAAATTATTTAAAAATTAACAACAATTAAGAAAAATCGGGTCTTATCGTGAATTATTGCTCAATCGATCTGATATCACTGTAACGTGATACCGTTAAAATTAGGAGACAATCGTTGGTTGCTGAGATCCGCGGGAGAGGATTGAGGAAATAAAAATTAACAAAAAATTAACAACAATTACGAAAAAAATCGGGTCTTATCGTGAATTATTGCTCAATCGATCTGATATCACTGTAACGTGATACCGTTCAAATTAGGAGACAATCGTTGGTTGCTGAGATCCGCGGGAGAGAATTGAGCAAATAAAAATTAACAAAAAATTAACAACAATTAAGAAAAAAATCGGGTCTTAACCTGAATTATTGCTCAATCGATCTGATATCACTGTAACCTGATACCGTTAAAATTTGGAGACAATCGTTGGTTGCTGAGATCCGCGGGAGAGAATTGAGGAAATAAAAATTAACAAAAAATTAACAACAATTAAGAAAAAAATCGGGTCTTATCGTGAATTATTGCTCAATCGATCTGATATCACCGTAACGTGATACCGTTAAAATTTGGAGACAATCGTTCGTTGCTGAGATCCGCGGGAGAATATTGAGAAAATAAAAATTAATAAAAAATTATTCAAAAATTAACAACAATTAAGAAAAATCGGTTTTATCGTGAATTATTGCTCAATCGATCTGATATCACTGTAACGTGATACCGTTAAAATTAGGAGACAATCGTTGGTTGCTGAGATCCGCGGGAGAGAATTGAGGAAATAAAAATTAACAAAAAATTAACAACAATTAAGAAAAAAATCGGGTCTTATCGTGAATTATTGCTCAATCGATCTGATATCACTGTAACGTGATACCGTTAAAATTTGTAGACAATCGTTGCTTGCTGAGATCCGCGGGAGAATATTGAGAAAATGAAAATTAATAAAAAATTATTCAAAAATTAACAACAATTAAGAAAAATTGGGTCTTATCGTGAATTATTGCTCAATCGATCTGATTTCACTGTAACGTAATACCGTTGAAATTAGGAGACAATCGTTGGTTGCTGAGATCCGCGGGAGAGAATTGAGGAAATAAAAATTAACAAAAAATTAACAACAATTAAGAAAAAAATCGGGTCTTATCGTGAATTATTGCTCAATCGATCTGATATCACTGTAACGTGATACCGTCAAAATTTGGAGACAATCGTTGGTTGCTGAGATCCGCGGGAGAGAATTAAGGACATAAAAATTAACAAAAAATTAACAACAATTAAGAAAAAAATCGGGTCTTATCGTGAATTATTGCTCAATCGATCTGATATCACCGTAACGTGATACCGTTAAAATTTGGAGACAATCGTTCGTTGCTGAGATCCGCGGGAGAATATTGAGAAAATAAAAATTAATAAAAAATTATTCAAAAATTAACAACAATTAAGAAAAATCGGGTCTTATCGTGAATTATTGCTCAATCGATCTGATATCACTGTAACGTGATACCGTTAAAATTAGGAGACAATCGTTGGTTGCTGAGATCCGCGGGAGAGAATTGAGGAAATAAAATTTAACAAAAAATTAACAACAATTAAGAAAAAAATCGGGTCTTATCGTGAATTATTGCTCAATCGGTCTGATATCACTGTAACGTGATACCGTTAAAATTTGGAGACAATCGTTGGTTGCCGAGATCCGCGGGAGAGAATTGAGGAAATAAAAATTAACAAAAAATTAACAACAATTAAGAAAAAAATCGGGTCTTATCGTGAATTATTGCTCAATCGATCTGATATCACCGTAACGTGATACCGTTAAAATTTGGAGACAATCGTTCGTTGCTGAGATCCGCGGGAGAATATTGAGAAAATAAAAATTAATAAAAAATTATTCAAAAATTAACAACAATTAAGAAAAATTGGGTCTTATCGTGAATTATTGCTCAATCAATCTGATATCACTGTAACGTGATACCGTTAAAATTAGGAGACAATCGTTGGTTGCTGAGATCCGCGGGAGAGAATTGAGGAAATAAAAATTAACAAAAAATTAACAACAATTAAGAAAAAAATCGGGTCTTATCATGAATTATTGCTCAATCGATCTGATATCACCGTAACGTGATACCGTTAAAATTAGGAGACAATCGTTGGTTGCTGAGATCCGCGGGAGAGAATTGAGGAAATAAAAATTAACAAAAAATTAACAACAATTAAGAAAAAAATCGGGTCTTATCGTGAATTATTGCTCAATCGATCTGATATCACTGTAACGTGATACCGTTAAAATTTGGAGACAATCGTTGGTTGCTGAGATCCGCGGGAGAGGATTGAGGAAATAAAAATTAACAAAAAATTAACAACAATTACGAAAAAAATCGGGTCTTATCGTGAATTATTGCTCAATCGATCTGATATCACTGTAACGTGATACCGTTAAAATTAGGAGACAATCGTTGGTTGCTGAGATCCGCGGGAGAGAATTGAGCAAATAAAAATTAACAAAAAATTAACAACAATTAAGAAAAAAATCGGGTCTTAACCTGAATTATTGCTCAATCGATCTGATATCACTGTAACCTGATACCGTTAAAATTTGGAGACAATCGTTGGTTGCTGAGATCCGCGGGAGAGAATTGAGGAAATAAAAATTAACAAAAAATTAACAACAATTAAGAAAAATTGGGTCTTATCGTGAATTATTGCTCAATCGATCTGATTTCACTGTAACGTAATACCGTTGAAATTAGGAGACAATCGTTGGTTGCTGAAATCCGCGGGAGAGAATTGAGGAAATAAAAATTAACAAAAAATTAACAACAATTAAGAAAAAAATCGGGTCTTATCGTGAATTATTGCTCAATCGATCTGATATCACTGTAACGTGATACCGTCAAAATTTGGAGACAATCGTTGGTTGCTGAGATCCGCGGGAGAGAATTGAGGACATAAAAATTAACAAAAAATTAACAACAATTAAGAAAAAAATCGGGTCTTATCGTGAATTATTGCTCAATCGATCTGATATCACTGTAACGTGATACCGTTAAAATTTGGAGACAATCGTTGGTTGCTGAGATCCGCGGGAGAGAATTGAGGAAATAAAAATCAACAAAAAATTAACAACAATTAAGAAAAAAATCGGGTCTTATCGTGAATTATTGCTCAATCGATCTGATATCACTGTAACGTGATACCGTCAAAATTTGAAGACAATCGTTGGTTGCTGAGATCCGTCGGAGAGAATTGAGGAAATAAAAATTAACAAAAAATTAACAACAATTAAGAAAAAAATCGGGTCTTATCGTGAATTATTGCTCAATCGATCTGATATCACTGTAACGTGATACCGTTAAAATTTGGAGACAATCGTTGGTTGCTGAGATCCGCGGGAAAGAATTGAGGAAATAAAAATTAACAAAAAATTAACAACAATTAAGAAAAAAATCGGGTCTTATCGTGAATTATTGCTCAATCGATCCGATATCACCGTAACGTGATACCGTTAAAATTTGGAGACAATCGTTCGTTGCTGAGATCCGCGGGAGAATATTGAGAAAATAAAAATTAATAAAAAATTATTTAAAAATTAACAACAATTAAGAAAAATCGGGTCTTATCGTGAATTATTGCTCAATCGATCTGATATCACTGTAACGTGATACCGTTAAAATTAGGAGACAATCGTTGGTTGCTGAGATCCGCGGGAGAGGATTGAGGAAATAAAAATTAACAAAAAATTAACAACAATTACGAAAAAAATCGGGTCTTATCGTGAATTATTGCTCAATCGATCTGATATCACTGTAACGTGATACCGTTCAAATTAAGAGACAATCGTTGGTTGCTGAGATCCGCGGGAGAGAATTGAGCAAATAAAAATTAACAAAAAATTAACAACAATTAAGAAAAAAATCGGGTCTTAACCTGAATTATTGCTCAATCGATCTGATATCACTGTAACCTGATACCGTTAAAATTTGGAGACAATCGTTGGTTGCTGAGATCCGCGGGAGAGAATTGAGGAAATAAAAATTAACAAAAAATTAACAACAATTAAGAAAAAAATCGGGTCTTATCGTGAATTATTGCTCAATCGATCTGATATCACCGTAACGTGATACCGTTAAAATTTGGAGACAATCGTTCGTTGCTGAGATCCGCGGGAGAATATTGAGAAAATAAAAATTAATAAAAAATTATTCAAAAATTAACAACAATTAAGAAAAATCGGTTTTATCGTGAATTATTGCTCAATCGATCTGATATCACTGTAACGTGATACCGTTAAAATTAGGAGACAATCGTTGGTTGCTGAGATCCGCGGGAGAGAATTGAGGAAATAAAAATTAACAAAAAATTAACAACAATTAAGAAAAAAATCGGGTCTTATCGTGAATTATTGCTCAATCGATCTGATATCACTGTAACGTGATACCGTTAAAATTTGTAGACAATCGTTGCTTGCTGAGATCCGCGGGAGAATATTGAGAAAATGAAAATTAATAAAAAATTATTCAAAAATTAACAACAATTAAGAAAAATTGGGTCTTATCGTGAATTATTGCTCAATCGATCTGATATCACTGTAACGTGATACCGTTCAAATTAGGAGACAATCGTTGGTTGCTGAGATCCGCGGGAGAGAATTGTGGAAATAAAAATTAACAAAAAATTAACAACAATAAAGAAAAAAATCGGGTCTTATCGTGAATTATTGCTCAATCGATCTGATATCACTGTAACGTGATACCGTTAAAATTTGGAGACAATCGTTGGTTGCTGAGATCCGCGGGAGAGAATTGAGGAAATAAAAATTAACAAAAAATTAACAACAATTAAGAAAAAAATCGGGTCTTATAGTGAATTATTGCTCAATCGATCTGATATCACTGTAACGTAATACCGTTGAAATTAGGAGACAATCGTTGGTTGCTGAGATCCGCGGGAGAGAATTGAGGAAATAAAAATTAACAAAAAATTAACAACAATTAAGAAAAAAATCGGGTCTTATCATGAATTATTGCTCAATCGATCTGATATCACCGTAACGTGATACCGTTAAAATTAGGAGACAATCGTTGGTTGCTGAGATCCGCGGGAGAGAATTGAGGAAATAAAAATTAACAAAAAATTAACAACAATTAAGAAAAAAATCGGGTCTTATCGTGAATTATTGCTCAATCGATCTGATATCACTGTAACGTGATACCGTTAAAATTTGGAGACAATCGTTGGTTGCTGAGATCCGCGGGAGAGAATTGAGGAAATAAAAATTAACAAAAAATTAACAACAATTAAGAAAAAAATCGGGTCTTATCGTGAATTATTGCTCAATCGATCTGATATCACCGTAACGTGATACCGTTAAAATTTGGAGACAATCGTTCGTTGCTGAGATCCGCGGGAGAATATTGAGAAAATAAAAATTAATAAAAAATTATTTAAAAATTAACAACAATTAAGAAAAATCGGGTCTTATCGTGAATTATTGCTCAATCGATCTGATATCACTGTAACGTGATACCGTTAAAATTAGGAGACAATCGTTGGTTGCTGAGATCCGCGGGAGAGAATTGAGGAAATAAAAATTAACAAAAAATTAACAACAATTACGAAAAAAATCGGGTCTTATCGTGAATTATTGCTCAATCGATCTGATATCACTGTAACGTGATACCGTTAAAATTAGGAGACAATCGTTGGTTGCTGAGATCCGCGGGAGAGAATTGAGCAAATAAAAATTAACAAAAAATTAACAACAATTAAGAAAAAAATCGGGTCTTAACCTGAATTATTGCTCAATCGATCTGATATCACTGTAACCTGATACCGTTAAAATTTGGAGACAATCGTTGGTTGCTGAGATCCGCGGGAGAGAATTGAGGAAATAAAAATTAACAAAAAATTAACAACAATTAAGAAAAAAATCGGGTCTTATCGTGAATTATTGCTCAATCGATCTGATATCACCGTAACGTGATACCGTTAAAATTTGGAGACAATCGTTCGTTGCTGAGATCCGCGGGAGAATATTGAGAAAATAAAAATTAATAAAAAATTATTCAAAAATTAACAACAATTAAGAAAAATCGGGTCTTATCGTGAATTATTGCTCAATCGATCTGATATCACTGTAACGTGATACCGTTAAAATTAGGAGACAATCGTTGGTTGCTGAGATCCGCGGGAGAGAATTGAGGAAATAAAAATTAACAAAAAATTAACAACAATTAAGAAAAAAATCGGGTCTTATCGTGAATTATTGCTCAATCGATCTGATATCACTGTAACGTGATACCGTCAAAATTTGAAGACAATCGTTGGTTGCTGAGATCCGTCGGAGAGAATTGAGGAAATAAAAATTAACAAAAAATTAACAACAATTAAGAAAAAAATCGGGTCTTATCGTGAATTATTGCTCAATCGATCTGATATCACTGTAACGTGATACCGTTAAAATTTGGAGACAATCGTTGGTTGCTGAGATCCGCGGGAAAGAATTGAGGAAATAAAAATTAACAAAAAATTAACAACAATTAAGAAAAAAATCGGGTCTTATCGTGAATTATTGCTCAATCGATCCGATATCACCGTAACGTGATACCGTTAAAATTTGGAGACAATCGTTCGTTGCTGAGATCCGCGGGAGAATATTGAGAAAATAAAAATTAATAAAAAATTATTTAAAAATTAACAACAATTAAGAAAAATCGGGTCTTATCGTGAATTATTGCTCAATCGATCTGATATCACTGTAACGTGATACCGTTAAAATTAGGAGACAATCGTTGGTTGCTGAGATCCGCGGGAGAGGATTGAGGAAATAAAAATTAACAAAAAATTAACAACAATTACGAAAAAAATCGGGTCTTATCGTGAATTATTGCTCAATCGATCTGATATCACTGTAACGTGATACCGTTCAAATTAGGAGACAATCGTTGGTTGCTGAGATCCGCGGGAGAGAATTGAGCAAATAAAAATTAACAAAAAATTAACAACAATTAAGAAAAAAATCGGGTCTTAACCTGAATTATTGCTCAATCGATCTGATATCACTGTAACCTGATACCGTTAAAATTTGGAGACAATCGTTGGTTGCTGAGATCCGCGGGAGAGAATTGAGGAAATAAAAATTAACAAAAAATTAACAACAATTAAGAAAAAAATCGGGTCTTATCGTGAATTATTGCTCAATCGATCTGATATCACCGTAACGTGATACCGTTAAAATTTGGAGACAATCGTTCGTTGCTGAGATCCGCGGGAGAATATTGAGAAAATAAAAATTAATAAAAAATTATTCAAAAATTAACAACAATTAAGAAAAATCGGTTTTATCGTGAATTATTGCTCAATCGATCTGATATCACTGTAACGTGATACCGTTAAAATTAGGAGACAATCGTTGGTTGCTGAGATCCGCGGGAGAGAATTGAGGAAATAAAAATTAACAAAAAATTAACAACAATTAAGAAAAAAATCGGGTCTTATCGTGAATTATTGCTCAATCGATCTGATATCACTGTAACGTGATACCGTTAAAATTTGTAGACAATCGTTGCTTGCTGAGATCCGCGGGAGAATATTGAGAAAATGAAAATTAATAAAAAATTATTCAAAAATTAACAACAATTAAGAAAAATTGGGTCTTATCGTGAATTATTGCTCAATCGATCTGATTTCACTGTAACGTAATACCGTTGAAATTAGGAGACAATCGTTGGTTGCTGAGATCCGCGGGAGAGAATTGAGGAAATAAAAATTAACAAAAAATTAACAACAATTAAGAAAAAAATCGGGTCTTATCGTGAATTATTGCTCAATCGATCTGATATCACTGTAACGTGATACCGTCAAAATTTGGAGACAATCGTTGGTTGCTGAGATCCGCGGGAGAGAATTAAGGACATAAAAATTAACAAAAAATTAACAACAATTAAGAAAAAAATCGGGTCTTATCGTGAATTATTGCTCAATCGATCTGATATCACCGTAACGTGATACCGTTAAAATTTGGAGACAATCGTTCGTTGCTGAGATCCGCGGGAGAATATTGAGAAAATAAAAATTAATAAAAAATTATTCAAAAATTAACAACAATTAAGAAAAATCGGGTCTTATCGTGAATTATTGCTCAATCGATCTGATATCACTGTAACGTGATACCGTTAAAATTAGGAGACAATCGTTGGTTGCTGAGATCCGCGGGAGAGAATTGAGGAAATAAAATTTAACAAAAAATTAACAACAATTAAGAAAAAAATCGGGTCTTATCGTGAATTATTGCTCAATCGGTCTGATATCACTGTAACGTGATACCGTTAAAATTTGGAGACAATCGTTGGTTGCCGAGATCCGCGGGAGAGAATTGAGGAAATAAAAATTAACAAAAAATTAACAACAATTAAGAAAAAAATCGGGTCTTATCGTGAATTATTGCTCAATCGATCTGATATCACCGTAACGTGATACCGTTAAAATTTGGAGACAATCGTTCGTTGCTGAGATCCGCGGGAGAATATTGAGAAAATAAAAATTAATAAAAAATTATTCAAAAATTAACAACAATTAAGAAAAATTGGGTCTTATCGTGAATTATTGCTCAATCAATCTGATATCACTGTAACGTGATACCGTTAAAATTAGGAGACAATCGTTGGTTGCTGAGATCCGCGGGAGAGAATTGAGGAAATAAAAATTAACAAAAAATTAACAACAATTAAGAAAAAAATCGGGTCTTATCATGAATTATTGCTCAATCGATCTGATATCACCGTAACGTGATACCGTTAAAATTAGGAGACAATCGTTGGTTGCTGAGATCCGCGGGAGAGAATTGAGGAAATAAAAATTAACAAAAAATTAACAACAATTAAGAAAAAAATCGGGTCTTATCGTGAATTATTGCTCAATCGATCTGATATCACTGTAACGTGATACCGTTAAAATTTGGAGACAATCGTTGGTTGCTGAGATCCGCGGGAGAGGATTGAGGAAATAAAAATTAACAAAAAATTAACAACAATTACGAAAAAAATCGGGTCTTATCGTGAATTATTGCTCAATCGATCTGATATCACTGTAACGTGATACCGTTAAAATTAGGAGACAATCGTTGGTTGCTGAGATCCGCGGGAGAGAATTGAGCAAATAAAAATTAACAAAAAATTAACAACAATTAAGAAAAAAATCGGGTCTTAACCTGAATTATTGCTCAATCGATCTGATATCACTGTAACCTGATACCGTTAAAATTTGGAGACAATCGTTGGTTGCTGAGATCCGCGGGAGAGAATTGAGGAAATAAAAATTAACAAAAAATTAACAACAATTAAGAAAAATTGGGTCTTATCGTGAATTATTGCTCAATCGATCTGATTTCACTGTAACGTAATACCGTTGAAATTAGGAGACAATCGTTGGTTGCTGAAATCCGCGGGAGAGAATTGAGGAAATAAAAATTAACAAAAAATTAACAACAATTAAGAAAAAAATCGGGTCTTATCGTGAATTATTGCTCAATCGATCTGATATCACTGTAACGTGATACCGTCAAAATTTGGAGACAATCGTTGGTTGCTGAGATCCGCGGGAGAGAATTGAGGACATAAAAATTAACAAAAAATTAACAACAATTAAGAAAAAAATCGGGTCTTATCGTGAATTATTGCTCAATCGATCTGATATCACTGTAACGTGATACCGTTAAAATTTGGAGACAATCGTTGGTTGCTGAGATCCGCGGGAGAGAATTGAGGAAATAAAAATCAACAAAAAATTAACAACAATTAAGAAAAAAATCGGGTCTTATCGTGAATTATTGCTCAATCGATCTGATATCACTGTAACGTGATACCGTCAAAATTTGAAGACAATCGTTGGTTGCTGAGATCCGTCGGAGAGAATTGAGGAAATAAAAATTAACAAAAAATTAACAACAATTAAGAAAAAAATCGGGTCTTATCGTGAATTATTGCTCAATCGATCTGATATCACTGTAACGTGATACCGTTAAAATTTGGAGACAATCGTTGGTTGCTGAGATCCGCGGGAAAGAATTGAGGAAATAAAAATTAACAAAAAATTAACAACAATTAAGAAAAAAATCGGGTCTTATCGTGAATTATTGCTCAATCGATCCGATATCACCGTAACGTGATACCGTTAAAATTTGGAGACAATCGTTCGTTGCTGAGATCCGCGGGAGAATATTGAGAAAATAAAAATTAATGAAAAATTATTTAAAAATTAACAACAATTAAGAAAAATCGGGTCTTATCGTGAATTATTGCTCAATCGATCTGATATCACTGTAACGTGATACCGTTAAAATTAGGAGACAATCGTTGGTTGCTGAGATCCGCGGGAGAGGATTGAGGAAATAAAAATTAACAAAAAATTAACAACAATTACGAAAAAAATCGGGTCTTATCGTGAATTATTGCTCAATCGATCTGATATCACTGTAACGTGATACCGTTCAAATTAAGAGACAATCGTTGGTTGCTGAGATCCGCGGGAGAGAATTGAGCAAATAAAAATTAACAAAAAATTAACAACAATTAAGAAAAAAATCGGGTCTTAACCTGAATTATTGCTCAATCGATCTGATATCACTGTAACCTGATACCGTTAAAATTTGGAGACAATCGTTGGTTGCTGAGATCCGCGGGAGAGAATTGAGGAAATAAAAATTAACAAAAAATTAACAACAATTAAGAAAAAAATCGGGTCTTATCGTGAATTATTGCTCAATCGATCTGATATCACCGTAACGTGATACCGTTAAAATTTGGAGACAATCGTTCGTTGCTGAGATCCGCGGGAGAATATTGAGAAAATAAAAATTAATAAAAAATTATTCAAAAATTAACAACAATTAAGAAAAATCGGTTTTATCGTGAATTATTGCTCAATCGATCTGATATCACTGTAACGTGATACCGTTAAAATTAGGAGACAATCGTTGGTTGCTGAGATCCGCGGGAGAGAATTGAGGAAATAAAAATTAACAAAAAATTAACAACAATTAAGAAAAAAATCGGGTCTTATCGTGAATTATTGCTCAATCGATCTGATATCACTGTAACGTGATACCGTTAAAATTTGTAGACAATCGTTGCTTGCTGAGATCCGCGGGAGAATATTGAGAAAATGAAAATTAATAAAAAATTATTCAAAAATTAACAACAATTAAGAAAAATTGGGTCTTATCGTGAATTATTGCTCAATCGATCTGATTTCACTGTAACGTAATACCGTTGAAATTAGGAGACAATCGTTGGTTGCTGAGATCCGCGGGAGAGAATTGAGGAAATAAAAATTAACAAAAAATTAACAACAATTAAGAAAAAAATCGGGTCTTATCGTGAATTATTGCTCAATCGATCTGATATCACTGTAACGTGATACCGTCAAAATTTGGAGACAATCGTTGGTTGCTGAGATCCGCGGGAGAGAATTAAGGACATAAAAATTAACAAAAAATTAACAACAATTAAGAAAAAAATCGGGTCTTATCGTGAATTATTGCTCAATCGATCTGATATCACCGTAACGTGATACCGTTAAAATTTGGAGACAATCGTTCGTTGCTGAGATCCGCGGGAGAATATTGAGAAAATAAAAATTAATAAAAAATTATTCAAAAATTAACAACAATTAAGAAAAATCGGGTCTTATCGTGAATTATTGCTCAATCGATCTGATATCACTGTAACGTGATACCGTTAAAATTAGGAGACAATCGTTGGTTGCTGAGATCCGCGGGAGAGAATTGAGGAAATAAAATTTAACAAAAAATTAACAACAATTAAGAAAAAAATCGGGTCTTATCGTGAATTATTGCTCAATCGGTCTGATATCACTGTAACGTGATACCGTTAAAATTTGGAGACAATCGTTGGTTGCCGAGATCCGCGGGAGAGAATTGAGGAAATAAAAATTAACAAAAAATTAACAACAATTAAGAAAAAAATCGGGTCTTATCGTGAATTATTGCTCAATCGATCTGATATCACCATAACGTGATACCGTTAAAATTTGGAGACAATCGTTCGTTGCTGAGATCCGCGGGAGAATATTGAGAAAATAAAAATTAATAAAAAATTATTCAAAAATTAACAACAATTAAGAAAAATTGGGTCTTATCGTGAATTATTGCTCAATCAATCTGATATCACTGTAACGTGATACCGTTAAAATTAGGAGACAATCGTTGGTTGCTGAGATCCGCGGGAGAGAATTAAGGAAATAAAAATTAACAAAAAATTAACAACAATTAAGAAAAAAATCGGGTCTTATCGTGAATTATTGCTCAATCGATCTGATATCACTGTAACCTGATACCGTTAAAATTTGGAGACAATCGTTGGTTGCTGAGATCCGCGGGAGAGAATTGAGGAAATAAAAATTAACAAAAAATTAACAACAATTAAGAAAAAAATCGGGTCTTATCGTGAATTATTGCTCAATCGATCTGATATCACTGTAACGTAATACCGTTAAAATTAGGAGACAATCGTTGGTTGCTGAGATCCGCGGGAGAGAATTGAGGAAATAAAAATTAACAAAAAATTAACAACAATTAAGAAAAAAATCGGGTCTTATCGTGAATTATTGCTCAATCGATCTGATATCACTGTAACGTGATACCGTCAAAATTTGGAGACAATCGTTGGTTGCTGAGATCCGCGGGAGAGAATTGAGGAAATAAAAATTAACAAAAAATTAACAACAATTAAGAAAAAAATCGGGTCTTATCGTGAATTATTGCTCAATCGATCTGATATCACCGTAACGTGATACCGTTAAAATTAGGAGACAATCGTTGGTTGCTGAGATCCGCGGGAGAGAATTGAGGAAATAAAAATTAACAAAAAATTAACAACAATTAAGAAAAAAATCGGGTCTTATCGTGAATTATTGCTCAATCGATCTGATATCACTGTAACGTGATACCGTTAAGATTTGGAGACAATCGTTGCTTGCTGAGATCCGCGGGAGAATATTGAGAAAATAAAAATTAATAAAAAATTATTCAAAAATTAACAACAATTAAGAAAAATTGGGTCTTATCGTGAATTATTGCTCAATCGATCTGATATCACTGTAACGTGATACCGTTCAAATTAGGAGACAATCGTTGGTTGCTGAGATCCGCGGGAGAGAATTGTGGAAATAAAAATTAACAAAAAATTAACAACAATAAAGAAAAAAATCGGGTCTTATCGTGAATTATTGCTCAATCGATCTGATATCACTGTAACGTGATACCGTTAAAATTTGGAGACAATCGTTGGTTGCTGAGATCCGCGGGAGAGAATTGAGGAAATAAAAATTAACAAAAAATTAACAACAATTAAGAAAAAAATCGGGTCTTATAGTGAATTATTGCTCAATCGATCTGATATCACTGTAACGTAATACCGTTGAAATTAGGAGACAATCGTTGGTTGCTGAGATCCGCGGGAGAGAATTGAGGAAATAAAAATTAACAAAAAATTAACAACAATTAAGAAAAAAATCGGGTCTTATCATGAATTATTGCTCAATCGATCTGATATCACCGTAACGTGATACCGTTAAAATTAGGAGACAATCGTTGGTTGCTGAGATCCGCGGGAGAGAATTGAGGAAATAAAAATTAACAAAAAATTAACAACAATTAAGAAAAAAATCGGGTCTTATCGTGAATTATTGCTCAATCGATCTGATATCACTGTAACGTGATACCGTTAAAATTTGGAGACAATCGTTGGTTGCTGAGATCCGCGGGAGAGAATTGAGGAAATAAAAATTAACAAAAAATTAACAACAATTAAGAAAAAAATCGGGTCTTATCGTGAATTATTGCTCAATCGATCTGATATCACCGTAACGTGATACCGTTAAAATTTGGAGACAATCGTTCGTTGCTGAGATCCGCGGGAGAATATTGAGAAAATAAAAATTAATAAAAAATTATTTAAAAATTAACAACAATTAAGAAAAATCGGGTCTTATCGTGAATTATTGCTCAATCGATCTGATATCACTGTAACGTGATACCGTGAAAATTAGGAGACAATCGTTGGTTGCTGAGATCCGCGGGAGAGAATTGAGGAAATAAAAATTAACAAAAAATTAACAACAATTACGAAAAAAATCGGGTCTTATCGTGAATTATTGCTCAATCGATCTGATATCACTGTAACGTGATACCGTTAAAATTAGGAGACAATCGTTGGTTGCTGAGATCCGCGGGAGAGAATTGAGCAAATAAAAATTAACAAAAAATTAACAACAATTAAGAAAAAAATCGGGTCTTAACCTGAATTATTGCTCAATCGATCTGATATCACTGTAACCTGATACCGTTAAAATTTGGAGACAATCGTTGGTTGCTGAGATCCGCGGGAGAGAATTGAGGAAATAAAAATTAACAAAAAATTAACAACAATTAAGAAAAAAATCGGGTCTTATCGTGAATTATTGCTCAATCGATCTGATATCACCGTAACGTGATACCGTTAAAATTTGGAGACAATCGTTCGTTGCTGAGATCCGCGGGAGAATATTGAGAAAATAAAAATTAATAAAAAATTATTCAAAAATTAACAACAATTAAGAAAAATCGGGTCTTATCGTGAATTATTGCTCAATCGATCTGATATCACTGTAACGTGATACCGTTAAAATTAGGAGACAATCGTTGGTTGCTGAGATCCGCGGGAGAGAATTGAGGAAATAAAAATTAACAAAAAATTAACAACAATTAAGAAAAAAATCGGGTCTTATCGTGAATTATTGCTCAATCGATCTGATATCACTGTAACGTGATACCGTTAAAATTTGTAGACAATCGTTGCTTGCTGAGATCCGCGGGAGAATATTGAGAAAATGAAAATTAATAAAAAATTATTCAAAAATTAACAACAATTAAGAAAAATTGGGTCTTATCGTGAATTATTGCTCAATCGATCTGATTTCACTGTAACGTAATACCGTTGAAATTAGGAGACAATCGTTGGTTGCTGAGATCCGCGGGAGAGAATTAAGGAAATAAAAATTAACAAAAAATTAACAACAATTAAGAAAAAAATCGGGTCTTATCGTGAATTATTGCTCAATCGATCTGATATCACTGTAACGTGATACCGTCAAAATTTGGAGACAATCGTTGGTTGCTGAGATCCGCGGGAGAGAATTGAGGACATAAAAATTAACAAAAAATTAACAACAATTAAGAAAAAAATCGGGTCTTATCGTGAATTATTGCTCAATCGATCTGATATCACTGTAACGTGATACCGTTAAAATTTGGAGACAATCGTTGGTTGCTGAGATCCGCGGGAGAGAATTGAGGAAATAAAAATTAACAAAAAATTAACAACAATTAAGAAAAAAATCGGGTCTTATCGTGAATTATTGCTCAATCGATCTGATATCACTGTAACGTGATACCGTCAAAATTTGAAGACAATCGTTGGTTGCTGAGATCCGTCGGAGAGAATTGAGGAAATAAAAATTAACAAAAAATTAACAACAATTAAGAAAAAAATCGGGTCTTATCGTGAATTATTGCTCAATCGATCTGATATCACTGTAACGTGATACCGTTAAAATTTGGAGACAATCGTTGGTTGCTGAGATCCGCGGGAAAGAATTGAGGAAATAAAAATTAACAAAAAATTAACAACAATTAAGAAAAAAATCGGGTCTTATCGTGAATTATTGCTCAATCGATCTGATATCACCGTAACGTGATACCGTTAAAATTAGGAGACAATCGTTGGTTGCTGAGATCCGCGGGAGAGAATTGAGGAAATAAAAATTAACAAAAAATTAACAACAATTAAGAAAAAAATCGGGTCTTATCGTGAATTATTGCTCAATCGATCTGATATCACTGTAACGTGATACCGTTAAGATTTGGAGACAATCGTTGCTTGCTGAGATCCGCGGGAGAATATTGAGAAAATAAAAATTAATAAAAAATTATTCAAAAATTAACAACAATTAAGAAAAATTGGGTCTTATCGTGAATTATTGCTCAATCGATCTGATATCACTGTAACGTGATACCGTTCAAATTAGGAGACAATCGTTGGTTGCTGAGATCCGCGGGAGAGAATTGTGGAAATAAAAATTAACAAAAAATTAACAACAATAAAGAAAAAAATCGGGTCTTATCGTGAATTATTGCTCAATCGATCTGATATCACTGTAACGTGATACCGTTAAAATTTGGAGACAATCGTTGGTTGCTGAGATCCGCGGGAGAGAATTGAGGAAATAAAAATTAACAAAAAATTAACAACAATTAAGAAAAAAATCGGGTCTTATCGTGAATTATTGCTCAATCGATCTGATATCACTGTAACGTGATACCGTTAAAATTAGGAGACAATCGTTGGTTGCTGAGATCCGCGGGAGAGAATTGAGCAAATAAAAATTAACAAAAAATTAACAACAATTAAGAAAAAAATCGGGTCTTAACCTGAATTATTGCTCAATCGATCTGATATCACTGTAACCTGATACCGTTAAAATTTGGAGACAATCGTTGCTTGCTGAGATCCGCGGGAGAATATTGAGAAAATGAAAATTAATAAAAAATTATTCAAAAATTAACAACAATTAAGAAAAATTGGGTCTTATCGTGAATTATTGCTCAATCGATCTGATTTCACTGTAACGTAATACCGTTGAAATTAGGAGACAATCGTTGGTTGCTGAGATCCGCGGGAGAGAATTGAGGAAATAAAAATTAACAAAAAATTAACAACAATTAAGAAAAAAATCGGGTCTTATCGTGAATTATTGCTCAATCGATCTGATATCACCGTAACGTGATACCGTTAAAATTAGGAGACAATCGTTGGTTGCTGAGATCCGCGGGAGAGAATTGAGGAAATAAAAATTAACAAAAAATTAACAACAATTAAGAAAAAAATCGGGTCTTATCGTGAATTATTGCTCAATCGATCTGATATCACTGTAACGTGATACCGTTAAGATTTGGAGACAATCGTTGCTTGCTGAGATCCGCGGGAGAATATTGAGAAAATAAAAATTAATAAAAAATTATTCAAAAATTAACAACAATTAAGAAAAATTGGGTCTTATCGTGAATTATTGCTCAATCGATCTGATATCACTGTAACGTGATACCGTTCAAATTAGGAGACAATCGTTGGTTGCTGAGATCCGCGGGAGAGAATTGTGGAAATAAAAATTAACAAAAAATTAACAACAATAAAGAAAAAAATCGGGTCTTATCGTGAATTATTGCTCAATCGATCTGATATCACTGTAACGTGATACCGTTAAAATTTGGAGACAATCGTTGGTTGCTGAGATCCGCGGGAGAGAATTGAGGAAATAAAAATTAACAAAAAATTAACAACAATTAAGAAAAAAATCGGGTCTTATAGTGAATTATTGCTCAATCGATCTGATATCACTGTAACGTAATACCGTTGAAATTAGGAGACAATCGTTGGTTGCTGAGATCCGCGGGAGAGAATTGAGGAAATAAAAATTAACAAAAAATTAACAACAATTAAGAAAAAAATCGGGTCTTATCATGAATTATTGCTCAATCGATCTGATATCACCGTAACGTGATACCGTTAAAATTAGGAGACAATCGTTGGTTGCTGAGATCCGCGGGAGAGAATTGAGGAAATAAAAATTAACAAAAAATTAACAACAATTAAGAAAAAAATCGGGTCTTATCGTGAATTATTGCTCAATCGATCTGATATCACTGTAACGTGATACCGTTAAAATTTGGAGACAATCGTTGGTTGCTGAGATCCGCGGGAGAGAATTGAGGAAATAAAAATTAACAAAAAATTAACAACAATTAAGAAAAAAATCGGGTCTTATCGTGAATTATTGCTCAATCGATCTGATATCACCGTAACGTGATACCGTTAAAATTTGGAGACAATCGTTCGTTGCTGAGATCCGCGGGAGAATATTGAGAAAATAAAAATTAATAAAAAATTATTTAAAAATTAACAACAATTAAGAAAAATCGGGTCTTATCGTGAATTATTGCTCAATCGATCTGATATCACTGTAACGTGATACCGTTAAAATTAGGAGACAATCGTTGGTTGCTGAGATCCGCGGGAGAGAATTGAGGAAATAAAAATTAACAAAAAATTAACAACAATTACGAAAAAAATCGGGTCTTATCGTGAATTATTGCTCAATCGATCTGATATCACTGTAACGTGATACCGTTAAAATTAGGAGACAATCGTTGGTTGCTGAGATCCGCGGGAGAGAATTGAGCAAATAAAAATTAACAAAAAATTAACAACAATTAAGAAAAAAATCGGGTCTTAACCTGAATTATTGCTCAATCGATCTGATATCACTGTAACCTGATACCGTTAAAATTTGGAGACAATCGTTGGTTGCTGAGATCCGCGGGAGAGAATTGAGGAAATAAAAATTAACAAAAAATTAACAACAATTAAGAAAAAAATCGGGTCTTATCGTGAATTATTGCTCAATCGATCTGATATCACTGTAACGTGATACCGTTAAAATTTGGAGACAATCGTTGGTTGCTGAGATCCGCGGGAGAGAATTGAGGAAATAAAAATTAACAAAAAATTAACAACAATTAAGAAAAAAATCGGGTCTTATAGTGAATTATTGCTCAATCGATCTGATATCACTGTAACGTAATACCGTTGAAATTAGGAGACAATCGTTGGTTGCTGAGATCCGCGGGAGAGAATTGAGGAAATAAAAATTAACAAAAAATTAACAACAATTAAGAAAAAAATCGGGTCTTATCATGAATTATTGCTCAATCGATCTGATATCACCGTAACGTGATACCGTTAAAATTAGGAGACAATCGTTGGTTGCTGAGATCCGCGGGAGAGAATTGAGGAAATAAAAATTAACAAAAAATTAACAACAATTAAGAAAAAAATCGGGTCTTATCGTGAATTATTGCTCAATCGATCTGATATCACTGTAACGTGATACCGTTAAAATTTGTAGACAATCGTTGCTTGCTGAGATCCGCGGGAGAATATTGAGAAAATGAAAATTAATAAAAAATTATTCAAAAATTAACAACAATTAAGAAAAATTGGGTCTTATCGTGAATTATTGCTCAATCGATCTGATTTCACTGTAACGTAATACCGTTGAAATTAGGAGACAATCGTTGGTTGCTGAGATCCGCGGGAGAGAATTGAGGAAATAAAAATTAACAAAAAATTAACAACAATTAAGAAAAAAATCGGGTCTTATCGTGAATTATTGCTCAATCGATCTGATATCACTGTAACGTGATACCGTCAAAATTTGGAGACAATCGTTGGTTGCTGAGATCCGCGGGAGAGAATTGAGGACATAAAAATTAACAAAAAATTAACAACAATTAAGAAAAAAATCGGGTCTTATCGTGAATTATTGCTCAATCGATCTGATATCACTGTAACGTGATACCGTTAAAATTTGGAGACAATCGTTGGTTGCTGAGATCCGCGGGAGAGAATTGAGGAAATAAAAATTAACAAAAAATTAACAACAATTAAGAAAAAAATCGGGTCTTATCGTGAATTATTGCTCAATCGATCTGATATCACTGTAACGTGATACCGTCAAAATTTGAAGACAATCGTTGGTTGCTGAGATCCGTCGGAGAGAATTGAGGAAATAAAAATTAACAAAAAATTAACAACAATTAAGAAAAAAATCGGGTCTTATCGTGAATTATTGCTCAATCGATCTGATATCACTGTAACGTGATACCGTTAAAATTTGGAGACAATCGTTGGTTGCTGAGATCCGCGGGAAAGAATTGAGGAAATAAAAATTAACAAAAAATTAACAACAATTAAGAAAAAAATCGGGTCTTATCGTGAATTATTGCTCAATCGATCTGATATCACCGTAACGTGATACCGTTAAAATTTGGAGACAATCGTTGGTTGCTGAGATCCGCGGGAGAGAATTGAGGAAATAAAAATTAACAAAAAATTAACAACAATTAAGAAAAAAATCGGGTCTTATCGTGAATTATTGCTCAATCGATCTGATATCACCGTAACGTGATACCGTTAAAATTTGGAGACAATCGTTCGTTGCTGAGATCCGCGGGAGAATATTGAGAAAATAAAAATTAATAAAAAATTATTTAAAAATTAACAACAATTAAGAAAAATCGGGTCTTATCGTGAATTATTGCTCAATCGATCTGATATCACTGTAACGTGATACCGTTAAAATTAGGAGACAATCGTTGGTTGCTGAGATCCGCGGGAGAGAATTGAGGAAATAAAAATTAACAAAAAATTAACAACAATTACGAAAAAAATCGGGTCTTATCGTGAATTATTGCTCAATCGATCTGATATCACTGTAACGTGATACCGTTAAAATTAGGAGACAATCGTTGGTTGCTGAGATCCGCGGGAGAGAATTGAGCAAATAAAAATTAACAAAAAATTAACAACAATTAAGAAAAAAATCGGGTCTTAACCTGAATTATTGCTCAATCGATCTGATATCACTGTAACGTGATACCGTTAAAATTAGGAGACAATCGTTGGTTGCTGAGATCCGCGGGAGAGAATTGAGGAAATAAAAATTAACAAAAAATTAACAACAATTAAGAAAAAAATCGGGTCTTATCGTGAATTATTGCTCAATCGATCTGATATCACTGTAACGTGATACCGTTAAAATTTGTAGACAATCGTTGCTTGCTGAGATCCGCGGGAGAATATTGAGAAAATGAAAATTAATAAAAAATTATTCAAAAATTAACAACAATTAAGAAAAATTGGGTCTTATCGTGAATTATTGCTCAATCGATCTGATTTCACTGTAACGTAATACCGTTGAAATTAGGAGACAATCGTTGGTTGCTGAGATCCGCGGGAGAGAATTGAGGAAATAAAAATTAACAAAAAATTAACAACAATTAAGAAAAAAATCGGGTCTTATCGTGAATTATTGCTCAATCGATCTGATATCACTGTAACGTGATACCGTCAAAATTTGGAGACAATCGTTGGTTGCTGAGATCCGCGGGAGAGAATTAAGGACATAAAAATTAACAAAAAATTAACAACAATTAAGAAAAAAATCGGGTCTTATCGTGAATTATTGCTCAATCGATCTGATATCACCGTAACGTGATACCGTTAAAATTTGGAGACAATCGTTCGTTGCTGAGATCCGCGGGAGAATATTGAGAAAATAAAAATTAATAAAAAATTATTCAAAAATTAACAACAATTAAGAAAAATCGGGTCTTATCGTGAATTATTGCTCAATCGATCTGATATCACTGTAACGTGATACCGTTAAAATTAGGAGACAATCGTTGGTTGCTGAGATCCGCGGGAGAGAATTGAGGAAATAAAATTTAACAAAAAATTAACAACAATTAAGAAAAAAATCGGGTCTTATCGTGAATTATTGCTCAATCGGTCTGATATCACTGTAACGTGATACCGTTAAAATTTGGAGACAATCGTTGGTTGCCGAGATCCGCGGGAGAGAATTGAGGAAATAAAAATTAACAAAAAATTAACAACAATTAAGAAAAAAATCGGGTCTTATCGTGAATTATTGCTCAATCGATCTGATATCACCATAACGTGATACCGTTAAAATTTGGAGACAATCGTTCGTTGCTGAGATCCGCGGGAGAATATTGAGAAAATAAAAATTAATAAAAAATTATTCAAAAATTAACAACAATTAAGAAAAATTGGGTCTTATCGTGAATTATTGCTCAATCAATCTGATATCACTGTAACGTGATACCGTTAAAATTAGGAGACAATCGTTGGTTGCTGAGATCCGCGGGAGAGAATTAAGGAAATAAAAATTAACAAAAAATTAACAACAATTAAGAAAAAAATCGGGTCTTATCGTGAATTATTGCTCAATCGATCTGATATCACTGTAACCTGATACCGTTAAAATTTGGAGACAATCGTTGGTTGCTGAGATCCGCGGGAGAGAATTGAGGAAATAAAAATTAACAAAAAATTAACAACAATTAAGAAAAAAATCGGGTCTTATCGTGAATTATTGCTCAATCGATCTGATATCACTGTAACGTAATACCGTTAAAATTAGGAGACAATCGTTGGTTGCTGAGATCCGCGGGAGAGAATTGAGGAAATAAAAATTAACAAAAAATTAACAACAATTAAGAAAAAAATCGGGTCTTATCGTGAATTATTGCTCAATCGATCTGATATCACTGTAACGTGATACCGTCAAAATTTGGAGACAATCGTTGGTTGCTGAGATCCGCGGGAGAGAATTGAGGAAATAAAAATTAACAAAAAATTAACAACAATTAAGAAAAAAATCGGGTCTTATCGTGAATTATTGCTCAATCGATCTGATATCACCGTAACGTGATACCGTTAAAATTAGGAGACAATCGTTGGTTGCTGAGATCCGCGGGAGAGAATTGAGGAAATAAAAATTAACAAAAAATTAACAACAATTAAGAAAAAAATCGGGTCTTATCGTGAATTATTGCTCAATCGATCTGATATCACTGTAACGTGATACCGTTAAGATTTGGAGACAATCGTTGCTTGCTGAGATCCGCGGGAGAATATTGAGAAAATAAAAATTAATAAAAAATTATTCAAAAATTAACAACAATTAAGAAAAATTGGGTCTTATCGTGAATTATTGCTCAATCGATCTGATATCACTGTAACGTGATACCGTTCAAATTAGGAGACAATCGTTGGTTGCTGAGATCCGCGGGAGAGAATTGTGGAAATAAAAATTAACAAAAAATTAACAACAATAAAGAAAAAAATCGGGTCTTATCGTGAATTATTGCTCAATCGATCTGATATCACTGTAACGTGATACCGTTAAAATTTGGAGACAATCGTTGGTTGCTGAGATCCGCGGGAGAGAATTGAGGAAATAAAAATTAACAAAAAATTAACAACAATTAAGAAAAAAATCGGGTCTTATAGTGAATTATTGCTCAATCGATCTGATATCACTGTAACGTAATACCGTTGAAATTAGGAGACAATCGTTGGTTGCTGAGATCCGCGGGAGAGAATTGAGGAAATAAAAATTAACAAAAAATTAACAACAATTAAGAAAAAAATCGGGTCTTATCATGAATTATTGCTCAATCGATCTGATATCACCGTAACGTGATACCGTTAAAATTAGGAGACAATCGTTGGTTGCTGAGATCCGCGGGAGAGAATTGAGGAAATAAAAATTAACAAAAAATTAACAACAATTAAGAAAAAAATCGGGTCTTATCGTGAATTATTGCTCAATCGATCTGATATCACTGTAACGTGATACCGTTAAAATTTGGAGACAATCGTTGGTTGCTGAGATCCGCGGGAGAGAATTGAGGAAATAAAAATTAACAAAAAATTAACAACAATTAAGAAAAAAATCGGGTCTTATCGTGAATTATTGCTCAATCGATCTGATATCACCGTAACGTGATACCGTTAAAATTTGGAGACAATCGTTCGTTGCTGAGATCCGCGGGAGAATATTGAGAAAATAAAAATTAATAAAAAATTATTTAAAAATTAACAACAATTAAGAAAAATCGGGTCTTATCGTGAATTATTGCTCAATCGATCTGATATCACTGTAACGTGATACCGTGAAAATTAGGAGACAATCGTTGGTTGCTGAGATCCGCGGGAGAGAATTGAGGAAATAAAAATTAACAAAAAATTAACAACAATTACGAAAAAAATCGGGTCTTATCGTGAATTATTGCTCAATCGATCTGATATCACTGTAACGTGATACCGTTAAAATTAGGAGACAATCGTTGGTTGCTGAGATCCGCGGGAGAGAATTGAGCAAATAAAAATTAACAAAAAATTAACAACAATTAAGAAAAAAATCGGGTCTTAACCTGAATTATTGCTCAATCGATCTGATATCACTGTAACCTGATACCGTTAAAATTTGGAGACAATCGTTGGTTGCTGAGATCCGCGGGAGAGAATTGAGGAAATAAAAATTAACAAAAAATTAACAACAATTAAGAAAAAAATCGGGTCTTATCGTGAATTATTGCTCAATCGATCTGATATCACCGTAACGTGATACCGTTAAAATTTGGAGACAATCGTTCGTTGCTGAGATCCGCGGGAGAATATTGAGAAAATAAAAATTAATAAAAAATTATTCAAAAATTAACAACAATTAAGAAAAATCGGGTCTTATCGTGAATTATTGCTCAATCGATCTGATATCACTGTAACGTGATACCGTTAAAATTAGGAGACAATCGTTGGTTGCTGAGATCCGCGGGAGAGAATTGAGGAAATAAAAATTAACAAAAAATTAACAACAATTAAGAAAAAAATCGGGTCTTATCGTGAATTATTGCTCAATCGATCTGATATCACTGTAACGTGATACCGTTAAAATTTGTAGACAATCGTTGCTTGCTGAGATCCGCGGGAGAATATTGAGAAAATGAAAATTAATAAAAAATTATTCAAAAATTAACAACAATTAAGAAAAATTGGGTCTTATCGTGAATTATTGCTCAATCGATCTGATTTCACTGTAACGTAATACCGTTGAAATTAGGAGACAATCGTTGGTTGCTGAGATCCGCGGGAGAGAATTAAGGAAATAAAAATTAACAAAAAATTAACAACAATTAAGAAAAAAATCGGGTCTTATCGTGAATTATTGCTCAATCGATCTGATATCACTGTAACGTGATACCGTCAAAATTTGGAGACAATCGTTGGTTGCTGAGATCCGCGGGAGAGAATTGAGGACATAAAAATTAACAAAAAATTAACAACAATTAAGAAAAAAATCGGGTCTTATCGTGAATTATTGCTCAATCGATCTGATATCACTGTAACGTGATACCGTTAAAATTTGGAGACAATCGTTGGTTGCTGAGATCCGCGGGAGAGAATTGAGGAAATAAAAATTAACAAAAAATTAACAACAATTAAGAAAAAAATCGGGTCTTATCGTGAATTATTGCTCAATCGATCTGATATCACTGTAACGTGATACCGTCAAAATTTGAAGACAATCGTTGGTTGCTGAGATCCGTCGGAGAGAATTGAGGAAATAAAAATTAACAAAAAATTAACAACAATTAAGAAAAAAATCGGGTCTTATCGTGAATTATTGCTCAATCGATCTGATATCACTGTAACGTGATACCGTTAAAATTTGGAGACAATCGTTGGTTGCTGAGATCCGCGGGAAAGAATTGAGGAAATAAAAATTAACAAAAAATTAACAACAATTAAGAAAAAAATCGGGTCTTATCGTGAATTATTGCTCAATCGATCTGATATCACCGTAACGTGATACCGTTAAAATTAGGAGACAATCGTTGGTTGCTGAGATCCGCGGGAGAGAATTGAGGAAATAAAAATTAACAAAAAATTAACAACAATTAAGAAAAAAATCGGGTCTTATCGTGAATTATTGCTCAATCGATCTGATATCACTGTAACGTGATACCGTTAAGATTTGGAGACAATCGTTGCTTGCTGAGATCCGCGGGAGAATATTGAGAAAATAAAAATTAATAAAAAATTATTCAAAAATTAACAACAATTAAGAAAAATTGGGTCTTATCGTGAATTATTGCTCAATCGATCTGATATCACTGTAACGTGATACCGTTCAAATTAGGAGACAATCGTTGGTTGCTGAGATCCGCGGGAGAGAATTGTGGAAATAAAAATTAACAAAAAATTAACAACAATAAAGAAAAAAATCGGGTCTTATCGTGAATTATTGCTCAATCGATCTGATATCACTGTAACGTGATACCGTTAAAATTTGGAGACAATCGTTGGTTGCTGAGATCCGCGGGAGAGAATTGAGGAAATAAAAATTAACAAAAAATTAACAACAATTAAGAAAAAAATCGGGTCTTATCGTGAATTATTGCTCAATCGATCTGATATCACTGTAACGTGATACCGTTAAAATTAGGAGACAATCGTTGGTTGCTGAGATCCGCGGGAGAGAATTGAGCAAATAAAAATTAACAAAAAATTAACAACAATTAAGAAAAAAATCGGGTCTTAACCTGAATTATTGCTCAATCGATCTGATATCACTGTAACCTGATACCGTTAAAATTTGGAGACAATCGTTGCTTGCTGAGATCCGCGGGAGAATATTGAGAAAATGAAAATTAATAAAAAATTATTCAAAAATTAACAACAATTAAGAAAAATTGGGTCTTATCGTGAATTATTGCTCAATCGATCTGATTTCACTGTAACGTAATACCGTTGAAATTAGGAGACAATCGTTGGTTGCTGAGATCCGCGGGAGAGAATTGAGGAAATAAAAATTAACAAAAAATTAACAACAATTAAGAAAAAAATCGGGTCTTATCGTGAATTATTGCTCAATCGATCTGATATCACCGTAACGTGATACCGTTAAAATTAGGAGACAATCGTTGGTTGCTGAGATCCGCGGGAGAGAATTGAGGAAATAAAAATTAACAAAAAATTAACAACAATTAAGAAAAAAATCGGGTCTTATCGTGAATTATTGCTCAATCGATCTGATATCACTGTAACGTGATACCGTTAAGATTTGGAGACAATCGTTGCTTGCTGAGATCCGCGGGAGAATATTGAGAAAATAAAAATTAATAAAAAATTATTCAAAAATTAACAACAATTAAGAAAAATTGGGTCTTATCGTGAATTATTGCTCAATCGATCTGATATCACTGTAACGTGATACCGTTCAAATTAGGAGACAATCGTTGGTTGCTGAGATCCGCGGGAGAGAATTGTGGAAATAAAAATTAACAAAAAATTAACAACAATAAAGAAAAAAATCGGGTCTTATCGTGAATTATTGCTCAATCGATCTGATATCACTGTAACGTGATACCGTTAAAATTTGGAGACAATCGTTGGTTGCTGAGATCCGCGGGAGAGAATTGAGGAAATAAAAATTAACAAAAAATTAACAACAATTAAGAAAAAAATCGGGTCTTATAGTGAATTATTGCTCAATCGATCTGATATCACTGTAACGTAATACCGTTGAAATTAGGAGACAATCGTTGGTTGCTGAGATCCGCGGGAGAGAATTGAGGAAATAAAAATTAACAAAAAATTAACAACAATTAAGAAAAAAATCGGGTCTTATCATGAATTATTGCTCAATCGATCTGATATCACCGTAACGTGATACCGTTAAAATTAGGAGACAATCGTTGGTTGCTGAGATCCGCGGGAGAGAATTGAGGAAATAAAAATTAACAAAAAATTAACAACAATTAAGAAAAAAATCGGGTCTTATCGTGAATTATTGCTCAATCGATCTGATATCACTGTAACGTGATACCGTTAAAATTTGGAGACAATCGTTGGTTGCTGAGATCCGCGGGAGAGAATTGAGGAAATAAAAATTAACAAAAAATTAACAACAATTAAGAAAAAAATCGGGTCTTATCGTGAATTATTGCTCAATCGATCTGATATCACCGTAACGTGATACCGTTAAAATTTGGAGACAATCGTTCGTTGCTGAGATCCGCGGGAGAATATTGAGAAAATAAAAATTAATAAAAAATTATTTAAAAATTAACAACAATTAAGAAAAATCGGGTCTTATCGTGAATTATTGCTCAATCGATCTGATATCACTGTAACGTGATACCGTTAAAATTAGGAGACAATCGTTGGTTGCTGAGATCCGCGGGAGAGAATTGAGGAAATAAAAATTAACAAAAAATTAACAACAATTACGAAAAAAATCGGGTCTTATCGTGAATTATTGCTCAATCGATCTGATATCACTGTAACGTGATACCGTTAAAATTAGGAGACAATCGTTGGTTGCTGAGATCCGCGGGAGAGAATTGAGCAAATAAAAATTAACAAAAAATTAACAACAATTAAGAAAAAAATCGGGTCTTAACCTGAATTATTGCTCAATCGATCTGATATCACTGTAACCTGATACCGTTAAAATTTGGAGACAATCGTTGGTTGCTGAGATCCGCGGGAGAGAATTGAGGAAATAAAAATTAACAAAAAATTAACAACAATTAAGAAAAAAATCGGGTCTTATCGTGAATTATTGCTCAATCGATCTGATATCACTGTAACGTGATACCGTTAAAATTTGGAGACAATCGTTGGTTGCTGAGATCCGCGGGAGAGAATTGAGGAAATAAAAATTAACAAAAAATTAACAACAATTAAGAAAAAAATCGGGTCTTATAGTGAATTATTGCTCAATCGATCTGATATCACTGTAACGTAATACCGTTGAAATTAGGAGACAATCGTTGGTTGCTGAGATCCGCGGGAGAGAATTGAGGAAATAAAAATTAACAAAAAATTAACAACAATTAAGAAAAAAATCGGGTCTTATCATGAATTATTGCTCAATCGATCTGATATCACCGTAACGTGATACCGTTAAAATTAGGAGACAATCGTTGGTTGCTGAGATCCGCGGGAGAGAATTGAGGAAATAAAAATTAACAAAAAATTAACAACAATTAAGAAAAAAATCGGGTCTTATCGTGAATTATTGCTCAATCGATCTGATATCACTGTAACGTGATACCGTTAAAATTTGTAGACAATCGTTGCTTGCTGAGATCCGCGGGAGAATATTGAGAAAATGAAAATTAATAAAAAATTATTCAAAAATTAACAACAATTAAGAAAAATTGGGTCTTATCGTGAATTATTGCTCAATCGATCTGATTTCACTGTAACGTAATACCGTTGAAATTAGGAGACAATCGTTGGTTGCTGAGATCCGCGGGAGAGAATTGAGGAAATAAAAATTAACAAAAAATTAACAACAATTAAGAAAAAAATCGGGTCTTATCGTGAATTATTGCTCAATCGATCTGATATCACTGTAACGTGATACCGTCAAAATTTGGAGACAATCGTTGGTTGCTGAGATCCGCGGGAGAGAATTGAGGACATAAAAATTAACAAAAAATTAACAACAATTAAGAAAAAAATCGGGTCTTATCGTGAATTATTGCTCAATCGATCTGATATCACTGTAACGTGATACCGTTAAAATTTGGAGACAATCGTTGGTTGCTGAGATCCGCGGGAGAGAATTGAGGAAATAAAAATTAACAAAAAATTAACAACAATTAAGAAAAAAATCGGGTCTTATCGTGAATTATTGCTCAATCGATCTGATATCACTGTAACGTGATACCGTCAAAATTTGAAGACAATCGTTGGTTGCTGAGATCCGTCGGAGAGAATTGAGGAAATAAAAATTAACAAAAAATTAACAACAATTAAGAAAAAAATCGGGTCTTATCGTGAATTATTGCTCAATCGATCTGATATCACTGTAACGTGATACCGTTAAAATTTGGAGACAATCGTTGGTTGCTGAGATCCGCGGGAAAGAATTGAGGAAATAAAAATTAACAAAAAATTAACAACAATTAAGAAAAAAATCGGGTCTTATCGTGAATTATTGCTCAATCGATCTGATATCACCGTAACGTGATACCGTTAAAATTTGGAGACAATCGTTGGTTGCTGAGATCCGCGGGAGAGAATTGAGGAAATAAAAATTAACAAAAAATTAACAACAATTAAGAAAAAAATCGGGTCTTATCGTGAATTATTGCTCAATCGATCTGATATCACCGTAACGTGATACCGTTAAAATTTGGAGACAATCGTTCGTTGCTGAGATCCGCGGGAGAATATTGAGAAAATAAAAATTAATAAAAAATTATTTAAAAATTAACAACAATTAAGAAAAATCGGGTCTTATCGTGAATTATTGCTCAATCGATCTGATATCACTGTAACGTGATACCGTTAAAATTAGGAGACAATCGTTGGTTGCTGAGATCCGCGGGAGAGAATTGAGGAAATAAAAATTAACAAAAAATTAACAACAATTACGAAAAAAATCGGGTCTTATCGTGAATTATTGCTCAATCGATCTGATATCACTGTAACGTGATACCGTTAAAATTAGGAGACAATCGTTGGTTGCTGAGATCCGCGGGAGAGAATTGAGCAAATAAAAATTAACAAAAAATTAACAACAATTAAGAAAAAAATCGGGTCTTAACCTGAATTATTGCTCAATCGATCTGATATCACTGTAACCTGATACCGTTAAAATTTGGAGACAATCGTTGGTTGCTGAGATCCGCGGGAGAGAATTGAGGAAATAAAAATTAACAAAAAATTAACAACAATTAAGAAAAAAATCGGGTCTTATCGTGAATTATTGCTCAATCGATCTGATATCACCGTAACGTGATACCGTTAAAATTTGGAGACAATCGTTCGTTGCTGAGATCCGCGGGAGAATATTGAGAAAATAAAAATTAATAAAAAATTATTCAAAAATTAACAACAATTAAGAAAAATCGAGTCTTATCGTGAATTATTGCTCAATCGATCTGATATCACTGTAACGTGATACCGTTAAAATTAGGAGACAATCGTTGGTTGCTGAGATCCGCGGGAGAGAATTGAGGAAATAAAAATTAACAAAAAATTAACAACAATTAAGAAAAAAATCGGGTCTTATCGTGAATTATTGCTCAATCGATCTGATATCACTGTAACGTGATACCGTTAAAATTTGTAGACAATCGTTGCTTGCTGAGATCCGCGGGAGAATATTGAGAAAATGAAAATTAATAAAAAATTATTCAAAAATTAACAACAATTAAGAAAAATTGGGTCTTATCGTGAATTATTGCTCAATCGATCTGATTTCACTGTAACGTAATACCGTTGAAATTAGGAGACAATCGTTGGTTGCTGAGATCCGCGGGAGAGAATTGAGGAAATAAAAATTAACAAAAAATTAACAACAATTAAGAAAAAAATCGGGTCTTATCGTGAATTATTGCTCAATCGATCTGATATCACTGTAACGTGATACCGTCAAAATTTGGAGACAATCGTTGGTTGCTGAGATCCGCGGGAGAGAATTGAGGACATAAAAATTAACAAAAAATTAACAACAATTAAGAAAAAAATCGGGTCTTATCGTGAATTATTGCTCAATCGATCTGATATCACTGTAACGTGATACCGTTAAAATTTGGAGACAATCGTTGGTTGCTGAGATCCGCGGGAGAGAATTGAGGAAATAAAAATTAACAAAAAATTAACAACAATTAAGAAAAAAATCGGGTCTTATCGTGAATTATTGCTCAATCGATCTGATATCACTGTAACGTGATACCGTCAAAATTTGAAGACAATCGTTGGTTGCTGAGATCCGTCGGAGAGAATTGAGGAAATAAAAATTAACAAAAAATTAACAACAATTAAGAAAAAAATCGGGTCTTATCGTGAATTATTGCTCAATCGATCTGATATCACTGTAACGTGATACCGTTAAAATTTGGAGACAATCGTTGGTTGCTGAGATCCGCGGGAAAGAATTGAGGAAATAAAAATTAACAAAAAATTAACAACAATTAAGAAAAAAATCGGGTCTTATCGTGAATTATTGCTCAATCGATCTGATATCACCGTAACGTGATACCGTTAAAATTTGGAGACAATCGTTCGTTGCTGAGATCCGCGGGAGAATATTGAGAAAATAAAAATTAATAAAAAATTATTTAAAAATTAACAACAATTAAGAAAAATCGGGTCTTATCGTGAATTATTGCTCAATCGATCTGATATCACTGTAACGTGATACCGTTAAAATTAGGAGACAATCGTTGGTTGCTGAGATCCGCGGGAGAGGATTGAGGAAATAAAAATTAACAAAAAATTAACAACAATTACGAAAAAAATCGGGTCTTATCGTGAATTATTGCTCAATCGATCTGATATCACTGTAACGTGATACCGTTAAAATTAGGAGACAATCGTTGGTTGCTGAGATCCGCGGGAGAGAATTGAGCAAATAAAAATTAACAAAAAATTAACAACAATTAAGAAAAAAATCGGGTCTTAACCTGAATTATTGCTCAATCGATCTGATATCACTGTAACCTGATACCGTTAAAATTTGGAGACAATCGTTGGTTGCTGAGATCCGCGGGAGAGAATTGAGGAAATAAAAATTAACAAAAAATTAACAACAATTAAGAAAAAAATCGGGTCTTATCGTGAATTATTGCTCAATCGATCTGATATCACCGTAACGTGATACCGTTAAAATTTGGAGACAATCGTTCGTTGCTGAGATCCGCGGGAGAATATTGAGAAAATAAAAATTAATAAAAAATTATTCAAAAATTAACAACAATTAAGAAAAATCGGGTCTTATCGTGAATTATTGCTCAATCGATCTGATATCACTGTAACGTGATACCGTTAAAATTAGGAGACAATCGTTGGTTGCTGAGATCCGCGGGAGAGAATTGAGGAAATAAAAATTAACAAAAAATTAACAACAATTAAGAAAAAAATCGGGTCTTATCGTGAATTATTGCTCAATCGATCTGATATCACTGTAACGTGATACCGTTAAAATTTGTAGACAATCGTTGCTTGCTGAGATCCGCGGGAGAATATTGAGAAAATGAAAATTAATAAAAAATTATTCAAAAATTAACAACAATTAAGAAAAATTGGGTCTTATCGTGAATTATTGCTCAATCGATCTGATTTCACTGTAACGTAATACCGTTGAAATTAGGAGACAATCGTTGGTTGCTGAGATCCGCGGGAGAGAATTGAGGAAATAAAAATTAACAAAAAATTAACAACAATTAAGAAAAAAATCGGGTCTTATCGTGAATTATTGCTCAATCGATCTGATATCACCGTAACGTGATACCGTTAAAATTAGGAGACAATCGTTGGTTGCTGAGATCCGCGGGAGAGAATTGAGGAAATAAAAATTAACAAAAAATTAACAACAATTAAGAAAAAAATCGGGTCTTATCGTGAATTATTGCTCAATCGATCTGATATCACTGTAACGTGATACCGTTAAGATTTGGAGACAATCGTTGCTTGCTGAGATCCGCGGGAGAATATTGAGAAAATAAAAATTAATAAAAAATTATTCAAAAATTAACAACAATGAAGAAAAATTGGGTCTTATCGTGAATTATTGCTCAATCGATCTGATATCACTGTAACGTGATACCGTTCAAATTAGGAGACAATCGTTGGTTGCTGAGATCCGCGGGAGAGAATTGTGGAAATAAAAATTAACAAAAAATTAACAACAATAAAGAAAAAAATCGGGTCTTATCGTGAATTATTGCTCAATCGATCTGATATCACTGTAACGTGATACCGTTAAAATTTGGAGACAATCGTTGGTTGCTGAGATCCGCGGGAGAGAATTGAGGAAATAAAAATTAACAAAAAATTAACAACAATTAAGAAAAAAATCGGGTCTTATAGTGAATTATTGCTCAATCGATCTGATATCACTGTAACGTAATACCGTTGAAATTAGGAGACAATCGTTGGTTGCTGAGATCCGCGGGAGAGAATTGAGGAAATAAAAATTAAAAAAAAATTAACAACAATTAAGAAAAAAATCGGGTCTTATCATGAATTATTGCTCAATCGATCTGATATCACCGTAACGTGATACCGTTAAAATTAGGAGACAATCGTTGGTTGCTGAGATCCGCGGGAGAGAATTGAGGAAATAAAAATTAACAAAAAATTAACAACAATTAAGAAAAAAATCGGGTCTTATCGTGAATTATTGCTCAATCGATCTGATATCACTGTAACGTGATACCGTTAAAATTTGGAGACAATCGTTGGTTGCTGAGATCCGCGGGAGAGAATTGAGGAAATAAAAATTAACAAAAAATTAACAACAATTAAGAAAAAAATCGGGTCTTATCGTGAATTATTGCTCAATCGATCTGATATCACCGTAACGTGATACCGTTAAAATTTGGAGACAATCGTTCGTTGCTGAGATCCGCGGGAGAATATTGAGAAAATAAAAATTAATAAAAAATTATTTAAAAATTAACAACAATTAAGAAAAATCGGGTCTTATCGTGAATTATTGCTCAATCGATCTGATATCACTGTAACGTGATACCGTTAAAATTAGGAGACAATCGTTGGTTGCTGAGATCCGCGGGAGAGAATTGAGGAAATAAAAATTAACAAAAAATTAACAACAATTACGAAAAAAATCGGGTCTTATCGTGAATTATTGCTCAATCGATCTGATATCACTGTAACGTGATACCGTTAAAATTAGGAGACAATCGTTGGTTGCTGAGATCCGCGGGAGAGAATTGAGCAAATAAAAATTAACAAAAAATTAACAACAATTAAGAAAAAAATCGGGTCTTAACCTGAATTATTGCTCAATCGATCTGATATCACTGTAACCTGATACCGTTAAAATTTGGAGACAATCGTTGGTTGCTGAGATCCGCGGGAGAGAATTGAGGAAATAAAAATTAACAAAAAATTAACAACAATTAAGAAAAAAATCGGGTCTTATCGTGAATTATTGCTCAATCGATCTGATATCACCGTAACGTGATACCGTTAAAATTTGGAGACAATCGTTCGTTGCTGAGATCCGCGGGAGAATATTGAGAAAATAAAAATTAATAAAAAATTATTCAAAAATTAACAACAATTAAGAAAAATCGGGTCTTATCGTGAATTATTGCTCAATCGATCTGATATCACTGTAACGTGATACCGTTAAAATTAGGAGACAATCGTTGGTTGCTGAGATCCGCGGGAGAGAATTGAGGAAATAAAAATTAACAAAAAATTAACAACAATTAAGAAAAAAATCGGGTCTTATCGTGAATTATTGCTCAATCGATCTGATATCACTGTAACGTGATACCGTTAAAATTTGTAGACAATCGTTGCTTGCTGAGATCCGCGGGAGAATATTGAGAAAATGAGAATTAATAAAAAATTATTCAAAAATTAACAACAATTAAGAAAAATTGGGTCTTATCGTGAATTATTGCTCAATCGATCTGATTTCACTGTAACGTAATACCGTTGAAATTAGGAGACAATCGTTGGTTGCTGAGATCCGCGGGAGAGAATTGAGGAAATAAAAATTAACAAAAAATTAACAACAATTAAGAAAAAAATCGGGTCTTATCGTGAATTATTGCTCAATCGATCTGATATCACTGTAACGTGATACCGTCAAAATTTGGAGACAATCGTTGGTTGCTGAGATCCGCGGGAGAGAATTGAGGACATAAAAATTAACAAAAAATTAACAACAATTAAGAAAAAAATCGGGTCTTATCGTGAATTATTGCTCAATCGATCTGATATCACTGTAACGTGATACCGTTAAAATTTGGAGACAATCGTTGGTTGCTGAGATCCGCGGGAGAGAATTGAGGAAATAAAAATTAACAAAAAATTAACAACAATTAAGAAAAAAATCGGGTCTTATCGTGAATTATTGCTCAATCGATCTGATATCACTGTAACGTGATACCGTCAAAATTTGAAGACAATCGTTGGTTGCTGAGATCCGTCGGAGAGAATTGAGGAAATAAAAATTAACAAAAAATTAACAACAATTAAGAAAAAAATCGGGTCTTATCGTGAATTATTGCTCAATCGATCTGATATCACTGTAACGTGATACCGTTAAAATTTGGAGACAATCGTTGGTTGCTGAGATCCGCGGGAAAGAATTGAGGAAATAAAAATTAACAAAAAATTAACAACAATTAAGAAAAAAATCGGGTCTTATCGTGAATTATTGCTCAATCGATCTGATATCACCGTAACGTGATACCGTTAAAATTTGGAGACAATCGTTCGTTGCTGAGATCCGCGGGAGAATATTGAGAAAATAAAAATTAATAAAAAATTATTTAAAAATTAACAACAATTAAGAAAAATCGGGTCTTATCGTGAATTATTGCTCAATCGATCTGATATCACTGTAACGTGATACCGTTAAAATTAGGAGACAATCGTTGGTTGCTGAGATCCGCGGGAGAGGATTGAGGAAATAAAAATTAACAAAAAATTAACAACAATTACGAAAAAAATCGGGTCTTATCGTGAATTATTGCTCAATCGATCTGATATCACTGTAACGTGATACCGTTAAAATTAGGAGACAATCGTTGGTTGCTGAGATCCGCGGGAGAGAATTGAGCAAATAAAAATTAACAAAAAATTAACAACAATTAAGAAAAAAATCGGGTCTTAACCTGAATTATTGCTCAATCGATCTGATATCACTGTAACCTGATACCGTTAAAATTTGGAGACAATCGTTGGTTGCTGAGATCCGCGGGAGAGAATTGAGGAAATAAAAATTAACAAAAAATTAACAACAATTAAGAAAAAAATCGGGTCTTATCGTGAATTATTGCTCAATCGATCTGATATCACCGTAACGTGATACCGTTAAAATTTGGAGACAATCGTTCGTTGCTGAGATCCGCGGGAGAATATTGAGAAAATAAAAATTAATAAAAAATTATTCAAAAATTAACAACAATTAAGAAAAATCGGGTCTTATCGTGAATTATTGCTCAATCGATCTGATATCACTGTAACGTGATACCGTTAAAATTAGGAGACAATCGTTGGTTGCTGAGATCCGCGGGAGAGAATTGAGGAAATAAAAATTAACAAAAAATTAACAACAATTAAGAAAAAAATCGGGTCTTATCGTGAATTATTGCTCAATCGATCTGATATCACTGTAACGTGATACCGTTAAAATTTGTAGACAATCGTTGCTTGCTGAGATCCGCGGGAGAATATTGAGAAAATGAAAATTAATAAAAAATTATTCAAAAATTAACAACAATTAAGAAAAATTGGGTCTTATCGTGAATTATTGCTCAATCGATCTGATTTCACTGTAACGTAATACCGTTGAAATTAGGAGACAATCGTTGGTTGCTGAGATCCGCGGGAGAGAATTGAGGAAATAAAAATTAACAAAAAATTAACAACAATTAAGAAAAAAATCGGGTCTTATCGTGAATTATTGCTCAATCGATCTGATATCACTGTAACGTGATACCGTCAAAATTTGGAGACAATCGTTGGTTGCTGAGATCCGCGGGAGAGAATTAAGGACATAAAAATTAACAAAAAATTAACAACAATTAAGAAAAAAATCGGGTCTTATCGTGAATTATTGCTCAATCGATCTGATATCACCGTAACGTGATACCGTTAAAATTTGGAGACAATCGTTCGTTGCTGAGATCCGCGGGAGAATATTGAGAAAATAAAAATTAATAAAAAATTATTCAAAAATTAACAACAATTAAGAAAAATCGGGTCTTATCGTGAATTATTGCTCAATCGATCTGATATCACTGTAACGTGATACCGTTAAAATTAGGAGACAATCGTTGGTTGCTGAGATCCGCGGGAGAGAATTGAGGAAATAAAATTTAACAAAAAATTAACAACAATTAAGAAAAAAATCGGGTCTTATCGTGAATTATTGCTCAATCGGTCTGATATCACTGTAACGTGATACCGTTAAAATTTGGAGACAATCGTTGGTTGCCGAGATCCGCGGGAGAGAATTGAGGAAATAAAAATTAACAAAAAATTAACAACAATTAAGAAAAAAATCGGGTCTTATCGTGAATTATTGCTCAATCGATCTGATATCACCGTAACGTGATACCGTTAAAATTTGGAGACAATCGTTCGTTGCTGAGATCCGCGGGAGAATATTGAGAAAATAAAAATTAATAAAAAATTATTCAAAAATTAACAACAATTAAGAAAAATTGGGTCTTATCGTGAATTATTGCTCAATCGATCTGATATCACTGTAACGTGATACCGTTAAAATTAGGAGACAATCGTTGGTTGCTGAGATCCGCGGGAGAGAATTGTGGAAATAAAAATTAACAAAAAATTAACAACAATTAAGAAAAAAATCGGGTCTTATCGTGAATTATTGCTCAATCGATCTGATATCACTGTAACGTGATACCGTTAAAATTTGGAGACAATCGTTGGTTGCTGAGATCCGCGGGAGAGAATTGAGGAAATAAAAATCAACAAAAAATTAACAACAATTAAGAAAAAAATCGGGTCTTATCGTGAATTATTGCTCAATCGATCTGATATCACTGTAACGTAATACCGTTAAAATCAGGAGACAATCGTTGGTTGCTGAGATCCGCGGGAGAGAATTGAGGAAATAAAAATTAACAAAAAATTAACAACAATTAAGAAAAAAATCGGGTCTTATCGTGAATTATTGCTCAATCGATCTCATATCACTGTAACGTGATACCGTTAAAATTTGGAGACAATCGTTGGTTGCTGAGATCCGCGGGAAAGAATTGAGGAAATAAAAATTAACAAAAAATTAACAACAATTAAGAAAAAAATCGGGTCTTATCGTGAATTATTGCTCAATCGATCTGATATCACTGTAACGTGATACCGCTAAAATTTGGAGACAATAGTTCGTTGCTGAGATCCGCGGGAGAATATTGAGAAAATAAAAATTAATAAAAATTTATTCAAAAATTAACAACAATTAAGAAAAATCGGGTCTTATCGTGAATTATTGCTCAATCGATCTGATATCACTGTAACGTGATACCGTTAAAATTTGGAAACAATCGTTCGTTGCTGAGATCCGCGGGAGAATATTGAGGAAATAGAAGTTAATAAATATTAACAACAATTAACCCTTCGTTGCATAGTGTTGTTGTACACCAACACCTTTCCTCATTCAGTTTTTTTAATATTATAACATATATTTTATGCAAATTAATAAATAAATGAACAAATTATATAAATCTCATAGACAAATGTATGCACGAAAGGGTTAAGAAAACTCGGGCCTTATCGAGAATTAGTGTTTATCCGGTTCTATATTACTTCAACGTAATTCCGTTGAAGTTTAGAGATGATTAGAATCGAGAAAAAACATTCGATCCTAACCCCCGGGACCTAGGTGACGTTTCGTCCCTGGCCGCGAAGCGTTTGGCTGCTAGCGCTGGCTGCTAGCTTCAGCGACATATCCTCTCTTCTTTCTCTCTTCCTTGTTTCCTCTCTCTCCCTCGCGTCTTCCCTTATCTCCTTTAGCACCTCTATCAGGTTCTTTGTCGACTCACGGTCCATTCCTCTCACTTTTTCTGTACTTCTTCTTTTGTCTTCCGTCTGTGTCTCTCTATTTCGCCCTCTCTTTTCACGTTATATCTGTCTGACGGACTGACTCTTACTGAGACCTGTTGCTGCTCGCTCGTTTGTTTCTTTCCCCTCTAGCTTGCCCTTGTTGCCGCTGTGCTCAACTTGTTGTTCCTTCTGCTGATCTCTTGTCCTTTTTCTTGTCCCCTGCCTCTTTGTTTATACTTGTTGATCTTTTGGCGGCCCTCTTTTTGTTTTCCAGCCGCGCTACTTTGTTCTAAGGTGTCGCTGCCTTCGCTTCGTGCTCCGATTTTCTTCGATTACGTTTACCTTTTTACCGGCTGGTCTGTGCCGACCTTAGGTTTTTTTTTTTTTTTTTTTTGATAATTTGTTATTAGACCCTTTGGTCTAAGAACTCAATAAATTCAAGAGGTTTTCCAGTTCCTTTCTATTATTCCCTGAGGGCACTTTCACACCGACCTTAGGTTACCTACTCTGCTACGACTCTGGCCGCGCTTACTCCGTTCCTAGATGTCGCTGTCCTCTCTGCCTTCTCCGCGCTCTCCGTTTTTGTCGTTGCTTTTTACTCTTTCCGCTCTTTCTCTTGCCCTCTCTATTTCCTTTATCCATTCTCCTCCTTCTTCTTCTTCCCCTAGTATTCTCTGCACCGCTTCTTGCCAACTTTCGTTGTTTTCTTCTGCGCCTCCGCACTCCTCCCATATGTGTCCCCATGTTTCCACTCCCCAGTTGCATACTCTGCACTTTCTTTTTTCCTCTTCCTCCCAGTATCTTGCTTCCCTAACCTCGCCTCCCATTCTAAACCTCGCAATTCTCGCCCAGCTGTTTTCACTCCACCCTTTCTTCAGGTACCTTGGGACTCCCTCTTTCTTTATTAGTTTATACCATTTGTTGTATCTAGATCCCCTCATTTCTTCCCATCTTTCTCTCTGTTGATCTTCCATCTCCTTTTCTTCAATTCTTTCGAACGTTTCTTCCTGTTCCCTCTCTCCTTCTGCTCTGGCCTCATTTTCTCTACTCCATTTTTCTTTTCTCTCCTTTCTCTCCCTTTCCCACTTCGATAGTCCTTCGGTTCTTTTCTCTGCTCTGGCCACTACTTGTTCCCAGCATGTTCTTGCCAGCTCACTTCCTTTCCCTTCTCTCAGCCTTTTCTCGAAGCTCCATGCTCTCTTTCCCGCTCTCGTTATTAGCTTGGTTCTCATCATCTCTTCCCTCACCATATATCCTGGTGTTCTTTTGTCTACCCCTAGCACCCATTTTATGTATCTTTCCTGTGCCGCCTCGACGCTCTTCCTTTCTCTCCATCCCCAGATTTCTGCTGCATATTCTATCACAGTCCACACTAGTCTGTCGAATATCCACATTCTTCTTTCCCAGTCCTTTCCGAACCTTCTCTTGCCTATCCCCCACGCTTGCTTCATGACTACTCCCGCTTTCCTCACCCTATCTTTCACATGCGCGTCCCGTTTTCCGTTTTTGGTTATCACGTACCCTAGATATTTAACTCCTTTACCTCCTCTATCTTTTCCCCCTTCCATTCCCACTTAGTTTTTTCGTATCTTCCCCCCGCCTTTCTGCATCTCATTATCTTAGTCTTTTTCGCATTTAGCGTGAGTTTCTTGCCGTCTAGGTACTTCTCTAGTCTTCTTATCATTGAAAGATTATTTCGATGAGAAAAATTAACGGACGAACCCAGGAATCGAACCCAGGATCTTCGGACGCCTATCCGGGGACTTACACCCGAGACCACCTAGCTCGCCCACAGTTCGCCGCAATTTTTCTCATCTGTTATTGTACCAAGTATGTGTTGATATAATAGTCTTGTGTTAGTACGTTGGTGTCCGCAAGGCAAAGTCGTATACTGTTATACCTGTGTGACGGATGTGTCACTAGCAAGCTGAGATTAAAGTATACATCGGCCTATTTGTGATGCGTTTATTTTTAATTATTAACTAATCAATCGAAGGTGTTCAATTGATTAATTAACTTTTTTCTATTTCTGCATTGATGAAAGATTCAAATTTCATTTTTATTGAAAGATTATTTCGATGAGAAAAATTAACGGACGAACCCAGGAATCGAACCCAGGATCTTCGGACGCCTATCCGGGGACTTACACCCGAGACCACCTAGCTCGCCCACAGTTCGCCGCAATTTTTCTCATCTGTTATTGTACCAAGTATGTGTTGATATAATAGTCTTGTGTTAGTACGTTGGTGTCAGTATACGACTTTGCCTTGCGGACACCAACGTACTAACACAAGACTATTATATCAACACATACTTGGTACAATAACAGATGAGAAAAATTGCGGCGAACTGTGGGTGAGCTAGGTGGTCTCGGGTGTAAGTCCCCGGATAGGCGTCCGAAGATCCTGGGTTCGATTCCTGGGTTCGTCCGTTAATTTTTCTCATCGAAATAATCTTTCAATAAAAATGAAATTTGAATCTTTCATCAATGCAGAAATAGAAAAAAGTTAATTAATCAATTGAACACCTTCGATTGATTAGTTAATAATTAAAAATAAACGCATCACAAATAGGCCGATGTATACTTTAATCTCAGCTTGCTAGTGACACATCCGTCACACAGGTATAACAGTATACGACTTTGCCTTGCGGACACCAACGTACTAACACAAGACTATTATATCAACACATACTTGGTACAATAACAGATGAGAAAAATTGCGGCGAACTGTGGGCGAGCTAGGTGGTCTCGGGTGTAAGTCCCCGGATAGGCGTCCGAAGATCCTGGGTTCGATTCCTGGGTTCGTCCGTTAATTTTTCTCATCGAAATAATCTTTCAATAAAAATGAAATTTGAATCTTTCATCAATGCAGAAATAGAAAAAAGTTAATTAATCAATTGAACACCTTCGATTGATTAGTTAATAATTAAAAATAAACGCATCACAAATAGGCCGATGTATACTTTAATCTCAGCTTGCTAGTGACACATCCGTCACACAGGTATAACAGTATACGACTTTGCCTTGCGGACACCAACGTACTAACACAAGACTATTATATCAACACATACTTGGTACAATAACAGATGAGAAAAATTGCGGCGAACTGTGGGCGAGCTAGGTGGTCTCGGGTGTAAGTCCCCGGATAGGCGTCCGAAGATCCTGGGTTCGATTCCTGGGTTCGTCCGTTAATTTTTCTCATCGAAATAATCTTTCAATAAAAATGAAATTTGAATCTTTCATCAATGCAGAAATAGAAAAAAGTTAATTAATCAATTGAACACCTTCGATTGATTAGTTAATAATTAAAAATAAACGCATCACAAATAGGCCGATGTATACTTTAATCTCAGCTTGCTAGTGACACATCCGTCACACAGGTATAACAGTATACGACTTTGCCTTGCGGACACCAACGTACTAACACAAGACTATTATATCAACACATACTTGGTACAATAACAGATGAGAAAAATTGCGGCGAACTGTGGGCGAGCTAGGTGGTCTCGGGTGTAAGTCCCCGGATAGGCGTCCGAAGATCCTGGGTTCGATTCCTGGGTTCGTCCGTTAATTTTTCTCATCGAAATAATCTTTCAATAAAAATGAAATTTGAATCTTTCATCAATGCAGAAATAGAAAAAAGTTAATTAATCAATTGAACACCTTCGATTGATTAGTTAATAATTAAAAATAAACGCATCACAAATAGGCCGATGTATACTTTAATCTCAGCTTGCTAGTGACACATCCGTCACACAGGTATAACAGTATACGACTTTGCCTTGCGGACACCAACTTCTTATCATTGCTTCCATCCCTTTCTCTTCCTCCGCCATCACCGCTACGTCATCCGCGTATGCCAACGTGTATGTTCTTCCGTTGCCCAGTTTGACTCCCCCGGTTTCTCCTACTTTGCTCATTTCTTCTTCCATATCTGCAGTCAGAAGGTTGAAGAGATACGAACTCAGCGGGCACCCCTGTCTTACTCCGCTAACGGTCCAAAATTCTTCGCTTGTCTCTCCTCCTATTTTCACCCGATTTTTTGTTTCGTTGTATATCTCTTTAACTCTGGCTATCAGTTCTTGTCTTATCCCTCTCTTGTTCATTGCTTCCCAAAGCTTTTCTCTATTTACCGAATCGAACGCCGCCTTCAGGTCTATGAACATAACAATTAGGCTTCCCCCTTGTCTGTTAATCCTTCTGTTGATGAGGTGGTTTAGTACATATATGTTGTCCAGTGTCCCCATGCCCTTTTTGAACCCTGTCTGGTTCTGCGGGATCATCTTTTTCTCCTCCATCTCCTCCTCCAGTCTCCCTGCTAGTACTGTTCCATATATCTTATATAGGGTGTCCCATTTGAAATTTCGCATTAGAATATCTCTGAACCCAGAGTTGCTGTTGACAAATATTTGGGATAAAAATTGTTTGGTTCGAAGGGGGACACAAACTGGTAATATCAGATCAGTTGTAACCATCACTGCTCCGGAGATACGAACACAAAGTTGATTTTTTTAAATGGCAAGTACTTTTTTTTCAGGATAGAAAACGTACCTCACGTTAAGACAAATTTAACCATATGTGGGAAAAGTTCATGTCGTTCACGCGCCGTGACTTACGGCTACGCGAAGTTCTCAAATCCTCAAATGCCTGCGATTATCGGGACATGTATTAGGAGTTTATTGGACAGTATTTAGGAGTTTATTAAATTTTCAAACACATTGCCTCCTGTCTGAACGCAAAGTTGCAGACGACGATGGAATTGCTGGAGTGTGGCGAAAAAGGTACTACGCTGGATATTACGACAAGCAGTTCTTATCCTTCGTTTCATGTTTTCCCGTGTTGTTGGTAATCGGATAGGAGGCAATGTGTTTGAACATTCAATAAACTACTGAATGCTATCCAATAAACTCCTAATACCTGTCCCGTTGATTGCAAGCATTTGAAGATTTGAGGATTTCGCGTAGCCGTAAGTCACGGAGCGTAATAGAGCTGCGGGACACCCCCAGAAAAGTGCTCAGAAAACGATCGACCGACCAATCGCGTACTAGTGCCTAATTTTTTTTTTTAATCAATTGAATAATGTTCAGAGATGGAAAATACGTATTTTTGACTCAATTATAGAGGGCGCAACGTCTGCAAAAGGCGCGAATACAGCTAAAAATAGACAAAATTTGATCTTTTTATATCCAATGGCATTTTCAAACTTGTTTGTGCATTGATTAACATTATTATCTGCAAGGACTTCAAATATATCGTTTCTTTTGAATATTTCGAGTCATGATAACTGAATATTAGTGGAATATCCTTGAAAACGAAGCTGTTTGGAGAAAAATATTACGAAATATTTTTTATCGTAAATTTTGAGCTTCATAAAAAAGATTTCTTGACTTTTTTCTCTAAACCCACCCATTTCAAAGATATTTACAAAATAATCTATATGAAATTTGTAAATATGTTTAAACTGCAAAATGGATCTATAAATTATTTGCCGAATATATTTTAAACGACGAGGTTTACAGAAAAATGACATCAGACTTTTTTGTGACCCATAAAATTTTATATAAAAAATATCTCCTGTTGAATTCTCTCAGACCCACTTATTTCCGAGATTTTTGTGAATTATTTCAGATCTATTCCTCTCACTCATCAGGTTGCGATTTCTAAACTATTGCCAAACTATCAACCAGAGATGGTAATTAATTTTACACGCTTAACTGGAAAAAAAAAACTTCATTGAAACTCTTCTTGCATCTCCTAGTAGGCGAAAAAAACGAAAAAGAAAAAATTTGAACATGAGTTGGTGCTCCGGCAGTGACGAAATACCTTTGGCGCGTATTTCGACTCATTAACAGTCATTCCAAGGGGTTGCCAACCCTTAAATTTGTTGAAAATTGTATATTTCATATATTTCGATAGCACTTAGTTGATTAAAAAAGAAATTACGGACTAGTACGCGATTGGTCGCTACATGCTCGAAAACAAGGGGTGTCCAGCAGCTCTATAAACGGAATACACTTTTTCCACATATGGTTGAATTTGTCTTGACGTAAGGTACGTTTTCTATCATAAAAAAAAAGTACTTGCCATTTAAAAAAATCAACTTTGTGTTCGTATCTCCGGAGCAGTGATAGTTGGAACTGATCTGATATTACCAGTTTGTGTCCCCCTTCCAACCAAACAATTTTCATCCTGAACATTTTTCAACAGCAGCTCTAGGTTCAAAGATATTCTAATGCGAAATTTCAAATGGGACACCCTGTATAGCGTTGGCATTAGCGTCACCCCTCTGTATTCTTCGACTTTTTTCCCTTCCCCTTTCCATACTTTGTTGTATACATTCCATACCCATTCTTCTGCCCCGTCTCCCCCGTACTTCCATATTTCGTTTGGTATCTCATCACCTCCCGGCGCTTTTCCTTCTTTTAGCTTTCTTATTGTTTTCCTTATCTCCTCTCTTGTTACCCACATAGCACTGAATATCGCAGCAACATTGCAGGAATATTACATTGTGATGTGTAATATTGCCCTCATATTACCTGGTAATATCACAGGAATATTACGAAATATTGTTGCAATATTGCTGCAATATTAAATGTCCGGTCAGATTGATCGTACAAATATTTCCGTAATATTACGGGAATATTGCAGGAATATCACGGAAATATTCTCGTAATATTCGCGTCATATTTTCGTAATATTCCTGCAATATTTCCGCAATATTACGGGAATATTTACACGATCAATCAGACCGGACATTTAATATTGCAGCAATATTGCAACAACATTCCGTAATATTCCTGTGATATTACCATGGTAATATGAGGGCAATATTACATATAATAATGTAATATTCCGGCAATGTTGCTGCGATATTCAGTGAATATTCCTGTGATATTTGCCGAATATTCTGCAATATTCCCATAATATTCTTGTAACATTTCTGTAATATTCCTGTTATATCCCGCAAATATTCCTGTAATGTAACTTCATTTAATATCCAGCTTGTAAGTATTTTCCCAATATTGCTGGAATATTATGTAATATTGCTGGAATATTATGTAATATTGCTGAAATATTTCTGCAATATTACAATTAATATTCCACGTGTGGTACAGGGTATTTGAAAATCATCGCATTTAAAATAGTTCATTGTAAAGATCATCCAAATCCAAATTGTGAAGTCTTCTAACTATGAATTGCATAAAGTATTACTATCCGATTGGGAAGGGTCAAAAGACTGTGTGATCATTCTAGTATAGATATATTATTTTATTGGAATGTACACGACTACACAGCCTTTCATGTTACATGTTACACATAGCATGTTATATATAGCTAGCTTGATATATATATACATATATATATTTATATATATATATTATATTATATAATATGGTATTGGATACTGAAATATATTATTATATTGGAATATGCGACTACACAGTCTGTCACATTAGCGTACGTAACTGACGAACCTCTAGGTATAGCTGCATAGGTTTATCGGTAACCAGTTTCGTCCGAAACTTAACCCAAGACGGTCACACCTCATGAGAATCCTGTGGTGGTCACATGGGGTGTGACACACCCCAGCACTTTGAAGCGCTGTAGAATTTTGTAGACTTATCCTGGGGGCCCCAAAAAAATTGAGAACATATTTCAAACGTTTCTCTATTAACCCATCCAAAAATGTAACGCAAATTTTAGTTTTAAGTGTGTTTAAAAAATAGGTAAAAAAAAATTCGCGGAAAAAAAAAAAAAAAATTTTACGAAAAAAAATAAAAACTCTAGTTAGGGGCAGAACCGTCGGTTTCCAGGATTAAGAGTGGGAAATTCGAGCTCGGAAATAACCTGGGGTGTGTCACACCCCATATGACCGTCTTGGGTTAAGGTCTACGTGTTGACAGGCCATAAAAATATCGATATACCCACGTTCTAATACGTCGTAACCCACAAAATTTCAGAAATGGACTTTTTTTTTTTAATAGTTTAATAATAATGTTGCGCAGCTTATGTTTAAGTTTTAGCGGTCAAATCGTTGATTTACTATTTTTAAATAAATATTCGAATCCGTAGAATCCTATCTTCTCAATGGTAATAGTGAACCGTTTTCATAGCCTCCTGAGAAATTTTCTAAATGTGGGTTACGACATATTGGAACGTGGGTATCGAGATGTGACATGAAACCACTTCCATGTTTATTTGCCGTCAAACTATTTTTTTGCAGAATTATCTACTTGGTCATCGGTTGAAGATTTCGGATTTTCTTTAGTTTTTTCGCTTTTGACTCTAAAAATGAAGTATGATATAATTACAGTACATCACTAAAAGTTGACCCCACAGAAAACTTGAAAATATACTGAATTATACACACTTTGCTCTCTCTAGTCTAGAAGGTGCGTTTGCTAGCCATGTTCCAATTTTTTTCTCGACATTCTTTTCTGTGATGCCAGATTCACTCGCACACACTGCGCCTAAAATAATTTTGTTCAGAGATAGATATATGAAGCATCATATATTATACTACTGTGGATAATTATAGCTAACTGACAGTTCACATAATATTCAGATAAACATTTGTTAATCAAATAATCAACTTACTAATCACACACTCACAGAGAGCATGTTTGGCGAATGATTTTTTCTTCTGCCGCCCGAAATAACTGAAGTTTAATGCGAAGCTGTTGGTCAATATTTTTGACATGATGTTATTGGTCAGTTCTTCAAATCCATTGCCTCCTCTTCTTAAGAGAACTTGTATCTGCGAAGATATTTTGATAAGTTTATTTGAGTATCAATTAACTGTTCAATAGATAATGAATATGCAATTGGAGAAGAAAAGAATTGTCACGCAGGTCACATAAAGCATTAGTTTTCACAGCATTTTAGTTAGGTTATTGTTTTACTACTATAGGTGTGTATGATTCTATTAATAATACGAATGTGCAGAGTGATGGCAATTCATGGCCCAAACATTCAGGTACTACTATTGATTACGTGAGTTCAAAACAAGTATACAACATACGGAATAATGCAATGGTGTTTTGCGTGTGCATTATATGTATTGTTAAATTCTTCAAACAAAAACAAGCATGAATCCGAAAAAAAAAAAAAAAAAACCAGGCCACTCACGCCAGAAGCAACCAAAATATGTCTTTTAGCAAGCTTTGTATTTTCGATTGAAAAGTAAGCATGCTTTTTCAAATAAGTATATATCAGTACAGTGGAACCTCCCTAAGTGTCCACGCTCGGGGGTTTAGATTCTCGGAACGGAGCACTTATAAAGCTCCCCACTCGGTCAGTGAGAGAGCGAGAGCGCCCAGAATCGAAGAGAGATGCGTATACGAGCAATGGTGGAGGAAAGAGCCAATCACCGGCTCGCGCGCCTGCGGAATTTAAATACGAGATACGACCGTAATAAATAATTAGTGAGAAATTACAATAAAAAAATCAATTCAATCGTAATAAATAATTTTATTTACACTTAATTCCTTGGCAACGATGGTGGGATCAGTACCACGTTTCACTTCATCTATCGCTCTCAATTTAACATTTAAATCCCACGATTTCAATATTCTTTTAGGTTTTGATTTTTCCATTTTGCCGGGTAAACAAAACGGCGTTGCGCATGGTTATCGCACATGAATATTGCGCATAGGACAAAAAACGAGCGAGCGAAAAACATGATGGTGGGGGAACGATTCCCCTTTTGCACCGAGACACGGAGCACTTATATAGATGGACACTTAGGGAGGTTCCGCTGTATAACTATACCTTATTAGAGTATGTTGCAGTAATCATTTCTTTAACGATTTCAAAACAAATGAAATAATAAATATTATTTGTTTTTTCTGTTGAAATAGTTATGAAATTACCCAAGTTATATAATACACCCGAAGGGATATATTGAATTATAGGCAAGGGTTTGATCACGAATTCGAAATCATTACGTACTCAAAATAAATTGTTGTCTGAATCATAACTAGACTGTGGCACTATATATAAATAGCCCTCAAAATACATACGGTAACAAGTGAAAATTATTATATCGTGCTTACGAAACACAATCATTGGTTTTTTGAAAAGTAATATATAGCACGTCGTAAAAACATTTTTTTGCTCAAAATTCAGAATTATTAATTGTTATTGTATTTTACAAGTAATATGGAATTGTTTCAATAGAGAAAAGATATGAAATTATGTATTATATACCACATCCTTCTTGAATTGCACATTTTTTTTATCCGCTAATTTTTCGTCAAGTTCCAGAAGAGATTTGTCATCGTTTATCGGAAAATTGCGATTGATTTCGTTATTTACTTTGGCATGACTTGATTCGTTGAAAATTCCTGTATTTTTATCGTTGTTTCCGATAACAGGATTTGATTTGAACATTTTATGCAAATTAGTAACTTCAGCTTGAATCTTGTTTATTTTTGTCAAATGCGCTTCCTGCAAACCTGTAACATCATCAGTATAAGTCAGTAATGAGCTATGGATAAGGCAAAAATTCAATCGAATTTTTTTTCATCGTACCAATGAGATAATCAAGTTTTTCATCTGTTGTAAAGAATTTATATGCATCAGTGCCCTTCTTTTTATTTGATTTTTCATTTACCAATGATGTTTCGTCAATCATGTCACCTGGAAAATTGTGAATTCGGTTGATATATTATGATAGAATTTGAATAACAGCTTTAAAATGCGAAACAAAATATTATCATGATAGTGCAGGTGGATTAGAATGGAAGATCATCCTTATATTAAATATTTTTAACACTATATTGATAATCGGTCTTTTTGGAATTCTTATAAACAATATTTCACTTGCAGAAAGGGATTACCAGTAGTGTCATCATTATCGTTATCGTGTGAATCATTTGTTTTTTCACGGGGCTCTTCAATATTTTCTTGCGAATGAAGAGTTACTGTAGTAATTAACGAATTTCTGTCCTGACAGTTTGATTTTGTACGTGTACTAACAGTATCATCTAATTGATTCGCTGGCGGCGAAAAAACTGCTGGTGGTTTTGGGTAAACTCTCGTCGATAAATCGTCTAATAACTTTTTAGATTTTAATGTACAATTTTGTGTGACAGATTTGTTCGCGGAAAGTTTTTTTTTTTTTGGTGGCACGATTTCTTCGTTCGAGTCGCTACCAGACGAATATATTATCCTGTTTCTGGAATGTCTACTTTTTTTAAGAACTTCCTCGTTATCGCAATCTGATATCACTTGCACTAATTTTTCTTTTTCCTTGGCAGATTTATAATCAGCTGAAAGGTTATCATTATGTTAATTTTTTTTTTGTTTTTTTATCAAGGTCTCAGTCAATCAAATAGAGGCTGTGTTCCAACTTGTAAGGTTGTACACTTACACTTACACTTACCCTTTGCCTGCGCGCCGCGGAGCGTATGCCTGCGCCAATGGTTGCGCATTGGAAAGAATAAATGAAGAAAAAAAAAACAGAGAAAAAAAATAAAGGAAAGAATAGATGCATAAATGAAGAAAAAATACACGTGAATTCAAACTAAATGTTTTTTATTAGTGTTGTCAACTGATGGGAAAAGTTTTGTTATTGAAAAATAACCGACATAATAGTACATTATGTCATCGGGCCAATGAAGTATTTCGCGACGAATGTGAGTTTATAATCCGAGCCGAAGGCGAGGATGATAATGGAATTCGTCAGAAAATACTTTATGCGACGTATGGCATATACAATGTGTCTAGGCCAAAAACCGCGTTTAAACCGAGCAAAGCGAGGTTAGAATCGCGGTTTTTCGGGCCTAGACACATAAAATGATTTTTCACGGACGTAGGTCCGTAAAATGAACAATTTCTAAAATCAGCCATTTTTCGATCATAAATCATTTTCGTTACAAGGCCGTAAAAGGGATTTTCACGGCCCGAGTATGCTGGGATCATGCGAGGCCGTGAAATCTTACGGCCGAGTGACAAACTTTATTTTTTGGTATTTTTGCCGTAAAATTCGCAACTGAAATCGTTTTTCATAAAAATATAGGACAATGCGACGATGAAAATCGCCAAAAATATCTATTTTTGTGTAACGAGGTGCGCAAAATTCTACAGTAGTAACTTACATGGAATATTCAAAAAACCATTGAGCATTCTCACCCCACTGAGGGGTCCAGGGGCGAAGCCCCGGTAGGGGGTTCGGGGGGCGAAGCCCCCCGAGTACCGGAAAAATAGATTTCATTTGATACAATAAGAATAGTCAACGTGTTGAGGATAAAATCTAAAAAAAAAAGTTAGATCTTGCGCACTCAGTTAGTAAAAATATATCAAGAAATACATACAAATAATATACAGGGAAGAAACCTTGATACTGCACAGTCGATGCGCCTAACTGCGCATGCGCCAAATAATTCAATTTTATTGGTCGGTGAGATGGTCCCGCGATAATATTATGACGTATGAGGCAGGGGTGCCAACTTGCGAGAAATGAAGCAAGAGCTGTCAAACTTTCGCGCGTAGACTAGTCAGTTGAGGTTATGTTGTTGTTCATTTTTATTTAACGTGAATTATCAAAATAAAAGTTTTATTTGAGATTATAACCTCAAAAATTCGTATCAATTACATCGCCGCCAAAAACAAAGTTTGACAGCTAAGACTCGGGATGGCTAACCTGCCTCAGCGGACGACGAAACTCGCGCATGCGCAGTCAGGCACTTTGACTGTGCAGTATCAAGATTTCTTCTCGGTATGAATAAATGAATAAAACAAATAATTTTTCGAAAAATAACTCATTTTAGAAATTTTTCATTTTACGGACCTACGTCCGTAAAATAATCATTTTTACGGACCTACGTACGTAAAAAAATTATTTTACGGACCCATGTCCGTGAAATAATTATTTTACGGACCTACGTCCGTGAAAAATTATTTTACGGACCTACGTTCGTGAAAACTCATTTTACGGACTCAAAACAGGCCGTAAAATCGAATTTTACGGCTATGATACCAAAAAATACTATTACGGACTGAAAACGGGCCGTAAAATCGAATTTTACGGCTATGATACCAAAAATGATGTTTTCTATTCATCAAAGGTATTGATTGACGTTAAGGAGGTTCATCTGGTCAACGATTTAACAAACAGATATCGTTAAGAATAATTGTATACAGCTATCAGTATCTACAAAGGCACCTCTCAAAATTTCAAGCCCCCAAGATACCTTTTTTTTTTCGTTTTTTTTTTTTTTTTTTTTTTTTAATTTTTATTTCTTTTTTATCACGTTCCTTAGATATTTCTTCATCAATTGTGGAAGTTTCTTTCGAAACTGTTGCAAATTGCATGTGTGATAGCCTGAAGACGGAAAAAACACTGAAACCCATAGGGGGGACCATGTTGATTTAGAAAATCTGTTTTTATTTATTTCTAACGAACAAGATATCCTGAGAGCTTGAAATTTGGAGAGTTACCTTTGTAGATACTGATAACTGAATACAATTTTTTTTAACGATATCTGTTCGTTAATGCGTTGACCAGATGAACCCCCTTAAGCAATCATTAGACCTCCAAATCAACGAATCTTCAACAATATTATTGCTTCACAGAATCATTAGCGAATTGAATCGTCCAAATTTCAAATTAACCCTAGTTGAGTACATCTCCGCCAGAGCTCGTTAAAATACGCAACCATTGGCGCAGGCATACGCTCGGCGCGCAGGCAACGGGTAAGTGTAAGTGTACAACCTTACAAGTTGGAACACAGCCAGAGTCTGTTTTTTTCTTTTTTAGTCGTCTGCCTGACGTTTCAGTTGTGTGCTATATATGAAAAAATAAAAGAAAACGACCCCGGAATAGGGGTCGTTAGATTTCATGTACATTCTGATTGGACTATAAGCCTCTCGTGAGGGCAGCACACAACTGCTGAAATGTCATGCAAACGACTTAAAACAAAAAAAAAAAAACAATTGACTCGACTTGATTGACTGAGACCTTCCTAAAAAAATTACCAAGTTCGAGTGTTACCTTCATGATGAATTATGTTAATTGATTTATACTAATTACATATTAGAAAATTGAATTGATTTATAGAAAAATAGTTTTGTTGAATATGGCTACAATCATGCTCTATATACATAGGGCACGTCCTCAATATTTATCGAGTGATTAGACATTTCGGATGAAAGTTTTAATACCATATGTGAATTTATCGGACCAGTCGAACCAAATTTTTAAGTCTTCTAACTGAAGCTCACCTCTATGTAGAGCGTGCAATCTCCAGATAGACCGAAAAAAACGGAAGTGCATCATAATTATTTTTTCAAGTAAAAATTCCTTCAGCCCGGGTTTGAACCGGGACCTCCGCATTTGTACTGCGACGCCTTGTCCAATTAGACCACTGAAGGACTGAAGGAATCTTTACTTGAATTTCATGTTATTGTCATTGACCTCTTAGTCCACAGGTCTGTGTTTATTTCATTGTGTAGTGACTCTATCGTTCGAAACCTATTAATTCATACCATATGTGAATTTATCGGACCAGTCGAACCAAATTTTTAAGTCTTCTAACTGAAGCTCACCTCTATATAGAGCGTGCAATCTCCAGATAGACCGAAAAAAAACGGAAGTGCATCATAATTATTTTTTCAAGTAAAAATTCCTTCAGCCCGGGTTTGAACCGGGACCTCCGCATTTGTACTGCGACGCCTTGTCCAATTAGACCACTGAAGGACTGAAGGACTCTTTACTTGAATTTCATGTTATTGTCATTGACCTCTTAGTCCACAGGTAACGATAGAGTCACTACACAATGAAATAAACACAGACCTGTGGACTAAGAGGTCAATGACAATAACATGAAATTCAAGTAAAGATTCCTTCAGTCCTTCAGTGGTCTAATTGGACAAGGCGTCGCAGTACAAATGCGGTGGTCCCGGTTCAAACCCGGGCTGAAGGAATTTTTACTTGAAAAAATAATTATGATGCACTTCCGTTTTTTTCGGTCTATCTGGAGATTGCACGCTCTATATAGAGGTGAGCTTCAGTTAGAAGACTTAAAAATTTGGTTCGACTGGTCCGATAAATTCACATATGGTATGAATTAATAGGTTTCGAACGATAGAGTCACTACACAATGAAATAAACACAGACCTGTGGACTAAGAGGTCAATGACAATAACATGAAATTCAAGTAAAGATTTCTTCAGTCCTTCAGTGGTCTAATTGGACAAGGCGTCGCAGTACAAATGCGGAGGTCCCGGTTCAAACCCGGGCTGAAGGAATTTTTACTTGAAAAAATAATTATGATGCACTTCCGTTTTTTTCGGTCTATCTGGAGATTGCACGCTCTATATAGAGGTGAGCTTCAGTTAGAAGACTTAAAAACAGCGCCGGATTTATGCATAAGCTGAGTAAGCTGAAGCTTAAGGCCTCGTGGTTGGAAGGCCTCGCCGAAGGCGGAGACCACCTCATCTTCTTTCTCTTCTTTTCCTCTACTTGACTGTCGGACGACTACCTCATCTCTGCCTAGTTCATGATTCAAAGTAGCCTCCTAGCGGTAAAATCTGTAATTGTCACTATAGCGCATCCGCCAATCTAGTATAGGCATATATATTATGGCCGGTGTCTGCTGTGAGCGTGCCGACTATTATTGCAGAGTTTTGTCTACATGCCTACACCAAGGCGATAGGTCAATAAAGACTAAAAAAAAAAAAAAAAACTATTATTGCAGAGTCTATCACATTGAGGAACACAAAGATATTCCGTAGCAGGCTTGTTTCGTAGTGTGGGTACTACGTGCAAGTGTGTATATATGGGGCTTTCCATCCATTATCGCCCACGTTTGACCTCGACATTTTTTTAAATGTTGTAGTACTATATTGAAAGATCATCTGTGATTATTTTTTCTTCAATTTTCCAACGAACCGTTTTTTTTTTTTTTTTTCATAAATAATACCAACTCTGAAAAGAATACATCCTTCGAAAATTCTGAAAAAAATCACCGATATTCTATGCCCGAAACTCGATTTTTTGATACCCGTCCGATCGTGGACGGTTGAGATCTTCTATTTTTTCAACCAATATAAAGATTGAAGAATCGTTATTCAACACACACAAGTATCCTTGTGGGCTGAAAGCATTCAATTTTAATGAAAAAAAACACAATCCAACAAACGATTTCACTAGTCCGACAATAACGAACAAACAAACGATCTGTGAAAAAAAAAAAAAACACGGAAAAGTTTAAATTGTCCGGCCTATTCACATAGGTGTGGATGTCTAACATTACGAATTGAACTCTGAAGTAAGAACTATTTTAACACGATGCGATCAATCTATTGTTTTCGACCGGCACCCCCAGTACAGTTGTGTGCTTTTATATTAATTGTGTGCGGCATCGCTGTTACCAGGTATTCGTACGGGTTTTGATTCAATTAAGGTAGTATGGTCGTCAAAAATAAATGGTTTTTCGTGAATTTATTACGGCATAGTAGCCACATTGATTATTCATCGAATTATTATATTCATAAACTGATGATTTCCCTGACATGTCCAGAAACAAAATAATACCCAAATTATGAACAAATGGCCAGATATCGATTTTTCATTTTTAATTGCTCCAAAATCAAGAAAAATCTAGTCGATTGGTTCGATTACAGTCTACGATGGCTCATTTTGTCCAGAAAACTATATCGCACAAATTCACCGCGACAGATTATTTTCTCTGTCAATCGGCAATTCAATATGGTTATTTGTTTATTGAAATCTATATAGTGCAGTCTTGTAAAATTGAATATTCACCTTCACCAACATGATGAAAAAAAAGTATCACGGTCGGATTATAGAGAATAGTTTCCTGAAGAAAATAAGCCGTCGTAGACTGTAATCGAACCAATCTACTAGATTTTTCTTGATTTTGAAGTCATTAAAAATGAAAAATCGATATCTGGCCATTTGTTCATAATTTTGATATTATTTTGTTTCTGGACATGTCAGAGAAATCATCAGCTTATGAATATAATAATTTGATGAATACTCAATGTGGCGATTATGCCATAATAAATTTATGAAAAACTAGTCATTTTTGACGACCATACTACTTTAACTGGCCTCAGAATTTACAAATTTGATCGGTAGCGTGTCACTTAGGTTCCCATATTATAGGGTAAACGCACCGAGACAAAAATTGCTCACAATAACAAGAAATTAGGATAATTTTAATGTTGAATTTATGGATTAATTTTAGAAGAAGAAAGATTTTAAATTCAAGAATGAATGTTTCTTAAAACTAGAATAAAAATAGCATTGATCTGATGAAAATAATTCTCAATCCTACTCGAAAATAGATGAAATTATGGAAAATTTGGCATCATTTCTAGACAATTTTGGTTAAAACAAGCCCATAATTCGATGGTTTTCATCGTTTAAACTTTAACGCGTCAATTCAATCGTAGCGAAAAGTTGAAATCAATGAATTTTTTTCCTAAAATTGAAGATTTTTTTTTTTTGTGTGCGGGCAGGGACTGGTGAACTCGTTTTTTGAATTGTATTTTTTTTTTTTTTTTATCAAAAATAAATGCTTTCAGCCCACAAGTGTGTGTTGAATAATGATTCTTTAATCTTGATATTGATTGAAAAAATAGATCTCAACCGTCCACGATCGGACGGGTATCAAAAAATCGAGTTTCGGACATGGAATATCGGTGATTTTTTTTCAGAATTTTTGAAGGATGTGTTCTTTTCAGAGTTGGTATTATTTATGAAAAAAAAAAAAAACGGTTTGTTGGAAAATTAAAAAAAAAAATCACAGATGATCTTTCAATATAGTACTACAACATAAGAAAAAATTGAGCAATAAAAAAAAATGTCGAGGTCATACGTGGGCGATAATGGATGAAAAGCCCCGTATATAAAAGTATTCACTTGCAATAGAAACAGCAGCAGAGTAGCAAATTTGAGATTCCAAATGATTTCAACGTTGATATAAAGGGTTGGTATATAATATAATATCTAATATAAATTTGTTGAAAATCTGATGTACTTGTATTTTCTTTTGGAAATGGGGGGGCCTCATGACCATCCGAGCTTAAGGCCGCACGGCACTTAAATCCGGCGCTGCTTAAAAATTTGGTTCGACTGGTCCGATAAATTCACATATGGTATGAATTAATAGGTTTCGAACGATAGAGTCACTACACAATGAAATAAACACAGACCTGTGGACTAAGAGGTCAATGACAATAACATGAAATTCAAGTGAAGATTCCTTCAGTCCTTCAGTGGTCTAATTGGACAAGGCGTCGCAGTACAAATGCGGAGGTCCCGGTTCAAACCCGGGCTGAAGGAATTTTTACTTGAAAAAATAATTATGATGCACTTCCGTTTTTTTCGGTCTATCTGGAGATTGCACGCTCTATATAGAGGTGAGCTTCAGTTAGAAGACTTAAAAATTTGGTTCGACTGGTCCGATAAATTCACATATGGTATGAATTAATAGGTTTCGAACGATAGAGTCACTACACAATGAAACTTCCTTTAATGTTAATGAACAAATTTCTCGCTCAAAGTTTTTCCATGCTTAAACTTTGTAGCACACTTTTTCTCCTCGAACATACTTAACCCTATAAAAAGTTGTTCACATGTTTACAACTAAATTATTAATGAAAAATATATAATTATTAGCTTTTTATGACTTTATCGGCAGCGGTAGGGTATTTTACGATGTCATGCCAAAAATCAAGAAGATCCGTTGATATTTGTCGAAGTTAGAGCGAGTTAAGATTAAAAAACGTAGTCCAAACAAGCTTCGCGATTTTTCAGTTTTTATTATTTTTCCCAAAAAATAACGATCCTAGAAAAAAACTGTAAATACAAAAAAGTTGCCTTATTTTATCCTCTGCACGATGGTATTTTTTGAAAATCATTTCGGTAACTTTTGAAAATTGGTTACATTGACGGAAATTTTCTACTGAAAAACGCGAGCCCAGCGCTCAGGACCTTTGAGCGTCGAGGCCTTCATTATATTGCTTATCTCAACCCTGAACCCTTCCCCAATAGAGATCAATTTCGCAATTTGAAATAGGGGAACACGGGGCAAGACGGGCACCGGTGCAAAACGAGCACCAAATCAAAAAATAATAATTTCCTCGGAAATTTTGATCAATAATGACATAAAAAAGCAAAAAAAAAAAAAAATTAAAAAAATAAAAATAAAAAGATTTTTAAAAAAGAGCGGAAAATAGGTCAAATTGTTTGTTTTATCAGGGCTTTCCTGTCAGAAAGGAGAATACGCATTAAAAAGATACTGTCAAGGTATTGCATTGTCAGTGAGAATAATGAACAATCTATGGATTGATAAACATGGAAAGTAATTTTTCACCTTTATAAGAAACCACGACAGAGAGATAGTTCTTCATCCTGTACAGGATTCGAGATCTAATATCAGATTCAGATATAAAATATGTTATAATATGTGTGAAATCGAAATTACAAATATCTTAAGGGAAGACTTCGGTGAAATTTTGAGCAAAAATGGGTTTTTAAATTCTCACAATATTATAAAGATGTATATAAAAGAATCTTTCCAGCAGTTTTTGAATATTGGTAGTATAGACTGTGAAAAAATTTCAGCCTCCTGCGATGAAAGTGTAGACGGAAGGAATTTTTGGCAGCGGTGGGCAAAATCTTTGTCGCAAAGTACCATGCGCTCAATACACTTTCATCGTAGGAGGCTGGAACTTTTTTTCCCAGTCTATTCTACCTTTATTCAAAAACTACTTGAATGATTTTTTTATATGACGTCTAATAGGTATCGATTTTCAAAATTTCACTGAAGTCTCCCCTTGAACGCCTCAACTCTGTGACCGATTCCTTGTTTGATAATTGTGATTTATGTGTCTGAAATAGGAAATATGTTGAATGTTACGTATATTTTTAACTGGAAAAAAAAAAAAAAAAAAAAATAGTGAATAAAAAATAAATAAATCAATAATAAATAAATAAATAAAAAATAAAAAATAAAAAATAACAAAAAAATAAATAAATAACAAAATAATAAATAAATAAAAGAATGATAAAATAATGTTTGACTGATTTATATTTATTTTCATCTAACTAATCTTCTTTCTTCTTCTTCTTTTTCCTTTTTTATGGCTGTTTGTCCCTGTCCAGGGCCCACTCACTACTATCGTAGACTACATGCCTGCATAAGGCGGTAAGTCATTAAACGATAAAAAAAAAAAAAAAAAAAAATACTATCATCTACTTTTCTATGAAAATCTTTTCTGATCTCTGCTGATTCCGCCGACCAATGGAAAGACTTAAATTTGAAAACAAGGACGCGAGACTCTTCCCGCCTCTATACACGAAGTAATTTTTTTTTTTTTTCTTCATTTCTTTATTTCGTTATTTTTTATTAATTTTTTTATGCGGCTAACCGAACGAGTTGAATTCGCGTTAGTGCGTGTTAGTGCGAGTCCACGTGTTGAGAGGTGCAGGACCACAGCGAGCTACTAACCCGCAGTTTCGTTATTCTACAGACACCGAAATCAGGAAAGGTAAGTGATAACCGCAATTTTTATGTAGAATACTTTCAACTTAGAAACTTTGTGCCGAAAAACATCAAGTTTGCTTGTCAACATTTGACAAATCGGGAACTCAAATTGAGGTTGGATCTGAAATCGCACACTAATTCGCAGCTTCGTGTATGTATCAATCAATCAATTAACAATTTGATTTGAAATTTTTATCACGGTTTTATCGAGTATTTAACGAAAAATACGATTCTTGACATCATTCTCAGATTTTGGTAGATTGAAGTTACGCTGGACACGTGCTTCGCGGTCCAGTCCGAAAATCATGGCCATCATGGTACGTGAAGAATATTCAAAGCAGATCCAATTTTCCTTACAAATACCTTTTAATTGCGATATACGAAAAACGATGTTATGGAAAACAAATTTTTTCGAATTAATAGTTTTTTCCTCAAGTTTTATCGTCAACGGCTCGTTTATTCAAATCCAAACTATTTCTCGATGTAAAATCTGTTCAAATAAATATTTTGCCCTGAGTAGGGTTTTTCAAATTGATGAAAAAGCGTAAGTACCTTGAGGAAATTTAATATGTCGCAATTAATTATTAGATACTGTACTGTCATGGATTCGCACGTGATACATAGAAACAAAAGACCAACAAGACTTGCTAACTTTCTTAAATTCACAATCAATTATATTGTACGTTAAGACTACTGCAGCCCCAGAGGTTTCATAGTACATGTATGCTACCCAAGAGTTTCGCTTCTTAATACCCCTTTCAGATGACTGATGACGAGAGCAGAGTCGACCAAGTGAAATATCTTTATCAGCTGGTAGAATTTCTACAAAGCGAAAGAGGATCGAAAAAAGGATTGGATAGTGTGGTACTGTGTTCCAACGCAATGGGTAACATTTGATCCATCGATCGGTCAAATAACAGCTCGATTTTTACCACCGCCCTACACCAAAAAATCGTGCACTCTACTACATCGTGTAATGAAAAAAAAATTAGACGCACCCGATACTTTTCCAGCGTACCCAGCACGGTTGCCGGGCACTGCAAGTAAGTAAATGTCATTCATACAATCAATATTTGAGAATAATGGAATCAAAGAGCAATCGCAGGTGATATATATCCAAACCTTTCTTAACTGTCCTCTTTCAGAATCATACGAAGAGACTTTGGGGCGACTAAAGCTATTAAACAAAAAAGAGTATGCATTCACTACCGAAAGCGAGGCACCGGAGGAAAAAGCTAAGCGTCTTGAAAAAGATTTTACAAAAAAAAGCTTGAAGGAGTTGATGGAATGCCCTCCATTAATTCAAATGATTCTATTTCGGATGGTATTAATTTTATTTAACAGATAAAATACCAATAATTTTGATGGTAGTATTTTATGGTAATTCTTGATATTCCAAACGTTTCGACTTGCGTTTCCACTTACAAATGTTTTGACAGGTACTAGTAGTAGCCCTTTGACTCGATCGAGGTCGAGAAATAAAAAACCCAGATTTACTACATATTCAAGAAAAATGAAGGTTTCTGAGACTTCAAGGCAGACCAGCCGGCAGGTTTCTACAAAGCATCTGTTAAAAGGTTACTCTTGATATATATATTGTTGCAAAGGAAGTTTGCAAGTAAAATAAGGGCTGTGAATACTCGAGAACAATAAAGCGAGCCAAACACGAAATTAAATGAATCAGGTAAAATGGGTTTATATTCAATAAATCGAATACAGATCTTGTCAAGTGGAGGGCTAGAGCAAGACTAATTTGTCTTTACAATAATAGTTGTTGATCTAGAAACCTATCTCGTATGTTTTAGAGGTACCTCATTTATCTCATAGCTACTAGATTATCTGACAAATTATATATTGGTGATATATTAGCTATAAGGCGTTTCACCCAGCGTAACAATATTATATGTTTGCCTTACTTAATGATGTGAAATTTGCAATTATGAATCCTTATTCTACTTTATAGCATCGGCTAACGAGGACATCCAAGAGGAAGCAGATTCCAGCTACTTAAACTCTTTGCTGAACGCAAATGTTACCGTTCAAGGAGGTGATTCCCCAAGTATGCATTTGTTGACTGTAAAACTAATATTATGCTTTATGGCACAAATTATTTCCTTTGAATGATGTAAGATATTTTAAATAGTTCATGACGGCTTACCCTGCGTGAATAAAAACTGTTTAAATCATATTATTCTACGCAGAAACTGTCTAGGACTAAAATATCCCTCACTACTTTCAGTATTAATTGCTATTATTTAATTGTTTTAGAAATGGCTAACCGGGATATCCAGGAGAAAGCAGACCCTGGCTCCCTAAACTCTGTGCTGAATATAAGTGCTACGTTTCCAGATGTTTCACCAAGTATGCGTCTATTGAACAAACAAAAAATTTGTACATGTTGTGCAGAGAAAATAGTTTTCTCTTGACAATGATAGATATTTTAGAAAAATTGATTATTCTCTGTGTTATTTTATAGTAAGTGCTAATCATAACATCTCTTGAAGACCAGATGACAGCTTCCGAGTTCGACTATTCTTAGAGGCAAGTCACCAAGTATGTATCTGATTATTGGAAAACCTGTATAATCTTTCACAGAGCAAATAGTTTCATCTTATCGATTTGAAATATGAATGAAAATTATTGTTATCATAATTTTTTCCAGGAATGGCATATCGTGACACACATGAGAGAGTAGACAATGACTCCCATAGCTCTTTACCAAATACACCATCAAGGATGCAAATGCATCTTGCGCCAAGTACAAAAAGTGAGTTCTCTCCTTTAAGGGAAGACCCTACTGCGATTCTGAACAAAATCGCCTCAAAATTCAATTTCTCGTTTTTGCTGGAAATATACTCTAGGAGCCTGTCTCCACCTTGTGACAAATATTCAAGGCTCTCTGATTTTTTCTAGTTTACGGACAGCTAATTTTATGAAAAAAATTTATTAAAAAAAAAAAATTTTTTGCTTTTCCACAACGAACTTCTAGAATTTCATAAAATTATGGAAAATACTATTGAAAGTAAGTTTCATGAGATATAAAGTCAAAGCATATAAACTACATAGCTATGGGTATGGGTACTGCAGGACTCCGAAATGCAATAAAAAGCTGGAGCGATCAAAATATAAAATTTCTTCATGAACATATTTTCTTAGTTCTAAATCCAACTTCTGTAAGACAACAATTATGTGAAAGATAACTAATGTCGCTGAATTGAAGGAAACCATCAACGCTACGCTAAAAATTGGCAGTCGCCAGATCAAAAATCCTTAATAATTGAGAAACTAATATCTTTTCATGAAAGATCAGCCATAGAAGAGCTCAGAAAACCAACGGATGCCTACTTCCGCAGCGTATCTGGTGTAAGTGCTCAAACAAAGCTCTATTCAAAATGAGCGGCAGCAGTGAGCGCTGTTGGGCGATGCGTGAGTTACTGTTCTAAGGCAACAGCCAGAGATAAACGAGTGTTATAGATCAGCATCAAGTTTTTCTGGGAACCGCAATAGCTAATTCAATTCCTATTTTAATTTTCTTTTTTGGGACGGTGAATCTACAGATGCAGGACGAAGAAGATTATAAATCTGAATCAGCGAAAACTACTGACAATCAGCGAATAGTCGCTGGTTTACAGCGATAAGTCTACCACTGATTCAATCAGATTTAGAGAGTGCCACCGCAGCAGAAATAGAGAATCTGAGATACGTTGATCATAAAAATTAATGATATGGCCGTTCCAATCATTTTGCGCCATATATTCTGGAGAATTTAATTACCTTACACCAGTTTTCACTAAAATGCCATTTACTCAGAACTATCTTTTCAGCTATGCTAAATGCTTCTTGCATCTGAGTTTTGCTCCGATCAACTTCTCCTTCGCAGTGAAGATTCACACATACCTTATGCACAAAATGAGGGATCGGTTTCATTCTATTGCAAAAGGAATATTTTTTTTGGTCTTATATAACAGGAAAAATGCTAAAAATTTGAAATAAAAAATAATAAATTCTGGCAAAATAAAACGAGTGATCCAATCTCAAATCCGAGCCCTCACTTTCTTCGCCTCAGTGTGCTGAAGACCTCAAACGAAGAGGAATATGGTGCGATGAAAACTAAGACGCAAGAAGCATTTCGAAGTTCAGTACATTTTTACCATTGAATGTTGCGTAGCTTCTACATTTCTCAAGTAATCTTAATGCTTAAGGTGTGATTTTCTTAGTTTTGGAATACACTTTCACATGATTTATAAATAATTTCGATCATAAGAAAGATGTAGAAGTTTTCAGTTTCACTAGGGTCTTCCCTTAACTATATACATATGGACTGCTAGTCCCTATCGCAAGCCTGTGGAGGCCCAAGTTGGAATTAGCGGTTAGAAGTTCATAGGTATATAGTTGTGACGTGAGGGTGAAGCCCGAGCGGAAGTAAAATTAGTTCACGCCACCAAGAGATAATTATATTTATTTGACTTACTTTCGAATAAGTCGGTATATGGGATCTTGCTTACCTAGTTCTATACAGAACCGTACGTTTTATAAATTATCCTACTTATGAGGCTAAATAGGTAGGATGGGGATTAGGTTAGATGAAGGTAAATTCGAATGAAAGTGATTTGTTAACTGGTAAAATTAAAGTATATTCTGATACGATTTGATTGAAATATGAGAGTGTATGATTAACAAAGATATAATAAAAGATAATGTCTACTTAAACCCTGATGATTAGCATTATTGATTCGTTAGATATTCGTATACTATAGTCGGATCTTCGTTTATGCAACTCTCTCTCTCTCTCTCTTGTAGTTATATTATAATAATGTAAACTAACTCATAAGAGAAATAATAGCGCCGTGATACTCTAGGCAAGACTTATTCGCACACGAATGACTTGTGTGTAAATCAGCCTTATAATCCCTTTTAGCGATTTTCCTAGTAAGAGAGCTTTTGATATGGAAGACTTACACCAAAGACTGTCTTTTGATCACTATGAATATTGGTAAACAATTTGTATTAAAAAATAAAAACTTAGCGTTGCTGTCTGACTGTCCTGAGGTTGGGTCCCGTCGGATAGAATCGGACGTGTCGGGTGATAAATAACTCCAGTGGGTCTCACCTCGTGGTTAGTACGTTCACAACACCAAAACCAAACACTCTGTCTCTGAATAAAGTTTATAACTGAAGCTACTAATTATTAAAATAGAATTATAGTCTAACTACGATTAAAATGTTAATAGGTGAAAATCAACTATCGTTTTAAATTGAGATTATTAATGATTGTAAAGAAGTGAACACGATTTTTGCTGTAGAAAAATTATAAATTGTGTCGATCCACTTTGGTTAGCTTTCGCTATAAGAGTTTTTTTATTTAACGAGATTTACTAAGTCCTTTAGCGTCGTCACTTAGAAGATTTTCAATCACTAACTATTGCTCAATTATGGAACCTCGGGACACGTCTATGCACTATGCAACTTTGTAGACGAAAGACGAGTTATTCAGTTTGGATGCAGCCACGAGGCCGCCGTTGCATAGCATAGGTGTTACTCCGCGTCGTAATTAGCCTATCAGAGACCTGCGTCTTTACGCGGATGAGTGAAACTCATCGCTCCTGGCCGCTTTACCTAAGACAGCGTTCCGCGGTCCCAATCTCAAGACAGTCTGTCTGTAATAACATTTACCATTCCATGTACTCTGGTTCTTGACAATTCTTATCACACATTCTTCCATACGTTTTAGTGAACAGTTTGTTATTATTGAGAATATCCCTAATGGGTTGGTTGATCCTATTTGTTCTTAGAAATATTTATTTATTGAGAGAGAAGTCACATCGAACCGACTATGCAGTGCTGGGTCAGCAAAACCCCACTGCTGTATCCACTCTTAGCTTACCTCAGGATATTAAGTTCTTATCACTAGGACTCGACCGGAGTTCGTGACTTTAAAAAGAGAGGGTTTTGAAATCGAAATATTCTGTTTATGCTCCTTTTTCGGATTATATGTCTGCAATCTTCTCACGGTTTTTATCTGTGGGAACTTAGAAAATATGAAATTTGGAAAAGTGTGGGGCCGTACGTAACATAGTCAAAGGTTCTCTCAGGCTTGTGATGTGTGTATATTAATGTATAGGTACTCGATTAAGCTGGGTGATACACTATAGTAAACTTATTGTTAACATCCGTTGGTTTTCGGAACTACATTTGAATAAAAATCAGAAGCTATACATCATGCTTCTCATACTTGGATGAATCTGAAGTTGAAACAGTCGTCGCAAGGACTCACCACGCTTCAATCAGTATCCTAGACTCTATAGTGGTCTGAATGCGTTATACACAAATTTATTTTTACAACCAATTCGACTGACCAAGTTTTTGTTCCTGTAGCAGTTTTTGATGAGTACGTAATTAAACGCCCTGGTATTCTTATTAAGAAAAAAAATTGAAACGAAAGCTGTAGAATTACAGCAGCGGTCGATTCAAGTTTGTCGAATAATTGATTTTATGGTAACTGCGGGGTATGATGTGAAATCGCAGCTTTCAAATCCATAGCTTATGAGACTGATACGATGATGTTATTCTAGCATACCCTTGTATTTCACCAACCTCCCACGAATGCGCTCAATAGTTTAACAAATATTTTGGGCATTACAAATCCCTTTGAAACTTATGCACTGATAATTTTTATACTGATTCATAGAGATACATCACAAAGATTTGACTTCAGCTCATCCCTCAGAGAAGAAGGAAAGCTGTAGTGACGGTAATTCAAATTGATTTTTGGTACTTCCCCATTATAAATTCTGCTTTATTCAACTTGGTGATTTAATCTGTCTGATTCGATTTTTCCAGAAACGGTGAAAATTTTGAAAGCAATCACGAATCTTGGTAGCAGCATTGGAGATCAGATTAAAAATCTTTGCCTTGTGATTCAGGGTTTTAAAAATTTGAATCCCACAGTTGGAGCCATGTGTGATTTTATGAAGGAGCACAAGGTCGAAATCCCGATATCGAACATACAGGAGTTCCAGGATTTTGATTCCAAGTTGAAAGACGATTCCGGTTTTCGTGAAAGTTTCGTACGTCCAAGATAAAATTAATTTTTTGATAATCGAAGTTTTGAGTAATACGATACATCGCTGCATTTCCTCGCTGTTATTTCAATTTCGCACTTTTCAATTTTCGACTCTGCTGCTCAAGTGCTTATGTCCTTTAAAATTAGTCGAGATTTTTACTATCTGCTCAGCAAGTCGCAACTGCATTATATTATTTTCACGATCAGTTAAATAATAAATTTGTAACTCTCAACAGAATGCCAAAAAATTGGAATAGGTTTTCTTCTCATGATTTCATAATTAATTTGATTTCAGAAAGTTTCTCTTCGTTTGTTGCTGAACTCAGATAATAATATCGGAAAAAGCACTACATCGATGCTCAAAAAGTACCTTACTAAAAGAGTCGCTAAAAAGTACACTGCGGTGAAAAAAGTAGGCAAAAAACTTGTCTTTAAGGAAACTATTCCTGTTGCTGCATGAAAGGTAACAATAAGAATACTAATTGTGAGTTCTCCTTACGTAGCATAAGTTAATGGCTCATTTCAGTATTAAGATTGAAACTCATATTGATATTATGCAATAGCATTGTTAAGACATGAGATTTCATAATTGTTCAGATATGATCGTATCAAATCATGTGGACAAAACAGGAAACCCAGTCACAGAGCATGCGTTCTATCACAGTTTGGGAACCTCTCTGGCCAATTCCAAGGACTGGGAAGGTCACCGTAAGAAGCGGGCCGAGGAATCTAAAGCAAAGGGCAAGCGAGGAGCCCATAATGACGGGTCATCAGACAGCAGCAGTACTGCTCCTGAACTGTAATAGCGTTTTCGACTGGGGCTACACCAAGCTACACTGGTGTAGTGTAGCAATCTTCATCTCTTTCTTTTCTTCGAGGGAGAGAGAGACACAGATGGCTACAGTAGCCCCAGTCGAAATCGCTATTATATGTCTTATGTCCGGCTTCACCAACGATGAATAACTTTATTCATAGATTAAACTCTTATTCATTGAAAACAAAAAACTATTTTACATTGTATTTGCGACTTTTATTCGATGAATAGCGTTATTCTATGAATAAGAAGTTATTCGACGTTGGTGAAACCGGCCATTAGGGATGTTTGATTAACACGCTAAGCGTACATACCGCAGTACATATTGCGTTTTTTCTTTTTATTTTCTTAATTTTTACTTTTATGATTTCCTTTTTATAAGTCAACTTTCGTGGCAAGTAGTATAAGCTGTGATATAATACACGTTTATTATGTGTATCGCAATAATATAAAATAAAATATCTTTAATTTAGATTTGAAAAAATCAAATTCAAGGTTGGCTTTCCGAAGGGCTGCAGATGAGCGCCAGGTTGTTTTTACTATTCAGGCCCTATTCGGGCGAGCGTGACGTTTCTGGGCGGACCCCGCTCAGTTCGCCAGATTAGCGCCCCAATTGGGAATCGTAAATCTAGCCAGGGCCAGTTCAGTCCCCCAACTCAATTTCCACACGGGAAGCCATGCTGAAGACGCTCAGTGAAATCTGTCACCAGCTCTTAGACTAAAACAACCCTACTGAAAAAGTATATGGGCAAGTCCATCAATTATCAACGAATGTTTGGGCCCTAAAAAATCGATTTGCCTCAATTTTTTTCCTCGCAAGCTGTGAACCAAGATTGGTAGATTCACCAAGTTTTAGCCTAATAGGACGTACCGTTCACGAGGAATACGATATTTAATTTTTAGGACAAAATTTTTATGCGCATTTTTAACGTATTTCTATCGTCTCAAAACAAATTTGAAAAAATACGTTTTCTTTGTGAAAAACTCTCAGCTTTTTGAATCCATTTTTTATTTTTTGTCAACTTTGCTAAAACTCCCTCAAAAACACGTTTTTTGGCAAAAAACAGCGATTTCTCCAAGTGCTCAGTGTTTTGTCATTCTTTTGAATTTTTATTCTGAAAGCTGAGATTTTTTAAGTGAGGAACCCAAATTTTCAGAGTGGGACGGCTACGGGGCCGCGCGTGAGCTACGATTAATTAATAATGAGCGGTAAATAAAATTCTTTTATAGGGAAGCAAGACTTTCCACACGGCCTTTCTACCAAGGGACGCAAAGCTTCTCGTTGTTCCCTTGCTACTGGGAGCGAAATAAGCCTTTCCGTTCATGTGTGAAAAAAAAGATATTTTCGTTGAGAATTGGGGCCGTCCATGAATTACGTAACGCACTTTGGGGGAGAGGGGGGGGGGAGCCTCTGTCATGTAACGCAATTTCTTGCTTTTTTCGTGAAAAAATTGATTTTTCATTCGAAATTATTATAATCGTTGGAAATTATGAAAATCGTTATTGTTGACTCATGAGAATAAAACCTGGTGTTACGTTAGCGTTACGGAGCGTTACATGGGGGGGGGGGGGGGGGGGTGTGTGTCAAAATCGCCCAAAAAGTGCGTTACGTAATTTATGGACGGCCCCAGTTCTCAAAAGAGAATTTTATTTACCGCTCTTCATTAATTAATCGTAGCTCACGCGCGGCCTCGTAGTCGTCCCACTCTGAAAATTTGGGTTCCTCACTTAAAAAATCTCAGCTTTCAGAATAAAAATTCAAAAGAATGGCAAAACACTGAGCACTTGGAGAAATCGTTGTTTTTTGCCAAAAAAACGTGTTTTTGAAGGGGTTTTAGCAAAGTTGACAAAAAATAAAAAATGGATTCAAAAAGCTGAGAGTTTTTCACAAAGAAATCGTATTTTTTCAAATTTGTTTTGAGACGATAGAAATACGTTAAAAATGCGCATAAAAATTTTGTCCTAAAAATTGAATATCGTATTCCTCGTGAACGGTACGTCCTATTGGGCTAAAACTTGGTGAATCTGCCAATTTTGGTTCACAGTTTGCGAGGAAAAAAATTGAGGCAAATCGATTTTTTAGGGCCCAAACATTCGTTGATAATTGGTGGACTTGCCCATATATGTACCAAATGATATAATGAATCACAAAATAAATCACCTAGTAAATTAAATAATAAATTTGAACAAGTTATGAACGATTCTAGCAGGTACTTTATCATGTGATTTTTTGTATGAAATATTTTATCTTGTAATTTAACCCCAGAACTACAAACCCATTTTTTCTACCTTTAAACTACAAACCGGGGTAAATATTTACCCCACGCGTTTCTTGTTTGTAAAACCGTTCTGAAAGCAGTGATGAGACTAAGAAAAATTGCTAAGAAAACGGCCAAAACGTCATTTTTTAGAGTTCGCCTGGGGTAGATATTCTCCCCGGTTTGTCGTGCTAGGGTTAATATGTGATTTGTTACTTGATGAATTTGAGACAGATAAGAAAAAAAAAAAAAAAAAAGAAGGCCACCAAGGTAATCGAACCACGATTGACGGATTTGCAAGTACCGACGCTACCGCTTAAGCTACACTGATCATTATAATATTGGTGTAAGTCGATGATGATCAAGTTCCATATTTATATGTATTTATTTCAAAGTCCCTTAATGCGGTTGAGCTACATAAACATGAAACTCTATTAGTACTTCAATAGGTGGCGTAGCCCAGGCGGTAGCGTCGGAGCTTGAGAACTCGTGAAACTTGGTTCGATTCGCTTGGTGGCCTTTTTTTTTTTTTTTTCAAATCTGTCTTTTACATTCATCATGTAACAAATCACATATTAAATTACAAGATAAAATATTTAATATAAAAAATCACATTATAAAGTAACGTGGCCAAGCCAGGACCCAGATAAATAATCAGGCTAGATGTATAGCACGCGCGCCATCTGCCACCAGCGCGGTGAACCATAACAGACGCCATCTACCACGGCGCGGTCAACTACCGCCAAGCGCCATATTGTATAAAATCTTTCTCGCTAACAAAGTAACTACGGGAATTATACATATAGTCGGGAATTAATTATCAATTAATTAGAGAAAAGAAGTATCTCTCGAAATAGTAGCCTGCGTACTGCGTAGCAAGCGGGTTGATTCGTCTTCCTTGCCTGTCCTCGTGTGCTGGCATCAGCGTTACCAGAAAGTACCATAATAAGAGATAGAGCGTATGGCGATCGCGACGGAGTGAGAGAGAAACTAGCGTACTTTCTGGCAACGCTGGCTGGCATATCTAGTTCTTTGTCCTAACACAGTCCCACTTGGGAAGTTAGTGGTTAGCTAGTGGTGTTTGCTTCGGCGCATACCTGTCCTACTCGTACTTCTCAGGCACAACTGATGGTTCAGAATCAAGTCAACTCTATAGATTTATATCAAGTAAATTCTTTCTTCAATATCAATCAAAATCAAATACCCTTGATAAAATTAAATCAACTCAATTATAAATTAAAATCACTTGTAGTCACTTCAATAAGATAGGCATTAGCTTCTTGCAATGTTCAGATAGTTTGCGGGTTAAATACTCATAAAGAAGTCCCAAATTAGTCGTAGGCAAAACCAACTCATAAAGAGTGATTACATTACATCTAGATATTAGTTATTAGGAATAAGTTACCTTCAACTGATTACATTTAGGCTAAACACTAACATAGAAGTCCTCAAAACAGGCAAGCAAGGCTATTGCAAACAAATGTTAAGTTCTAAACTTTATTTTTAACCATTTGTCAATCTACCATTAGGTGTTATTACAATAAAACGCATTATTTATACATAGATAACGTGAACCTTCTTCCATAATTCTTAAACTACATTAAGTAGGCCCGAGGATTAATTCCAAAACACCCTTAGATAAGAGACTACGTCGGCGTTTCGTCGACACAATTTAGGTTAAATATTAGAGCACGACTCATAACTGCTAGAATCGTTCATAACGTGTTCAAACTTATTATTTAATTTATTAGGTGATTTATCTTGTGATTTATTTTGTGATTTATTATATCATTTGTTACATATAATTTTTCAGTAGGGAAGCCAGTCGACGCAATTAGACACGAAGCATCACATGATTGGCTGGCTTCAATGGAAAGGACCAATGATATTATCTTAGGTCGATGAGTGTCTCTAGATGGAAACTTGGCAATATATTAGCAAGTTCAGTGCTGTGAATCGGATTCATTATTATACTAGCTAAAATAATTAAGCCAGATATTTGTAGAGTTCAGACGATGCCCACAATCGATCGAATATGTGTAACCGGTAGAAAATGAACCGCTATCTGGCACGCGGGACAATCATTGGCCACGAAGTCGACTAGGAGAGTGGATTGATCGCTACGAAAATTTATTTAGGCGTGAGCCACAGCTTGTACAGTAATACCCCTCAATAGTCAACTCATCGGGACCTTCAAACCCTTCAATAGTCCGAATCCCCACCCGAATATACTGAACACACACATACATGAGTATGTTTCCTCTTGAGCGGAAATTCCTTGACTATTGCGGGGTATGGACTATAGAGGGGTTGACTATTGAGGGGCATTACTGTAAGGTCAATTTAAGATCGTAAAGCTACCGCTGTCCGGACATATAGAGCCAGACGTCGACCAAGGATATTGGTTCTATAATTCGGACACTTGATTAAAAGTAGTCAATCAACCGCCGTCCGAATGTAAAGCGAGACGTCTGCCAAGGATTGGTTCTATAATACGAACAGTGGATTCAAGATCGTGGATCAACCGCTGTCCGGATCTAGAGCCACAGGTGGGCCAAAGATTGATTGTACAATAGAAACAGTGCATTTGAGACGGTGGATCAACCACTGTCCGGATCTAGAGCCAGTCGTGGGCCAAAGATTGGTTGTACAATAGAAACGGTGAATTCAAGATCGTGAATTGACAGCTGTCCGGATGTACAGCCAGACGTCAACCAAGGATTAGTTCTACAATACGAACAGTGGATCCAAGATCGTGGATCAACCGCTGTCCGGATGTGAAGCCAGTCATGGGCCGGAGATGAGTTCTACAATACGAACAGTGAATTCAAGATCATAGATCAACCGCCGTCCGGAAGTAGAGCCAGTCGTGTGCCGGAGATTGGGTCTAAAATACGAACAGTGGATCAAACGCTGTCCGGATCTAGAATCAGTCATGAGCCAAAGATTGGTTGTGCAATAGAAACAGTGAATTTGAGACCGTGGATCAACCACTGTCCGGATGTGGAGCTAGTCATGGACCGGAGATTAGTTCTACAATACGAACAGTGAATTCAAGATCGTGAATTGACCGCTGTCCGGATGTACAGCCAAACGTGGGCCACGGATTGGTTCTACAAAACGAACAGTGAATTCAGGATCGTAAATCTACTACTGTCCGAACGTAGAGCCAGACGTCGACGAAGGGTTGGTTCTATAATTGGGACACTTGATTCAAGATGGTCAATCAGCAGCCGTCCGAATGTAAAGCCAGTCGTGGGCCAAAGATTGATTCTACAATAGACGAATAGTGAATTTGAGACCGTGGATCAATCGCTGTCCGGATGTGGAGCCAGTCATGGGCCGGAGATTGGCTCTACAATACGAACAGTCAATTCAAGATCATAGATCAACCGCTGTCCGGATGTAGAGCCAAACGTGGGCCGCAGATTGGTTCCATCAATCGAACAGTGGTTCGGTGATTGTTGATCGAGCACCGTCCGGATGTAGAGCCAAACGTGGGCCACGGATTAGTTCTATCAAACGAACAGTAGATTCAGGATCGTGAATCTACTGCTGTCCGAACGTAGAGCCAGACGTCGACGAAGGATTGGTTCTATAATTGGGACACTTGCTTCAAAATGGTCAATCAGCCACCGTCCAAATGTGAAGCCAGTCATGGGCCAAAGATTGATTCTACAAGACGAATAGTGAATTTGAGACCGTGGATCAATCGCTGTCCAGATGTAGAGCCAAAGGTGGGCCGCAGATTGGTTAAATCAATCGAACAGTGGTTCGGTGATTGTTGATCGAGCACCGTCCGGATGTAGAGCCAAACGTGGGCCACGGATTGGTTCTACAAGACGAACAGTGAATTCAGGATGGTAAATCTACTGCTGTCCGAACGTAGAGCCAGACGTCGACGAAGGGTTGGTTCTATAATTGGGACACTTGATTCAAAATGGTCAATCAACCGCCGTCCGAATGTAAAGCCAGTCGTGGGCCAAAGATTGATTCTACAAGACGAATAGTGAATTTGAGACCGTGGATCAATCGCTGTCCAGATGTAGAGCCAAAGGTGGGCCGCAGATTGGTTCCATCAATCGAACAGTGGTTCGGTGATTGTTGATCGAGCACCGTCCGGATGTAGAGCCAAACGTGGGCCAAAGATTGATTCTACAAGACGAATAGTGAATTTGAGACCGTGGGTCAATCGCTGTCCGGATCTAGAGCCAGTCATGGGCCGGAGATTGGCTCTACAATACGAACAGTCAATTCAAGATCATAGATCAACCGCTGTCCGGATGTAGAACCAATCGTGGGTCACAGATTGATTTTACCAATCGAACAGTGGGTTCGGTAATTGTTGATCGACCACCGTCCGGATGTAGAGCTAGTCGTAGGCCAAAGATTGGTTCTACAAAAAAAAACAGTGAATTTGAGATCGTGCATCAACCGCCGCCTGGATGTAGACCTGAGCCTGGGCCAAAGATCGGTACAATAATACAAACAATGAATCTCAGAATGGAGATCGACGGTTGTCCGCATCTAGAAGCAGTCCTGGACCAACGATTCGTTCGACAGTGGCAACAGCTACTGATCGATCTTCGTCGGATTGTCGTCCAATGTATGGGCCAGTCTAGGCTAGTACTTGGCATTTTAACTGGCGTGATCAATTCGCCATCGCTATATTTATCGATGCGCCGCTCTAGAGCCAACGTAGGGCCGTTAGTTCTTCAAGGGACGGACTTGACAAACTCAAAAATCTCGGCACGACGTTCGGGCATTTACTGGCCCTTCCGTTCGCCGTATCTTGGGCCAATGTCAATGACCGACATTCGACCGCTGACACTGGTCCATTGCTTAGCCGTCTGTTCAGAGTCACCTGAGCATCAGTATTTCCCACATGGGTAATTAGATGCTGAATTCAAAAATTAGGTGCTCGATTGTTTTTAGGAGAAAAAATCGATTTTTGTGTGTTCTGCTAGCCTGACGTCAAGTTAGCAGACCACTTCCAGAAAAACGACTAAGCAATCATTTTTTGGATATGCGCTTGACGTCAAAATAAGGTGCTTTTTAAGTGCTTTTTAGGTGTTCGATTCAAAATTTGAGTGCTCTATTTTTTTCGCGAAAAAATCAATTCTTTTGTTTTTCCCTTTGAAGTTTTTTTTTTACCTAGAAATCGACGAATCTGGACAGCGATTCTCGATCTTTTGGCGTTAGTTAACGCCGGGCGTTAAAGTGTAGTTAACGACCTTTTGATTGTTGAAACATTCGATTTTGTTATGACACTGAAGTTAGCCGCCGATACCGCGCCGCCGATTCACCGAGAGTTCCCGCGCGCAGCGGTTCTCAGACAGGAGAACTGCTCGACTCGTCCGAAAGAGCCTCGAACCTGCAATCCATTCCAGCCGCGAAATAATAACAATGAAGCAATGCAATTTCATATTCATGATAAATTCACCGTTTCTAACATTAAATAAGCATTGTTGATTTTCTAAACATTTTTTTTTCGACCACTTTACTCTTGTATTTTGAATCGGCGGCTGAGGCTAGAATCGAAGTTACTTGAAAAGTAATAACAATTAAGCGTAGAAATTTCATATTGTACTTTATTTCACCGTTTCTAATAATAAACGAGTATCGTTGATTTTCTAAACATTTTTTTTCGACCACTTTACTCTTGCATTTTGAATCGGCGGCTGAGGCTAGAATCGAAGTTACTTGAAAAATAATAACAATTAAGCGTAGAAATTTCATATTGTACTTTATTTCACCGTTTCTAATAATAAACGAGTATAGTTGATTTTCTAAACATTTTTTTTCGACCACTTTACTCTTGCATTTTGAATCGGCGGCTGAGGCTAGAATCGAAGTTACTTGAAAAGTAATAACAATTAAGCGTAGAAATTTCATACTGTACTTTATTTTACCGTTTCTAATAATAAATGAGTATCATTACATTGTGTAGTGACTCTATCGTTCGAAACCTATTAATTCATACCATATGTGAATTTATCGGACCAGTCGAAGAAGACTTAAAAATTTGGTTCGACTGGTCCGATAAATTCACATATGGTATGAATAAATGAGTATCGTTGATTTTCTAAACATTTTTTTTTCGACCACTTTACTCTTGTATTTTGAATCGGCGGCTGAGGCTAGAATCGAAGTTACTTGAAAAGTAATAACAATTAAGCGTAGAAATTTTATATTGTACACAGTAAAAAAGATTTTGTAAAATTTAACACAACAGCTTGTGTTAACTACTTTTTTAACACAAAATTTGTGTTATTTCGTTCTTCATGTGTCTAGGCCCGAAATATGGCGATTCTAACCTCACTTCGCTCGGTTTAAACGCGGTTTCTGACCTAGACACATAAAGTTGTAAATGCCATACGGCCCATAAAGTATTTTCTGACGAATTTCATTATAATCCCCGCCTATGGTTCGGATTATAAACTCAAATTCGTCGGAAAATACTTCATCGGCCTGGTGACATAATGTAACTATTGAATCAACACACGAGAGTGTTAAATATTTGACACAAAAATTTTAACACAAACTGTTGTGTTAAATTTTACAAAATCTTTTTTACTGTGTACTTTATTTCACCGTTTCTCATAATAAATGAGTATCGTTGATTTTCTAAACATTTTTTTTCGACCACTTTACTCTTGTATTTTGAATCGGCGGCTGAGGCTAGAATCGATGGTATACATACCTTCGACGGTGATTACTAATGTCGCGATTTTTGCGAAACAATTAACAATACATTATCAGACGTAATAATCTCTCAAGTTTAGAAATGCGTTTTTTTTTTTTTCACTTTCATTTTGTGATTTTTTCTATCAGAATTGAAGGCCTCGATGATAAAAGGTTCTGAGTCGGCTCGACTTTTTTGAGTAGAAAATTCCCGTCAATTTGACCAATTTTCAAAAGTCACCGAAATGATTTTTCAAAAATATCATCGTGTAGAGGATAGAAAAAAGGCAACTTTTTTGTGTGTACAGTTTTTTTTCGAGATTCGTTATTTTTTGAGAAAAATAATAAAAACTGAAGAATCGCGAAGCTTGTTTGGACCACGTTTTTTAATCTTAACTCGCTCTAACTTCGACAAATATCAACGGATTTTCTTGATTTTTGGCATGACATCGAAAATACCCTACTGTTGCCGATAAAGTCATAAAAAGTTAATAATTATATATTTTTTGTCAATAATTTAGTTGTAAACAAGCGAACAACTTTTTATAGGGTTATGTATGTTCGACGAGAAAAAGTGTGCTACAAAGTTTAGGCGTGGAAAAACTTTCAGCGAGACATTTGTTCATTAACATTAAAAGAAGTTTTTCAGAAAGTTTCAGATTGATTTTATTAGGTTTCATTCACTTTATTTATCATTTCCTTCAAATAAACGAACATAACCACACTTGTCTACCTTCCGCGATGTATTGACAGTCAGCCGGCTTGTATCAACAATGGCTGCCGAGTTGCATCGACCGCGCGCCAAAATCACCCTAGGGATTTTCAGTGCAACGAGTGGCTATCCCCCTAAAAATACGAAATATTAGCTGCCTGGGCGGATGGACCATTCTCTTTCACCTGGTCCTCGCGGTATATATATATGGTATGCCTATTTTGTGAAAGATCCTTTATAACCAAAACAAAAAATATCATTTTGCAAATCACTAATTGTAAATTACTAGCGTCCGATGTTATACAAAGTAATCATGAACGAGGAGAAAATAACTCCTCGAATTGACGTGTCAACGGTCCAGGAATTATTTCATAATTCACCTGACTTGATGAGAAGTATCTAAATTCATCGTGAATTACTTGAATTCATGAAAATCAGCTGAATTATTAGATAATTAGTAGTCAGAATCAGTCAGAATTAGAACAATAGAATTATTTTGAATATCTCTTGACTGGAATATCCGTAAACATTCGAGTGCAGGTCAGATTCGAGTACACTGTAAATCTGAAAAAATAAGGTCATAAAAAATCAAATTGATACTTTGAATAAGTTGGAAAGCTATAGAATTGTAAAATCACCATACGCGAGGTCATACACTGAGAGAAGTTTTTATTTGATACCAATAAAATTTATTAGTATTTAATAAAACACATATTAATAAAATATTAATAAAATTTTATTAAATACTAATAAAATTTTATTTATGACTAAACTTCGTTTATTTTCCGGCAATCTAAATTATGAACATGTAATAGAATCATACTTATTTATAATCAATATTTATTAATATGAAGTACTGGATCGAAAGAAATCCAAATACTTTTTTATTACTGGTAAATAAAAACTTCTCTCAGTGTAGATTCGCGCTGCAGTTTGTTCTTTCAATTCAATTCAAATTAATTTAGTCAATTCAATAATAATAATAATAATAACAAGAGTATTATTATTATTATTATTATCATTATTGAGCGATGACAATAATATTAATAATAATAATAATAATAATAATAATAATATTGTCATTATTATTATTATTATTATTATTATTATTATTATTATTACTATTATTATTATTATTATTATACACTCCTAACAAAAATTAGCGGGCCACCCAATTTTTGCTTCGAAAAATGTTCGATTTCAAAGTCTCGTAATTCGGCGAAAAATTGACTTAGCGAGTCGTTTGTAAAAGCATTTCAAAGCTTAAAGCTTCATCTTTCAGATGCTCACTTTCGATTGCGTTTATGTTTTTCTTGTCTTGAGCTATGGTCCCTTGAACCATCTCGTGCCAAATTTGTGTATTGATGTTCCAACTTCAAAACAACGCACGGGGTCGGTCAGTATCGGAATTCTGATTTCAAGACATTCATTTTGAAGCTTGGAATGTCCTCTTTAAAACCCTTTTTTTTAAATTGCTCTACGATTTTTTTTCATGGAGTTATGCGTTGCTGAAGCAAAAATGGTCTTTCAATTTTTGATCGCATGCCCTGGGCGAACGAGTCCTCGTACCGAGGTTCCCAAATATGGCTTTTGAAGCTCAAATCTTCATTTTTCTGAAATCTCATTGCAATTTTTATTCGGTGACGTTTCCAAGCCATGATCACCATCCAAACGAGACCCTCCAAACCGCAAAATGGAAATTCGAACTTTGACCTCAGGTAGCACGCGCAAAAATAGCGACACAGGTGGCCCAAGGTTAGAACTTCAACTTTGAAGTCTTTCCTTCGAAACCATATCTTGGAATTCGCTCTACGATTTTTTTTCGTAAAGTTATTCGATTTTTAACACATACGGACGATTTAAACAGTACCTCCGGCATTAGCATCACTCAAAGTGGTGGAATAATCACGAGATCGGTACGACCATGCATGGAAATTGCACCACACACCAAAAATTGAAAGACCATTTTTGCTTCAGCAACGCATAACTCCATGAAAAAAAATCGTAGAGCAATCTCAAAAAAAGGGTTTTGAAGAGGACATTACAAGCTTCAAAATGACTGTCTTGAAATCAAAATTCCGATACTGACCGACCCCGTGCGTTGTTTTGAAGTTGGAACATCAATACACAAATTTGGCACGAGATGGTTCAAGGGACCATAACTCAAGACAAAAAAGAACATAAACGCAATCGAAAGTGAGCATCTGAAAGATGAAGCCTTAAGCTTTGAAATGCTTTTACAAACGACGCGCTAAGTCAATTTTTTGCCGAATTACGAGACTTTGAAATCGAACATTTTTCGAAGCAAAAATTGGGTGGCCCGCTAATTTTCGTTAGGAGTGTAATTTATTCAATTACATTTATTCTCATATCAATATTGACACTTATATTGACACGTCAATCCAACGAGTTATTTCCCCTTCAAAAATCGTACCAAATAATGATTTTCCACACTGCGTGCGCAAAGTTGAATTTTGCGCACGCTTCGCGTGCATAAAATTCAACTTCACGCGCGTTGTGTTAAAAAATGAAGTTCGACACACGTGCGAAAGATGATTCTCGACTCGTGCGTTTATCACCCTCGCTTCGCTCGGGCGAAAAACTTCACACTCGTCCGAGAATCAACACTTTCGCACTAGTATGGAAAAGTACTAATGTACTTCTATATTTCATTAACTGTGCTACATGTTGTTGCAATAATGCTAATTTCTTTTTTTTAATCTTCGGAGGGCTCATTTACGAGTGGATTTCGATTTCTGTCTGTTTACGTCAAATGTTATTCTCCTGATTCCTAATTGTCATCACCCGAAATACAAATAACTATCAGATCAAACTTGAAATCAATTGTAAATGCACATTAGGTTGGGGACTAGCTCTTTTTTTTTTTCAACGCATTCGGTTTTCCTTGGCGTCCCCGTTTGACTACCGACTATTGATATCATTCTAGGCGCAAGTTTTTTTTTTTTTAATGACTTTGGTGATTTCTTGACAACTTTTCTTCACAACTAACAGTATGTCGATCTTGCATGGAGATAATTCTGTACTTTGTATATAGTGACTCTATCGTTCGTAATATGTTAATTCATGAGAATTTATCGGACGAACGAACCAAATTTTTAACTAAGTCATCTAACTGAGGAAGACTTCTCTAATTCGAGAGTACAATCCACAGAAAAGACCGAAAAAAAACACGGAAAGTGCATCCAATCATTTTTCAAGTAAAAATTCCTTCAGCCCGGGTTTGAACCGGGACCTCCGCATTTGTACTGCGACGCCTTGTCCAATTAGACCACTGAAGGACTGAACGAATCTTTACTTGAAATTTGTGTTATTGTAACTGACCTCTTTGTCCACATGGTGATGTATTTGTATATAGAGAAGTCTTCCTCAGTTAGATGACTTAGTTAAAAATTTGGTTCGTTCGTCCGATAAATTCTCATGAATTAACATATTACGAACGATAGAGTCACTATATACAAATACATCACCATGTGGACAAAGAGGTCAGTTACAATAACACAAATTTCAAGTAAAGATTCGTTCAGTCCTTCAGTGGTCTAATTGGACAAGGCGTCGCAGTACAAATGCGGAGGTCCCGGTTCAAACCCGGGCTGAAGGAATTTTTACTTGAAAAATGATTGGATGCACTTTCCGTGTTTTTTTCGGTCTTTTCTGTGGATTGTACTCTCGAATTAGAGAAGTCTTCCTCAGTTAGATGACTTAGTTAAAAATTTGGTTCGTTCGTCCGATAAATTCTCATGAATTAATTCTGTACTTTGTTCTACTTCTGTCCTTTGATTTTGACTGCAATGCTTGCTTTGAAAAAATATTCAGGCCGATAAACAAGTCATTGAGTTGTAATAAAATATTGTTCGCAGAAATTTTTTTCCAGTAGTTACAGCAAATTCAACGGCGTTAGGTCTCATTGAAGGATTATAAAACAGAACTTCAACTAATTCAAATTATATACCTGGGTCAAAACGATAATACGTGATCGTTTTAGACTGGTGGTTGATATAGTTTAACGCAATTACAGGTATGGTGGTGAGTCTAGAAAATAGCAATTGTACCGAAGATCGCCCCAACGATTATACCGACGATTTTCCTGACGATTGTCCCAACGATTGCCCTGAAAAAAGGGACAATATTGCACGCAATTTCCGCTTGCCTGCTTCATTCTTCGAAAAGTTTTGGGTGCCGGGAGCTGTACGATTTTCTCGTGGATGGACGAACGAATTTAACAAGTATTTCGAGACAAAAAATCCGAAGTGCGTTTTAGCTATAAAAGACCACAAGATCTGTTATGGAACTCGTAAGACAAAATTCAATGCTTTCAAAGCAGTTGCGAGGTGCACGATTTCAGGCTGTTGTACGTACGAGTTCATAATTGAAGATGTCATAGTGGAACCACGGGAAACTGAGATAATAGTTGAACGGATCGGGGAATATAATCACGGCAATGGTGAAATCAGGCGCCGCAACGTCGCTGGAAACCAGAGAACAAAGTTTGAAACCCGCCTGAAGTATTGTAACGTGTTCGGACTTGCCAGCAAGCAGAGCGACCGAATAACGACCATACTACCGCGCAGATAGCCACGCGCCGATCGCCGATCAGAAGACCCTGACGTGACGTCAGGAGTAGTATATAAGCCGGCACGCTGAAGCAGTAGCCAGCGATTCGTACTAAAGCAGTCAATCGACTCATACGCGTTATTAGAATAATTCGGTAGAATTAAAATCACTCACACATAACCTCAAATCAATTAAATTCAGTTAGCTAAAGCAGCAGCTAGAATAAAATCAAACATAACCTCAAATAAATTCAGTTAGCTAAAGCAGCAGCTAGAATAAAATCAAACATAACCTCAAATCAAATCAGTTAGCTAAAGCAGCAGCTAGAAATATCAAATCAAACAGAAAAAGAAACAGAAACAGAAACAGAAACAAAGCAATTAGAAATAAGAAATAGAATTAGGATTTATCATTTTATTATTAAAATCAACATTTTTAGTTTACTATCATTTCTTGTAAATATTGTAAATAATATCAGCTACGCAGAATATAATATAAAACTGTTAATAATCGAATCCTTGCCTTCTATTTTGTGTCTTATTTCTTTACTTAATTATCATAAATTCTTTCAGAGTAAAATCATTAGAATTAAAATCGTGATTAGCTAGCTAGCGTAGGAGGCAGCTTTGGTTGCCTAAACTAAATGCGAGCTCTGTTAGATCATTACGCATCTATCCGAGTCTGTGCAGTTGGGCTAACCTTAGTCTGTAACACCAGCTTCGGTGAACTATATCATTACCAGCTCTGATAGATCAATACGCATCTACCCGAGTCTGTGAAATTAAGTGATCCCAAGTCTGTAGCAAAAACAGCTTTGGTGCGATAAACAGATACCAGCTCTGTTAGATCAATACGCATCTATCCGAGTCTGTGAAGACAATCAATCCCAAGTCTGAATTAGGGAAGCAGCTTTGATAGATCAATACGCATCTATCCAAGTCTGTATTAGGGACGCAGCTCTGGTGGACCATTACGTGTCTATCCGAGTCTGTATTAGGGAACAAAAGGTTTTTCACATTTTTCCTAAGAGGAGCTCCAAAAATCATACCCGTGACAAAGAACACACGCGAACTCGCATAATTTCACGAACCGTCTACCGCGAAACATATGCAAGAAGTTACATTTGGCGCCCAACGTGGGGCTCCTCAAAAATAAAATTTAAATTCACTTGCAGTTTTATTAACTTAGCTTCATTATAAAAAATTAACTTCAGTAAAATCTTGCTTCAAATCGTTTATTAAAATCAATAACCCGAAATGGAAGACAAGGATTCGGTTCCTGGAGGATCAGGAGATCAGGAAAAAGATAAGGATCAGAATCCTGAGGGACTAAAAGATAAAGGTATTCCTGGGGGATCAAAAGATAAAGATCCAGTTCCAGAAGGGACTAAAGATAAAGAACATGTAGTAGTTATTAGGGAATCAGGGTTTCATGAACAAGACATATCTGGAGTAACCGACACTAGTTTGCTTAGCAGCACAAGTAGTCCGAAGGGTGATTCTGGTGAGCCTGTTTCAGCCCTTATGGCAGCGATCCAAGGTCTGAAAAAATCAAATGAAAGATTAGAGAGGAAAATCGATAATAAATTTGCCTCTATAGAACGGACTCTACATACTTTTGAAATTAAGAATATCGAAGAACGAGTAGCACTCGAGCTAAAATTAAGTAAAAAGATAGACGAACATAGTCAATTTACTAAAAGGAAATTTACTTCAGTAGAGACTACGGTCCAGGTCGTCGTAGATAAAATAGATTCAGAAATCACTGAATGTCAGAATAAAATCACCTCCACAGAAATAGCTCTGCGAAACGAATCCGTAGGTAATTTGGAACTTCTCAAAAGTAGAATCAGGGAAGGAGACAAATCTGCGAATGACAAAATTCAGGAATTAAACCATAAACATGAAAGTTTAAAAATAGGGTTAGAAGGCGAAATCAAAAAGCTAAAAAACAGACCGATCAATCAATTAAGTAGTAGCGAGAACACTAGACTTATTACTAAACAGATAAAGTTACCAACTTATTCAGGAAAATCATGGGAAAAGCCTATGAATTATATAAGGGAATTAGAGGAGTACTTTACCTTTTTAGGAGCTGATGAAGAGATATCTTTTAGATTAATAGGCCAGAGCCTAACCAGCGATGCTAAGGACTGGTGGATTGCGCGTCGCGATGTCATTAGTACTTGGCAATCATTCGAAACAAAGTTCCTTGCTAGATTCTGGGGAGAAGAAATACAAAGAGATATTCGTAAAGAGTTAGAATTCGGTTATTATTCGAGCGACTCTAAATTAACATGGTCAGAATATGCGAATCGGAAGTTTGCAGCAGCTGTTTGTTTGCGTCCTCGCATTTATGAGGAAGAAATCGTACGTAACCTGGTTAGACACTTCGAGGAACACGTTGTCGAAGCGGCTAGATGCAGGAACATCCGCAAAATCGATCCTCTGTTAACTTTCCTAGACGAAATGCAGTCAGGTGGACGATCAAACGCACCCAAATCAACAAATCAAGCGTGGTTTGCGAATAAACAGAGCCCTGCGACTAATCGTGTAGCAGACGAGAAAATAAAGCCTTTACCATGGCGTACGGGAAATAATAGCAGTAGTAGCAATAGTTTCCAAAAACCATCTACATCACGCGATTACAAACCGACCGACACACAAGAGACACGACAAAGTTCTGGAAACACAGACTTTAATAAAAACAAACAGAGTAACTGAACAACTACAAAAGTAGTACAGGCTCTTACCGGAGAACCAGTGATAAATCAGGTCGATAAAGACAATCAAGAACTAGTTTCGGAAAACTAGATGGCGCTGTGTCAATTCAGTCGTTAGAGATAGCGACACAGCGCGATTTAAACGTTTTTGCAGGAAAGATAAAAAATTCAGAGGATAAGGATTTGTTCGAAGCTCCATCTGAGTATTTATTAAAAGAAGACGTAAAAACAGAGAATAAAGTAATATCTTGTCCAGAGGTAGATTTACAAATAGAAAACGTAAAGATACGAGCTTTAGTCGATACCGGTAGCCACGTAACGTGCATTTCGCACGATTGGTATACGAGAAATTTATTGAAATTAAATAAATGTGAAAAATTACCAGTGGTAAATTTCCAAATAATCGGTGTGACAGGGGGCAAACCCATTAAAATAAGAGAACAGATATTAGCTACAGTTAATATAGGGCATCTAACAGATCAAATAACGTTTTTAATTGTAAATGGCCTTAAGCAAAATGTCATTATAGGCATAGATACTTTACACCGCTGGAAAGCAGATTTAGATTTGAGAACAAACAAACTTAGAATCGAAACAACACCCGGTTATGGCCTAATTCCATTACATAAATCGGAAGAGAATTATGAAAGCCAAATAGCGGTGGTTTTATCAAACATTCAAACACAAAAAAGCGTAACAGCCAAACAGGAAAATGAGTCTGACATAGACTATAGCTTGACCGATGATGAAATCAACGAAAAGCTGTCAGAATGTCAGGTGTTACGAGCGGGTGAAATAAAAACCTTTTCAAATTTAATAAAGAAATATCGAGACGTTTTTTATAAATTACCAGGCCGTGTAACAATTTACGAACATAAACTCAACATTTACGAGGATCGACCTTTTGTCAGAAGATCATATCCTGTTCCAATTATGCTTAGAGATAAAGTCAAACTTGAATTAGAGAAAATGCTAAAACTAGGAGTAATAGAAAGATCTTACAGTGAATATGTAAATCCACTGGTCGTTGTAGCAAAAAAGTCCGGAGAAATCAGATTAGTATTAGACGCAAGGTTTATTAACAAGCTCATAATACCTGACCACTAGGGTGGTCCTTATGTGGGGGTCGGTGGAATTTTGTCCGTGCCGCCCCCCAGATTGGTTCGAAATAAATTCAAAAAAACCTTGGCAAAACTTGAGCTTTCTAGCTCAACGGGAAAGCGTGCCGGTAAGCCCGTACTTTTCTCCCATTTGAATAACATGGGATTTTGAACCAATTGAATACATTTTTTTTTTTTTACGAGCCTATCGTTCATCGGAAAAATCTGTCACTTCGTCACTGTATAAGGTAAAGGACCCAGTACCGGAACGAGACCCAATATCGGAACGATTTGACACTCAATCATTTATATTTAATCTCGTACGCGATGGAATTTTTCGAATCTTCGTTTATTTGGTACCTTAATCTTTTATTTACATAACATATATAAATGTGAGTTGAAAGTATATTCAAAGTATGAAATAAAAATTGTTAAATGTAGCAGAGGTATCAAATCTACGACTTATCCAAGTTCCTTAATGGTTTTGTTAAGAAATCAGTCGATGATCTTAAGCTTGTAGAAAGTGCATAAAAAAACTTTTCGGGTATTTTTTTTTTTTATACGCTTATAGAAGTATTTTGGAATCAGAATAATTTATTTATAATGTGAGCAAAATTCCCTTTTCATTTAAATTCTACCGTTCCTTTATTGGTCCCCTACAAATGAGCCGTACCCAGTGTCGGAACAGCTAGCCATGTTGCTTTTATCGCATGACATATGCGATGCATTTGACTTGGTGTAGAGATCGAGTGGGGACAAAAATTTAATTTCTGATTGAATATTTAATGCAGTAAGTACGTTTGTTATAAAAAATACATAAAATATACATAAACTTTAATTTAGATAGTAAAAATTAATCTCTGTGTTAAATGTTTTATTCGGAAACTACTTAATTCTAGCATAACCTTAAAATCATTTGTTTTTATTTTATTAATATTCACCTAATAAAATATATATTATATATATATATTTTTTTTTTTAATCAAATATGAAATCATTAAAAATATAAAATGCTTTTTATATTTGTATATATTAAATAATTATTGAAACTCACTAAAAAAAAAAAAAAAAAAAATGAAAAAAAAAATGCTTCTATCACTATAATTATTATTGCCTTAACTCATTTATCATTAATTATTTCTTATAATTAACTGCAATTATTCAATCACTTTTACGGTAAGCATAATTCTTTCATTAAAATGAACTCATTTTATTCACTGTTCCGGTACTGGGTTAACTATGTTCCGATACTGGGTCTGGGCTCTTTAGGTGTTCCGGTACTGGGTCTTTTAGACTCATTCGAAAAAAAATTTTTTAACATATTAAATTTCGGTAAAACTAATCAATGTAATTACGCCTGAATAGCTAAATGTCCATTTCATCCAGTGGATTAATTTTTTTTTTTTCATCAGCTACTCAAGTATTTTAAAAATAAGAAAAATCAGTCATATACCCTTCGTCGTTCCGGTACTGGGTCCTTTACCTTAGTATCATAGTGTGTGAGTTGGTACAAATTTTCTACAAACTATAGGAAATCATGATCAAAAGATGATACGAGCCGATACGAGCCCTTTCAGACGGATAAAGTTGTAATTTTTCGAAATCGTCGGCTGTGAAACGTGATTTAAGGTGACCTAAAAAATGTGCATCAATTTACACACTATAATACTATAAAGTGACGGAGTAACAGATTTTTCCAATCAACGATGGGCTCGTAACAAAAAAAATGTATTCAGTTGGTTCAAAATCCCATGTTATTCAAATGGGAGAAAAGTACGGGCTTACCGGCACGCTTTCCCGTTGAGCCAGAAAGCTCAGGTTTTGCCAAGGTTTTTTTGAATTTATTTCGAACCAATCTAGGGGGCGGCACGGACAAAATTCCACCGACCCCCAAATAAGGACCACCCTACTGACCACGACTGTGCTCAATCGACTGAGGTCTTATTCCAGAGATGCGGAAATTCTTCGTTTATGCCTAGTCTCGACCTTACGGCTAGCTTTTGGCAAGTTCCTCTTCACAAAGATTCAAGAAAATATACGGCATTTATGCACGAGGGTAAAACATACAATTTCACGGTTACACCATACGGCCTAAACACTAGTTTAGCTAGTTTAGTACGAACTCTGGATTTAGTCTTAAAGAATACTGAAAATTTTAGTGTCAATTTCGTTGACGACATTCTGTGTCTTTCTGATTCCGTCCCGTCCCATTTGGCTCATTTGGAGATATTATTAGCGACGTTTCGGAAATACAAAATGACGTTAAATTTCGATAAATCAAAGTTTTTTCGAGAGGAAATTGATTTCCTAGGGCATAAAATCACGAGAAACGGCATAAAGCCACAACCAGAGAAGGTGGAAGCAATTAAAAACTTCCCTACACCTAAAAATATTAAACAACTGAAAGGCTTTCTCGGCCTAACTAACTATTATAGTAAGCTTACGAAATTGTACTCAGACGCGACAGTTCCATTATTATCACTTATCAAAAAGGAGGCCAAGTGGGATTGGACGGAAAAAATGAAGGAGCAATTTCAACTAGTGAAAGATATTTTTTGCGAGGAGATGATTATTCATCACCCCGATCCAAATAAAAGATATTATTTACAGTGCGATGCAAGCAATTACGCGGTAGGAGCGGTTTTATATCAATTATCGGATACTGACGAAGAACAAGTAGTTGGATTCGCAAGTCGAACCATGAGAGGAGCAGAATTAAATTACTTTACGACGGAAAAAGAGCTATTAGCTATCGTCTTTGCGTTAGAAAAATTTAGGTCTTACATAATCGGAGCAAAATTAACAATTCGAACGGACCATAAGGCTCTAACTTTCCTTTCTTCATGTAAATTGATAAGCTCGCGTTTAGCTCGTTGGGCATTGTTTATTCAAACTTATAATTTCGAAATCGAACATATCAAAGGTACTGAGAACATAGTTGCAGACGTGTTGAGTAGGTATCCACCTGAAAAAGAAAATAAAGAACAATTAATTAGTCAAATTGAATCCATTGCACCATTAGCAAAAGAAATGGATGATGAGTTAATTAAAAGTTTAAAGGAAATGAAGGATTATCAAAGATTAGATCCAAGGATCAGTACTCTACTCGATCCAGATTATTTGGAAACAAAGAAATCTCTCATTATTCAAAATGACGTTTTGTATCACCAAAGTCCAGGGGGCAGTCCAAAGGCTTACATACCCGAATCAATTTTAAAATCATTAATTGAAGAATGTCACGAGGCATACGGACACGTGGGTGCGGCAAAATGCCATAAATTATTACGAGAGGGATTCTATTATCCAAAACTTGCTAAAAGAGTACGACAGGAAATAGCTAGATGCGATAAATGTCAGCGTTGCAAAGTTCCGAATCGGTATAGCTATGCTAAAATGCAGAATATAATTCCAAGCGGAGTAGGGGATTTAATATGTATCGACTTTTTAGGGCCCTTACCTTCTAGCAAAGGAAACTACAAATGGCTTCTCGTTACGATAGATGCATTCTCGAAATTCGTTAGATTATATCCGCTAAAGGCAGCGAACGCTCAATCCACCATTAATTGCATTTTTAAGCAATATATTCCGGAACTAGGGAAACCAGGGCGAATCCAATGTGATCATGGGACTCAGTTCACTTCTTCGTTATGGGTTAATAAACTGAAAGAGGAAGGAATTACGTTAATATTCTCATCAATTCGCCATCCACAAGGAAATATTGTAGAGCACGTAAATCGGGAGATCGGAAGATTCTTTCGGACTTTTCTAACAGACAAGCATACCCAATGGATCAATTGGATTAAAATCATAGAAACCTGCATTAACGAAATATCACATGATTCCACTGGATTCGCGCCTTGTGAAATCCAGCTTAAACAGAATCCTACGCGATTTTGGGAAGATTGGATAATTAAAGAAGATAAAAACATAAAATACGAGACTAAGCTATGCTTAGTAGAAAAGAATATAAAAAGACATGGTAAAAGACGAGCTGATAGGTTCAATACCACGCACAAAATGAGTAAATTTAAGATAGGAGATAAGGTATTAGTTAAGGCTTTAAACGTTTCTGATACTGTTAATAAAAAGATGGCAAAGTTCTTTGCATTATACGAGGGACCATATCGTATTAAAAGACAAATAGGGGAAGCAACCTATATTTTAGAAACAATAGATACAGAGGTAGAACGTGGAAGATTCCATGTAAACATGTTCAAACTATACTTAGATCCGAGATAAGAAAGCTTGTACTATAGCATTAATATTAAAGAAGCCATATAACATAGAAAAATTCTCAGAAAAGAGTACAGCCCTTAACCGTCTAAAACAAGTGACGACTACGATACTATATAAAGGAGGGGTTATCACAAGGACAAATCAGTCAGTGTCAAGATGTCAAATCATAACTACAGCTACATTAGTGTGCAGGAGAAATCTACGCAAACTGAAAACCATATCGAAGATCCAAATAATAATGAAGAAAAAATAATAAAGTGCAGAGGGAAATTCGTAAGTGGAAGAGGGTCACACAAACCCGGACGAGCAACCCAAACACCGACGAAGAAAAAAAAACCAAAGAAGACGAATAAAGAAAAACCAAAAGTGACGAAGATTAAGGAAAAACCAAAGATAAAAATAACCGAAATCAACAAAAACCCAAGAATAAAAGTGACGAAGATTAAGGAGAAACCAAAAATAGACGCCATTAAGCGTAATCAAGAGATAAAAGTTTCGATACCTTTAAATAAAATAAATATAAATTTTGAAAAATAAAAAAAGGAGACGAAGATCCACAAGATACCGTGGAAGCTAATAAAAATCGACGTGTACGAAAGAACGAAGGAGGAGAAGAGAGCGCATAAAGAAAGGGTAGAAAGATTTAGAAATACGAGAAAATTAGATTCACCGAATATCGACGATAAGTCGAATCAGATATCAGAAGGAAACCGAGAGGACGACATTGTTGGGATCCTACGAATTCCTTCACCCGAACCAACAGAGTTTGAGCAGAGGCTGTACGACTTACCCGATTTTGAAAGCCTAGAGCAATTAGCTCCAGATATTTTAATAAACGTGCCAGCACCAATATCACCGATGGAGGAAGAGCTACCAGACTACATCGTAGACTTCGATTTCAGCGATCCGCTAGGCCTAAAAAAGGAAAACATTTAAAAAACTGTTCTATAAAAAAAAAAAAAAAAAAAACTGTTCTTTAAAAAAAAAAAAAAAAAAAAAAAAATTAAAATACAATCACGGACATATCAACTACAATCACGGATATATCAACACACGGACATATCAACTACAATCACGGATATATCAAACAGACGGACATAACAAATGAATACCTGAAGAAACAAATTTGAACCATGGACTTGACAACAATGCCGAACAACCAATAGAAATTTTTGTTCACTTACCTTCGATGACGAGTGCACCTTTATCGAACGATAGTCAACAAAAAAGGGGGCAATGTAACGTGTTCGGACTTGCCAGCAAGCAGAGCGACCGAATAACGACCATACTACCGCGCAGATAGCCACGCGCCGATCGCCGATCAGAAGACCCTGACGTGACGTCAGGAGTAGTATATAAGCCGGCACGCTGAAGCAGTAGCCAGCGATTCGTACTAAAGCAGTCAATCGACTCATACGCGTTATTAGAATAATTCGGTAGAATTAAAATCACTCACACATAACCTCAAATCAATTAAATTCAGTTAGCTAAAGCAGCAGCTAGAATAAAATCAAACATAACCTCAAATAAATTCAGTTAGCTAAAGCAGCAGCTAGAAATATCAAATCAAACAGAAAAAGAAACAGAAACAGAAACAGAAACAAAGCAATTAGAAATAAGAAATAGAATTAGGATTTATCATTTTATTATTAAAATCAACATTTTTAGTTTACTATCATTTCTTGTAAATATTGTAAATAATATCAGCTACGCAGAATATAATATAAAACTGTTAATAATCGAATCCTTGCCTTCTATTTTGTGTCTTATTTCTTTACTTAATTATCATAAATTCTTTCAGAGTAAAATCATTAGAATTAAAATCGTGATTAGCTAGCTAGCGTAGGAGGCAGCTTTGGTTGCCTAAACTAAATGCGAGCTCTGTTAGATCATTACGCATCTATCCGAGTCTGTGCAGTTGGGCTAACCTTAGTCTGTAACACCAGCTTCGGTGAACTATATCGATACCAGCTCTGATAGATCAATACGCATCTACCCGAGTCTGTGAAATTAAGTGATCCCAAGTCTGTAGCAAAAACAGCTTTGGTGCGATCAACAGATACCAGCTCTGTTAGATCAATACGCATCTATCCGAGTCTGTGAAGACAATCAATCCCAAGTCTGAATTAGGGAAGCAGCTTTGATAGATCAATACGCATCTATCCAAGTCTGTATTAGGGACGCAGCTCTGGTGGACCATTACGTGTCTATCCGAGTCTGTATTAGGGAACAAAAGGTTTTTCACATTTTTCCTAAGAGGAGCTCCAAAAATCATACCCGTGACAAAGAACACACGCGAACTCGCATAATTTCACGAACCTTCTACCGCGAAACATATGCAAAAAGTTACAGTATACTTCTGCGAGTACTTTGGAGCTAGAACTCATGGGAAAAGTCCCTGATACAATATTAGATGCCGGAAATAGGAATAACGCTCCCAGTAAAATGATTTTCAACCGTATCAGAAGCGATTCTCGCAAGCAACAAGATCTCGATCCTGATTTCCACAACTTCATGATGCGTCTGATGCAAGCTCAGAAAGAGAAAGAGGAGTGGAATGGAAAGACAATCGAAGGCTACATACACAGCTACTCTGCATACCCGTTTTATGCAGTGTGCTTTACGAAAGTACAAATAGAACATCTTATTGCTTTGTCCGAAAGGACGGATGTTTTCGCATACTTGGACGCTACAGGATCGGTAATACAGCAAGCACCGGGAGATCCCAAACGACCGTACTATTACGCATTACTCCTTGCAGGAGGCCTGGATAGCCCTCTTCCACTGTTGGAAATAATATCTGCGATTCACAATGTGCCGTTTCTTACTCTATTTTTGAGTATATTTTTGCACGCTATTCGGGAGATTTGCAAACGATCGAAGCCGATCATCGCGAAACTTGAAACCGATTTCAGTATGGCGCTACTTCAGTCAGCTTCAAAAGCATTTAATGATATGTCGTTACACTGAGAGAAAAGTTTAGTAGAGGCTACTGCAGATTGACGAGTATGTAGCTCTGACTATCGCTTAGTAGGGCTATTCGATGACGCAAGTTGTGGCTACCGAAGTTTTGGTAGAGACAACTGAGGTCTGCACCTATAGTTCAGCCTATTGCGTTTCGCAAAGTAGCAGCTACTTTGGTCTCCAAGTACGCGCAACTTAACCTATGCCTACCGGGGTTCTCAAGTAGACGGTACTTGAGTGTTAGGTTGTGGCTACTAAACTTTTCTCTCAGTGTACTGAGATACGTGAAACGAATGTGGGATGAGATCAAAAATCCCGATAAAAAATACCATCCTGTAACTGTGTTACATGTGTGTTCCTCGCATCTCATCCGGGCAGCCACGAAGCGAATCAAAACATTCACTGACGATCATGGTATGCGGATATTATGTGGACGTATTATAGCTCTGCTCATCCATACAACATCCATGGACAAGGCGGATGAAATCATTAAACTATGTTCACAAGTATTTGGAATGCAACGCAAAGCCAGGGAACACGAGGACGCGGTTAGTGCGTTAAAACGACGTGTTTCTCCTGAATCTGCAGGTGCATGCCATGAACCGATGACTAAGGAATTGGACGATCTCTTAGGTAATACCGGCGCAGAAGACGAAAAAAACGAAGAACCGATTGACATGCCAGTTTCGCGCAACGAGTCTCCATTCCACCTACATTTCAATAGTATTTATGAAAACACTGTGGCTCAAGAGACTGGCCGAAATGAAAATCCATTTTACAATGAAGCGTTTATTTTTTACTTGTTAAATGAGATTCTTCCTTTTTTTCCAATTTGGTCGGCATTAATAATACAGCGTTTCGGGATCACTCGTGACTACAATGCTCCAGCAGAAAACTGGTTCAAAATAACAAAACACTTCGTCTTCAACAAGGAAATGAAACAAGTCATCCCACGATTCATCCAAAAATCGGAAAGGTTACTTTGGGGTCGATTCCAAAAAAAGAAGTACGGCATGAAAACCACTAGACAGAGTCAACGAATGTGTACGTCTAAAGAACTACAGCCGAGAAGAAGGAAAAAACAAAACCAGAAGTTACAACAGAGAAGAGCGCCGAAGAAAAGTATCCCGATAGTGAAGTCAAAAATCCAGAAACTAAAGAAAACCATCGGAACACCGAAGGCTAAAGACCGAAAACCTAAGAAAAAGATACAAGAACCTACAAAAAAAATTGGTGAACCACTTCCTGAGGGAAACGAAAACAGATCTATAGAGAATGAAACATGCATTGACCTTTCCGAAGAATTTTGGATGCGTAAACAAGATGGAGTTCAGGGTAACTACTTCCAGCAGTTTCCGAAATTTTTAGACATTGACAACCAAACAGAATCACAGATTAGTAGGAAGAAAGGGAAGACAGAGACAAAAATAGAGGTTATGAAAGAAGGCGAAAGCGAATCGCAACCATCTACACCGTATGTTTTGCACGATACAGATATGAACGATTTTCCGGCTTTCCAGACGAATATTTTGTCGGACGGGAATGACATGGACCGGGAAACAGAAGCACAGACAGACAGGAATGACGGACAGACGGGAACAGGACTAGAGATTGACGATACCGATATGAACAGAACAGAAGCACAGACATACGGGAATGACGGACAGCCGGGAACAAGAATAGAAATTCATACCATATGTGAATTTATCGGACCAGTCGAACCAAATTTTTAAGTCTTCTAACTGAAGCTCACCTCTATATAGAGCGTGCAATCTTCAGATAGACCGAAAAAAACGGAAGTGCATCATAATTATTTTTTCAAGTAAAAATTCCTTCAGCCCGGGTTTGAACCGGGACCTCCGCATTTGTACTGCGACGCCTTGTCCAATTAGACCACTAAAGGACTGGAGGAATCTTTACTTGAATTTCATGTTATTGTCATTGACCTTCTTAGTCCCAGATCTGTGTTTATTTCATTGAGTAGTGACTCTATCGCTCGAAGCCTATTAATTCATACCATATGTGAATTTATCGGACCAGTCGAACCAAATTTTTAAGTCTTCTAACTGAAGCTCACCTCTATATAGAGCGTGCAATCTTCAGATAGACCGAAAAAAACGGAAGTGCATCATAATTATTTTTTCAAGTAAAAATTCCTTCAGCCCGGGTTTGAACCGGGACCACCGCATTTGTACTGCGACGCCTTGTCCAATTAGACCACTGAAGGACTGGAGGAATCTTTACTTGAATTTTTACTTGAATTTCATGTTATTGTCATTGACCTTCTTAGTCCCAGGTCTATCTGAAGATTGCACGCTCTATATAGAGGTGAGCTTCAGTTAGAAGACTTAAAAATTTGGTTCGACTGGTCCGATAAATTCACATATGGTATGAATTAATAGGCATTACTTTGGTAATGTGTAATTAAATCGAGTTAAAGGCTTTGCCCTGGACCCCGGGGGGCTCTGCCCCCCGAAACCCCCCGCCGGACCTTCGCCCCTGGGCCTACGTCGGGGGGGGGGGGGGGGGGGGAGGGAGCTTCACTCCCCGTGCCTCTTTTGCAGTGACCAAACACGAAACTTCTATTTCATCTGACGCTAATACAAAAGAAATGTACCTTACCAGCTACACCTTCTAATAAATGAAAGACTCAATCCAATGAATCATCATGTACGGTTTTGCGTGACGCCAAAACGTTACATTTCCAGATTGGAGCCCCTATAGCCAGCCAACAGACCGAAAAGAGAATCATTTTCAATGATAATATATATATATATATATTGTAACGTTTCGGCTTTTATGAACCTACTGGTTATAGTAAAAGTCGGTTGCTACGGGTTCGAAATTATCTATTTTCTGAAATCTAATTAATTAAGTATTATTATGGACTCCTCGTACTGAAAGGTGAGGAAAAGGATGGGTCTACCATGCAAAAGCCACCTTATTCAGATTTTATCTCCCTACGCTAGCTACCGGACTCTGATAGTTTTAATTATCAAAGCCGTATTGGTTCTGAATTTAAGATTCAGAATTCTCACTACAGAGCCGGGTTTTTACGCCAAGCCTGTCTCGCCTGCTATTGATGATTTTATTGACTAACTACAGATCCGGGTTTTTACACCAAGACTGCCTATCAGACTCGGGTTTCCAACGGTTGGCCCTCGAACACAGGTTTTTACGCCAATGTCGTTCGCTTCTTCCGTTGTTCGCCAAAGCTGTAACTACTCGGCTTATTCTGGTATTTATTACTGTCAAACAGGATGATAAGAAAATACCAGGCAAAATTTATCAGTAGTAATTTGATTCCCTGTATTGTTAAATCAAATAAAATATCAACAAAAATAGTACAATGAACTTATTCTATCTTATTCTACGTTAAAGTCTATTTCAACCGTATTTATCTCCTTTCTTCTAAATGTTTGTAACAATGCTGCTATAGCTAATGCTCAATATAATATTATGTTTCTATACCCGGGTAGGTGATATTAGAAATGATTTTAAATAATGTTCTGATTTGTCTAACTAGGAGAGTATCACACCTCCGGGTCATCGATCTTGACCAAACTTATAGGGGTGATTTCTTGAGCCAAAATATTAATTACCCGCTGAATAACTCTCCGGAATGGGCCTTTAATCTGTCAATTTACCTAAATGTACAACAGAAATCAGCGTAACCTGGGTTTTGCAAATCGCCATGAAATAACCAGTTTTGGTGCTGCGTTATGAGATTCTACGTTGCACTGAATATTTATACACTGAATACAGTCATTATTGTACATCAGATTGTTGAAATTTAACATCGCAGCTATAGAAAATCACCTTATGCTGCGCCTATCGACACATTGCTTCTCATCGTTTGTCGCTCGTACACATTTATTGGGTGAATTTGAAGAATTACTCCGACTTGAAAGATGTTGAATATATGGTCAGTTTCAATACTGACACTGGCAGCTTAGAAATCCTATGAATAACCACATAATATTAGTTTGACCACAATACAATAGTTATTATTTCAGAAGAATATACCTATATTAAGGTCAACGCGTACTACGTAGAAGCGAAGCGAAGGTATCGAAAGCGATCGGATGCTATAGGAGTGTCCACATCTTAAAAAATGTGTAAATTCAAGTTAAAGTGAATTACAATATGATGGAAGGTTCATTCGCTTCTCGATGACGTCCAGAAAAATGTGCGAAGGCTTCATACCAGACCCGCTCATAAACACTTGCAGAAGTTATAAACATATTAAAATTATCCCGAACCAAATGAGCCCTCAATCATATTTGAATTCACTTCAACTTGAATTTGAACGTTTTTTAAAATGTGGACACTCGCATAGCATCCAATCGCTTCCGATACCTTCGCTTCGCTTCCACGTAGTGCGCGTTGACCTTAATATAGGTATATTCTTCTGAAATAATAACTATAGTATTGTGGTCAAACTAATATTATGTGGTTATTCATAGTATTTCTAAGCTGCCAGTGTCAGTATTGAAACTGACCATATTTTCAACATTTTTTAAGCGGGAGGAAGTCTTCAAATTCACCCAATGAATGTGTACGAGCGACAAACGATGAGAAGCAATGTGTCGATAGGCGCAGAATAAGGTGATTTTTTATAGCTGCGATGTTAAATTTCAACAATCTGATGTCCAATAATGACTGTATTCAGTATATAAATATTCAGTGCAACGTAGAATCTCATAACGCAGCACCGAGACTGGTTATTTCATGGCGATTTGCAAAACCCAGGTTACGCTGATTTCTGTTGTACATTTAGGTAAATTGACAGAGTAAAGGCCCATTCCAGAGAGTTATTCAGCGGGTAATTAATATTTTGGCTCAAGAAATCACCCCTATAAGTTTGGTCAAGATCGATGACCCGGAGGTGCGATACTCTCCTAGTAAGTAATTAGTGAATTTAATGATTCTACTTTATTGCCTTCGGAAAGCCCTTAGTTCAATATCAAGTGAGTCGCCTGGGATGCTATACCACGATTGCGCTGTCGAGCTCTGTCGACGCGTGTTTATATACTCTTTTGCTTACGCTTGTGACGTCACAAGCGTCGCTCGCTCGTCTATCTGAATTTGTCCAGTTTTCGGTGTTTACTTCGACCAATCACCGTAGCCTAGCCTTGTGACGGTCGGACACGTTACAATATATAAATGTAATGTGTAATTAAAATTTATTTAATTACCCATTACCAAAGTAATGTGTAATTAAACTTCATTTAATTACACATTACCAAAGTAATGTGTAATTAAACTCGATTTAATTACACATTACTTTGGTAATGTGTAATTAAACTTTATTTAATTACACATTACTTTGGTAATGTGTAATTAAACTTTATTTAATTACACATTACTTTTGTAATGTGTAATTAAACTTCATTTAATTACACATTACTTTGGTAATGTGTAATTAAACTCGATTTAATTATACATTACCAAAGTAATGGGTAATTAAACTCGGTTTAATTACAAAAGTCAAGTCGATCGAGAAATTACAAGTTTCTCGCGAATCACCTGTCGGCGCAGTTTCAACTATGCAGTACTGTGCATCTTTGAAACAATCACTGCTCATTCTGAATGATAGATCACTCCATTTCAACCTGAGACAGAAAAAGGAAGCTGCAGACACTTAAAAAAAAAAAAAAAAGGAAAAATATGGGCTATTCCACCAAATCATGTACGCTAATCCGGCCTCCAAATTTTAGATGTTTTTTTTTTTTTTATGAGTTCTTCACATTATTCAGGTGTCAACAAAGAGATTTCTCCAATGCAAAAGATCTTAGAATTTAATTAATAGGGGTTTTCGTATTCTTTTTTTGCTTCGAAATTTTCGAATTAATATAACGGTTCTGAAACGCCTTAAAAAAATTTACAAACACGGTTTTCGATCTGGAATTTTCTGAAGATTTCGGAAATGATAATCCTCTTTGTCTAACTGGTCATTTTTAGCCCTAAATGCGATAAATAAAACTTGAAATGTCAATTCCACTATGTTCCCCATCGTTTTTCGACAATCTGATTTTTTTCTGGAAATTCAGGAAATTCGTGTCAGAAGTATGTCTACAAACTTTCTGCTCGTTTACCTCCAAGTCACAGTTGCGGTTTGAATGAAATTTGAAACTAAAAATAGTTTGTTTTTTTTTTCATCAATTGTGCCTCAAATTTTATTTGAATACCGTACAACTGTGACTTGGAGGTAAACGAGCGAGATATTTTTAGACATGTTCTTTATCGGAAATGTTCTGAATTTTAAGAGAAAAATCAAACTTTCATAAAATGATGGGAAACATGGTGGAATTGACAGTTTAGGTTGTATTCTTTGAATTTCGCGCTCAAAATGATAAGTTACATACAAATGATCATCATTTTCGAAAATTTCCGCTCAAAAGCCGTGAAAACGATTTGTTTTCGAAATAATTAACATTTTTTAACATTTTTTTTTTTTTAGTACGTACTACTAGTATTAGCAATTGTTACTCATTTTTATTACGTGTATTAACGATACTCTTATTTCATTCCTGAATATAATTAACATTCATGTATATGCGTATATCTATATGAGTGATCCATGTGATAAATACATGAATATGTGATGATATGAATGGATGAAACGTTCTAGTCATTGATCACTAATAATTTTTTTTTTATAGTGTTTTACAAAACTTCAGGTATTTTCATATGATAGTGGAATATGCTTAGAGCTACATAGATTGAGTTAAACTTGTTTTACTGTACTAAAGTATCACATGATCGTATTGGGTATTATTAAAAATGTAAAGCTATGAAAAACATATGACTGCGCTATCGCATGGACTTGACTGTGATTGTTGGTGCCTGAAAAAGATGGAGAATCGTATAACCTAATTTAAAGATAGTTTTGAAGTACTGAGTACAACTAAGTTAGTGTCGGTAATACTGTAATAGCCTAATAGATAAAGTGAGACAAATGTATTTGCAATATTTCTTTGTTGTTCTACTATACGTTGCTCGATTTGCATGTGTGTTTTATCTATAACTATTTGTCCTGCTTTCTATAATTACATTGTAAGAGCTACCTATCATTGCAAATATTATATTATAATGTTATTATACGTGTATTATCTTATATCGAGATGTTGGCAAATTTACGATGTTCCTAATTTCAAAAATATGGCTGTTGATTATGATGGATAACAAATAAAATAAAATAAAATAAAAAACATTAGAATCATACATTATGTCTTAATGTTCATTTTAAAGGAATTCGCACAAACGCTCGACCAGTTTAGAACTAAATTGGTATTAATTCTGGCTCAATACCCTGGTAGTCTATTCCAAAGAATACGGTCATTAAATGTAACTGAAACACGAATCTTCATTGCTCCATTGTTACAAGAGTAAAGTGGTCGAAAAATAGTATATTATGTGGCATGCCCGTAAACCAAGTGTTTTTCGGCGAGAATAATGATTTCAGGACGAGCGAGTTCTGAAATCATTATTCGAGTCAAAAACGGTTTACGGGTGCGCCCCATACTGTATTTTTTAATAAAAAAAGAATGAAGAAGGAAGAAGAAAAGAAGAAGAAAGAAGAAAAAGAATAATGATTTCAGGTAAGCGAGTTCTGAAATCATTATTCGAGTCAAAAACGGTTTACGGGTGCGCCCCATACTGTATTTTTTTCGAAATAGGCATGAAAAGTCACTTTGACGCCTGTTGAGATTCACTAGACGAAGAGTGAGGTTATAGTGCGATCTGTCGCGCACTTCGAACCGCGCATCGAAACTGCCGTATAAAGACTTTATACGGCAGCTTTGGAATGCGCACTTCGAACTGCGCATCCAGACTGTCGTATAAAGACTTTATAGGGCAGTTCTGAAACCATCCGTATAAAGTGACACTTTGTGGATCGAAAACAGGCGTCAAAAAGTGACTTTTCAATGCCTATGCCGAAAAAAAATGTTTAGAAAATCAACGATACTCATTTATTGTTAGAAACGGTGAAATAAAGTACAATATGAAATTTCTACGCTTAATTGTTATTATTTTTCAAGTAACTTCGATTCTAGCCTCAGCCGCCGATTCAAAATACAAGAGTAAAGTGGTCGAAAAAAAATGTTTAGAAAATCAACGATACTCATTTATTATGAGAAACGGTGAAATAAAGTACAATATAAAATTTCTACGCTTAATTGTTATTACTTTTCAAGTAACTTCGATTCTAGCCTCAGCCGCCGATTCAAAATACAAGAGTAAAGTGGTCGAAAAAAAATGTTTAGAAAATCAACGATACTCATTTATTATTAGAAACGGTGAAATAAAGTACAGTATGAAATTTCTACGCTTAATTGTTATTACTTTTCAAGTAACTTCGATTCTAGCCTCAGCCGCCGATTCAAAATGCAAGAGTAAAGTGGTCGAAAAAAAATGTTTAGAAAATCGACAATGCTTATTTATTGTTAGAAACGGTGAATTTATCATGAATATGAAATTGCATTGCTTCATTGTTATTATTTCGCGGCTGGAATGGATTCCAGGTTCGAGGCTCTTTCGGACGAGTCGAGCAGTTCTCCTGTCTGAGAACCGCTGCGCGCGGGAACTCTCGGTGAATCGGCGGCGCGGTATCGGCGGCTAACTTCAGTGTCATGATTTTATGACTTAATTAATTATTAATAATTAATAATAATTGATTATTTCGCTATTCCGTTGACGGTAGAATTAGGTGCTCTTCAAGTGCTTCGTTAAAAAATTAGGTACTCCATTTTTTTCACCTAGAAATTGATTATTTCGCTATTCCGTTGACGGTAGAATGAGGTACAGTAATGTTCATTAATGGCTTCGCGGTGGCTAACTGTTTTTTCGGACTTTTTCGGATAGAATCGAATAAAATAATATTATATTATTTTTATAAGGGTTGATAATTATTAATATTACAATTTCGACTATCGGCACATGAAATGCGACTGAAATGGAGTCTGGTTTACGAAAAAGTCCGAAAAAAACAGTTAGCCACTGAGAAACCATTAATGAACATTACTGTACTTCATTTTTTTCGCCTGGAAATCGATTATTTCGCTATTTCGTTGACGGTAGAATAAGGTGCTCTTTAAGTGCTTGGTTAAAAAATTAGGTACTCCATTTTTTTCACCTGGAAACTGATTATTTCGCTATTCCGTTGACAGTAGAATTAAGTGCTCTTTAAGTGCTTCGTTAAAAAAATATGTACTCCATTTTTTTCGCCTAGAAATTGATTATTTCGCTATTCCGTTGACAGTAGAATTAGATGCTCTTTAAGTGCTTCGTTAAAAAATTAGGTACTCCATTTTTTTCGCCTATAAATTGCTTTATACAACGCAAGCATGTTTTACGCGTTTTTCATGCTCGATTTCGGTACACAAAGTTGGCGTTTGTGAGACAGTTGAGCGGGTCTGTGAATGCGCATGCAAACAGTTCACTTTTAGCTTTTTTTTAAGTCCTAGGAGTCAGAAGTTGTCGAAAGTGGTCTCTGCCGTACGCGTTGTTATGCGTAACAACGCGTTATTATACGTTGCTATGCGTGTATGGAGTCCGTCGGCTTTGTGTACCGGATCGAGCATGAACTTGTAAAACATGCTTTTGTTGTATAAAGCATCGTGTGGACCATGGAGGCAAAAGGTCTTTTATGCCGAGCGTCTTTGCAATACTCGTCTACGACTCGTATTGCAAATATACGCTCGGCATTAAAAGACCTATTTTGCCTCCTTGATACACAATATACTATATTTCGCTATTCCGTTGACGGCAGAATTAGGTGCTCTTTATGTGCTTCGTTAAAAAAATAGATACTCCATTTTTTTCTCCTATGAATTGATTATTTCGCTATTCCGTTGACGGTAAAATTAGGTGCTCTTCAAGTGCTTCGTTAAAAAATTAGGTACTCCATTTTTTTTCACCCAGAAATTGATTACTTCGCTATTCCGTTGACGGTAGAATTAGGTGCTCTTTAGAAGCTTCGGTAAAAAATTAGGTACTCCATTTTTTTCGCTTATAAATTGATTATTTCGCTATTCCGTTGACGGTAGAATTAGGTGCTCTTTAAGTGCTTCGTTAAAAAATTAGGTACTCCATTTTTTTTCACCTGGAAATTGATTATTTCGCTATTCCGTTGACGGTAGAATTAGGTGAAAAATTAGGTACTCCATTTTTCTCGCCTAGAAATTGATAATTTCGCTATTCCGTTGATATACGCTATACGGTATCTTTGACCGTTAATTTAGCCGCACGTGTAATATTAATTTCAGCCAATTCAGGTTTGTATTGTGCTTTGAGTCGATTGTACTCGACTAGTGCAGCTTCCCGAACTTTTACTGCCTGATGATTGAAATTTATCAAATGTAATCCGTCAAGAGACTTGACTCTTGACAATGCAACGTATGCTTGTCCAGCAGTGGATATAGTCTGGCCTATGTCTATAACTATGCTGTTCAAAGTTAAGCCCTGGCTTTTATGTATTGTGATCCTGTAACTGAGGGACAGGGGAAATTGATTTCTGAATATAAAAGCACCATTCCCCAGACAGCACACGGACGTCCTATGGACGTCCTATGGACATCCACGCTGGACATTGCGGATGTCCGATGGATGTCCGCCGAAGTCCGCCGGATATCCATCGGACGTCCGATGGACGTTCGTTTGACACAAAGTTGGATGTCCAGTGGACGTCCATGAAATGTCCTTACCGGATATCCAGTGGATATCCGTTGGACATCCATGGGACCACCCCTCGAACATACTTTGGACGTCCTCGGGATGTCCAAAGGACACATGTACAGTATATCCATGGGACGTCCGGTCGGAACTGTAACGGACGTCCAGTGGATGTCCTCAATGGATGTCCATTGAATGTCCATGGAATGTCCACAGATCAATAACTCGGCTCAATTATTTGATCGTAATTATTAATATACTAGCGTATTTGGCGCGCTGCGCGCGCCTTAGCCCATACCGTAAGGGACGTACCTCCATAAACCTTACAATAAAAATTAAAAATTGGGTTTAATAATCTGTGTATCTTCATTCAGGTATATATATATATACCTATATATATATATACCTATATATATATATATATATATATATATATACACCCGGGAAAAAAAATTTTCATGAAGTTTCATAAAATTTTATAAAATTTCATGAAATTTCAGTATTGAAATTTTATGAAATTTTATGCTGAAAATGGCCTGATGAAATTTCATAAAATTTTGTGAACTTTTATGAAACTTCATGAAATTTCATAAAATTCCAACAAATTTTTTCCCGGGTATAGGATTTATTAAAATTTCATAAAATATCGTGCTGAAAATGGCCTGATGAAATTTCATAAGATTTTGTGAACTTTTGTGAAACTTTATGAAATTTCATAAAATTCTAACAAATTATTTTCGATATAAAATTTCATAACATTTTAAAATTTTAGACTGAAAATGGCCTCATAAAATTTTATAAAATCTCATGAAATTTGACCAGGTCATTTTATGAATAAAAATTCATACTAAAAATGGCCTGGTGAACTGTAATGAAATTGTATTAAATTGTATCATATCTCCAGTTGTACATTCAAATAATGGATATACTGAATGAAAATCATGAAACATACAATATTTGAAGTTGATTCTTTCAAAATTTTAGTTATGTAGAAATGAACTCTCTTTCGAAAAGTGATTTTATCAAATTATACGAAATTTCATGAAAATGTATCCATATTTTCGGAATAATGAAATTGAATTCTGTGAAATTCGTATGTAGAAATCCGGGGCAGTACGAATATATAATAAGATTTTGTAAAATTTGATCGAATTTCATTTCTATGAAATATATTTTCGGAATAATGAAATTAAATTCTGTGAAATTCGTACATAGAAATAAACGAATTGTAATCACATCTCCATAGAAATATACGAATTTCACAGAATTTGTTTTCATTATTTCGAAAATATATTTCACACGAATGAAATTCGATCAAATTTTACAAAACCTTATTGTATATTCGTACTGCCCCGGAAAAAAATTTATTCGCAAAATTTGATAAAATTTTTCGAAAATGTATAAAAACTTATAAGAACTTATAAAATTTTATGATAACTTATAAAGTTTCATGAAAGCAATACTGTCTGCACTCGATTCTAATTTATAAAATTATATGTAATTTCTCAAGTTTTTATAAAAATTCACAAGATTTTGTAAAATTATATGAGATTTTATAAAATTTCACAAAAGCAATACTTTTTGTACGCGATTCTAATTTTATGTTATTTTATGAAATTTGATAAAATTTCTTAAAAATGTATAAAAACTTATAAGAACTTATAAAATTTCATAAAAACTTATGAAATTTCATGAAAGCAATACTGTCTGCACTCGATTCTTATTTATAAAATTATATGAAATTTCTCAAGTTTTTGTAAAATTTCACAAAATTTCTCAAAATTATATGAGATTTTATAAAATTTCATAAAAGCAATACTTTTTGTACGCGATTCTAATTTTATGTAATTTTATGAAATTTCATAAAATTTCTTGAAAATGTATAAAAACTTATAAGAACTTATAAAATTTCATAAAATTTCATAAAATTTGAATACTGAAATTTCATGAAATTTCACGAGATTTTATGAAATTTTATGAAAACTTATGAAATTTCATAAAATTTTGTGAAAAATTTTTTTCCCGGGCATATATATATATACAGGGTGGTCCATTTTAATTGATGCAGGCGAATATCTTGAAAACTAACAATTATAAAAGAAAAAGTTTTATACAAAACTTGAAGGGTTTCGAGGGGGAAAGATAATGCTGATATGTGTTGACTTGTGGACTTCACCAATTCCGAGATTTCGCAAGCAACTTCGGATTTTAGATAGGGAACACATGTTTTGGTTTGGGGCATCTGATAGTGCGATGAAAGACTCATTCAAACACGCAAGCAAAAAAAAATTATATATATATATTAGGCCGGAGTGAAAAAGGTCAATTTTCGCGGATCGTATTCTAATAGTGCGGGAAAGTTATGTCTTGGCATCACTCAAAACTGTGCCAAAGGAAAAAATTTACAATAGATATCTTCTGTTCTGGCAAACGCCCCAAAGTTTTGAATTTTTTAACACGGGGTTTAAATGGAGAAAAAAGGCAAAAAGACAAATTGGCACTGAAAAATTCGTAAAAACTCTCTGGGTCGGCCGATTTCAGTCTTCCTACGCTTATTCGAGGCGGGAAAAATGTAGCTTTCGTTTGACGTGTTGAAATTCGAAATATCTTACTTACTTTAGAAGATACAAAATTGAAAAATAGCGTTTTTTCGGGAAAAACTCGATTTTCAAACGCGTGTATCTTTGAAACTAAGAAAGATATTCTGAATTTCAAAACGTCAAACGAAAGCTATATTCTTTCCACTTCGAATAAGCGTAGGAAGACTGAAATCGGCCGACCCAGTGAGTTTTTATGAATTTTTCAGTGCTAATTTGTCTTTTTGCCTTGTTTCTCCATTTAAACCCCGTGTTAAAAAATTCAAAACTTTGGGGCGTTTGCCAGAACAGAAGATATCTATTGTAAATTTTTTCCTTTGGCACAGTTTTGAGTGATGCCAAGACATAACTTTCCCGCACTATTAGAATACGATCCGCGAAAATCGACCTTTTTCACTCCGGCCTAATATATATATATATATATTGTAACTTTTGGCGAGTATCTTGAACCCGAAAGTTGAGAGATACCCGCAGTTAGTGTGAGTTCTTTACCTATATAAAAAGGGATTTAAATTATCAAAATTATTAGGGCTTTTCTTTGAGGTACGTAGGTAGGGAAAAGGATGGGTTAGCCACCAAAAGCCACCTATGCAACCTTGTGAATTTACTTTATCTCAGGACTCGGGTAGATTACTCCACCAAAGCCTGTTCCCTTCGGACTCGGGTAGAACCAAAGCCGATCCTTCTCCTATTCGAACAGAGCCGGGAAGTGAATCCAAGCCTGCTTTCCTAAACACAAAACCTATTCTTTACTCGGATCCGGGAACCTTGCGATTCCAAGACCGTGTCTCAGACTCGGAATCGTATTTCCTTGGCCCTCGGACGCGGGAAGTTAATCCAACGCCGTACGCACTTGGAATGATCCAAAGCTGGTCCCTATAAGGCTTGTTCAGGGATGGAAATTGATTAGTTAGGAGTCAGTGCTGAAATATCCGACAAAGTTCAAATAAGAAAATAATAATTGTATTCAAATGAATTCTAATAAACTAATTTTTACAATGATTTACTTATTCTACTCCTATTCTAATTTCGTGACTCTAGTCGCGTTTGTTTGTTTGTTCCGTTTAGGTTTTCGTTCTGTTTGTATTTCTATTTTTATATTTTAGGCTATGCGCGGTTATGTTTTCTGTTTTGATTCTATTTCGTTTTCGTTATACTTTTCTCTTATTCTCTTCGATTATATTTTGAATTGTGACCAGTGATATTTTATCTAAAGGCAATTGAATTTATTCTACTTCATGAATTTATGTTAGTTATTCGGATCTAGGCGATCTGAAGCTATACAAGTGAATTTAATTTATTTAAGTTGTGAGTCGCACCGGTGCTCTACCTGACTACGCTATCGGTTGTTTGAGTCGACCGGCCTTTTGCTCGTGTCGCTCGAATTTTGAATATTGGTTTATGAGTCGCACGGCCGCTCTGGCTCGAATACGCTAACGAGTGAACGCGTGAGCTGGTTATATACTCTCTATCCCCTCTTCTTAGCGTGACGTCAGACACTTGGTCGAACGTAGAGGATTAGTGTAATCCTTTTCTTTGTTCGGGTTTTGGCGATATTCGGTGTGCACTATAGCTGGATATGTTACAATATATATATATATATATACATATACCTATATCAATTAAGTATATATACTCATATATATATATATATATATATATGGGGCTTTCCACGCCAACCCAACCTACCATCGAAATTGACATTTTTGATTTGGCCTAAATTTTTTTATCCTTTTGTACTCTGTGAAAAAGAGGTCCATGATTTATTTCGAATTTTTTTAATAATACGTTCACGAGATAAGATTTTGAAAAATTTTAGGTGTTTTTTTTTTGAATGCTCATAACTTCTCCAAAAATGCATCAATTTGAATGTTTTTTTTTTTCAAATTGTGTGGTTTTCAATGAATTTTTCAAAAATTTGATCCAAAAAAAAAAAAAAATTATTTGCTAGATTTTTTTTTCACTCCTAGATCAGAATCTGATTTTGAAAACTGTTTGTATCCTTCGATTTTTTTTGAAAAATTCTCAAAAAAACTACTTCCTATTTCACAAATTTTAAGCCTGGGCCCATCGTGGGAAAACGTTTCTTGCTATTTTTTCAGAATTTTTCAAAATTATGATATTTTTTTTTTTTTTCTTCAAAAACTTCAAATATGATTTTTAATGTGTTATGAAATAAAATATCGATGAAAAATTACAAATGGACGTAATCGGAAATCGTAAAAATAATAAATCTGTTTGTGGAACAAAATTTTTATTCCTAAATACTTTTGTTTTACTGTTGTTTTTGTTTAATTATTATAATTATGATTATATTCATATTTTAAGTTTTTGAAAAAAAAAAAAAAAAATTTCATAATTTTGAAAAATTCTGAAAAAATAGCAAGAAACGTTTTCCCACGATGGGCCCAGGCTTAAAATTTGTGAAATAGAAAGTAGTTTTTTTGAGAATTTTTCAAAAAAAATCGAAGGATACAAACAGTTTTCAAAATCAGATTCTGATCTAGGTGTGAAAAAAAAATCTAGCAAATAATTTTTTTTTTTTTTGGATCAAATTTTTGAAAAATTCATTGAAAACCACACAATTTGAAAAAAAAAACATTCAAATTGATGCATTTTTGGAGAAGTTATGAGCATTCAAAAAAAAAACACCTAAAATTTTTCAAAATCTTATCTCGTGAACGTGTTATTAAAAAAATTCGAAATAAATCATGGACCTCTTTTTCACAGAGTACAAAAGGATAAAAAAATTTAGGCCAAATCAAAAATGTCAATTTCGATGGTAGGTTGGGTTGGCGTGGAAAGCCCCATATATACCTATATATCTATATAGGTATATATCGACAGCCTAATAACATAGTCACGTAAGCGCCAAAAAAAAAATTTTTCGCAAACTGACAGACGTTTCTCCAAAAAAATTTTGGCGTCTATTAGAAATTGTTTGAAAAATAGGCCATTTTTGGCGCTTACGGGATTATGTTATTAGGCTGTCGATATATATATATATATAGGTATATATATATTAGGGCTAATCATTTTGGGGTCATATTTTTTGATTTACCCTCGCACCCCTCAAAATGTGAGTGTATGAGGTCAGTATCAGCACCTATCAATATGACCACGGTGCGATTTTTTTTGGCGTGGCCCATTGCAAAAGTATTTTTCCCATTCAAATAACACGGAAAATGTTTTTTTTTTTATTTGAAATTTTATTCCAATCTAACGAATCATCGCGCTGCAAAAATCAATACATATTCTTATAGGAAATTAAACGATCTCCAAAAAAGGTCTGATATGATTTTTCGCCAAGTCCGCTCGTTTGAAAGTTATTGAAGGTTAAAGTTCAACCTCAAACGGTATATGACGACTTTTTTTTTCGACCTAGCGAAAAATCGTATCAGACCTTTTTTGGAGATCGTTCAATTTCGTACAAGAATATGTGTTGATTTTTACAACACGATGATTCGATAGAACGAAATAAAATTCCAAATAAAATAAAAAAACATTTCCCGTGTTATTTAAATGGGAAAAATACTTTTGCAATGGGCCACGCCAAAAAAAATCGCACCTTGGTTATCATTGATAGGTAGTAATACTGACCTCATACACTCACATTTTGAGGGGTGCGAGGGAAAATCAAAAAATATGACCCCAAAATGATTAGCCCTAATATATATACCTATAAATCTATATATGGGGCTTTCCACGTCACATTTACCCCTTTTGTACCTCACCCCCTTCGATTTGGAAAATTTTTTAGTATGATGTTGCAACTGACCCAAAAGGGTCTCTGAATTAATTTCAGATTTTTCCAACCAACGGCTAAATTTAAAAAAAATCGAAAAGTCGATTCCGGAAACGCCATTTTTAAAAATCTGAAAAAATTCACATAAATTTCATAATTTAAAATATGATTTGTAAGCATCACTCGATGATGGGATCTCAATATTTACTATTTTTTTCGCAGGTTCTTAGGTTTTTCATGTCAGAATTGGAGTCTTCATCTTTTTAATCCGTCATAACTTTCTGAAATAAAATGAATTTCAATTTTTTTGAAATTTAGAGGAGTTAAAATCCATTATTATTTGAGAAAGTTATGACGGATTAAAAAGATGAAAACTCCAATTCTGACATGAAAAACCTAAGAACCTGCGAAAAAAATAGTAAATATTGAGATCCCATCATCGAGTGATGCTTACAAATCATATTTTAAATTATGAAATTTATGTGAATTTTTTCAGATTTTTAAAAATGGCGTTTCCGGAATCGACTTTTCGATTTTTTTTAAATTTAGCCGTTGGTTGGAAAAATCTGAAATTAATTCAGAGACCCTTTTGGGTCAGTTGCAACATCATACTAAAAAAATTTCCAAATCGAAGGGGGTGAGGTACAAAAGGGGTAAATGTGACGTGGAAAGCCCCATATATATATATTAGGGTGGGCCAAAAAAAACTTTTAATTTTTTTTTCTTTAGTTACCATGAAAATATTGTTCAAGATGATGAAAAAAAAATTCTCTGAAAATTTGAGCTCTTAATATTAATATTAAGAGGTGCCTCATCGCGATTTTTGATTTCCCATTTAAATAACACAGGAAATTTTTTTCTTTTTATTTGGAATTTTATTCCGTTTCAACGAATCATCGTGTTGTGAAAATCAATACATATTCTTGTAGGAAATTAAACGATCTCCAAAAAAGGTCTGATGTAATTTTTCGCTAAGTTCACTCGTTTCAAAGTTATTCAAGGTTAAAGTTCAACCTCAAACGGTGTAGGACGACTTTTTTTTCGACTTAGCAAAAAATCACATCAGACCTTTTTTGGAGAGCGTTTAATTTCCTACAAGAATATATATTGATTTTTATAACACGATGATTCGTTGGAACGGAATAAAATTCCAAATGAAAAAAAAAAAATTTCCTGTGTTATTTAAATGGGAAATCAAAAATCGCGATGAGGCACCTCTTAATATCCATATATTAAAGTACGTGACGGATGTTCGGATGTCCCAAATTTTTGAAATTTAGTTCGTTATTTTGAATTTTGATTCGTTATATGTGTGCTACTATATTCTCTGATTTGAATTCCGAGGCTTCGTTACTTTCCAGGTCGTTCTCCTCGGGAATTTCGATGTCCAGGAGTCGCGATACGTGGTTCTAGCGCTCCAGGTCGTTTTCTTCGGGGATTACGATGTCTAGGAGTCGCGATACGTGGTTCTCGCGCTCCAGGTCGTCTTCTTCGGGGATAACGATTCCCAGGAGTCGCGACACGTGATTCTCGCGCTCCAGGTCATTTTCCTCGGGGATTACGATGATCAGGAGTCGCGACACGTGGTTCTGGCGCCCCAGGTCGTTTTCCTGGGGGATTACGATGTCCGGGAGTCGCGACACGTGATTCTCGCGCCCCAGGTCAGTTTCCTCGAGGATGACCACCTCCGGGAGTCCCCATCCACGTGGTTTTCGTAGTTTTTTTTTTTTTTTTTTCTTTTTTTTCCCGGTACGCGGTTCGTGGTTCTCGCGTCTCAGGTCGGTTTTCTCGGGGATGACCATCTCCAGGTGTCCGGTGGTAGTGGAAAAAATTATCTACATAACACCATTATAACTACATTACAAAGTACGGGCTTGATAGTGTTGCCTGTAGCATGGACCGGAATCGCAGAGAATTTATTGAAAGGAGGAAGAACTGCGCATTCAACTTTTAAACTAGCGTTACAATTCAACGAATGCTGAACGTGTAATATTAAACCGAAATCCAGACAAGGTTTGCACATTCGAAACGCGAAAGTCATAATCTGGCATGAAATAACAATGGCCTCCAAGTATGCACTGGAGGCTGATGAACGTATGAGAGATATATGTGAATGTAACGAACCATTCGGCGGTAAAATAGTTAAGGTAAAGGACCCAGTACCGGAACGACGAAGGGTATATGACTGATTTTTCTTATTTTTAAAATACTTGAGTAGCTGATGAAAAAAAAAAAATTAATCCACTGGATGAAATGGACATTTAGCTATTCAGGCGTAATTACATTGATTAGTTTTACCGAAATTTAATATGTTAAAAAATTTTTTTTCGAATGAGTCTAAAAGACCCAGTACCGGAACACCTAAAGAGCCCAGACCCAGTATCGGAACATAGTTAACCCAGTACCGGAACAGTGAATAAAATGAGTTCATTTTAATGAAAGAATTATGCTTACCGTAAAAGTGATTGAATAATTGCAGTTAATTATAAGAAATAATTAATGATAAATGAGTTAAGGCAATAATAATTATAGTGATAGAAGCATTTTTTTTTTCATTTTTTTTTTTTTTTTTTTTAGTGAGTTTCAATAATTATTTAATATATACAAATATAAAAAGCATTTTATATTTTTAATGATTTCATATTTGATTAAAAAAAAAAATATATATATATAATATATATTTTATTAGGTGAATATTAATAAAATAAAAACAAATGATTTTAAGGTTATGCTAGAATTAAGTAGTTTCCGAATAAAACATTTAACACAGAGATTAATTTTTACTATCTAAATTAAAGTTTATGTATATTTTATGTATTTTTTATAACAAACGTACTTACTGCATTAAATATTCAATCAGAAATTAATTTTTTGTCCCCACTCGATCTCTACACCAAGTCAAATGCATCGCATATGTCATGCGATAAAAGCAACATGGCTAGCTGTTCCGACACTGGGTACGGCTCATTTGTAGGGGACCAATAAAGGAACGGTAGAATTTAAATGAAAAGGGAATTTTGCTCACATTATAAATAAATTATTCTGATTCCAAAATACTTCTATAAGCGTATAAAAAAAAAAAATACCCGAAAAGTTTTTTTATGCACTTTCTACAAGCTTAAGATCATCGACTGATTTCTTAACAAAACCATTAAGGAACTTGGATAAGTCGTAGATTTGATACCTCTGCTACATTTAACAATTTTTATTTCATACTTTGAATATACTTTCAACTCACATTTATATATGTTATGTAAATAAAAGATTAAGGTACCAAATAAACGAAGATTCGAAAAATTCCATCGCGTACGAGATTAAATATAAATGATTGAGTGTCAAATCGTTCCGATATTGGGTCTCGTTCCGGTACTGGGTCCTTTACCTTATAGTCTCTGGTGACTTTCGGCAAACTTCACCAGTTGTGCGACATGGAAGTCGGACCCAAATTTTAGAAGCCTGCGTTAAGAGAAGCAGCTTATGGAATCAATTCATGTACATGTCATTGAAGGGCAACATTCGTGTCTCCGATGGGCAAATAGACTTCAAACAATGGCTTCTGCGAGTGGGCAATGATGTTTTTTGTGATTCTTTTGAACGTAACAACGAAGTTGTAAGCATTCCTACGGAAATACGTTCGAATGGTGATATTGTGCGAGAAATATTCGGAGAAAGTGCAGATCCACAAGATCCTTCGAATTATGGTAAGGTTATATTAGCTCCAACCAATGTCGATGTCATTGCCATAAATACCCAAATAATGTCAAAAATCCAAGGAATTGGAGTGGTATATCTGAGTGTTGACACAGGTGAAGATGGGGATAATACAGATATGAGCAACATACTTCCTATCGAATTCATGAATTCATTGACACCTAATGGTCTTCCACCTCATAACTTAACGTTAAAAGTAGGAAGTATCGTTATTCTGTTACGTAACCTAAATCTCTCACAAGGACTATGCAACGGCATTAGACTGGTTGTCAAAAAGCTAAATCAGTATCTGATCTGTACCGAAATTATAAGCGGAAATTGTGCCGGAGAAACTGTACTGATACCACGAATAGACTTATCACCGAGCGAAGAGGATGTACCATTCAAGATGGTGAGAAGACAGTTTCCAGTGAGATTAGGGTTTGCGATGACAGTCAATAAGTCACAAGGCCAATCTTTCGATAGCGTTGGAGTGTATTTACCAAATCCCGTGTACAGTCATGGTCAACTCTACGTTGCTTTGTCCAGAGTTAGGTCAAAAAACAATTTGAAAGTGTTGCTGACAAAGAAATCGATCGAAAAATCAAATGGTAAGGTGTATACAAGAAATATTGTCTACAAAGAAATCCTCTAAAGATTTTGTCCCGGGGATTATGCAATGGCACTAGATTGGTTCTAACAAAATCGAACCCGTATTTAATAAGTCGCACAAATTGAAAGTGTTGTTGACACAGAAATCTGTCACTGTTAATCGTGAAAAATCTAATAATCAATCGTGTACAAGAAATATTGTCTACAAAGAAGTTCTAGGTGCCTCGTCCCGCACCGAAATATATATATATATATATATATATATGCCAAAAATATATGCGACATAGATGTCAACATACATGCTGCATACATGTTGCGACATACATGCCGCAACATTTATGTTGACATAATATATCCGACATTTTATATCAAACTTATAAAAATATATGTTAGCACAAAAAACAAATATGTCGCATAAATTTTTCGCATATATATATATATATTTCCGCGCGGGGTAAGTCAATCGATTCAGTGGCAAACGAACAATGATGATAACGAAATGTCGAACATGACTAGCTGCTAATCCTGTTTATCTGGACATAAGCGCTACGAAAATTAGCTGCTAAAATATCCTCTGGGTACGAGCGCTACAGAAATTAGCTGCTAAAACCTCGTCCGGGTATGAGCGCTACAAAAACTAGCTGCTAAAACCTCATCTGGGTATGAGCGCTACCAGCGCCGGATTTACCTATAGGCCCGAGAGACCCGGGCCTACACTGAAAAGAGATTGAGAGCCTGGCGCTCGCACGAAAGAGCCTCGCAGTCGTAGAAGTAGGACGACTGGACTCGGAGAGTTGTGCGCGGCCCACGCTCGCAGAACGAGAAGGCGAGCGTCTCAGAGTGAGTTACAGGTGATCTCACATGTATGGTAGTGTAGGGCTCTATCCGTCTGAGAACGCGTGGATTGCAGAAAGCGGGATAGGCCTGCCTACCGTGCGATGACCACGCGCGCAGAGTAGCTACGATCGTGGCACGATGAGTATTCTTAAATGACGGCGCTCTGAAAGTGGGATGCTCTGTCGCGCGCAGAGTGAGCGTGTGACCGTGCTGCTTCCAAAAGGTTGTGCGAGCGCCAGGCTCGCCATCTTCTTTCAGTGTAGAGCGGCATTACAGAGGGGCGGCAAAAATTGGGTTTGAGAATCCAAATCATATGCAACTTGTATGATGAAATTATTTTTTTTTTTGTACAAATGAAGAAGTCCTAACGTTAAAAAAATGTACTTCCTATGAAAAGATACAAATTCTCATTTATGAAATAAAAAGAATTGTTATTATTATTATCCTATTATTATCATATGTATGCAGCTATATCGGAAAATATTGAATAAAACGGCTGTTTATGAGCTTGTGTAATACAAATTATTGAATATTGATCTATTTCGATTGAAAGAATTTCATTAGTGAATAGATGACTAGGTAGGGGGGCCTAACCCAACCAATCTGAAATGCATATTGCGACAATATGCTCACCAAACGTGTTGAATACCACTGGCAACCGAGCGAGCGTAGCGAGCGAGGAACAACGCTCAACCAACCGAGTGAGCGAGCGAAGCGAGCGAACGAGCACAATAATTAGCTAGTTGATATTAAGAGCTCAAATTTTGAGAGGACTTTTTTTTCATCATCTTGAACAATATTTTCATGGTAACTAAAGAAAAAAAAATTAAAAGTTTTTTTTGGCCCACCCTAATATATATATATATATATATATATCGCGTGACTAATGGAAAAAGGGCGTAAGCGACATGTTTACGCCCTTCTGTAATTCTTAAAAGCAAAAGGGCGTATATTTTTTTTTTTTTTTTCGTCATTCGACTGGAAAATTGTCGAAACGGAAAAATACGTTAAAATTGAAAAGTGAAAATGAATAAAGGCAAAAGGGCGTAAACGCCGCAGATACGCCCCTAGCTCTTTAGAAAAATCAGTCAAATTAATGCCAAAAGGGCGTATCCGCCAAAAATGTTCAGATTTTCGTCCAAAACAAATTTTGGTGGATAGGCCCTTCTGGCATCAACTTCATGAGAAAAATCGTGCCGACTAATGCCAAAAGGGCGTATCCCCCAAAAATGTTTAGATTTTCGTCCAAAACAAATTTTGGCGGATAAGCCCTTCTGGCACTAACTTCATGAGATAAATCGTGCCGACTAATGCCAAAAGGGCGTATCGCCCAAAAATGTTCAGATTTTCGTCCAAAACAAATTTTGGCGGATAGGTCCTTCTGGCACTAGCTTCATGAGAAAAATCGTGCCGACTAATGCCAAAAGGGCGTATCGCCCAAAAATGTTCAGATTTTCGTTCAAAACAAATTTTGGCAGATTCGCTCTTCTGGCATTAGCTTTATATATCTAAAACAAGGTGGAAAAATAGGTTGTTTTACGGTACTTTTCATCACCATACAAATCCATGTAATCACCGGAAATGATATACAGTATAATCAGAATATCAAGGTAATTGCTGGTCAATAATTAAATCAAATTATAATAATTAGTTCGAAAATCAGAAATTGAAAGTCGATTCTTTTCCGGTAGAACCGAACGGTCAAATTGAACGGTAAATGGCGATTTGTCGTGCCCGTCATTCGTATGTGAACCCCTGTAAATTTCAAATCTTTTTATCAAGCCGTTTCCTAGATCATTAGGCGAGTTTGTCCGCCAGAACGACAGACAGGCCAACAGACAGCTTTCTAAAAACCTGTTTTTTGAATTTTTTTAAATTAGCATAAGTCACTTTTCGAACTAAGCCGATACTTTTCTTTGTGAAAAGTAAAAATCAAAATATGCGGCTTGCAAGAAAAACGTGTGGTAACAGTGATAAAAAATTATTTTGTAAAGCAACAAAAATTGAAAATGAAAAAAAAAAAAAAAAAAACTTGTACATGAAAATGTTCAAAATCGAGATTATGACGGATTCTGGCTTAACAAGGTGAGGACGTATCATTTTGAAAGACACGGCATCGTCTCGAAAATAGTGCAATTACCGAGTGTGCTATTTGGTAACCTTCGTGGCTAGATCTATGATGAAGTACCTACTTGTATTTATTTCAATGTATCGCCATAAACGCTTAAATGGTAGTAATGATAAGTTATGAGTAGTATCATCAACATCATCATCGATTTTTGGCGGATGCGCCCTTCTGGCATTAGTCGGCACGATTTTTTTCAGAAAGCTAATGCCAGAAGGGCGTATCGGCCAAAATTATTTTTTGGCGGATACGCCCTTCTGGCATTAGTCGGCATGATTTTTTTCAGAAAGATAATGCCAAAAGGGCGCATTCGCCAAAATTGGTTTTTGGCGGATACGCCCTACTGGCATTAGTCGGCACGATTTTTCTCAGAAAGCTAATGCCAGAAGGGCGTATCCGCCAGAAATAGTCCGCTTTTTGTCAAAAGTCAATTCCGGCGAATACGCCCTTTTGGCATTAGCCCGAAAAATGGTTACTGGCAGAAGGGCCTATTAACGGCGGTTACGCCCTTCTGCCTTTATATTTTAGGCTGGAAAAAAAACTGCAGTTTTTTTCATTTCAACCGATTTTCTATCGATTGGCAAAAAAAAAAAAAAAATATACGCCCTTTTGGCATTGAAATCGCACTTTTCGTCGCTTAGGCCCTTTTTCCATTAGTCACGCGATATATATATATATACATATATATATATATATATGTAGGTATATATATATATATATATATATATATATATATATATATATATATATATGTATATATATATATATATATATATATATATATATATATATATACATATATATATATATATATATATATATATATATATATATACATATATATATATATATATATATATATATATATATATATATATACCTAAATCAATTAAGTATATATACCCATATATATATATATAGGGGAGAGTGGGGCAAGACCGGCAGTGGGGGCAAAACCGGCACCAAAAAAAAAAATGACCTAATGGTATTTTCGAATTAAGGCGAGCCATACGAAACGCCATACCGAGTGGTTTCGCTGAAAGCGATAAAAATTTTGGAGGGTGGGGCAAAACCGGCACCAAAAAAAAAAGCGGCTAAATCGTATTTTCGCGACGAGGCGAGTGAAAAAAAGCTGTATCTAACGTATCTCTGCTGAAAATGATAAAATACCGGGAAATGGGGGAAAACCGGCCACTAAACAAGAAAATTATACGAATATTACAAATTCAATGTAACAAAGAATAGAAAAATCAATTTAATGAAAGAAAAAATAGAAAAGTTTTAGAGACTAGATGTGTTTAACAAAAGAGCTATTACTATACCATTTGAAATGAACCAAAAAATATTAATCGAAAAAACAATTATTTATACAGTTTTCTAGAAATTAGAAGATTCGACGAAATTAGAGAAAGCGTCTGGCCGGTTTATCTCCCATTTCCCGGTATTTTATCGTTTTCAGCAGAGATACGTTAAATACAGATTTTTCTTACTCGCCTCATCGCGAAAATACGATTTAGCCGCTTTTTTTTTTGGTGCCGGTTTTGCCCCACCCTCCAAAATTTTTATCGCTTTCAGCGGAACCACTCGGTATGGCGTTTCGTATGACTCGCCTGAATTCGAAAATACCATTAGGTCATTTTTTTTTTTGGTGCCGGTTTTGCCCCCACTGCCGGTCTTGCCCCACTCTCCCCTATATATAATATATAGATATATATATCTCTCTATATTATAAAGATATATCGCCGCCGCCGCCGCCGCCGCCGTGTCAGACTTTCCATGGCCTCCTCGACCCCGCTCGCTACCCCCCCCCCCCCCCCCCCCTTTCCATGGCCTCTTCGACCCCGCTCGGCTCTTTTCGCCCCTCCCCTCCCCCTAACTCTTAGGATGGGTTAGGTCGTGTCAGGTTAGGTTAGGTTGCCTTGGTCAGGATAGAGTAGGTTAGGTTGGTAACCTCACCTAACCTGACCTGACCTTTCAGGTGTTAGGTAACCTAACCTAACTAGGCTAGGTTAGGTCAGGTCAGGTTGGGTTAGGTTGCCATGGTCAGGACAGAGTGGGTTAGGTCAGGTTAGGTTGGGTTGCCTTGGTCAGGATAGAGTAGGTCAGGATAGAGTAGGTTAGGTTGGTAACCTAACCTAACCTTACCTGACCTGACCTGACCTTTGAGGTGTTAGGTAACCTAACCTAACTAGGCTAGGTTAGGTCAGGTCAGGTTGGGTTAGGTTGCCATGGTCAGGATAGAGTGGGCTAGGTTAGGTTAGGCTGGGTTAGGTTGTGTCGGGTTAGGTTAGGTTGCCTTGGTTACGATAGAGTAGGTTAGCTTGGTAACCGAACCTAACCTTACCTAACCTTACCTGACCTGACCTTTGAGGTGAGGTTAGTTCAGGTCAGGTTGGGTTGGGTTGCCTTGGTCAGGATAGAGTAGGTTAGGCTGGTAACCTAACCTAACCTAACCGTACCTGACCCCTAACCTTACCTGACCTGACCTTTGAGGTGAGGTTAGATTAGGTCAGGTTGGGTTAGGTTGCCATGGTCAGGATAGAGTGCGTTGGGTTGGGTCGGGTTAGGTTAGCTAAGGTTAGGTAATCTAACCTAACCTTTGTCAGTATCCCAGCGATCTCGGCTCCGCTCGGCTTTTGTTTATCACTCCCCCCCCTACCTCTTGCCCAGGGCCTCCTCGACCCCGCTCGGCTCCGCCCCCCTCGCCCTCGGCCTTCTGGACCCCGCTCGGCTGTTTTCGCCCCCTCCCCCCAGCCCATTTGGCTTCCTTATCGAAAACTATCCTGGATAGCCGAAGATAGCCGAGGACAGCCGAGGTCCGAGGGCCCAGGAAAGGGAAAGGGGGAAGCAGAGCCGAGGAGAGTCGAAGAGAACCGAAGAGAGCCGAGGATGGCCGAAGACAGCTGAAGATAGCCGAGGATAGCCGAAGATAGCCGAAGATAGTCGAGGATAGCCGAAGAGACCCAAGGGGAGCCGAACCCGGTCCTCCCCTCGGTCCAAGGGCCCAGGAAACGGAAAGGGGGAAGCAGAGCCAAGGCAGCCGAGGAGAGCCGAAGGGAACCGGAGAGAGCCGAGGATAGCCGAATATAGCCGAGGATAGCCGAAGATAGCCGGGGATAGCCGAGGATGGCCGAGGATAGCCGACGAGAGCACAAAATGTCTGACACGGCGGCGGCGATATATCCTAATAATCTCTACACACGACTTCAAGAGATACGAATCCGAGGACCTGGACTACGAGAAATACTCAGTAAATGACCTGGACAACGAGAACTACGAAGCCGAAGACCTGGACACTGGAAATACTTAGCGAAAGACTTGGACAACGAGGAATACGAAACGAAGGACCGGGGCAACGAGAACTACGAAGCCGAGGACCTGGACTACAAGAAATACTTAGCGAATAAGCTGGACTAAGAGATCTACGAAGCCCAGGACCTGGACTACGAGATTTACTCACTGAACGACCTGGACAACGAGAACTACGAAGCCGAGGACCTGGACTACTAGAAATACTTGGCAAACCACCTGGACAACGAGGAATACGAAGAACATAAAATCCACGGATTATTTGAATTTCAGAAACAACTGATACAAATTAGAATATGGGGGGTTGGCGCGCGTAGCGCGCAGGGGGGCGAAGCCCCCCTAGTATATATATATATATATATATATATATATATATATATATATATATATATATATATATATATATATTAGGGTGGGTCGAAAAAAAAAAAATTTCTTAGCCTGGGGGTAGAATTTGTAGCTTATAAAAAAAGAAAATTTTTCCATAAAAAAAAAATTTTTTTACTCAACGCTTTGAGGTAGCCCACTCGTGTTTTAAATAAATAAATAAAAAAAAAAAAAAAAAAAAATTGGGTTAAAAAAATCACATTCTACAATTTTTACATGTTTTCCACGATTTCGGACCAAAAAAAGAATTTCCCGTTGAAACTACCCAATTTGATTAAATATTTATTTAAAATACGAGTGGGCTACCTCAAAGCGTTGAGTAAAAAAATTTTTTTTTTATGGAAAAATTTTCTTTTTTTATAAGCTACAAATTCTACCCCCAGGCTAAGAAATTTTTTTTTTTCGACCCACCCTAATATATATATATATATATATATATATTAGGGTGGTCGTTAATATAGCTATTTCTGAATTAGATTCATTCATACCCTTCATTCGAAAGTAAAAAAAAAAAAAAAAATTTTGACCCCAAATTGAACCCTTTATCTCAATTAGAAAGGGTGCCTGTAAAGGCTTACTTTTTTGTATTTTTGTATTTTTTTTGTATTTTTGTATTTTTTTTTTGTATTTTTTTTTTTTTGTATTTTTCTTTGTTGTTTTTATGAACTATCTGTATGATCGATGGATTTTTAAGACGTTTAAGAGGTGCCGAAATATTTATTTTATAAAAAAGTAGCCGAAAGTAATGTAAAATCAATACAAAAAAGTAAGCCTTTACAGGCACCCTTTCTAATTGAGATAAAGGGTTCAATTTGGGGTCAAATTTTTTTTTTTTTTTTTCACTTTCGAATGAAGGGTATGAATGAATCTAATTCCGAAATAGCTATATTAACGACCACCCTAATATATATATATGGGTATATATACTTAGCTACTATACTATATATATATATATGTATATATATATATTTTTCATATATATAGTATATATACTATATATACTATATATATATATATATATATATATAGGTGTATATATTATATATATATATATATAGTATATGTATATATATATTTATGAAAGGGTACATATCGGGTCCGGAAAACCGACCCATGTACATTAGTATACGTAACTCTACGTTGGAATTATAATTTAAATCTTGTACGTTATTTTGATTTGTATACCCTTGATTAGAAGATATGATGAAATTAGAGTTTATATACAACGCGGTATTATACAGGGCCGTTTAAACATTTGATAACCCGTAACATGACAGTACCATTATTGATTGATTCGTCGGAAAGCATTTTCAATATTTCGGTCCCTGCATGTACCTATACGTGAACGGTGTAAACGTGAGGATACATGTCGGCACCGATTAAATTTCTATTATTTCTTAGGAGTTATTTCATAGACCGTCGCGCGGATTGTTTGACTCTTCCAGCTCCAGCTCGAATGCTGTTGAAAAACGAACAATTCATAGATGTTCGTGCCTTTGATTCAATTTGATTGTTTGAATTTGATTTTCAGTCTCACGAAAATAGGTCATCGATGACGATTTCATACCACCACTAAGCTACACGGAGACAAATTTATAGTAAATTTTCTCATACTCATATAGTAGTTGTGTCATATACTTCCAATATGACGATCGTTCCGATACATTATACTCAATGTTCCATGAATGTGAGAAAAACATTCCTATATTCATGGTGACATTAGGTATAAAGTATAGAAACAATCGTCATATTGAAAGTATATGACACAACTACTATATGAGTATGAGAAAATTTACTATAAATTTTTCTCCGTGATAGATAATATTTTCACTGAATTTTTCGTAATTGTAGTTTATTACGTATACATTGGTATATCTGATTGAAAACAGCTAATTCAGTCCGATTAGAATTGTTGGAAACGAATACTAACAGTGTCGTTTCAACGATTGTTCTCTGGCTAACTTCCTCACTTTCCTACGGATCGGCACATGCGGGGACCGCTGTCCGATACGTAAGAATAAATGTCGGGACCGGGCATGCGGGGATGCGAGTCCGATAAGTAAGGATGTATGTCGGGACCGGGCAAATTTCTATTTCTCTTCGTAATTATTTCAGAGCCCGCCGACCGGATCTCTTTACCCTTCCAGCTTGAATGTTGTTCAAAAACGAACAATTCATCGATGTTCGTGCCTTAGATTCAATTTGATTGTTTGAATTTATTTTCGGTCTCACGAGAATGGGTCGTCGATGACGATTTTATACCACCACTAAGCTAGATAATATTCTCACCGAATTTTTCGTAATTGTAGTTTATTACGTATACATTGGTAGATCTGATTGAATAAAGCTAATTCAGTCCGATTAAAATTGTTGGAAACGAATACTAACAATGTCGTTTCAACGATTGTTCTCTCGGTAACTTGCTCACTTCCCTACGGATCGGCACATGCGGGGACCACTGTCCGATACGTAAGGATAAATGTCGGGACCGGGCATGCGGGGATGCGAGTCCGATATTTATCCTTCATACGTATACGTATAAAGGATACATGTCGGGACCAGGCAAATTTCTATTTCTCTTCGTAATTATTTCAGAGCCCGCCGACCGGATCTCTTTACCCTTCCAGCTTGAATGTTGTTCAAAAACGAACAATTCATCGATGTTCGTGCCTTAGATTCAATTTGATTGTTTGAATTTATTTTCGGTCTCACGAGAATGGGTCGTCGATGACGATTTTATACCACCACTAAGCTAGATAATATTCTCACCGAATTTTTCGTAATTGTAGTTTATTACGTATACATTTGTAGATCTGATTGAATAAAGCTAATTCAGTCCGATTAAAATTGTTGGAAACGAATACTAACAATGTCGTTTCAACGATTGTTCTCTCGGTAACTTGCTCACTTCCCTACGGATCGGCACATGCGGGGACCACTGTCCGATACGTAAGGATGAATGTCGGGACCGGGGATACGGGGATGCGCGTCCGATAAGTAAGGATATATATTAGACCGGTTCAAAAAAATCGACTATTCTTTTTCTTTCAATTTTCGCATTGAAATACTTTTGGGGGGCTGAAAAAAGATGCCTGTTCAAAGCGGAGCTCTTAATATTAAGATTCAGAGGTCGCTCATCGTGGATTTCCATTTTCCATTTGAATAGCATAGGAAATTTTTTTTTTTTTATTTTTATAATTTTGTAGCTCACAAACCAATGAACAAATCCAAATGACTCAAACATATTTTCATAGGAAATTGAACACTCTACAAAAAGCTTTTCTTATCATTTTTTGATAAATTGACTCCTTCCAAAGTTATTCAAGCTCAAATTTCAATTTATAGTCGAATAAACTATTTTTTTTTTGTGATTTTTTTTTCCACAATGATAGATACATTTTTTAGAGTGTTCAATCCCCTATCAAAATATGTAAGAGTCATTTGGATTTGTTCATTGGTTTGTGAGCTACAAAATTCTGAAGAAAAAAAAAAAAAAATTTCTATGCTATTTAAATGGAAAATAGAAATCCGCGATGAGCGACCTCTAAATCTTAATATTAAGAGCTCCGCTTTTAACAGGCATCTTTTTTCACCCCTCCGAAAGTATTTCAATGCGAAAATTGAAAAAAAAAGAATAGTCGATTTTTTTGAACCGGTCTAATATATATATGTCGGGACCGAGCAAATTTCTATTTCTCTTCGTAATTATTTCAGAGCCCGATCGGATCTCTACCCTTCCAGCTTGAATGTTGTTTAAAAACGAACAATTCATAGATGTTCGTGCCTTAGATTCAATTTGATTGTTTGAATTTGTTTTCGGTCTCACGAGAATGGGTCGTCGATGACGATTTTATACCACCACTAAGCTAGATAATATTCTCACCGAATTTATCGTAATTGTAGTTTATTACGTATACATTGGTAGATCTGATTGAAAAAAGCTAATTCAGTCCGATTGAAATTGTTGGAAACGAATACTAACAGTGTCGTTTCAACGATTGTTCTCTCGGTAACTTCCTTACTTTCCTACGGATCGGCACATGCGGGGACCACTGTCCGATACGTAAGGATAAATGTCGGGACCGGGCATGCGGGGATGCGAGTCCGATATTTATCCTTCATACGTATACGTATAAAGGATAAATGTCGGGACTAGGCAAATTTCTATTTCTCTTCGTAATTATTTCAGAGCCCGATCGGATCTCTTTACCCTTCCAGCTTAAATGTTGTTCAAAAACGAACAATTCATAGATGTTCGTGCCTTAGATTCAATTTGATTGTTTGAATTTGTTTTCGGTCTCACGAGAATGGGTCGTCGATGACGACTTTATACCACCACTAAGCTAGATAATATTCTCACCGAATTTTTCGTAATTGTAGTTTATTACGTATACATTGGTAGATCTGATTGAAAAAAGCTAATTCAGTCCGATTGAAATTGTTGGAAACGAATACTAACAGTGTCGTTTCAACGATTGTTCTCTCGGTAACTTCCTTACTTCCCTACGGATCGGCACATGCGGGGACCACTGTCCGATACGTAAGGATAAATGTCGGGACCGGGGATACGGGGATGCGCGTCCGATAAGTAAGGATATATATATGTCGGGACCGAGCAAATTTCTATTTCTCTTCGTAATTATTTCAGAGCCCGATCGGATCTCTACCCTTCCAGCTTGAATGTTGTTCAAAAACGAACAATTCATAGATGTTCGTGCCTTAGATTCAATTTGATTGTTTGAATTTGTTTTCGGTCTCACGAGAATGGGTCGTCGATGACGATTTTATACCACCACTAAGCTAGATAATATTTTCACCGAATTTTTCGTAATTGTAGTTTATTACGTATACATTGGTAGATCTGATTGAATAAAGCTAATTCAGTCCGATTAAAATTGTTGGAAACGAATACTAACAATGTCGTTTCAACGATTGTTCTCTCGGTAACTTGCTCACTTCCCTACGGATCGGCACATGCGGGGACCACTGTCCGATACGTAAGGATAAATGTCGGGACCGGGCATGCGGGGATGCGAGTCCGATATTTATCCTTCATACGTATACGTATAAAGGATAAATGTCGGGACTAGGCAAATTTCTATTTCTCTTCGTAATTATTTCAGAGCCCGATCGGATCTCTTTACCCTTCCAGCTTAAATGTTGTTCAAAAACGAACAATTCATAGATGTTCGTGCCTTAGATTCAATTTGATTGTTTGAATTTGTTTTCGGTCTCACGAGAATGGGTCGTCGATGACGACTTTATACCACCACTAAGCTAGATAATATTCTCACCGAATTTTTCGTAATTGTAGTTTATTACGTATACATTGGTAGATCTGATTGAAAAAAGCTAATTCAGTCCGATTGAAATTGTTGGAAACGAATACTAACAGTGTCGTTTCAACGATTGTTCTCTCGGTAACTTCCTTACTTCCCTACGGATCGGCACATGCGGGGACCACTGTCCGATACGTAAGGATAAATGTCGGGACCGGGGATACGGGGATGCGCGTCCGATAAGTAAGGATATATATATGTCGGGACCGAGCAAATTTCTATTTCTCTTCGTAATTATTTCAGAGCCCGATCGGATCTCTACCCTTCCAGCTTGAATGTTGTTCAAAAACGAACAATTCATAGATGTTCGTGCCTTAGATTCAATTTGATTGTTTGAATTTGTTTTCGGTCTCACGAGAATGGGTCGTCGATGACGATTTTATACCACCACTAAGCTAGATAATATTTTCACCGAATTTTTCGTAATTGTAGTTTATTACGTATACATTGGTAGATCTGATTGAATAAAGCTAATTCAGTCCGATTAAAATTGTTGGAAACGAATACTAACAATGTCGTTTCAACGATTGTTCTCTCGGTAACTTGCTCACTTCCCTACGGATCGGCACATGCGGGGACCACTGTCCGATACGTAAGGATAAATGTCGGGACCGGGCATGCGGGGATGCGAGTCCGATATTTATCCTTCATACGTATACGTATAAAGGATAAATGTCGGGACTAGGCAAATTTCTATTTCTCTTCGTAATTATTTCAGAGCCCGATCGGATCTCTTTACCCTTCCAGCTTAAATGTTGTTCAAAAACGAACAATTCATAGATGTTCGTGCCTTAGATTCAATTTGATTGTTTGAATTTGTTTTCGGTCTCACGAGAATGGGTCGTCGATGACGACTTTATACCACCACTAAGCTAGATAATATTCTCACCGAATTTTTCGTAATTGTAGTTTATTACGTATACATTGGTAGATCTGATTGAAAAAAGCTAATTCAGTCCGATTGAAATTGTTGGAAACGAATACTAACAGTGTCGTTTCAACGATTGTTCTCTCGGTAACTTCCTTACTTCCCTACGGATCGGCACATGCGGGGACCACTGTCCGATACGTAAGGATAAATGTCGGGACCGGGGATACGGGGATGCGCGTCCGATAAGTAAGGATATATATATGTCGGGACCGAGCAAATTTCTATTTCTCTTCGTAATTATTTCAGAGCCCGATCGGATCTCTACCCTTCCAGCTTGAATGTTGTTCAAAAACGAACAATTCATAGATGTTCGTGCCTTAGATTCAATTTGATTGTTTGAATTTGTTTTCGGTCTCACGAGAATGGGTCGTCGATGACGATTTTATACCACCACTAAGCTAGATAATATTTTCACCGAATTTTTCGTAATTGTAGTTTATTACGTATACATTGGTACTCTCTTAAAAGAAATCAGTGGGAAATCAGTGGAATTTTACTGATTTACCAGTGGATCTCACTGATTGCCCAGTGAAATCTTACTGATTCAACCAGTAAACATAGAAGTGGGGATAATTCACTGATTCAACCAGTGAATTCCACTGATTGAACCAGTCAGAACCACTCAGAACATAACCAATATAATTATACTTACGCGCATGCGCGCGCACAGCTGATCGAGGTTCACTGGTTAACTCAGTGAGCCCGGACTCACTGGTTGAATCAGTGAAATTCCACTGATTTCTTTTAAGAGAGTAGATCTGATTGAAAAAAGCTAATTCAGTCCGATTAAAATTGTTGGAAACGAATACTAACAGTGTCGTTTCAACGATTGTTCTCTCGGTAACTTCCTCACTTTCCTACGGATCGGCACGTGCGGGGACCGCTGTCCGATATACGTAAGGATAAATGTCGGGACCAGGCATGCGGGGATGCGATTCCGATACGTAAGGACACATGTCGGGACCGGGCAAGTTTCCATTTTTCTTCGTAGTTGTTCCATTCCCCGGACTCAATATATTGCGCTTTGTGAATACGGAAGAACGCAGTCATTATCTTACGATCCGGAAGAGAGGATGCAGTCATGACCACGTTTGCCCTCGTTTTGTTCGATGATGGCATTTATTATATATGTAAAGAAGTGGATGTGATTCAACGAAAATACAGTACAAGTATAAAATATAAAGACGGAAAAAGATACGAGGGTAAAATTGTCGCTCGGAATGGTAAGTGTAACACTTTTAATTGAAAATAACTTATTTTACTTGAAATGAAATAAATTTGACCTTCGTATTGGTGTGGTATTCGAACAAAGCGTGAATAACAAAAACGTACTCATTTGGTTCTACCTTGGCCCTTCAATATTGGATTGAAAATACTATTCCATAAATTCACTCTTTGATCTGCATTCGCAGCTAATAAAAAAAAGTTGGATATCTTAAAAACGAAATATGAACAAAGAAGCACAGCTACGATGCAAGATTCTTCAGATCGAGGCAAAAGTAAAAAAAAAGGCTGTACTTCGGACGAGACTCAGATTGATAAAATAACATCATCAAGACGAAACAAAGTACCCCGAGTTAAAAACAAAACTGGTAAGCATCGTACGAAAGTTGTAAAACGTATGATTATTTTCTCTTAACACCTGTTTTCATTGTTTGTTAGACATCATTAATGTCCCACCGACAAAGCTACTTAATATAAACGATGTTGATAACCGAGATATCAACGTAGAGAGGAAACCTGGTTGTGAACCAGAAAGCGATGTCAATGGAAACAAAGGCTCTATCGTCAAATCGATGGAAGGAAAGGATTCAGCGTCCAACTTCAGCGAGTCAGATCGCCAGGGCAAAAGTCTGAACACAAGCTGTACTCCCTGCCAGACTGAGATCGATGAATCAAAGTCACTGAGAAGCATCGAAGTGCCCCGAGATAGAAACAAAACTGGTGAGCACTGCTCCGAAAGTTGTAAAACATAACGAGGCCTCAACGTAGAACTATTATATCTCAAATTGTAGTAGAAAAACATGATATCTCAAGTTCTGGTTGAAAAACATGATATCTCAAATTTTGGTTGAAGAACATGATATCTCCTATACCTTTGACATAGGAAATAGCATGTTCTTCAACCAGAATTTGAGATATCATGTTTTTTAACTAGAATTTGAGATATGTTTTACACCCAGAATTCAAGATATCATAGTTCTACGTTGAGTCGTCGATATGATTATTTTCTCTCAACTCCTGTTTTCATTGTTTATTAGACATCGCTAATGTCTCTCCAACAACGCTACATAATATAAACGATCTCGATAACCGAGATATTAGCGTTGAAAGGAAACCTGGTTCTGAACCAGAAAGCGATGTCAATGGAAACAAGGGCTCTATCGTCAAATCGATGGAAGGAAAGGAGTCAGCGTCCAACTTCAGCGAGTCAGATCGCCAGGGCAAAAGTCTGAACACAAGCTGTACTCCCTGCCAGACTGAGATCGATGAATCAAAGTCACTGAGAAGCATCGAAGTGCCCCGAGATAGAAACAAAACTGGTGAGCACTGCTCCGAAAGTTGTAAAACATATCGACGCCTCAACGTAGAACTATTATATCTCAAATTGTAGTCGAAAAACATGATATCTCAAGTTCTGGTTGAAAAACATGATATCTCAAATTTTGGTTGAAGAACATGATATCTCCTATACCTTTGACATAGGAAATAGCATGTTCTTCAACCAGAATTTGAGATATCATGTTTTTTAACTAGAATTTGAGATATCATGTTTTACACCCAGAATTCAAGATATCATAGTTCTACGTTGAGTCGTCGATATGATTATTTTCTCTCAACTCCTGTTTTCATTGTTTATTAGACATCGCTAATGTCTCTCCAACAACGCTACATAATATAAACGATCTCGATAACCGAGATATTAGCGTTGAAAGGAAACCTGGTTCTGAACCAGAAAGCGATGTCAATGGAAACAAGGGCTCTATCGTCAAATCGATGGAAGGAAAGGAGTCAGCGTCCAACTTCAGCGAGTCAGATCGCCAGGGCAAAAGTCTGAACACAAGCTGTACTCCCTGCCAGACTGAGATCGATGAATCAAAGTCACTGAGAAGCATCGAAGTGCCCCGAGATAGAAACAAAACTGGTGAGCACTGCTCCGAAAGTTGTAAAACATAACGAGGCCTCAACGTAGAACTATTATATCTCAAATTGTAGTAGAAAAACATGATATCTCAAGTTCTGGTTGAAAAACATGATATCTCAAATTTTGGTTGAAGAACATGATATCTCCTATACCTTTGACATAGGAAATAGCATGTTCTTCAACCAGAATTTGAGATATCATGTTTTTTAACTAGAATTTGAGATATGTTTTACACCCAGAATTCAAGATATCATAGTTCTACGTTGAGTCGTCGATATGATTATTTTCTCTCAACTCCTGTTTTCATTGTTTATTAGACATCGCTAATGTCTCTCCAACAACGCTACATAATATAAACGATCTCGATAACCGAGATATTAGCGTTGAAAGGAAACCTGGTTCTGAACCAGAAAGCGATGTCAATGGAAACAAGGGCTCTATCGTCAAATCGATGGAAGGAAAGGAGTCAGCGTCCAACTTCAGCGAGTCAGATCGCCAGGGCAAAAGTCTGAACACAAGCTGTACTCCCTGCCAGACTGAGATCGATGAATCAAAGTCACTGAGAAGCATCGAAGTGCCCCGAGATAGAAACAAAACTGGTGAGCACTGCTCCGAAAGTTGTAAAATATATCGACGCCTCAACGTAGAACTATTATATCTCAAATTGTAGTCGAAAAACATGATATCTCAAGTTCTGGTTGAAAAACATGATATCTCAAATTTTGGTTGAAGAACATGATATCTCCTATACCTTTGACATAGGAAATAGCATGTTCTTCAACCAGAATTTGAGATATCATGTTTTTTAACTAGAATTTGAGATATCATGTTTTACACCCAGAATTCAAGATATCATAGTTCTACGTTGAGTCGTCGATATGATTATTTTCTCTCAACTCCTGTTTTCATTGTTTATTAGACATCGCTAATGTCTCTCCAACAACGCTACATAATATAAACGATCTCGATAACCGAGATATTAGCGTTGAAAGGAAACCTGGTTCTGAACCAGAAAGCGATGTCAATGGAAACAAGGGCTCTATCGTCAAATCGATGGAAGGAAAGGAGTCAGCGTCCAACTTCAGCGAGTCAGATCGCCAGGGCAAAAGTCTGAACACAAGCTGTACTCCCTGCCAGACTGAGATCGATGAATCAAAGTCACTGAGAAGCATCGAAGTGCCCCGAGATAGAAACAAAACTGGTGAGCACTGCTCCGAAAGTTGTAAAACATAACGAGGCCTCAACGTAGAACTATTATATCTCAAATTGTAGTAGAAAAACATGATATCTCAAGTTCTGGTTGAAAAACATGATATCTCAAATTTTGGTTGAAGAACATGATATCTCCTATACCTTTGACATAGGAAATAGCATGTTCTTCAACCAGAATTTGAGATATCATGTTTTTTAACTAGAATTTGAGATATGTTTTACACCCAGAATTCAAGATATCATAGTTCTACGTTGAGTCGTCGATATGATTATTTTCTCTCAACTCCTGTTTTCATTGTTTATTAGACATCGCTAATGTCTCTCCAACAACGCTACATAATATAAACGATCTCGATAACCGAGATATTAGCGTTGAAAGGAAACCTGGTTCTGAACCAGAAAGCGATGTCAATGGAAACAAGGGCTCTATCGTCAAATCGATGGAAGGAAAGGAGTCAGCGTCCAACTTCAGCGAGTCAGATCGCCAGGGCAAAAGTCTGAACACAAGCTGTACTCCCTGCCAGACTGAGATCGATGAATCAAAGTCACTGAGAAGCATCGAAGTGCCCCGAGATAGAAACAAAACTGGTGAGCACTGCTCCGAAAGTTGTAAAACATATCGACGCCTCAACGTAGAACTATTATATCTCAAATTGTAGTCGAAAAACATGATATCTCAAGTTCTGGTTGAAAAACATGATATCTCAAATTTTGGTTGAAGAACATGATATCTCCTATACCTTTGACATAGGAAATAGCATGTTCTTCAACCAGAATTTGAGATATCATGTTTTTTAACTAGAATTTGAGATATCATGTTTTACACCCAGAATTCAAGATATCATAGTTCTACGTTGAGTCGTCGATATGATTATTTTCTCTCAACTCCTGTTTTCATTGTTTATTAGACATCGCTAATGTCTCTCCAACAACGCTACATAATATAAACGATCTCGATAACCGAGATATTAGCGTTGAAAGGAAACCTGGTTCTGAACCAGAAAGCGATGTCAATGGAAACAAGGGCTCTATCGTCAAATCGATGGAAGGAAAGGAGTCAGCGTCCAACTTCAGCGAGTCAGATCGCCAGGGCAAAAGTCTGAACACAAGCTGTACTCCCTGCCAGACTGAGATCGATGAATCAAAGTCACTGAGAAGCATCGAAGTGCCCCGAGATAGAAACAAAACTGGTGAGCACTGCTCCGAAAGTTGTAAAACATATCGACGCCTCAACGTAGAACTATTATATCTCAAATTGTAGTCGAAAAACATGATATCTCAAGTTCTGGTTGAAAAACATGATATCTCAAATTTTGGTTGAAGAACATGATATCTCCTATACCTTTGACATAGGAAATAGCATGTTCTTCAACCAGAATTTGAGATATCATGTTTTTTAACTAGAATTTGAGATATCATGTTTTACACCCAGAATTCAAGATATCATAGTTCTACGTTGAGTCGTCGATATGATTATTTTCTCTCAACTCCTGTTTTCATTGTTTATTAGACATCGCTAATGTCTCTCCAACAACGCTACATAATATAAACGATCTCGATAACCGAGATATTAGCGTTGAAAGGAAACCTGGTTCTGAACCAGAAAGCGATGTCAATGGAAACAAGGGCTCTATCGTCAAATCGATGGAAGGAAAGGAGTCAGCGTCCAACTTCAGCGAGTCAGATCGCCAGGGCAAAAGTCTGAACACAAGCTGTACTCCCTGCCAGACTGAGATCGATGAATCAAAGTCACTGAGAAGCATCGAAGTGCCCCGAGATAGAAACAAAACTGGTGAGCACTGCTCCGAAAGTTGTAAAACATATCGACGCCTCAACGTAGAACTATTATATCTCAAATTGTAGTCGAAAAACATGATATCTCAAGTTCTGGTTGAAAAACATGATATCTCAAATTTTGGTTGAAGAACATGATATCTCCTATACCTTTGACATAGGAAATAGCATGTTCTTCAACCAGAATTTGAGATATCATGTTTTTTAACTAGAATTTGAGATATGTTTTACACCCAGAATTCAAGATATCATAGTTCTACGTTGAGTCGTCGATATGATTATTTTCTCTCAACTCCTGTTTTCATTGTTTATTAGACATCGCTAATGTCTCTCCAACAACGCTACATAATATAAACGATCTCGATAACCGAGATATTAGCGTTGAAAGGAAACCTGGTTCTGAACCAGAAAGCGATGTCAATGGAAACGAAGACTCTATCGTCAAATCGATCGAAGGAAAGGATTCGGCGTCCAACTTCAGAGAGTCAGATCGTCAGGGCAAAAGTATGAATCGATGTGAAAAATATGAGGTTGACGAAATAAAGTCACCGAGAAGGATCAAAGTGCCCCGAGATAAAGACAAAACTGGTTAGCACTGCTTTGAAAGTTGTAAAACATATGATTATTCTCTCTCAACTCCTGTTTTCATTGTTTGTTAGATATTTCTGAAGTTACTTCAACAATATATCCCAGCCCGAAAAGCCCAGAGGGCAAAACTATTATCACAACATTGTTAGATGGTTCCAAAGAACCGGATGAAGAACAAAGGACTTTGAACAGTCATATTCCTCAAATTCTGAGCGTGGATATTCAGCTAGACCCCCTCGTAGCTGATATACAAGATGAACTCTCAAATTATAGTGTTATGAGAGATGACGTGAATCAATTGCCTGCACCTATTTTTTATTCAAATGCACCAACTTCTGTCGTAGGTTCGTACTAGTTTCAGCCATACCTATTCAGTAAAACATACAATCTGAGTGTTCATATTATACGATCTTTTTTGGTGAGAATTATTAATCATAAATAATACGTTATACAGGAACAATAACAATCGCTGCAAACATACAGAAAAATTAACGACATTTCTTAGATCATTCATGTACAATATTCACGTTCAATGATATTGCGATAAAAAACGTAAAACTATAATCTGAAACTTTATTTCAGCCGACAATCCATCTTGGGTATGGGAAGAATGCAACATTGAAGTGTATGTTTCACAAAGTGATCTTGGCGATCTTGCACAAAATTCAGACTTTAATAATATAACGGAAGCTGTTCCTACTTCCTCGAATAGTTCTGATCATGACAGGTGATTACGATTCTCAATACTTAATGTTGACCAACGGAAAATTAAATCTTTCACTTTGCCTGTTTTCAATATCGATTACGTTCATGAAATATCGATCATGCTAAATCAAAAAATTGAATAATTAATTCAGCGCTTTGCAACAGCGAATCAAAAATAAAGCTTCTAGTGATTTTGTTCAGCGATAGCTGCTTTCAGAAATCGTAGATTTCAGTTGAAAATCTTGTCTCAGCCGACTTGATTATAAACAGACTAGTTTTTTTCTATATTTTTTAAAGCATGTTTTGAATTGCACAGAAATAACGATACTATGATGCCGACATTACAGTCTCAAAATGAGGTTGATCTTAGAGCGCCGTTTGTCTATGACAATCACAGTCTTGAAGATTTGTCCAATGTTCCACAATTCAGTTTGACAAGTATAAGAGATCACGGTAAAAACACTGAACCAAATTATTCATCCAACAGTAACTGTCGAACTATCACAGTAAAGTAATTGTAACTATATCGTGATTTGGTTCTAGAAGAATATGACAACGACAGAGCAGAAAATGTTTCACATAATGACTCAGGTGACTCATATGTTCCCGGAACGGATTCTTCTGACACTAGTGCAGAAAATGAATCTCTGCAGTCAACCTCAGATGTGAATAAGCAACAAAATATTTCGAAATCTTCAGCGAATGAATCATTCCCTCTGGACATTTCCATACCAAATTGTAAAACGGGGCATAGTGCACCTGACGATGAAAGAATGATCGTAAAATCTACAAAATCTGGCACCAAAAAAGATTTTTGTCATTATTGCAAGACCGAACAAGCGAAATTAAGTCGCCACCTTACGAGGAAACATGCAGATATAAAAGAAGTCCAATCGTTTCTTGATATACCGAAAGGCCATGATGCACGAAAAAAAATTATATCGAAAATTCGTAAACAAGGACAGTTTTATTTTAATACAAATACGGACGCTAATACTGGAGAGCTCAAAGTTATTCGAAGGCCTCATCCGCAATACAAAAAAAATGCCACAGATTATGCTACGTGTAAGTCATGCATGGGTAGCTATGCCAAATCAACTCTACGTCGTCATTACCGGAGATGCAGTAACAAGGATTCCACAAAATGCAAAACAGTACTATCTGGGGCCAGACAAGTCGAAGGCCGAATCCATTCAATAGCATGTAATATTCTACGAACGAGAGTTTTTCCTTCATTGAAAGATGACAGGGTCACAAGAACCATCCGGTATGACGAACTTACTATCGCATTCGGAAACAAATTATGCGACAAGTATAAAGATCCCCATCATTATGACATGATCAGACAAAAATTGCGGCAACTTGGACGCTTCCTTTGCGAAATCAAGCAACACAATGAAAACATCCATGATCTTTTCTCTGTTTTCTACCCAAAAAATTATGACTCTTGCATCAACACTATTCAAACTTTAGCTGGTTTCAACGAGTCAGGAACTGGCTTCAAAGTCCCGTCACTTGCGACTTCATTAGGAACTCTCCTTAAGCAGGTGGGACGATTGTGCGTCTCCCTTTATATAAAAAGGCAAAATAGAGAGAAGCAGACTCTCGCTGAAGATTTCTTAAAATTATTGCTCGAGGACTACTCTTCAACAGTTGCCCGCACAGCAATTGAATCTCAATTTAAAAAAAAAAGGCAGACTAATATTATTTTACCGACCAAAGATGACATAAACAAGTTACAATTCTATTTGAGGAACAGACTCGAAAACGCTCGAAATTCCTTGGAACAGAAATTTTCATATCGAGATTGGCTTGCTTTATTAGAAAGTTGCCTGACTTTCATTCAATTATTCAATCGCCGCAGAGCAGGAGAAGTAGAGAGAACGTTGGTAGATGATTTTCAAAATTATCAATCAGTGAATGAGAATACAATCGGTGAGGCGTTTAATTCATTTAGTGAGAAAGATAAAATTGCGGCGCTTAAATATGTACGTTTTACTATCCGAGGCAAGCTGGGGCGTACAGTTCCTGTATTACTTCATTCAGAAGTACTGGAATCATTGAAGCTTATTGTAAAACATCGAAAATCTGCGAGGGTTCATTCAAAAAATCCATATCTTTTTGGCACTCCTGGTACTGTAAAAGGTGACTACCGTTATCTGGGGGCTTGTGATCTAATGCGGAAATTTTCAAAAGATTGCGGAGCACGAAATCCAGAAACGCTAAGGGGAACCACCCTACGAAAGCATATAGCTACAATGTGCACCAATTTAAACCTAAAGGATGATCAAGTTTCCGAATTAGCTAATTTTATGGGTCATGCTGATAAAATTCACAAAGATCACTACAGACAACCTATCCTGACTAGGGAGATAATAAATGTCTCTAAGCTATTAGAGGCAGTCGAAGGAAATGATAGAACTGAAACATCCGGTGAAGATGAAGATGATGATTTTGTTCAAGAAGAGGCTTGCGAAGGTACTAAATGTTTTTTATATAAGGCAAGCATGTTTTCCTCACTTTTTGATGCCTTCGTATAGGACCTCAAGTAGTACTTTTAATTCCTTGGACTTAAAAGTACCACTTTTAAGTCCTATACAGAGGCATCAAATAGCGAGGAAAACATGCTTGCGTTATATAAAGTATAGTGTGCACCATGGAGGTGGGCCTTTTAAGACCTTGCACGATGTTTTTAGTACTTGGCCTTAAAAGTTCCACTTTACGACCTTGGTGCACAATGTACTATTGATTGACAGCTCTCAATATTTACCCAGAATTTTACTTTTACCATGGAAATTTGAAAATGAGAATTGGTAATTGTATGAGAAAGAAAAACAGGATATGCTTCAGATTTATTTCAATAATTGTATTGTTATATTTTGTTGATTAAATCTGCCGTCCCATGTAGGCCCGGAACGGAAAAACGGAACGGAATCTAGTGACTTTTTCCATGTATTGCGTGTATGTATACACCTACACATAGAACGTTCCGTTCCGTTTTTCCGTTCCGGGCCTACATGGGACGGCAGCCTTACAGTACAAATAAATATCATTGATTATATCATATTTTGTAGCGGCTGTGTCGCAATCAAGTCTAACTAGTCTGCAACCACCTGAGAATGAAACCGATTCCGATTGCAGTTTTCCATCACCATCACCATCAACATCAGCAGGAAATAATTCTAAAAGGAAACAGAAACGGTCAAGTGAGTTCTGATTAGTTAAATAATTCAGTTCAATAAGAACCACATGGTATAGCCACTACATAAATTACGGACTGTAGAAATATGTACAAATGTACAAATACAAGCAATTCTATTATTTGGCACATCACCTGGTTCATTTACAGAATCTCCAAGTGTAACATGTTCGCGACAACGTTGGGCTGCAGCTGAACGGAGTCTAGTCTTGAACGCTTTCAGTAAAAATTTTGCTACGCGAACTTTACCATCCTTGGAGGAAATACAGAAACTAAAGGATACCAATCCCGGTATTTTGAGTCGCAATACAGCTACCATAAAAACCTGGATACACAATCAATTCAAAAGCGCACATACCAAAAATTAACATAAAAAATAAAAAAACGACCATGTTTACGAACAGGGTGTTTTATGGCACTTCGTTGAACTGCTGACACTAATACTTCTTTATTTTTTCTAAATACACATTAGGGTGGTCCTTCAAAATTAAATTTCATCAGACGCCCCTTAAAAAGTTTCCTTTTCGTCTAAAAACGTGCTGGCAATTTTTTTTTTTTTTTTTTATGAAAAGAACACGTGCCGCAAGACGATCAAACATTTTGTTTTTCAACCTGCAGTTTTTTGGAAATGTCTTACATAATGTGCAGATTTGACGAATAACCCATCGAAAAAAGATAAAAATTTGAAATTTTGAAATTTCGATGGGTTATTCGTTAAATCTGCACATTATGTAAGACATTTCCAAAAAACTGCAGGTTGAAAAAGAAAATGTTTGATCGTCTTGCGGCGCGTGTTCTTTTCATTAAAAAGAAAAAAAAAAAAAAAATTGCAAGCATGTTTTTAGACGAAAAGGAAACTTTTCAGGGGGCGTCTGATGAAATTTAATTTTTAACGACCACCCTAATATACATAATATAAGTTTTCTTGAATAATACAAGTTTTTATATCTGAGCTGTATACTTACCGTATAATATAAACATTTATATAAAATGTGTACTTACAAACCTTATAATATATAAACATTTACTATTTTAATTATATTGTAAACTGATAATATGGTAATAAATAGTGATTGTTATCTAAAAGCAATGTTTCCAACAGTAATTATATATTTCCTCAAATTTTCGAAAGTCAGGGAACAGTCAAATAATCTACAGGGTGATATTCCAGAGTTCCAGAAACGTCACAGTACTACAAGTCTCGGACCGGCAGGCGGCTGATAAATATGTATGCGAAATTATCCGGTTCGCCGCTCGACTATTAGGTATAGGTATAGTATAGTCGAAATTCGATCAACGCGATCGTAGCCACCGATCATAGCCATGGATTTTTCTTTTCTTTTATTTCTAATCTACGATCGGTGGCTACGATCGCGTTGATCGAATTTCGACTATACTTTATCTACCTAATGCTGGGTCTACACGCTATGATTATGTTGGTATGATTAGCCAATCACTGAATTTCCACAACAGAAGTGACCAGTCAGTTAACAGATTTCTCATCATACCAAAATAATCATACCAACATAATCACAGCGTCTAGACCCAGCATAATAGTCAAGCGACGAACCTGATAATTTCGCGCACATATTTATCAGCCGCCTGACTATCCGAGACTTGCAGTACTGTGACGTCTATGGAATATCACCCTGTATTGGTTTACGGGTAAAAACATGAAATAAAACGACCTAAAATTGTGTATGCCATACGGCTCATAAAGTATTTTCTGATGAATTTCATTATAATCCTCGCTTTCGGCTCGGATTATAAACTCAAATTCGTCGGAAAATACTTCATCGGCCTAATGACATAATGTACTATTATAGCACGGTGGAACTTGACGCCATTGTGCCTGAAAAATTATCGATTTTAATGTAATCACGATAATTTATACTTGAGATCCTCGCTAGCTCATATTCGCCGAACGTTTTACGACACTCAGATTGTACTGAATAATTCGGTACTCAAAATTACCTTTGTGTATAAAATCCACTATGGTGCCTGTATGTCATGATAATTATACGAGGGAATATCAGCACCGGTCCCGAAAAGGTACGTTGCGTATAAAATCTTATGGGGACGGTCCTTACATGTGTCAAGAGTCCCCGTATTGACCGTTAGACTCCTGAATTGGTACCCACAAGTACCCTCTCATAAATATATATATATGTATATATATATATATACATATATATATATATACTACATATAGCATATATATAAGCCTAGCTATGCGGCCTAAAAACGGTGACAAAAAACGTTACAACGCTTTTTTTTAAAGAGGAGATTATGTATATTATAGAGGACGTAGAGGGTTTTCTTCAAAAGCGAATTTAGAGGCGAAGAATCTTAATTGCATAATTACTCAATTTTTATTATCAGGTCATTATTATATACATAGATGATGCCAAAATATTTACAAATACACAGAATCTGTCATATTGAAAACATAATATTCTCTTTTAATGTCTATAGGTTCCATACTATTATAAAATTCGCAAATGAAAGTAATTATATACATTATACATAGATGATGACCAAAATATTTACAAACACACGAAATCTGTCATATGTCTAGGTTCCTACTATTTTAACATTCACAAATGAAAGTAATTACTCATAATATCATTATCAGTTTATCACAGCTGTTGCCCTCAATATTTACAAATATACGGAATTTTTCAAATGGAATAAGCGAAGAATATTATTACTTGAATAATACACATACTCTAGGTATATGAATACGAATAAAATAGGCGATGCAATAGTCCTACTATACGGACCGGTATTACCCCATTATTAATATAATTGGTAGCTAAAACACATCCGATTGATGTGAAATTGATATCGGTGACGCAGGAAAAGTGCACGGAGGGCATGACGCTCTTGGATTTTCGAAAATCAAAACAAGATTCACAGATTTTTATCAAGAGTGCTCTGTAACTAATAATCGTTGATGCTGACGTTGTACTTTATAAATATGAAAACACCCGAAACACTATCGATTCTCGAAAATCCAAGAGCGTCATGCCCTCCATGCACTTTTTCTACGTCACTGATATCAATTTCACATCGATTGGATGTGTTTTAGCTGGGAAACGGGCAACCGAAAATTCGAGGTGTATAACTAGGGCTGCCACCTTTCAAAAAGAGCAGACCCGGAGAATTTGGGAACATCACTATTTTTTTGTTGTACCTAATAAAACATATTCTTTTTTTTTTCAGATAAACATTATTCATTGAAATCAAATAAGTAGGTGTTTTACATTAAATGAATCAACTCAAACAGTGCTGCTAGTGCTAGGCGAAGCTTGATTTTTGAAACCATATTTTTTATTTATCATAGATTCTTGTAGCATCTTTTTTTGTTCAGGTTTTTTCAAAAAGTTTTAACATTCTTGGCAAGTCATTTTATAATTAATCTTGACAATTAACTCCGACTTCGCCATATCGACTGATGAGCAGCTTCGCTCATCTGTCCATAAATTTCCCGTCAAGGGGGGTGCCAAGGTGAGAGAAGAATAAAATGTTCATCGTATTCAATGTTTTATTGCGGCAAGAATAAAGGACGGAAAATAATCATGAAAATCGCTTTTGAAAGCTACGAATTTCCGCCTCAAACTAGAAAAAAAATTAAAAATGAAGTCCGCTGCGTCCATTTAAGTGAAGCTCTGCAAAAAAAAACGAATGGCGAAACCGTGACCACGTTCATAAGCAAACGGAATATCTGAAATACAAAAACCAATACTTTTTGGAATCGTCAATGTACGCTCGAGGCTTCCATGGAACGGATTTTTGATCCACTCAAACGTGGTCAAGTTACGAATCTTTTTTGCATTTGATCGCGTTTCCCGGGATTTTCACGAACGTTTTCATGAATTTTTCAAAAACCAAGAAATGATTAAGAAATTCGTTTCATAAAATTTCAACATTGACGATTCCAAAAAGTATTGGTTTTTTTGTTTCAGATATTCCGTTTGCCTATAAACGTGGTCACCGTTTCGCAAATCGTTTTTTGCAGAGCTCTACTCGAATAGACGCAGCAGGGTTGATTTTTTTTTTTTTTTTTTTAGTTCAAAGCGGAAATTCGCAGCTTTTGAATGCTATTTTCACAATTATTTTCCGTCCTCCGTTCTCGCCGCAATAAAACATTGAATACGATGAACATTTCATTCTTCTCTCACCTTTGCATCCCCCTTAAGGTAAAAACGCGTTTAATAAAAGCATTTATACTTATGTCCGGGATTGTCAAAATTTTTGTCTCTCGGCTTTCGCCCGCCACCCGGACATATCGATGTTAAACCCGTAGCCCGGATATGCACTATTCAAACCCGTAGACTCCGGGTCAAACCCGGAGAGGTGGCAGCCCTATGTATAACACGCCTTTCATATACCCTTAATTTTTTTTCAACAATTCACTGCCGCCATCAACTTTCTAGTATACAAAATAACAAATGAAATGTGCTCTCAAAATTTCAGCCAATGTTTGTAAAAAATAAATCGAAATTAGCCTAGATCCTATTTAAAAAAAAACAACGTTTTTCGTCTTCAAGTGGGTTTTTTTTCCCCAAAATCGATACAAAAGTCAATCAAGGTTGTGAATGGTTCGGCGCTTGAAGATTGCCGGCGGAATTTTGCTTTTTCTTGTCCACATCACTCCTCCCCTTAGTTCTTCTGAGCCATTCTTTAATTGCTTCTTCACACTCTTCATTCGTATATTCGGAGTTGGACGTATCTGCTCCTGTAACAAAAATTAAGCATTTTCAACATATCCTAATAACACCTATCATTGACAAATGCATAGGCTTACTTTTAGTCATTATTGCAATGGTTTATCAGTGAAATACACAAATTCTCATGACTAAACGAACTCGTAGACAATGCTTCAATTTGATAATAATTTCCGCTCTAACACAGCATCATAGAACAAATTCTCCGATTCGTGTGAGGTACAAATGCATGTGTTCAAAACTTACGTATCAACAGATCAGCAAGTCTCAGCTTTCCGAATACATTCGTCTTCTTTGCACCATGCCAGCTATACTAGGACGCCAGTTCGTTATCCATAAGGAGATGTAGAGCGCTTTTGACGAAATCATACGTACAGTTACTCGGGCAGTTACCAGCGAATTTTGATACTTCTGTTACCTGCGGTACACAAACACCAATAAGTAATAATTATCGTCTGGTTTGATTATAAATCTATATGATATACGGTGAATGAACGAATTCGAATTGAAATTCCATTCAAAGTCCATTATGAATACCGTTAAAGTACGAACAAGTATACATATATATGGGGAATTCCAAGCCAACTTGACCAATGAATTTCCCTCACCATTTTCGATTTGCTTCAAAAAAATTTCTACAATTGTTCAAGTACTAAAACGGTCCCCTGAATTTTTTCAGATTTTTCGATCGACCCGTTTTTTTTTAATGATTTTTCAATCTACCAAATAGATCGATACTTTTTAAAAATCTCAAAAAATTCTCAAAAATCTCTTTTTCCACTACGAACATCACGCTACCAAGGCCATGATGGTGCAAATTTTCCTTCTATTTTTTTTTCAACGTTTCTCATACAAACATGACTAACACGACTGATGATTTAATCAGGATAACGGAAACAGGTTTTACTGTATATTTTATAGTAATGACAGTTTATTTAATATAGACTAGGAGATACAGGTACATAACTAGGTATAAGTATACATAACAGAGTTTCGCATATACGTCGGCTTTCTAACTGACCCTTTGACTTGCGGTCACAGAATATATACACGAAAGTATAGGCAAAGTAAAAGAAAGAGTGGGGATGGGTACAGTGACCAGATTTGGGTGACCTACAGTATATTCGGTGTACAATATAAATGTACATCAGGTTATATTTCCTAACACGCCTCCTTACATTAATATTGTACGTTTTCCAGATAGGAAGGTTATTTTATATTCATCAACATTCGGAATTTTTCAAAGCTTTCTCTACCTAAGGCTTTGGTTAGTATATCAGCTACATTGTCTTCCGTGTTTATCTTAACCACGTCAATCGTTTTCTCTCTCACACACTCATGCACGAAATGGTAGTGGATTTCGATATGTTTAGAGTTCTTTGAAAAATTACCATATTTCGCTATCGTTACAACACCTGAATTGTCTTCATATATTTTTATAGGTTCACTTAGATTCACCTTAAAAGTCTTCATCAGTTCGCACACAAATTTAAGTTCACTCACCGCTTCTGACAGCGCAATATACTCTGCGTACGTCGATGCTTTTGTTACACACTTTTGTTTCCTTGACTTCCAAAAAATTACATTCCCATACAATCTTATTACATAACCCGTCGTTGATTTCCTATCGACATTGTCGCCAGCCCAATCTGCATCTACATAGCAATCTATCGGTTTCACATTCTCATTTCTAGTATAACACAATTTTAGATTTTTCGTTGAGTAAAGGTATTTTAAGATCCGCAACGCGTATTTAAAGTGCGTTTTATTATAGCAATTTTGAAAGCGACTCAAATAATTAACGCTATAACTCACATCTGGTCTCGTGTTTGAGCTAATATATAGTAATGCGCCCATTAAATTTCTATATAAAATATCGTTTTCGCAAATATCAGATTGCTCGAGTTTTAATTTTGTTTCCATAGGTGTATGGTGTGATTTACTCTCTTCTAAGTGGAATTTTTCGGCCAATTTCTCAATATATTTCGTTTGATTCAATTCCATTTTATTCTTATTATAATCATACGATATTTTTATTCCCAAATACTCATCAATGTCACCCAAATCTTTCATTTCGAATCTTTCAGATAGTAATTTTTTAACTAGTTTAATTTTGTTTCTATTTTTGCAGCAGATTAAAACATCGTCTACATAACTCATGAGATACAATGCATCTTCGTGTTCACCGTGTACATACAGACATAATTCGGCATTACTTTTCTTAAAGCCTATTTTATTTACAAACTCATCAAAACAGTTATACCAATCCCTTGGACTTTCGCTTAACCCATACATTGATTTTATTAGTTTGCACACTCTCCCCGTGCCATCATTGTATCCCTGCGGTTGATTTACGTATACTTCAGCGCTAATGTTTCCGTTCAAAAAGGCCGTTACCACATCCATTTGCTCTATAATTAACCCGTGTTGACAACAGAATGCTAATAAGAATTTTAGAGTTTGATTCCTTGCGACTGGTGAGTATATGTCATCAATCGCGTTTCTTTGTTGAAACCCCCTTACAACTAATCTCGCTTTATATCGGTCATCAGTTTTTTTTGTATAGACCCATTTTACATCAATTACGTTATTGTTATTAATTTTTCACCACACCCGCACGGAAAGTACGACTTTCGCTCCCTTGCGTGAGCGGGAAGTCGTTCTTTCCGATGCAGGGGGTGGTGAAAAATAGTATACCTCACACGGGAGTGAAAAAGGCCATCCCAAACTGCGTTTTTGTCACCCTCGCCTTCGGCTCGGGTGACAATCTCACACGCAGTTTGGGTTAGCCTACTTTCCCTCCCTAGGTGAGTAATATACTATTATTTATATCTATCAATACCCAAGTATTCTTTTTGTTTAAAGCGTTTATTTCCTCGTCCATCGCTGTTCTCCATTTTTCCCTTTCTCCGCAAGTGATCGCCTCCTCAAAGTTACAGGGCGTATCAATATTACGAAAATTCGCGTATATACAAGTATTATTCGTTTCCATGTCCGGGTATCTAATAGGACCTTTTTTATTCCGCGTAGACTTTCTGGGTACCTCTACATTCTCATTTTGATCATTTTCTCTTTCTTCGGTTCTGTTCTCTACTAAATTTTCTTTTTCAATTTCATTTTCGTTCGACTCGTCTTCGATCAATAAACCATTTTCATTCAAATTTTCACCAACTTCATTGTCTAAACCTATACACTTTACCCCTTCTTCTACAAATTCAACATTTCTTGCTACTATAATTTTGCCGTCCAGTAAGATTCTATAACCTACATTTTGGTAGCCTAGCAAAATTCCCATCTCTGATTTTCTATCCCACTTTGATCCTCTTTTCTGTTCTGGAGTTCTTACAAATACTTTGCTACCGTATAGCTTCAAATTTCCTACATTCGGTTTTTTATTAAAGAATATTTCGTACGGAGTTTTCTTTTCGACCGTATTAGCTAACGTTCGATTCTTCAGATATGTTGCCGCGCAGATTATTTCTGGCCAATATTTTTTTCCTACTTTCGCTTCTGCTAGTAGACATCGTGACATGTCCATAATCGTTCGATTGAATCTTTCGGCCGTACCGTTCAATTCGTGTACATATGTTGGACACTTATCGATTTTTATGCCTTTTTCGCGAGTAAATTTATAGATTCTGTTATTTAAATATTCGCGCCCGTTATCACATCTCAACGTTTTAATCTTTTTTCCCGTCATATTTTCAACCTCATTCACATACTCTACTATCTTTTCATATACTTCATCTTTTGTTTTTATGCAATATACTTTACTTATTTTACTATAATCATCTACGAATGTAACAAAATACTTTTCATTATTGACACCCGTTGTTTTGAATGGCCCGCACACGTCGGAATGTATAATCTCTAGGATCTCGCTCGCTTTTGACCTATTATTTCTAAAGGGTAAATTATGCATTTTATTTTCTAAGCATGTTTTACATTTCATAAATTCATTTTCTATTTCGGTAGGTAGACCTATAACCAATCTCCCTTTGCATAATGTATTTAAATAATTGAAATTTACGTGGCCTAAAATCCTGTGCCACCTTTCTTTTTGAGTCATATTATTGTTTTTGTTTACCTCTGTGCTGTTGACCATATATTCTCTATGCTTCAAGTAGCTTTTCATTGGGTATATCTTATTTTTTTTGTATACTACTGTAGTTAGGTTTCCGAGTTTATCGAAAATTTTAGATGCATCACCTTTGGAAACTATTTTATTATCATCCGCTACTTTACCGTAACTTATCAAATTTTTGCACATATCCTTTGAATAATAAACATTTCTCATATCTACTTTATTCAGTTTTCCATACGCTTCGAAATAGCTAACTACGTTCCCAATTTTAGTAGCTTTAACTGACCTATTATCGCCCAGATAAATGTTAACCGGAATTTTTAAGTCAATGCAATTTTCAAAATACGCCTCATCATTAATTACGTGGTCCGTACACCCGCTATCGAGAATCCAGTTTATTACATTATTACTTCTCTCGCTTGTTTCCGCGTGCGACGCTTCGCTCGTCGTTGCTACCCAGGCGTTGACGCCTGTTCCTTGCTGCTCACCCGCTGCTGCTCCTCTGTCGCGCTGACTCCGAAAATTTCCACGACTGCTGCTGCCTCTGCTGTAATCTCTTCTATTGCTATAGCCGGTATTGGTGTTTCCTCTGTTTGCTCCTCTATAGTTGTTGCCTCTATTAAACATACCGCGCCCGAAACCGTTACCTCTTGGCGCACCGCGCAATGCTCCACGGCTGCTTCCGCTGCTTCCATGAGAATGGCCGCCTCTTCCGTAATTTCCGTATCTTTCTTGCGGCTGGGCTTGAGATATGAAGGCGTTGGTTCTCCTGTCGCCGCTATGTTCACTTTTATGCTTCTTTTCAGCGATCTCTATTTTATTCTTCACATATGCTGCTGTTTGCTGATCTGCCGGTAAGGCGTCGATTAAATCTCCGATGTAACTTAAAGAATCCGGTAGTGTATTTAACATATAATTCAATTTTTCCTTCTCCGTGATCGTTGCTCCAGCCGTTCTCAACTCGTTGATGGATTTTTCAAACTCGATCACAAAACTTGCTGTGTCGCTGAAATCAGTTAATTTCAATTTTTCTAACTGATTCCTGCAAATAATTTGTAGTGCCGTTGATTCTTTGAGGTATCTCGAATCAAATTCTTGTATCATATCATATGCAGTCGTCTTTTCACTAACGAACTCCATTTGCCTGTCCGTTATGCCACTTAATATATAGTTGATCGCCAACAAATCTTTGTCGTTCCAATCTGCGTCTTCGTTCACTTCTCTTCTCTTTCTCTCGATTACCTTGTCACATTTTTTAAGCTTTAGGTAAAAGGTGAGCCGTTTTTTCCACATCTTGTATCCTTCTCCATCAAACACCGGTAATTTTATTTCTGTCTTGTCGTTGGTCGCCATATTTGAACTTTCTTTTTCCTTTTCAATTTTCACGAACTTTCCCGGCACTTCCTTCCTTTTTCCTGAGTCCTGCATATATTTTGAGTTTTCTTTCGTGCTCAAAATTTCACTTTTGCGGATTTCCACGACACACTTTTATTTCGCGCGGGAGAACACAGCCGCGTGTTCGATTTCTCACCTCATCTAAATCCGCAAACATACGAGTGATTCGCAATGGAGAGAACCACGCTCTGCTACCATGATGATTTAATCAGGATAACGGAAACAGGTTTTACTGTATATTTTATAGTAATGACAGTTTATTTAATATAGACTAGGAGATACAGGTACATAACTAGGTATAAGTATACATAACAGAGTTTCGCATATACGTCGGCTTTCTAACTGACCCTTTGACTTGCGGTCACAGAATATATACACGAAAGTATAGGCAAAGTAAAAGAAAGAGTGGGGATGGGTACAGTGACCAGATTTGGGTGACCTACAGTATATTCGGTGTACAATATAAATGTACATCAGGTTATATTTCCTAACAACGACCAATGATTTCCCCACACCATTTCCGATTGACTTCAAAATGTTTTCTACAATTTTCCCAACTCCAAAACGGTCTGCTGAATTTTTCCCAATTTTTGGATTGACCCGTTATTTTTTTATGAATTTTCGAACTACCAAATATTTCCACCTTTTTTAAAAATCTCAAAAAATTCTCAAAAATTATAGGATTCACTACAAACATTACGTCACTAATCCCATGATGGTGCGATTTTTTCCTTCTTTTTTCAACGTTTCTAACATTTTTATCAACGGGAATGTGTTCAACATTCCGAATCCTCGTACATATCGCAATCGATTTTAAATCTATAACAAACATGTTAGAATGATGTAAAAGGTGAAATGAATTTTCTCGCCACTCTTCATGGCAATTAGAATATATTTTTATTGATTGAATAAATGTATTACATCACGAAAATTTCCATGCAGTCAACCGAATGTTCATTTTTTCTTTTATTAAAAATCGCGTGGATTCTGAAACATGTTTTAACACAATATGGGGATAAAAAAAACTCATGTTTTTTTTAGAATTTTAAATTATCTTTTCTCATCAGAAGAAGATACCGTTTTTACAAAAACTACGCCGTCGGTGTGAGGGATTATACAATGCAACTTTTGCGTTGCAGGTATTCTTTTCGCCGTTTCGTAACGGGGTGTCAAAAATTCTTTCGCTATTTCATAGTCATGTTGTGACAAAAATCTAACTGCAATATTCGGCAAGTTATATAATTGTCAAGCCCATTCAAAAAGTTCTTGCGGCGTTGTAATTTGACGGTCGGGTGGTAGTTGAAGATTTGTATCAACACGGTTTTTCGTTCATCCGCAATGTCGAAAAAGGTAATAGAAGAGGTAGGAGATAAACGTTTCATAATCGGGTCGGTTGCGAATTGATGGGGATGAAAAATAAACCGACTAAGATATTTGTGGATAGTTTCAGAACGTTCGAACACAGTCCCGTTGATAAAAATATTAGAAACGTTGAAAAAAGAAGGAAAAAATCGCACCATCATGGGATTAGTGACGTAATGTTTGTAGTGAATCCTATAATTTTTGAGAATTTTTTGAGATTTTTAAAAAAGGTGGAAATATTTGGTAGTTCGAAAATTCATAAAAAAATAACGGGTCAATCCAAAAATTGGGAAAAATTCAGCAGACCGTTTTGGAGTTGGGAAAATTGTAGAAAACATTTTGAAGTCAATCGGAAATGGTGTGGGGAAATCATTGGTCGTGTTAGTCATGTTTGTATGAGAAACGTTGAAAAAAAAAATAGAAGGAAAATTTGCACCATCATGGCCTTGGTAGCGTGATGTTCGTAGTGGAAAAAGAGATTTTTGAGAATTTTTTGAGATTTTTAAAAAGTATCGATCTATTTGGTAGATTGAAAAATCATTAAAAAAAAACGGGTCGATCGAAAAATCTGAAAAAATTCAGGGGACCGTTTTAGTACTTGAACAATTGTAGAAATTTTTTTGAAGCAAATCGAAAATGGTGAGGGAAATTCATTGGTCAAGTTGGCGTGGAATTCCCCATATATATTAGGGTGTGTCAAAAAAAAAAACGAAATTCGAATTTATTTTTTTGACCGCTGAATGTGTGTATCCTAATCTCGAAATACACCTCACAAACGGAATCCGCCGAGAAAAATTCTCACGATGTGCTAATCGATATTTATCGATAAAACTAGATATCGATTGAGCGACCTCTTAGGATGGTTTTTCCGCGCATTCCTTTTGCGTGGTGCATTGTGAGGGTTAAATCTAAGGTTTAAGCCTTGGGGAGGCGAAAAAACATGAAATTTGAGGAAAAAAAAAAAAAGAATTGCGAAAATAATTACAAAAAATTTTTTTTTAATTTTCTCAAATTTCATGTTTTTTCGCCTCCCCAAGGCTTAAACCTTAGATTTACTCCTCACAATGCACCACGCAAAAGGAATGCGCGGAAAAACCATCCTAAGAGGTCGCTCAATCGATGTCTAGTTTTATCGATAAATATCGATTAGCACATCGTGAGAATTTTTCTCGGCGGATTCCGTTTGCGAGGTGTATTTCGAGATTAGGATACACACATTCAGCGGTCAAAAAAATAAATTCGAATTTCGTTTTTTTTTTTGACACACCATAATATATACATATGTATACTTGTTCGTACTTTAACGGTATTTCGGTCGGTTTTCAAGGACCACCCTAATGTATATAATATTATGGTTTCTCCGACTCTACATTTTCTGATAAAGACTCGGTTTTTTTAAAATAAACGCCCTTTAGATGTTCCGCAATTTTTGGAGACTGCATTTTTTATTATCCACGGTATTGCATGTCGTGGAAATCTATACAACCTTCATTAAACGTCCATCGAAAATGCATGTTTCTACTGAATGTCCATGAGATGTCTTTTTTCGGACCATCCCAGTTCGGACATTAAATGGACATCCATAGGATATCCCGTATTGGATATCCGTTGAACGTCCGTTACCGTATGTCCAATGGATATCCAATGCTGGATATCCACTGTATGTCCCGAACAGAATGTCCATGGGATGTCTCTTTTACGGACCATCCCAGTTCAGACATTGAATGGACATCCATAGGATATCCCGTATTGGATATCCGTTGAACGTCCGTTACCGTATGTCCTACGAATATCCGTTTCAAGTCCAGATTTTGCATGGACATTGGGACGTGTAATGGACGTTATTTGGACATCCATGCGATATCCCGTGCTGTCTGGGTCATTATTTCGAATTTTGTGGACACCCTTTCGATGGTATGCTCTATCCCCGATGCTAGGGCAATCGTTAATGATTGTACCTCGCGTGTGTCGATATCTCGAGTTACGGAAATAAGATGACCTATGGTACCGTTTATAATACCTGTAGATACGTCGATGTTTCGTCTGATCATGACTTTTGCCCCAATCTTAACCGTTATTGAACTTAGAGATTAGTGATACTCACTCGGAGACCATTAGGCTGCAAACACTGCTTATCGATCTTGATAAGTCTATTCGCCTGGCATTACCTGCTGAGACTGCGCACAGGTTTTTTTCTACTCAAAACGCTAAGTTAGAGTTTGATTTTGCTAGACCTAAGAAAGCGAACCTCCTGAAGCTGAACAATCTTTTGAGGTTGAAACACAAATCCACCCCGACACCTGATAGATCTAAATGGGTAGTAAATTTGTCGGATGTTCATATCCCGGAAACGGTAATGAACGTGTTGAGTTTGGGTCTTAGACATGGTCTTCCTGTTTAGAAAAAATGCCTTCCAACGGCTAAATTGATTGCTGATTTCGAATCAAACATCTCGTGCATTCCGACTGAGTCCCGTAACCAAGCTAGAGTGGAGTTTGCAAATCGAATTAGCAATTTCAAACATGATCCATCTATTGTAAAAGGCCAATTTAATGGTTCTTAGATCAAGGTGGTCCGCGATTTTCGACAAAACCATCCTGAGTTACTCTTTGTTAAAGCAGATAAAGGTAATACTACAGTGTGCATTAAGTCGGTAGATTATAAAGAGAAAATGTTACACCAGTTATCGGATGCTAACACCTACAAAATTGTTAGACATGACCTCACTTACACTTTCCAACAACGTGTTCTTCTTTTCCCTTTAATGACTTATCGCCTTGAGCTCTCCAACAACGTGTAAATGATCCAGCGAACCGTTGGCTCAAGAACAAGTCAATCTCAAAGAGTAACCATCGTGGCATTCACTCTAACAACAGTGTAGTAGCTAGAGCTTATGGTCTACCTAAGATCCATAAAGATGAGGTACCGGTCAGAGTGATTGTGTCCTTTATTAATAATAAAGTCCAACTTATGGTTTAGCGAAGACTTTGAATTTTTGGTTGAAATCTAATATTATCAAATCTAAGTCTTACATTAAGGATAGCTTCACTCTGGTTGAAAAAGTAAGTGGTCTCGTGTTGCCACCTAACTACATCTTGGTTTCCCTTGATGTAGTTGCGTTGTTTACTAATGTCCCGAAATCTTTAGCGATTGAGGCCATCAAGAACCGTTGGCAACATCTTTCATCTGATCTTCCGGTCTCCCTAAACCAGCTACTTCTAGCGCTGAATTTGTGTTTTGATGCCTCTATTTTCAAATTCGATAATACGGTCTATTCCCAGACGTTTGGTCTACCCATGGGTTCTCCTTATCACCTATTCTGGCTGATTTAGTCATGGATGATTTGGAATCTCACTGTATAAACAATTTAAGTTTTGAATTACCGTTTTACTTTCGTTATGTGGATGACATCTTAACCGCGGTACCCAGAGACTCTGTGATCCACTTGTTGAAATAGGAGTAAATTGTATGCTAGATTCAACCAGCTGTCTTTGAGGAGCATGTATGTAGGCGAGAGGATGCGCGCGCAGCGAGGCAGGTAGTAGCGCAGGTGTGTGTGAGTGAGTGACATGTAAGAGAGTATAGGAGTGACATGTGAGAGACGGCATGGGTATAGAGAAAAGTAATCCATAGAAGAAAGTGTAATCCTATTAATATAGTAAAATAAAGATAAATGAAAATTATCCATATAATAAACAAAGTGAGAAACGAGATTTATTTCAAAACCCCGACCACATTATTTAACACCACTTAATACATGTCTTCAATGATTTCCACCCTAGACTCCAATTCACGTGTGAGACCGAAAAGCAGGGTCGTATTAGTTTTTTAGATGCACTAATCATAAACTCAAACCAGACCATTGAGACGGATTGGTACCAGAAACCTACATGGTCACAGAGGTATTTAAATTACGACTCACATCATCCCAAATCGTATAAAATTGGTTCCATCACTAATCTTGTTGATAGAGGCATCAGATTGTCAAATCCTCGTTTTCACGAAAAAAACTTAGCTATCATTCGAGAGACTTTAGCAAAAAATGGTTACCCCACAAATGTAGTAAACCGTACTATTTCTAAACGTTTACTTAAGATCAACACTTTGAACAACAACGTTGCACCTCAATTGGATCTTAACAGATCTACGTTCATTTCGATCCCTTACATCGCGGGGTTGTGCGAGTCGCCAAACCGTATTTTTAAGAAATTTAATGTACAGTTCGTCGGTAAGAACCAAAATGATTTGAGGTCTGTGTTTGATTCTGGCAAGGACGCCCCACCGTTGGAAAAACGTTCTAATGTAGTCTATCAGATACCGTGTCTCGATTGCAATAAGCCTTATATTGGTCAAACGTCTCGATATATCTCGCAAAGAATTAACGAACACAAAAAAAAACATCAAAGAGAGTGTTGACCACTATACTGCTTTAACCCGACACATTGATTATGACAATGTAAGCGTTCTACACGAAGAACCTGTGTACTATAAAAGGATGATTCTTGAGATGTGTAACATTGTGAGTTATTCTGATTCGGTCAACCTACGACAGGACGTAGAGAAACTAAGCGATACGTACGTGAGACTTATTTCGGACATCTAACTACCTTATGATAAGTGACCGACACCTGACTACCTTTATTGTATTTGCCTCTCTATGTATGTATGACCTAGTGATCGAGTTAATATTTAGATTTCCGGGGGATATAATGATCGATATCAACAAACCAGATTTCCGTTTTCTCCTTCGCTGCCATTGTATTGTTAACTGTCGCCACTACAAAAGATCTCTTGATCTCTTAATCTTTTAATCTTTCAATTAATTATAATGGATAAGTGGAAGTTACGCAAAATTAAATCTCAGTGTAACTGTGTTTGTTTATGTTTTGATTATCTCTAGAATTCCGCTGTAATATTATGTGTCTATAAGGTCAGTACTGTCATCTTTAAACCAACCGCTAATCTATAAGTTCAAATTTAATTTGTTTTTTTTGAGTATTTGTGTTAAATTTATAAGTAATCCTTTGTATTGTAGAATAAAGAAAAGAATCGTTCTGTCCTGAGGAGGGCCCATACTTGAAGCCGAAACGTTGACAATATTGAAGTTAAATCTTTAACGTTTTATTCGACCTACATTTCCAAGAATCCCACTACATATTTACTTGAGGTCAAGAATTCTGTTTCTCGTTTCTTAACCGTTATAGTTTTTGCGAGTCCAGCCGTGCGAGTGCTGTCTTCGTGCTCGTGATTCAAGAGTTTCATTATTTTTCTTTTCAAATACGGTATGCAATCAATGCTGTCTTTGGCGTTCAGTTCAATTTCGTCGCCTGGAATTTTGGTTAACATGGCTGTGTTCAAAATGTCACATGGGTTTCGAGACGGAAAAAGACAGACTGTATCTAGCGATAATTTGTTAATATAATTGCATAATTCGTCGAGTCTGGCTTCGACCGACGTACCGGTAAGGTTTACTTTCCTAGAATCTAGAATCTGTTGGTCGGCAGTGGTCAAAATTCCGAATCTAACCCGAGTTAATATTCCTTGGTAAGTTGTATCATTCTGTTGGCGTACATTTGTCAACAGCTCGTCGTACGAAAATAGATCGGTCCACAGATTGACCGCACCTACTGAGCCGATATATTTCTGTATCTTGTCTTTCGTTAGGTTTAGGTACGCTGAATCTGCATTTACTGGCGGGAGTTGTAGTAAATCACCCAGAAGTAGAATATGTTTTCCACCGAACTAGCCATCATTAGTATTTTTTGTATCAAATATTTCAGTCGGTCTTAAGTGAATATACATTAACGTGACGTTTGATATCATTGAAACCTCATCTATAATGAACAATACTACATCTTTTAATTCGCTTCGCAAGATTTTCAACACCTCGTCGGACAATTCTTTGTATTTGGGCGTGCCGCCGTGCTCAACTGGTAGCTGGAACAGTCTGTGTACTGTCAGTCCGTCGACGTTAAAAGCCGCCAAACCTGTTGGTGCCGTGACAGCAGTCGTTGCACCGAGTATTTGTTTTGTCCAGCACCTAATAGTTTTTATAAGAAAACTCTTACCGGTACAACCAGCTCGACTTACGAATATTCGTAATGGTTTACTATGCGCTGAGATTAAAGAGGTCCTGACAGTATCAAATATTATTTTCTGTTCGTCGTTGAGTTGTGATATCATGTCAACTATGTCAAGGTCTTTCGGTTGCCCCTCCGCGTTATTCAAGTCCTGCATAGCCAAGCTGGCCTCTACTGGCTGATAATGTAACGGATTATCTCTGTTGTCATTTGAATCTTGGCTCAGATTGCTCATCATATTCGTAAGATCATCCAGCTTTTGTTCGATCAATTCTTTCACCTGATCGAAACCTTTTTGAATATCGGACAAACGCTCGTGGTAACTCATTAATTCTAACAGGTCTGCCTTGCTTTTTTCGAACGCCTCGGCGTACGAATTACAGTCATTTTTCAAGTCATCAAAACATTAGTATCACGCCACGGTTTGAAAAGTAGCAACAACGCATGGAAGTACTTTTCAGGCTCTACATTCGGATTATATTTGTAGTGATTTATAAAATAACCGCGCTGTCTTTTTTTCAAATACAAACCACCGGCTAAATCGTATATCTCTGCATTACTATTTTTTGGTATTATTTTAGTTATTTCGTACCATTTGGCGTAGACGTATAAATGTACCAACTCTAATTCCTCCGGTCTATTCGGGCAGTAATCGTCAATGAGGGATGGATAAAAAATATTTGTCGAACCCGGAAATAGTTTTTTTACAGTTTTGTACGGCTTAACTCTTTTATTCCCGAGCTGATTTACGTCTAACCATTTTATGGTTGTGTCAGGATCAGTTCCGTACAACGGAATACCTAACAGTGTGTCGGTAGCTTCCAGAGCCCCGCATTCTCTGTTATTCAAACTGCGCATTGCGACACTCCACAGCCGGCTGCTCAACGACTTGGTGGAATTGATATCATGAAACATGGGGGCGTTCATTAATCACGTGATCCATTTTTAGCCCATTTTCGACCCCCCCCCCTCCCCCTACGTGATCGTCCGTGAGGTTTTGGCGGACCCCTCCCCCCCCCTGCCAATTATCGCGTAGATTTTCCTTACCAGTGACAAAACATGCGAATTAGATAGTATTATGGATATTCAATGCAATTAATGTGGTCGACAAAATAAAACATTTTATTTTTAACACGAAAAGATTCTCAAGAGAATAATGACATTATTGTTTCTTGTTTTTAAATTGTATTATTGATCTCACATTAATATTAGGTACTAGTTTGATAAACACTCGTAAATTCAACTTCTATTTAAAATATGTATTATGATTAAATATAGACTCTGTTATAAAATTCTAAATGAATAAATGGTAATTAAGTATAATATTCAACGAATGATAATGTTGTACAGACTAGCTTCAGTCTCTTTGGAAACAGATCAATCTTTAAACAGTTCACGTCCTATATAATGCCATTTAGTCATCAGCAATCCAGGGATTCTCGTTATTTTGTTCGATAGTGACAAAAGCTGTCCTGTCTTCATCTTCAAGCCTATTGCTCTCAAGACTGTCACTATCATCGTCCTGTACGTCATCAGACTCGGCTTCTTCATTTTTCTTTTCGCTACATACTGGGTAATTTTTATTTTTTTTTGTTTTCTTGTGAAGAGCAGTTTTGTGAGTAGTGACAGCTTTCTTAGAGCAGAAGTATAACCCACATTCTTTGCACGTTCTGCCTGCTAATAGTTCAGGCTTCGAGTTTAGACTAGGACAATATAAATCGTACGGTAATTCATGGAAGCGATCGTGAGAAGGGGCTAATCCCACCGACTGTCTTAATAAAAAGGATGCGAAACTCTTGCCGTCGTGTTCCTGTGGCTTCGGGATAGTCAGGCCGTTAGGCCCTTGTAGAATTGGGAATGGAATAGGCAGGAAGCCATCCGGAAGAACGATTCGCATCGAGCTTCGGGTTTCTTTACAGCACGCTCTGTCATTGCACTTCACCACCTGTTATCATGGAATTTGTTTCAAAAAATGGCAGTTAATACAATTTCGTTGAGTAGGTATTAAATATTAAAGACAAAAAGTCGAATAAATACGAACAAGCAGCTTTGTGTGAAAAAAATTGATGGATAGTTATCTTAGCTCTAGCAACCTGAAGTAAATATTGACTCTGCCGGATATGCTGACTACACCACTCTTGCGAGGGCATCGTCGGTACAAAACGCTCGGTAGCGGAGTGCGGCTCGACGTACTCAGCAACAACATCCTCTCCGTCAATTACAACATTTCTCCATATTTCGGCTAGCACTTCTCCAGCTTTTTGGAAATTCTTTTTCTCTAGATCCATGTCTACGGTTCGTCCCCTCTCATCAAGATGGCTTCCGAATGAATCATGCGGTAAAATAACTCCCGACAGCTCTCTACTAAGCGGAGCCATCCTCCTTTCGACTCTATTAAAAGCACTTCTACCAGGTGCATTCGTGAATACAAACAGTCCATCTAAATCATGCTCGATGAAGTGATGAATCCCATTCGCCAAAACTTTCGGATACCGAGGGTTCTCATCTGGCCCACCGTCAGAGGAAATCATAATAACGGGTTTGACCTTCCCCGTTTCATCTCGAATGATTTCCTTGAAAATGTCTAAGTTAGTGAGTTTCTCGAAGTCAACCGCATGAGATGACGCTGTGGAAGAAGAGTGCTTGCCGCTTCGAATAGCAATATAAGTTGGTCCTGTGTATGTCACTGCTTCTGGCCGACCTATCTCATCACCCTTTATGATGCATCCAGCATATACACTCGGAATCAACTTATGCTTAGCAGCTATTACCCAATCATGATCAGGTAAAGACACTCGGTATTCGACATGCATCAAGAGAGGAGCCTGCTTGTTCGCAGCCGTTAGGCCTATCGGTACTCTCGCCTTGTCGTCTTGGGAAACGAAGCTTACTTGCTTCGGCCCTAGAATAGATGCCACGGTTTCCAGAGATCTTATAGTGGATGTGCAAAACTGCTGGTCTGGATGGGCTTTGTGATGGTCTGCTTCGGGACGGCTTAGTTTGACGGGAACTGTCATCACATGGCGTTTGCCCTGTACAGTATTGTACCTTCTGGGCAGAAGACGAAGATAGGTGCCACTCCTCGAAATATTGAAGCCCAGCTCTACTAGTCTTGAGTGAAGATCCGAGAGTGTTCGGCAAGTACGTACAATTTCGCAGCGACGGCGTTCTTCTGCGGAAGCTCCGAACATAGCCATATCTACAATAGTCTTCAACAATTCAGGTTGTGACTCTTCTAACCTTGGGCGGCCGGGTTCTTTGCGTAGCTTCAAAGAATTAGCGATGTCAGGATTCTGTACGCAGATAGCAGCGAGTTTCAATTTTTTAGATTCTCTGTGCTTCTTCGAGTTGAGACTATGTTTCTGCTTTTTGCGCAGTTCTTTCTTCTTCGAATCAATATCTTTTCTAAGTTTTAGTATTTGAGCTTGCTCTTTTCCATCTGCGCTTAACGAATCCCTGCGACGGATGACCACATCAAGTTCGGATTCGAGTAAAGATATATGGTTCCTCAATTTGTCTTGAACTGGTGTTGCATGAATATTTTTAAGCTCGCTTTCCATATTAATACCTGGATCATCAACATCTTCTTCGTCATTTTCCAGAAGTTCCGCAGCACGCTTTTGAATACCTATTTAAACGAGGCATTGATGCAGTCGCAATGTCTTCAACTCTTGTACTGATATGTCTATGATTTACATCAATGAATACTTATTTTATTATCAATAATAAACAATACCTGAAGTGTTACAGTGACTAGATTCGCCGAGCGACGAGCCCGGGTTACCACTGGATAACTCATTAATCAGACTAATTACATGAACTGCAGAGGGTTCTTTCGTTTTCTGGATTTCTCCCGACTGCCTCTGTTGATCGAATGATTTAATTACATCAAAATTTGCAATAACCTCAAATAGATGACATTATTTATATCGTAATTAAATACGGGTTTAAAAGCATTCAATTTCATTAATAATACTTACTGGTCCAATTCTACTTGAGAAATAGGATAAAATATTTGAGGCTTTCTTCGAGCTGTTTTTCTGTCGATAATCCGCGAGAAGACTTCGAGCAAACTTTGTAAGCTCCTCTTTAGAAGAGTGTTTGACTTTAGCCTCGGTCCAAATCGTATTAAAATCACATTGAGCTCGCTGTGCTGATTTCTGACTGTACAGTATTTTGTACTGCTTGAAAAGGTCATTATACAAAGAACCGATCTCAGAAGTCATGGCGGAGATCAATAGGGAAGTGATCGATGCAACGAACGAAATTCGTTCATTTAATGTCACTGAAACATACGCACTGACAGTCAAGTCTCAACTGCGGACAACTTAACCCCCACTTCACCGAACTGGGTCTGCGAATGGACGGCCAGCGCCACTTATGGCAGATTCTTGAGTCGTTCGTGTCATCATGGGGCGTATAATTAAACGATGTATACTCTGTCCATAATTTACCGACTCAAGGTAATAAAGTTTATCGAAATAAAAATTTAAAATCGACTCACTATAATATTACCAAAAATGCAGGAAAAAATACACGTGATATTGGTCGAGCCCCCCTTCCCCCCCCTATGTGATCGATCGTGATCTTTTCAAGTACCCCCCCCCCTCCCGTCTTCAGTCTCACGTGATTAATGAACGCCCCCCATATCGGTTGTATTACTAGTTTCAGGTTTAGTACTATACTTAGTACAATACCAATTGAGTATTGTCGATTTTTCGCCTATGAACTGCATGTCCATGTTTCCTTCCCATGCACTAAGGACAACCGGATTATAAGTCATTTATGAGGGCTTCCTCTTCATTTCGCGGTAAGTCGACGAGTCTACTTTTTGATTTTAGCTGTTTTCTACTCGCAATGGACATGGCCACGTCTTTAATTACCAGCGTGTCTGTAATTGGCCTGGGAAATCCGAATCTGCATATTTTCGAAAATCCTTTTCTAGTTTTCTTATTTCGCATACAATAATCGTTATGCTTGTGCCTCTGATGCGTGTCTACTCGACGATATAACGTCGGCGAAATATGTTTATTGGGTAGTCTACAAGTAATATGCTTGGAAATGAAGTTGGCGACGTCTTCCGTAGATGATTCCCCGATCGTCGGAGCACCCTCAATCCAGACCAACAAATGGAAGTGCTGTGTTCCTCTGCCTTGGTATTCTCGTCTCCAAAAGTAATGGCTGACTTTTCCAATTCGATTGTCATCGGAACATATGAATTTCAGCATAGCCCGAAATTTGTTGTCTAGATATCTCGAGGCTGAAACTGGGTCCCTCGCTACCAGTTCACTTGTAGACATACCAGCCATTTTTGGTCCATTGACGGTTCTTATATATTCAGCTAAATCATCCCACATCCACTCGCTGGGACTCAGCGTGAGAAACCATGTTGCCGGACCATAATTTTGTACCATGCATCCCAACTCATTTCTCGGTTTGCGCCAATACTGGTCTGTATTCCGTAATTTGGCGAATATAGTGATCAGATTTCCTTCAAGCTGTTCTTTTGACATTAATTCCAAATACCGACCGGCATTCATTTTTTCCTTTGGATTGATGACATTTAATTTGTGAAATATACCCTTTAACTGTCGTATGTTCGAGTCATGTAACAGATAGAACGAATACTGTTGATTCAGCCTGAAGACGAAACGAGTGGACATAAGCCTGCATTTTATGTAGTCGAATTCTCGCAGAGCGATCACGCTGTCTTGATTCTGGCCATTGTTACCATAAGGGTACAAGTCTGGGAAGCACAAGACGTCTAGATATTTATCCCATTGACTTAAGGGTGCTTCCTCTACCTTGAGCATTACATATAGAGCCGTTGCGTTCTTATTCTCCCTATCGGCACTGATAGGATCAAGAGACTCGGTAGAATCTCGCGCCAAGTGCAATAAAAAAAAAGTTTTAAACGCGCGAGACTCGACCGAGTCTATATACCCGAACGGCAGCTAAACGGCGTGGTGGGGAAACAGTATTTCCTAATTTCTTTCTTCTCGCGATATCCAGGGGATTGGAATATTTATCCTAGAATGTTGGTCCCAAGAGCTTTCATTTGAGTCTAACTTCGATTGAATCAGTGCACGGAAAGCTGAGGTATGATTATTTCAAGTTTCCGACTACCCGTTTCGTCTGAAAATTTTTTCGTCGTTTCACCTCCTTCATCCAGATCTGACAGTTCACTAAAGCTATGTGGATAAAAATGAGGAAAGAGTGGCCACCACTAGACAGCAGTGATATCAGTTGCAAGATGGCGCTCTTATAATATTTTTTAAAATTCTGAGTGTTAACGGCGTCGTCGCCGGGAGTTGTCTTCATACATCATACGCTTTCGTTATTTGTGACCAGGACCACCGCTACGTCGCTTTCGTCCACTAGGTCGACCGTACCGTAGTCTCCGTCCTCCAGGTCGACCGCTACATAGTTTTCGTCCTCTAGGTCCACCGCACCGTTGTTTCTGTCCTCCAGGTCGACCGCTACGTAGTTTCTGTCCTCCAGGACCACTGCTACGTAGTTTGCGTCCTCCAGGTCGACCGCTACGTAGTTTCCGTCCTCCAGATCCACCGCTACGTAGTTTCCGTCCTCCATGTCCACCGCACCGTAGTTTCCGTACTCTAGGTCGACTGCTACGTAGTTTTCGTCCTCCAGGTCGACCGTTACGTAGTTTCTGTCCTCCAGGTCCACCGCTACGTAGTTTCCGTTCTCTAGGTCCACCGCTACGTAGTTTTCGTCCTCCAGGTCCACCGCTACGTGGTTTCCGTCCTCCATGTCTACCGCACCGTAGTTTCCGTCCTCCAGGTCGACCGATTGTAAGTAATTATTGATGAACAATTGATGTTGTACACACGACGTTCTTAACTACGTAGCGGTGGACCTGGAGGACGAAAACTACATGGCGGTGGTCCTGGAGGACAGAAAATACGTAGCGGTCGACCTAGAGAACGGAAACTACGGTGCGGTGGACATGGAGGACGGAAAATACATAGCGGTGGACCAGGAAGACGAAAACTTAGCAGGTGGTGCGCGCAAAGTAAATCGCCCTGTATATTTTTCACTATTTATTTTAATATTTAAATAACCATGAATCTGTGGACAATAGGAAGCTGCGCTTTTCATCAGCGCACAGTGGGACGGAATCCGAAATTCCTGGCCAAAAGTCGAAAAACGAAGTTTCGTTTTCGGGGTTTTGAAGTGGTGGGTTAGGTGAGGTAATAATCCAAGGGTCGGATTGCAGACAGGGAATGAGACCATCCCTTATACCTGCTATTGTATTCCACTTCAAAAGTGACCCTCGCTCGAGCTAGACGCATTGCGCTCCAACCGAAATTTACAGATATAATCAGATGCATTGTCGGATGCATCGATGTAAGTTTTCATCTGTGACCAATAGTACCCTGTGATAGGTTTTCTGAGTTTTTTTATATCTCGCGTGTCTCTACGGTAACAAAGTTTTTCACACGATACACGGAAAGAAAATTCACGGAATCTTTACGATTTTACTATCGTAATTGTTATTGAATAGAATTGTAACGGTGGACTATACTTTCTAATTAACAATTTTAACGATATACCATCGTAAATTTTATTTAATAAATAATACTACCACAGAAAATAAAAAGGCTTATATCATAGAGTGAATTATACAAGTCGTGTTAACGTAGTTTACAATACAACTATCGTAAAATGAAGAAGTCGGTAACGTAGAATTTCTTCAAGGAATAAAGTATAATAAATAATATATTAGTCGCCAGAGTAAAATTCATTTGTCTAAAAAAGTAAGATGTGAAATTTAGATAAAGGAAATAGATTACTATTTATTTATGCTTAATCTCCGAATATTATTATAAACTCGTATTGCGTAATAAAACTAATACAAATCGTATAAATTAGTCCTGTATTTCACATTTATTTACATATATTTTTTAGGAATATACATTTTTTCATCATTCAACTTAACCTTATATGTTATGGTCGCTAGTTCAGCAGCGATTTCAGATGTCGTGAAAATACACCAATCTGAAATAACATCGTTTAATACTTTGAAAGCATCAAAGTGTTCATCGAAATGAACATTGATTAATTCTTTCGTAGCTATTATAATAGTTCCATTTTGCTGACAGTGGCAACAAAATTTTACTTCATAAAATCTAGGCCCATCAGTTTCAAAAAGTATAATTATGGTTTCATTTTCAATTATTAAGTCATGTCTCTTTATCCACTTCAAAAGTTTTAAATTTTCTATTCTAAAACCACTTGTCAACGTTGTCAAGGGAATATCAAATATTTCTGACGAATATGGCCCTACGCGAAATTCCGATTGCTCATAATTTTCCAAAAAGAATCTAAAATTTAACTTCAACTGATGTCGAACAGCAACGGTGTGGTTCGAATTTTTGCGACTAAGAGAAGCACGAGCAGCTTGCTTCCCTTCCTGACGAATAGTTGAAGCATTACCTAAAGGTCCAATAAGTTTCATCACTCGAGGGTAGTGGATGAGAATATGATGTTTAAATTTAAAACGGTTGGGAAATAGTTGATTGTGAAGACATAAAAACTCGTGGATTTCAACTTCTAATATTGTTGGTGTTTCTTCAGTTATTTTATGACTTGTACATATATCAGTTATTTTTTTTTAATGACAGAAAAAGCTCCCAAACATCATTTCCTGGAGGAATCAAGTGCCAGATCATTAAAGAAAAATTATTTACCAAAGTTAACATTTCTGATGCAGTCATAATAATACATTTTAGCACTGCCTTATAGAGAATTATTGTTTATATCGTAAAATTTTTTTTCTCTACTTTATACGGCGATATAAGTAATATCACCTAAAATATTCTCAAATAATATCTTTACTTTAAATTCATTCAAAATATTATTAAGTGCATATTTTAGAATCTCAAACAACCCCGCAGATATGAATATTCACTGTATATACAGTTATGTGAATAGTATATTCGTTTTGGATTGATAAAACTTATTTTTGCTTCATTGCTCGCTTCACTCGATTCAAATAAATAAATACAAATCTATCAAAATTCAACCAATCAAAAGTTTTAGCTCCTCCCATCTTTTGTCTCTCTCTTTTAAAAAAACCAAATTCCCGGCCCTAGTGATAACTTAGGAATTCATTGGATGTTAGGTTTTCAAGAGAATTTTTCTTCTAATTTTTGTTGTAGATTTTGTATGACACATCATAATGATTTTAACAAAGTCTTTCATGAAAACGATTGCACTTTAAGAAATATAAATAACTACAAAGAACATATTAATATCAAAGATGCCAGTTCGACAGGAATTAACGAGGAGTGTGTTTTCCATAAACTGCCGGAATTTCATGTTGTGAATAATTTATACGTTGATGTATGTCATGATTTATTAGAAGGTATTCATAGATATGAAGCACTTTAAGAAATATAAATAACTACAAAGAACATATTAATATCAAAGATGCCAGTTCGACAGGAATTAACGAGGAGTGTGTTTTCCATAAACTGCCGGAATTTCATGTTGTGAATAATTTATACGTTGATGTATGTCATGATTTATTAGAAGGTATTCATAGATATGATATGGCTTACATTCTAGATTATTTTGTTAGACACGAAATGTTTTCGCTTATTCAGTTCAATATTATTCTGAAAGCATTTCGTTATGATCCAAATACAAAAAATAAGCCAGTAGAAATTTCTCCATCTCATTTGAGAAATAAATATATTATTATGACTGCATCAGAAATGTTAACTTTGGTAAATAATTTTTCTTTAATGATCTGGCACTTGATTCCTCCAGGAAATGAATGAATTAATTAATTAATGAATGAATGAATGAATTAGAAGAAAAATTCTGAATGAATTAATTAATCAATGAATGAACGAATTAGAAGAAAAATTCTCTTGAAAACCTAACATGCAATGAACTCCTAAGTTATCACTAGGGCCGGGAATTTGGTTTTTTTAAAAGAGAGAGACAAAAGATGGGAGGAGCTAAAACTTTTGATTGGTTGAATTTTGATAGATTTGTATTTATTTATTTGAATCGAGTGAAGCGAGCAATGAAGCAAAAATAAGTTTTATCAATCCAAAACGAATATACTATTCACATAACTGTATATACAGTGAATATTCATATCTGCGGGATTGTTTGAGATTCTAAAATATGCACTTAATAATATTTTGAATGAATTTAAAGTAAAGATATTAATTGAGAATATTTTAGGTGATATTACTTATATCGCCGTATAAAGTAGAGAAAAAAAATTCTACGATATAAACAATAATTCTCTATAAGGCAGTGCTAAAATGTATTTTTCCTAAGTCTAGTCTAGGCAAAGTTACGCATTAGTCTCAAGTGATATTAAATTATTTCGTGGTATTTTTGACATCGTTTGAATCGTTTATAAACATAACGCAACAGTGTTCTTGCTGGTCATCTTGCTGACTGTCTTGCTGGTCATCTCGCTGATGATCTTGCTGGTCATCTTGCTGATGGTCTTGCTGATCATCTTGATGACCATCTTGCTGGTCATCTTGCTGATGGTCTTGCTGGTCATCTTTCTGACGATCTTGCCGATGGTCTTGCTGGTTATCTTGCTGGTCATCTCGCTGATGATCTTGCTGGTCATCTTGCTGGTCATCTTGCTGATGATCTTGCTGGTCATATTGCTGATGGTCTTGCTGGTCATCTTGCTGACTATTGGTTAGAAAGATGACCAGCAAGACGGTCAGCAAGATGACCAGCAAGATAACCAGCAAGACCATCAACAAGACCATCAGCAAGATGACCAGCAAGAACACTGTTGCCTTATGTTTATAAACGATTCAAACGCTGTCAAAAATACCACGAAATAATTTAATATCACTTGAGACTTATGCGTAACTTTGCCTAGAATCAGGGAAAATACATTTTAGTACTGCCTTATAGAGAATTATTTTTTAGGTCGTAGAATTTTTTTTCTCTACATTATACGGCGATATAAGCAATATCACCTAAAATATTCTCAAATAATATCCTTACTTTAAATTCATTCAAAATATTATTAAGTGCATATTTTAGAATCTCAAACAACCTCGCAGATACAAATATTCACTGTATATATAGTTATGTGAATAGTATATTCGTTTTGGATTGATAAAACTTATTTTTGCTTCATTGCTCGCTTCACTCGATTCAAATAAACAAATACAAATCTATCAAAATTCAACCAATCAAAAGTTTTAGCTCCTCCCATCTTTTGTCTCTCTCTTTTAAAAAAACCAAATTCCCAGCCCTAGTTATCACCCTCGATTAAACTTAAAGAACAATAAATTTGTTTTGGACCTGAAGGACAGGCGATCGTCAATCCATGCTGTTCTAAATATTGAAGTTCTGTGATAACTTTATTAAAGATTATTTCTTTGGAAACTACTTTTCTGTCCAACGGATTGAACAATTGAAAAAGAAATATATTTTCTAATTTAGAGCAATATTTATTACGTAACGATCCGATGGTTATATAAAGAGCTCCACATTTGTTTAACCCTTTATGACTCCCTAGAGGGTTGTTAGGCTCATACTGGTCAAAATATAAAAACTGGGGAAGAACTAATTTGCCGGAAAACGATTTCTCTCTTTCTTTCCACAATTCGCCTTGTACGAAATTTTGTATAATACCGCAGCTATTATTTTTTAGAGTATTCATAAATATTAACGTATCATCTAATATTTCTTCTATCTCAAAATTTTTTTTTAAAACTTGACGCAATGGGATAAAATCTACAGTTATGGGTACTATTTTATAAATAGTATTATCGTTTTTATTTTGAAATTCTTTTCTTTCACCTATTTTCAGCGTCTCCGGTGGCACATAAGTTCCATGTTTTTCAAATGCATTAAATCGAAGATGCTCACTCTCCATTTCATCTAAAATAAATGAATAATCAACAACTGCTTTAGTTGTAAATTGATTAATTTTAAAAATGATGGATTTAATTTGAATTTATCATCGACTCGTTCTTTGAAATTTTGCATCATTAATTTGGATAATGTACCAAAGATGCCGATAATTTCATCAATATTCTCCCTTGGAATAGACATAAAACTGTATAATTTTGCATAGAGTTTAAATAATCCTTTTCTGATGACAATATCGTTATCATCGGAAACTAAATTTTCGGGATCCACAAAAAAGATTAAAAATTATAGTTACTATTTAGATCGGAAGCATCTTCTGATTCGGAATCTGATGAAGATGAAGATTCAAATGACATGGAAGTATCGCCTAAATTTCCATTCATATCATTGGATAAATGAGACTGACTTAATTCGGGAATATCGTCTATTGTACCATAATTATTTTCTTTTTCGTGACACTCAAATCAGTGTCGGACAAACGAACGGTATATTGTAACTTTGCGCGCGTATCTTGAACCCGAAAGTTATGAGATACCCGCAGTTATTGTGAGTTCTTTACCTATAAAAAAAAAAGGATTTAAATTATCAAAAATAATAGGGCTTTTCTTTGAGGTACGTAGGTAGGGAAAAGGATGGATTTGCCACCAAAAGCCACCTATGCAACCTTGTGATTTTGTATTAACTCAGGACTCGGGTAGATTGCTCCACCAAAGCCTGTTCCCTTCGGACTCGGGTAGAACCAAAGCCGATCTTTCTCCTATTTGAACAGAGCCGGGAAGTGAATCCAAGCCTGCTTTCCTAAACTCAATACCTAATCTTTATTCGGATCCGGGAACCTTGCGATTCCAAGACCGTGTCTCAGACTCGGAATCGTATTTCCTTGGCCCTCGGACGCGGGAATCAAATCCAACGCCGTACGCTCTAGGAATGATCCAAAGCTGTTCCCTATTGGCTTGTTCAGGGAATGAATTTGATTAATTAGGAGTCAGTGCTGAAATATCCGACAAAGTTCAATATAGAAAATATAATTGTATTCAAATGATTAATAAACTAATTTTACATTGAGCTTCCTATTCTAATTTTATCCTAATTGTTTGACTTTACGTCGCGTTTGTTTGTGTTCGTGTCGTTTGAGGTTATCGTTCTATTTGTAGTATTCATTTTAATATTATAGGCTATGCGCATTTATGCTATCTATTTTGATTCTATTCTTTTCTGTTTAACTTCTCTCCTATTCTCATCGATTAAATTTGTTCTGTACTCAGTGATATTTTATCAAAAGGTATTTATGATTGAATTTACTAGCAAGAATTTATATTAGTCATCAGTTCTAGACGAGCTAATGCTAGGCAATTGAATTGAAGTTATCTATGATTTGAGTCGCACCGGTGCTGTACCTGACTACGCTAACGAGTGATTGCGTGAGCTGTTTATATACTCTCTATCCCCACTTCTTAGCGTGACGTCAGACACTTGGTCGAACGTAGAGGATTAGTGTAATCCTTTCCTTTGTTCGGGGTTTGGCGATATTCGATGTGCAATATAGCAGAGTATGTTACAATATGGAAAAACTTCTTTTACAGTTTTCTTCATTACATCTAAATATATTTACCTCACTATGAATATCTTTCATATGCTCTAAAAGTAAATTATTACTTTGTAGGATGGTCGGGATTTCATATTAAATGATAAATTGTATGAATTAACGAACGTTTATTATCAAAAAAGTACATATTATTACACGTCTGTACTATATTAATGTCAAACAACGACTACTCCAAAGGACTATATATAATAAAACATACGCTAATGAAACAACTGAATGTATGATTGCATCTGTCTGCATGGACTACTTGACCTTACAGTTCGGCCGTCCTGACTATGGTCCGTCCTCGGGCCATCTAATACAATTTTTAATTTTTTAATTTTTTTTTATTTTTTGAAACTCAAATACTTAAGTTTAAATAGCATAATAACGAAGTAAATATAAGGTAATTCTAGAACATAAATTATTCCATTATTATTAAATCGTACAATCCGTAGAATTCGTGGTATACCTAACATAGATTATTCATCTAGCTTATTCACTGGCCAAGGTGCCAGGGTCGCATATTAGCAGGTTCCCATACACCTTGATAAGGTCTTTGAGAAATTTGGTGACCTTCAATATCACCAACAACGTAACGGTTATTTTTTAGTTCCTTCATAATTTCATACGGTCCCTTGAAACGTGGTAACAATTTCTTTGAGGCGCCTGGAGTAGTATCTACATTTTTTATCATGACGTAATCACCAACAGTATACTTATGTGATTCTTTACGTTTATGATCGTAATACTTTTGATTATAACTTTGTGACTTCGAAATGTTCTCTGTAGCGTTATCCCTCATCAAATCTAAATCACGTGAAACTTTGTGCAAATCGTTTGACAAATATTCTTTGATTTTATCAATGTTCTGACCACGTTGTAATACCCCAAAAAGAAGTTTGCTCGGCGTTTCTCCAGTAGACTTATTTGGACTATTATTAATGGCAAATTCGGCGTCCTCAAGAACTTTGTACCAAGTTTTCCCTGCGTCTTTATCTACCAATTTGGCTAACATTGGACTCAATACTCTGTTTACTCTTTTAACTTGCCCGTTAGCTTGAGGGGAACAAGTTGCAACTTTAACGTGCTTAATATTCATTTCTTTAATAAAATCCTCAAATTCTTTAGACGTGAAGCACGTGCCTCTGTCTGAAACCAGTACTTTCGGTCTGCTGTAATCACGAAAATATTCGTGCAAATGTTTTATTGTTTCTTTGCTATCAGTACTTTTCGTAGCGTACAACTTAACAAACTTTGTGAACGCATCTATTATAACCAGTAGATGACGTGTTGTTAGACACTTCTTATCAATGGACCACAATGGTCAATGTGAATTGTCTCAAACGGAACATTTCCTTTCGGAATACTAGTCAGTAAACCTTCACTTTTTCCCGAAACAGGCGAAAAGGGAATACACTTCAGGCAATTCTTGATATGCATTTCTACTTTTTTTCTCAATTCTGGAAACCAATAACTTTGCTCAATGATTTTAGAAGTTTTCTCAACTGCCATGTGGCCTGCTTCGTTGTGATACTTAAATATAACATTCTTTTCCATACTCTCAGCGTTGACTGAATATTCTTAAAGACGGTTCCCCTTATGGGACTTTGTGAGCCGGCAAAGTGGGCTCAAAGTGGGCTTGGGGATTGAAAAGTGCCCGAAGTTACCGACTGAAATAGCATTGCAGTATATCTATAGTGTACGAATATATAGATATACTGCAATGGTAATTCGGTCGGTAACTTCGGGCACTTTTCAATCCCCAAGCCCACTTCAAGCCCACTTGGTCGGCTCACGGAATAACCCAGGGTGAGCTGTCTTTAGAATACTCAGTCAACGCTCTCAGGTACGTAAAACAAAAGATTTTCGTTCTTTTTTCTGTATACGATTCCGTTTTTCATTTCAAAATGACTGTGTTCAGTTTCTTCTAATTTATCACGCCATGCTTCGATCTTAGGGTCTTTGCTCTGACACAACGAGAGGTTCAGCTCAAACGAATTATCTTCGAGTACCAAAATGCCATTGCTACGGCTTAAAGCATCTACATGTGCCATGCGTTTACCCTCCCTATGTTCTACAGTGTAGTCATAGTTTTCAAATCCGATCACCCATCGTGCAATACGCGGATTTATATCCTTTTTCTTTAATGCTAACGTTAACGAGTTACAATCCGTCAGAATTTTAAAATGGATACCCAAAAGGTAAACTCTGAATCGCTCCAACGCATAATTTATGGCCAAAGTTTCGAGTTCAAAACTATGGTATTTTTTTCCGTGACGCTAGTTCTTTTTGAAAAGAAAAATATCGGATGCATTTTCAAATCAGACTTACGCTGTAGTAATATCGCGCCAAATCCAAGGGCACTTGCGTCACAATGAAGTTCGGTTTCATCGCGAGGGTCGTAAATAGCAAGAATCGGTTTCGCGATCAACTTCGATTTTAGTGTCTCAAAAGCGTTTAATTGAATTTCACCGAACTTAAACTTGTTTTCTTTCTTAAGTAAGTCGTATAGCGGTTTAGCTATTAATGCAAAGTGTTCGATGAATTTTCTAAAATATGAAACTAAACCTACAAAGCTTTGAACTTTGTGTACGTCTTTCGGAACTGGAAAATCCGTAACTGCTTGAATACCTCTTTGAGTCGGTTTAATACCTTCGAATGAAATCATGTATCCAAGGTATTCTATCTCAAAGTAAATAAACTTGCATTTGTCTAGACGTAGCTCTAATTTATTTTCCACAAACAGCTTGAATAGCTTTTTCAAAATAATCAAGTGAAATTCCAAAGTTTCTGTCGCAATCAATATATCGTCCATATAGACTACGACGTCACCTGACCTAATCAATTCTTCTAAAATCGTGTTCACAAATCTTTGAAACTTAGATGGTGTCTTAAGGCCAAATGGCATTCTGATGTACTCGAAGTGGCCAAATGGCGTAACGAAAGCTGTAAACCTTCTCGAAGGTTCAGAAACAAGCAAATGATGGAAACCATCTTTTAAGTCCATTGAACTAAAATATCTTTTTCTGTTCAAAATTTCTATTTGGTCCTCAATATTTGGTAATGGATAATTATCGCGTAACAAAACTTTGTTCAAATGTCGATAGTCAACACACATTCGGTAGTCATTGTTTCTCTTACGAACTAAGACTATAGGTGAAGCATATTCAGACTGACTCGGGCAAATAATCTGTTTTTCGAGTAGCCTGTCGATAATTTTTCTAAGGTGTTCTTTTTCACTGAAAGCTAGTCGTCGGGGACCGAAATGAAACGGTTCATGAGCACGCAACTCTAAAACTAATTGCATTTGGACCTTTGGCTCACTCGGTCTTTCGGGTTGTGCATACTCTTTCAAAAATATTTCTTTCAACTGATTCTGCACCTGTGTTGATACTTTTGGATTACCAATCACAGAATCTAAAACATTGTCTCTATCGTCTGTCGTTTCAATATTCAAAATTTGTAAAATCGCATCATTTTCTTCCTCTTCAACAGTCTTGGAAACAATCAATTTAATATCAAACTTTTTCAAAATATCACGACCCAAAACAACCGATCGAACCATAGTATCATTTGGTACTACTAAGAGACTCAAATTATCTCGCTTTATTCCAGCTATATCGATAGCTGGCTATATTAGTGTTTATCGATCCCAAAACGATCAATTTTGAATTATTAATACCGTGATAAGAACTATTCGAACTATCAAAATGTTTTACCAATTCGTCGGGCACATGAGCTACTTTTACAAAACTGATCGGACTACCAGTATCAAACATAGTATCTAAATCGATTTGATACAACCTGTTTTGATCGCTGCCGTTCAAATCTAGCTCAAAACTAACGATGCGTCTACATTGGTCTTCCAACGTGGGATGACCCTCCAAGTTGCTAATCTGCTCGGAATTCCTCGGTTTTTCTTTCTTCTTATCTGGACATTCTTCAGCCTTGTGACCCTTTTTACCGCAAATGAAGTACGTTCCCCATTCCCTCTTCGGTTTGCTGCAGTCTTTAAAGATGTGTCCTCTCCCATTGCAGTTGAAACAGCGAAGTGTAGAACGTTGGTCCTTTCCGTCACTCTCCTCATTGTGATACACGGTTTTAAACGGCTTCTCCTCAATTTTCTTAGTCATTTCTTTCGGACGACTTTTAAAATCAGTATGATTGTGCAGCGAAATTTTTTCAAATAGTGATTTCTTCTTCGTAAAACATTGCATACGTGCTTGGTTACGTGAATAATCGTTTGGAATACCGTCAATTAGGTAGTCCACAAGTTCGTCTTCGTCCACAGAAGTACGATTTGCCAAAATTATCTTCTCGTGGTAGTATTCTCCAAAACTTTCAGCATTTTTCCACTTCCGGTCTTCAAATTCTTTTCGTAAAGTCAGTTTCGACGCTCGATGATGAAACATCGATTTTATTTCAACCATCAATTCTTCAAAATTTAATTCCAAATGCTCTGGACGTGAATGAAACCAGGCTAAAACCTTGCCTTTCAGCTTCGAACCAAGCAAAATTTTGGTTGTGTTGTCATCCAAGTTATACGTAGACCGTATAAGACGTAACTGTTTCTCCCAATTTTTAAATGAGTTTCCTTTTCCTTCAAAATCACTCACCAATTCACCGACAGCTCGTAGATTGAAACTCGGTCGTGAATTGTTTTGTTCCGTCTGTATAACCGAAGCAGCTGGTGCCAATTGCACTTGTCTAGCGAGCCAATCTCTCGTTGAACAAATGACAGTTCTCTTTTTTGTAAATCCAATTCACGCCGTGAAAGATCAAGCTCACTTTGTACGTTGTTCACTCCGTTGCCTACGTCGTTGTTTACGCCGTTGTCACCGTCGTTGTTAACGACTGATGATCCATTTTTTTCCAAATTTGGCGATCGTTCACTTTCATTTTCCCAAGTTTCACATCTGTTCGCCCAAGCACTAGCCATTCCTTTTCTGGATCAGCTTCCAACCATCGACGAACTATATCCGTTTTTGATCCATTCGTCGGCAAATCATGATTTATCAAAATGTATTTCAGGGTTTTCACCGTCAAATTATTCGGATCATTTATTTTTAACGCCTCGTAATTTAAAATGACGTCGTAAATTTTCCGTAAATTCTCGTTGGTAGAGAATACACAAAATTTTCTAAATTAACCCGGGATCGCGATTTCACACAGAAATTCGGACACCAATGCACACAGCTCGGGCTAGTACACAAAATCAAAATTTTCCCAATCGAAAACCAAATGCAAAACAAGCCGATTCATGACGCGCGACAAAATAAAAGCACTCATTTCTGGCAAGACTCTAACGATAAGTAAAATTTTGTCAAAAATTTCACTATTCACTAGTACACGTCGTGTACTACTGACCCATCGTAGTATATGCAGGTCCAGTGACCAACCTCGTCTGGACCAATGTTTCCGCCGTAGAGGATCTGAATATCCCGATCGCTGGTAACACGTTGATACCAACGTAACCTTTGATAGAATATTGGATCTTGTGGTTTGAAAGTCGTCGTGTCAGTTAAAACGTTTAAAAATGCATTTATGCACATATCCTGTAGCTTCTGTTCAATGTTCATGATGCAGGCTGCGTTCTGTGCCCTATTCGCACGTACTATTGCGTTAACGTCCATTTGTTCGTTAGTGTCGTCTGTAATTTCTATTATAAGTGGCAAATTTACGTCAGCTGTCTCATTGAGTTTCGGAGTATCAGTTTTACCTATTCTTGCGGATCGCTTCGCCTCTCTTTGTTGTTGCTGCATTTTGCTATAGCTACGTTTCTTAGTTTTCGGCATTGTTATTTATCAGACTACCTATATTAAACGCTACTTAACTTATACTTAGGATTTGTCTATTTATCGTTGTAAATTTTGACTTCCTTGTGTTTATGAATGAATAATTGTAATTGAGTGTACTCACATATAGATTTTTCGTCGGATCTTCGGACTCAACTGCTGCGTGAAAACTATTTTATACACAATTAGACAATAACACTTTTTTATAAATAGAAAGGAATAAAATAAAATTTGAAAAATCAAAGAAATTCACAATGTTTATCTTCGTAATCGTACGTCGATTTTACAATCTTTAATATCGTTTGATAAACGATGTGTGAAGATTAATTTTTACCGGCACTGCAGTACGCTGACACGAATAACCTCGAACTTGTCGATTAGGAACAATATATTGCGTACTGACAATTAGATAAAATTATTGATATTATTGTCACAGTAAAGAAAATGAATAAATTCGCGTGTCTGTGTGAATTCGAACGATGTTCAAATGCACCGAAATAACACTCACTTGTGGAATAATTGCAAGATTTATCTTTCGATACGCGCTTTGCAATACCTCCAAGTGGAATGAAAGTTCTACTTGAGTCGTGCTCTAATATTTTACCTAAACTATGTCGACGAAATGCCGACGCAGGCTATTTATCTCGGGCGTTTAGGAATGAATCCTCGGGCCTACTTAATATATTTTAAGAATTATGGGAGAAGGTTCAATTCAATTTATATTAATATGTAAACAATGCATTTATTGAAGTAACATCTTAATGTAGTTTATTCGTTATAATTAAAAATAAAGTTTAAAATCTAATGTATGTTTGCAATCACCTTGCTGCCTCTTTTGAGGACTTCAATAAGAGTATTTAACTCCTAAAACCTATACCGGCGGTCAACTATGAATTTACTTATGACTATTCTAAATCTAATATTTCTATATTGAGTTGTCAGTCGTGACTGTACCTTAATGACTAACACCTATACTAAATGTAATAACTCTTTAGGAGTTGCTTTTGCCTATGCCTAATGTAGGACTTTTACATGAGTATTTAACCCCGGAAACTATCTTGATATATTGAGAAGTTAATGCCTATCCTATTGACGTGACTACAATTGATTTTAATTTATATTTGATTTGGCTGATTTTTATAAAGGGTATTTAATATTACGTGATATTAAAGAAAGAATTTATTTGATAAAAATATAACGAGTTGAATGATTCTATTCCACCAGTTGTATCTGAGAAGTACGAGTAGGACAGGTAGTGCGCCGAAGCAACACCACTAGCTAACCACTAACTTCCCAAACGAGACTGTGTTATTCAAAAAGAAATAGATATGCCAGCACACGAGGACAGGCAAGGAGGACGAATCAACCCCGCTAGCTACGCAGTCTGTTATATCTAGAGAGATACTTTTTTTCTCTAATTAAATGATAATTTAATCCCGACTATATATTTTTCCCGTAGTTACTTTGTTAGCGAGAAAGATTTTGGAGAACATGGCGCTCGGCGGTAGTCGACCGTCCCGTGGTAGATGGCGTCTATAGTAGTTGACCGCGCTGGTGGCAGATGGCGCGCGCGCTATCCGTCTATATTGCCTATTTGACGGGGTCGTGAAATGGCCACGCTACATACTTTCTATTCGCTGATTTTTCAAAATGACGTTCCTAAAGTCATCTATTTGAGTTGATCTCATCTCTATTGGGCTTTTGATTTCGGAAATTTGTCGATAGAGTGCAGTCCTATTGACGCGTATTTCATGTGGACAATTTATTCATGTTTCAATTTAATTACTCGTTGTTCTATTTTTCCGAAGATTGCTTCTTGATTAATTTACCTAAGTTTTCTCCTCAATATAATTGTGTTGTGATAATAATTGCAATACGTAATGTAACGTTTCGGCTTTTACGAACCTACTGGTTATAGTAAAAGTCGGTTGCTACGGGTTCGAATTTTTATCTATTCTCTGAAAATTAATTATTAAGTATTATTCTGGACTCCTCGTACTGAGAGGTGAAGAAAAGGATGGGTCTACCATGCAAAAGCCACCTCGTTCAGATTTTTATTTCCGTATGCTAGCTACCGGACTCGGGTAGGTTTAATTACCAAAGCTGTATTGATTCCGAATTGAAGATTCAGGAATATCTCTACAGAGCCGGATTTTTACGCCAAGCCTGTCTCGCCTGCTATTGAATATTTTAATTATTAAGGGGGGGGGGGGGGGGGGGGGGGGGGGGGTAAGGTATTTAAACTTTTTTTTCTGCATTTTTTTCATATTTTTTTATATGAATGTATAACGTCTCAAGAATATTGTGTCAAAATTTTAAATCGATCGGAGCAAAATTAACGGAGTTATGAGCGGGAATACCTAAAGCGCTTTTTTTGCTCTATTATAACCCCTACATTTATTTCTTCGTGGAAGGGTCTTCATAGGTATGTAAAAGGACCTTGTATATGTTCGAGACATAGTATACAGCTCTATACTTCATGGACCTGGCATAGACGACTCTGTGTAAGTATAAAAGAAATTATCGAGTTCCATTTTGGATTGTTCGGTGTGCAAAGCTGAGCGTTTTTCTAAAACTTGTCATATTCGAAGTCCGTGTTCACCATAACTCAAAATCTACTGGACCAATCGTTTCGAAATTTTGCACAGTACTTCTTCACATAATTCACCAGGTATTGTCGAGAGCTTTTTTTTTTTAATAATTATTAATTTTACAACAGAAAATTGGCCGATTTTTTCAGCGAAATTCGGTTTTTTGGCTTTCAAGTGCTACGAAAAATTGAAAAATCAAAAAAAAAAAAAAATCCTCTCGTGATTACCTCGAGAAACATCTCCTTTGAAAAATGCATTTTGATTTTTTTGTTTCGGATGATTCTGTTGCGAGTTATGCTGAACACCGCAAAACCATTTTTTTTCGAGGCGCCTCCGGAGATTCACTGTCACTCGCTCAATTTTCAATATTTTGCAATGAAAATTTAGGGAAATATTGTCCAAATGTTGCATTATTATATGGAAATTGACTGAATAAACTAACACTGTCTGTATCACCAAAAAAAAATCTTCAAGACATGTCTTTTTTTTCACCGAATTAACCTTAACCCCCCCCCCCCTTAACTACAGATCCGGGTTTTTACACCAAGACTGCCTATCAGACTCGGGTTTCCAACGGTTGGCCCTCGAAAACAGGTTTTTACGCCAATGTCGTTCGCTTCTTCCGTTGTTAGCCAAAGCTGTAACCAGCGCCGAATTTAGGAAGCCAGGGGCCCTGGGCAGCGCAGTTGTGGAAGCCCACTACCCAGTGCGAATTTTCATCGTACACCATCCAATTTTTCCCCACATTGAAAACTATTAAACCTATAAAAATACGGTTTTATGCGAATCCACTTCTAAGATACTGAATACCAACATCAGCCAAAATGCTTGTAATTAAAAACAACTTTTCAGATTTACATATAAATATTTTATTGCACACAACAAAATTATAAGCATACATAAAACTTTCGTGGTTGATTGTTGCAGGTCTTAAAGACCAGGAACTTTTCGCGATTTGCTATAAGCAAAACTGTCGATCAACTGATCAAAGTCCATTTCCCGCAAAATATCGTGTTCAATACTCATGATAGTTAAGTTGTTGAGTCGGTCCTGTGTTATTGTGGGGCGAAGTCTATTCTTTACATATTTCAATTTAGAAAACGAACGTTCTCCGCTACAGTTTGCCACCATGAGGACTAGATACATTCGCAATGCGATTTCAACGTTAGGAAACGCATCTTTAACCCCCTTATCGAGTAACAGTCCATAGAGATGCCGTTCGTTACTTATATTATCGGCTTTCTCATCTCTGTATAATTTACTGAACTCAACGAATTGAATAAGTTCGTCACCGAGGCATTGGTCTAGATCATCCTTGTAAACGTTTGCGAGCTGCGACGCTCCATCTTGAATCTCGTCGTGGCTGAGACAGTATAGCTGACTGAAGAATCCAAATCGAGAATTGACTTGTTCATATGCCGCGATTCGCTGCTGCAAGGCACTGAGAAATTTGTCGATGATCGGTAAGAAATTTTCAATCCGAAATTTTTCTGAAACCGTCAGTTCAACTCCCGACGCTTGGCCATAATCCAGTGGATTAAGACATACATTAGGTCGGCGCTGACGAGCTTAAATTTATGTTGATGTTCCAGATAGCTCGACACTTCGCTGCTCGTATTCGTTGAAGCACCCACGTTTGGTCTCAACAAATTTTTTTTGGCGATGTTATACACGCAAGGGCGGAATTCATGTCTAGTTTTGGGTCTTGTAGAACTACACTTGTACTATTCACCCTATCTAGAAACTCGTACCAGAAAATCGAGTATATACCAGTCTCTAATGTGCACATCCGCTAGTATAGAGTATTTGCATCACAACGCGATCTGGGCGTTTGTTCTAGATCGTCAGCAATATTAGCCAAAGTATCCCTGATATAAGGAAAGCCTTTTACCAGTGCTTTTATGGCGTCAGCCCGACACGACCAACGTGTGGTTGTTATCCTTTTTGGCACGTGAATCTTATTGTTAGCTGATTGAAGGGCAGCAATCAATAACTGATATCGGTTGGTTGATGCAGTGAAAAACACATAAATCTGCCCAGTGAACACAGTTATGTGACAGCGATATCACGATTACGAAACCCCTGTTCCTTCGAACTCCACAGTTACGTACCGTGTAACGTACACTAAACGTAATGGATTCTGATCCGGACGAGTTGGACAATTCTAGAAACAGCCAAGCGGCGCTCTGGATTAAAAAAATCCAGAGCGCCGATTGGCTGTTTCTAGAATTGTCCAACTCGTCCGGATCAGAATCCATTACGTTTAGTGTACATGTAACATACATGGACTCTAAAATGTCCGCCACAAGCCAATGTTACATTGATGTAACAGGTACAGACTTCGGATACAAACCGAATGCGTCCTGGATAGGTAATAGTGATGTCACGACAATACATAATTGTGACGTCGCGGTGACAGATTATTTATGTTACCCGCACAGCCTATTTACACGAAGCACATGGCGCGAAGTTACGTTACAGTTACAAATGCTGGCTACGTAGAAGTTATGTAACAGCTATGTAACAGCCATATAACCGAATATAACGTATAATATCACCTGTTCGTTACATGTAACGGTCAGGTAAAGTGTTATTTCCTACTCAAGCTTGTAAATATTACATAACAGTTACGTCTGTTATGTATTTGTTATATTGATGTTGCGTATACAATAACGCTGCATACATATAACTGATCGGTAATATAATGGTCTATTTCACAACAAATGTTACTATACTGCCACAAACTCAATTGCATGATATTTCGACTAGATCGAATATTCTGTAAAACAATGAAGTACTAGTCTCTACTACGGATTGAGTTACTTGGTTGATATCTGTAATTTGCTAATTTCACTCAGAAAATCGTCGAGTCTCATTAAAAAGAAAAGTTACTTCTATTGCGAGAAATGTTTTTCGGGCGAGGCGCTGCAGGCGGCCACCTCTCTAACTTCGGTCGCGCGGGGATTGGCATGCGGGTTAACAATGGTATATAAAAGTTATGATTTATTGTTACATACGCAATACCTATATGTTACATAACATTTATATTTCTGTAAGATAACATATGCAATGTTATTTGTTAGACCGTGGTTATATAACCGTAACAGTTTGTGTTTGCTGGGATTAGGGTGGTTGAAAAAAAGTCGTTATTTTTTTTTTCATTACGTGAAAAATGTTGATACATATAGTAAGAAAAAATGTTTTATCAATATGAGCTCTATAAATTATAATATCAAAAGGGAGCTCAAGCCATGTTTAGCTCAATTTCCTAATTGTACTTAAGGTGAGTCTTCGGTGAAATTTCGAAAAAAAACGATTTTTTCACAGCCGATGATTTTTTCAGCAAGATACTTTATACCTTGACATAAACCAGGAAGGTTAACCTGAACTAATATTGGATATGATATCTTATCTTTCCTATTTTTCTTTGATGAATTATTTCCAGAAAATTGTAGAGTATAATTTAGTACGTGTAGGTATTTGCGGACTATAAGGTATATGGGAAAGAATGGAACGCCTTACGCGATTTTTTTTCTTAATGTCTGATATGGGCTTGACGTACTACATCAACGTCCCGGCCTGATGTATAATAATGATGTCATATACCGATATTCCAAGTATATTATGCACCTGACATATAAACAATACGAAACATCGATAACACACAGTGACATTAGCTCGATATGTATAATTTATGTAACGGCGGTATCTGTTTGATACATGCACACTAGGGTGGGCCGAAAATCCGCTTTTTTCGAAATGACTTGATTAATACCGAAAATATTATTCTTGGCAATGTCAAAAAAATCTGTGCGAAAGGAAAAAATTTTAGGTCGTCGTCTCAAGGTCGCCAAAGTTCGTCAAAGTTCAAAGTGATAAAAATATATTTGTTTTTCACGTATTTGCAAAGCAAATTCCATACTCTACAAAAAAGGTCCTTAGATCGAACTATGTCAATGCAATAGTTTCTGAGATATTTGGAATTTTTGCTGAAAATTGTAATTTTGCTCGATATATTTTTTTCGTTCATTAGTAAATTTTTTATTTTTATTTCTTGTTTTGATAGGAAATCTAATCCTCTATAGAAAAAGTCCTTAAGTCGTACTGCATAAATATTATAGTTTTGGAGATAATCGCAGGTTCGGCTGAAAATAGTGATTTTTGCAATAAAAATTGATTTTATAGTAAAAATCATAAACGCAGAGCATACAGGGTGATTTTTTTTAATCGCCCCAGGCTAATATCTCCGAAACTAAGCAAGATACGGGAAAACACCTCAGACAAAACTTATAGGATATCGAGGGGGAAGGGATATGGTGCAATCATATCTTTTGTAGGTAGAGGCGCTGAGCTATGATGAAGGTCAACTTGGTTTTTTTAAATGGAATGGTAAAGTTTTCTTCACAGAGTCTGAAAGAGCATCAGATTCTGCATCAAAAACACCTGACCAGATATTTTCTAAAATTGATGGTTTATGAGATAAGAGCGGGGCAAGTTGAGTCAAAAGAGGAAGTCCAAATTACCTGAATAGTTGAATACTGTTCTTAAGTTTTATCGAAACTGTCTGAGATACTTTTCTACTTGAAATTGTTGTCAAGATTAGATATCACGGTCAAATAAGTTGAGGTCAATAAATTTTATCAATAATGTTATCGTCATTACTGTCATTTCTGGGTTCAATCAGTTTGTACCAACTTGTAATTTTTATCTTCCATAAAAAAGTATCTCGGACATTTACGAGAAACCTTAAGAACAGTATTCAGGTAATTTGGACTTCCTCTTTTGACTCAACTTGCCCAGCTCTTATCTCATAAATCATCAACTTTAGAAAATATCTGGTCAGGTGTTTTTGATGCAAAATCAGATGCTCTTTCAGATTCTGTGAAGAAAACTTTACCATTCCATTTAAAAAAACCAAGTTGACCTTCACCACAGCTCAGCGCCTCCACCTACAAAAGATATGATTGCCCCATATCCTTTCCCCTTCGATATCCCATAAGTTTTGTCTGAGGTGTTTTTCCGTATTTTGCTTGGTTTCGGAGATATCAACCTGGGGCGATTAAAAAAAATCACCCTGTATAATAACACAGGTGTACATTATTAGCACAATAATATATCGTTCTAAGTTTATAAAAACGCGACCTGGTATTCAAGTGCGCGTAACCTATCTTCCGTACTTGAATATCCCGATATCATCTGGATAGTTGTTGCGATATATTTGTTGTGTATAATTTAAATCCATTGTGTAAAGCAGTTTTGATCAAGTATCAGGACACAATAGAAAGATATCACAAGAAACGTTGTGAGCAAAAGTATGTATTGAGCAATCAATAATTTGGCGTGTTCAAACAACCTGCGATTATCGACATTTATAGATAATTGAATACAGCGTCTAGTTGGAGGTGGCGTTTTGACTGAAGACACTACGTTCAAGAACCCCATTTGATGAACACAGCGTGTAGACCAAGCATCAGTAAGGTCAGTAGCATTCGATTATCCTGAACGCAGCCAACGTGTAATTTTTCAAGGACTTTTTCTCTAAAGAATTGGATTTTCCATCAGCAGAAAAAAATAATAAAATGAAAGAAAAAAATATATCGAGCAAAATTACAATTTTCAGCAAAAATTCCAAATATCTCAGAAACTATTGCATTGACATAGTTCGATCTAAGGACCTTTTTTGTAGAGTATGGAATTTGTTTCGAAAATACGCGAAAAAAAAATATTTTTATCTCTTTGAACTTTGACGAACTTTGACGAGCTTTGGCGACCTTGAGATGACGACCTAAAATTTTTTCCTTTCGCACACATTTTTTTGACATTGCCAAGAATAATATTTTCGGTATTAATCAACTCATTTCGAAAAAAGCGGATATTCGGCCCACCCTAATGCACACATGGTGCGAACTGTTCATGTAACTTTGATAGAACCCACTACTACGTATAATGGTGATATAGGTTAGACATTCCACACCAACGTCTGTGTAACATCTAACTGTAACGTCGGTTACATGTGCCTGAGATGTAATTATATTACAAAACGCCGATGTATTACTGTTGTATTGACTTGCTATGTACAATTGATGCAACGCCAATCTCTAGTTGCTACGTATTGACTGCCACGTACCATCAATGTAACATTCAAGAAGCACACGGTTCTAGACGCTATTTAATATGGATATTACATACCATACCAACGTCTCTGAAACATTTCGTTGTTATGTGGCCCAGATATTTCAGGAATATCCGTGTACCAATTGAACGTCACACTAACGTCACAATTGCAATGTAGTATTCACCTTACATTGCAGCATACCTATGCTGTCAATGAAACGAGTGTGTTCACTGGGTGCTCGAGAAAATCAAAAAAAAGTGACCGCAGTCCGACAGCATTCAGCAGCTGCTACCCCGACCAAGTTCAATGAGTGCCCCCACACAAGGTATCCATTAGGGCGGAGTGAAAAATTCGCTTTTTTCAAATCGCTATCTCCTTAGCACTCAAAAATTACGTCTTGACATCCTGAAAACCCACACCAAAGGATTGTTTTATGAGACCACATCTTGAGGTGCCTAGACGAAGATTACATTTTCACTTCACTTTCGGGAACTTCCAGACTCGGATATATCCTTCCTTCCACTAGAATGCAATTTTCACTTAACAATTAAAATTTCGAACAATGATCTGATTGGCTTCATTTCAAACCTTCAAAGAAACGCAAGAAATTTGGTTATTCTGAGTATGACACGGAAATAACCAAATTTCTGTTGTTTTTTTGAAAGTTTGCAATGAAGCCAATTAGATCATTATTCAAAATTTTAATTGTTAGCTGAAAATTGCATTCTAGGGGAAGGAAGGATATATCCGAGTCTGGAAGTTCCCGAAAGTGAAGTGAAAATGTAATCTTCGTCTAGGCACCTCAAGATATGGTCTCATAAAAAAATCCTTTGGTGTGGGTTTTCAGGATGTCAAGACGTAATTTTTTAGTGCTAAGGAGATAGTGATTTAAAAAAAGTGAATTTTTCACTCCGCCCTAGTATCCATGCTGCTAAACAATTCTCTGACATGTCCAGCGCTTGCAAGCCGTTATATCTTATGATTGACCACGACAATCTTTTATGTCAATTTCATGCGTCTTGAGAAATCCTACTAAACTGTTGAACATATCCTGTGCTTTATGACTTTGATTAGGCATGAACTCAACAAACCTTTCAACCGGAGTTGCATGCTCCATGTATCAAAAGATTAGAGTTAATTGGTCAACGCGGCTTTCGTCCGTTGTAGAATCGAGTGAAATCGAGTAATACCTCGACTTTTTGATGCGTGAAATAATTTCAGCTAACACTTGCTTTCCCATCAGTTGTATAAACTCTTCGCAAATTGTTGATGACAAATAATTTACGTGGCCACTACCTGAATTAGCGTGTTTTTGAATGTGTTGCTTGAGAAAATCGTCGTACTCAGCTACAAGCTCTAGTAATCCCAGATAATTTCCATTATGAGCTGATCCGAGTATCTTATTCTCTCCACGAAACGCTAGTCCCCGTTCAGATAAAAATTTGATCACGCTCAGCACTCGTTTTAATACACTACGCCAGTATTTTATCACCTGCTCTGCTTGTTGTGTGAGCTCAAAGTTTATCCGCCCTGTTTCTTTTGAACATTGTACAAAGGCTATCACAGCATTTATGTGATAACTAGATTGTTCATGCTCTTTCAGTCGACTACCAGCATGCTTCCAATCGCAGAAACCACCGTGGGTAAATTTCGAGTGCGTCGAAGCTACAAGCTTACACATGAAGCAATAAACCTTCCCATTTGCAGGCGAAAAACATAACCATGATCGCTTGATGATTTCTCCATTATGATTCTTTCGCTCAAACATACTCAGCTGGCATCTACGAACACCATCGCCTTCAATCATTTGTTCCACAGAGCGTGATTTTAATAAGTCATTATCGCAGTACTGTAGATCTGAGCAACCTTTTTTTTCCCAGTAATTGACCATTTCTGGCGATGTATGTAGGATAGAAAGTTCACAAAGGTTAATAACGACTAATGCCCTTTTTTTAGAACAAAGGTTATTATATTTTAGTCAGGTTTCCAGGTACAAAATCGGTTATCATACTTCGAGTTTCAATACACGTCTCGTCTCAATGTTCGTCTTCGTATTACTATTCGTCTGTCTGTCTTGTAATGTCACGGTCACTGCCGGACTATATCGTGTATTGTCAACATCCCACATGTATGTTCAGGCCATAGGCCTACATCTTCCTGGGTACCGTTGGGTCTTGGCACAATAACTTGCGTTTGCAAATCGATTAAGTCACATTCGGAGGCGTCTTCAGCAACGGAGTCACCATCCGCAGGAATCGTTTGATTATTTTCTGGCATTCGTTGACAAGGATTTTTTTGGGCAGGACGGGGCTGGACAGTTATAAATTCCGATATGCTGCGTGTTTTTGCAAGCACTTGTTCTGTTTTTTTATCTTGCTCCTTGGCTAACTTCCGTTTTTGTGCGCCACTTTTAAATACACGAGGGGTCTTGTGCCGATTGGTGCTCATTGTGAATCTTCCCGGGAAAAAAAGGAGTATAAAAGAATGTACAATCGATTTTGGATATAATTTTTTGTGCTACACATGGTGGAGTTACTCATAACAATGAGATTGTATGTCATCTGGAGTTATATATTAGTAAATAAATGAAAAAGATGAAAAAAAAAATGAAAAAATAAAAAATAAAAAAAATAAAAAATTAATAAAAAAAAAAGTAAATGAAAAAAAAATAAATAAAATAAAAATAAAATAAAAATAAATAAAATATGAAACAGATACTTACGAATATATGTATGTACATGCGTGTGGATGATAAGTTGGTTGCGCTACACTATCACAGTCACAAATTAGAATATATTATAATTTATACGTTCTCAAGCTTGCAATGTACGCTGCCTGCGCGCTTTTCACACTTCATAAATAAGCTTGTTCGATAGGTGTTGGTGTGAACATATCTGAACTAGTCAGTAGTCAGAAGGTCAGAACTAAATATTGCTGCGATACCTTAAAGTCACGGTAGATAGCACTGTCAATTTATTATTATATCACGTTACAATGTCAGCTTTGCCCACTGCTAGATGAAGTAACAATATGTTTCGGGTGAAATACACGCAAACGCGTATCGTGAGAAGTCACTAAATCGGAATCTACTGTATTCCCGTATATTTATGCGGTTTATCTGCGCTTTGAGGACATACAGAAATATGGATTATCAGATGAATACGCAAATCTTATGTACAACTTGATAGTTGACTGGTGATTAATTCTTTGGTAAAAAAATTTCAACTTCGGAAAAATCCTTTTTTCTGTTACGTCATGACCCCTCTCTTTCCCAGCAACCATCCGATCCGTCACTTCCTTTCCACCGCACGCTTTACCTGATCCTCCGTTTCCGCTAGAATGCAACTCGCCCAAAAACCCCTCCTAAAACCGAGCCTACCTTCTCCAGCTCTCACTCTCACTTAAACACTTCTCAGACTAATTCCGACCTATTCACTTATCACCAACTACTGCACAACCGATCACTTACCAACTCCGGATATCTATTATCCAACCACTTCTTTCGTTATTAGTTGATACATACAATAAAACAATAGTTAAATCAACCAACCACGGGTCAATATATATATATTGTTACTAAACCACTTCATCTTCCACCGATCTCCTTCCTCCAATATCTGCTGTGATACAACATTTCATTCGAAAAAAGTAAGAATCCGAATTTTGTGGCGGCCCCATATTTGTGGAGGCCCCGGGGTGGCCGCCCCGTCCGCCCCTGCCTAAATCCGGCGCTGAGAAGAAGAAGAAGAAGAAGAAGAAGAAGAAGAAGAAGAAGAAGAAGAAGAAGTGAAGTGTTGTGATTGTGTTGTTCTTTCACCATTGTTAATAAGATAAATCTGAAAAAGCATCATTCATAAAAATGTCTAGAATAGTGAACATATTTATAAACTTTATATTGTAGATGCGAATATCTGTGTCGAGCTGAATCGAGTGAACCGGGAGTGACCCGTATACACGAATATGCATTATATCTGACAATGTATAACAATATATAATGTTTAGAGATCGTACTATAGCGTTAGGTATAAGAGCATGTATTGTAACGTATCCAGCGCTCACACATAGCCAGATCACACGGACAAGGAGACGAACACCACCTTGCCGATCAGCAAGCGTCACGTGACGGAAATATTTGGTATATAAGGCGGTGCGCGACACACGACGATTAGCGTTAGTTGAGACATAGCGGTCGGCACGTCTCATCAAGACATTATTATTTCGCTAGTCAGCCAGAGCGGCGACTGAGCATTAAATATATTATTCAAAATCCAGATCTATTTAGCTAAAGCAGCAGTAGAATCATCTATTCAAACTAATTTCCAATTCATATAAATATTAAAGCAAATTTATATCATAGAGAAATCAAACAAACAAACAATTCAACTCACAAAAATCATAAGTAAACTCAAAGATCTATTGACTAAAAATTGCATTAGAATCTAAACTCAAAAGGAATATAAAATCAAACTCACAAAAGCAAAGCAAAAGCACAAAACAAAAACGCTCTTAGAATTAAGGTAGAATTAAAGTAGAATAAGTAAGAAATAAGAAATCGAACCATTTATAACAAAGTAAAATTTATTTGAAAATTAATTAAACATTTTACACACGACCAGATGGTCAATATTTCAGTAGAAACATAGGAATCTGTTCTTTATTTTCCATTTTCCTCAATTGCATCATTAAATCTTTTCTTTTCAGGTAAAATCGTTTTAGCTAGAAAACAGCTGCGGTGTTGAAATTTTTGTAGCTACGATAGTGTTCAATCATTATCCTAGTCTGGAAAACTTCGACATCCCAAGTCTGTAATACACAGCTTCGGCTCGTCTGACCGAACAGCTACGATAATACCAAAAGTATTATCCTAGTCTTGCAGGTTGGACAAGTCCCAAGTCTGTAGGGAGTCAGCTCTGTTAGAGTAAAATCTACCCGAGTCTGCATTAGGGTATATAAGGGTTTTTCAACTTTCACCCAAGAGGAGCTCCAAAACATCACACCCGTGACAAAGAATTCACGCGGACTAGCTTAATTCCTCTGGCCTTCAGCTGGAGGAACATAAGCATAGAAAGTTACATTTGGCGCCCAACGTGGGGCTCCTCTTAAAGAAAATTAAATTCACTTGATAGTAGAGTAAATTCAAATAACTTCATTGTACAACTTAACTTCATTTTCTTGCCAAAAACTTAACGTAGAGTCATTGTTTTAGAATCATTTATTGAAAAATAAAATACAAGAAAATGGCAGATAAGGAACAGATTCCTAGTGGGGTAGGCGATAAAGATGTTGGCAGTACAAATAGGGATACAGGCTTTCATGAAAGAGACGAGTCGATGCAATTAGACAATAGTTTGCTCAGTTCATCGAGTAATCAAAAAGAAAACGAGGATGATCCCATAGCTGGCATCCCGCAGCTCTCCAGAATCTGCAAAAACAAAACGAAAGATTTGAACAACATATAGAAAATAAATTCAATTCATTAGAGCAAACGATGCACAATCTTCAATTAACGAATTTAGAAAATCAGACAATGTTTGAAGTTAAACTAAATAAAAAATTTGACGAACATAGTCAATTGAATCAAAAGAAAATTGAAAAAATCGAAACTAGAGTCCAAGTTATAGTAGATAAGTGGGAGACAGATCTAACAGAATGCAATAACAAAATTACCTCTACTGTAACCAGCGTCAGAAGTGAACATTTGGGAGATTTTGAAATGTTAAAAAGTAAAATCAAAGAGACTGATCGCTTCGCTAATGAGAAATTAAAAGAATTAAATCACAAACACGAAAGCTTTAAAATCGGAATAGAAGCCGACATGAAAAAGTTAAAAACAAAAATCGTAGGGCATGTAGGAGAGCATCACGACTCAACTTAAACACGCTATAAAACGGATAAAACTGCCAACATATTCAGGAAAGACGTGGGAAAAACCTACGATCTACGTCAGGGAAATAGACGAATATTTTACATTCCTAGGAGCAGATGAGGAACTATGTTTTAGGTTATTAGGGCAAAGCCTTACCAGTGATGCAAAGGACTGGTGGACTGCGCGTAGAGACGTCATTAATGATTGGGATACATTTAAAACTAGATTCTTAGCCCGGTTCTGGGGAATAGAAATACAAAGAGACATTAGAAAAGATCTTGAATTTGGGTATTATATTGCAGACTCCAAAATAACATGGTCAGAGTATGCGAACCGCAAATTTGCTTCAGCAGCTTGTTTAAGTCCACCAATACCAGAGGAAGAGGTAGTCCGAAGCTTAATCGCACATTTCGATGAACGCGTCGTCGAGGCAGCTCAATGCCGAGACATTAAAGAAATAGATCCGCTATTAGCCTTTTTGGATGAAATGCAGCTAGGCAGCCGATCAAATGCACCTCGAAACTTCTCTCACCAACCGTATGCGAATAAACAAGGTCCATCGGGTAATCGGGTATTTGACGATAAAAATAAACAAGTGTCATGGCGTGCGAATTACAATCCCAAACCGCGTACAAGTCGCGATCAGACCGATAAGGCTGACACACATGAAAATAGAAGACGTTCTGGACAAACTGAACATGGCCAAAACAAAGCAGAATCTTGGACAAATAGTAGAATTCAATGCTTGAAACAAAAACAAAAGCGCCAATAGTGGAAATTCCGAACGACGATGAGGATTCGGAAAACTAGGTGGCGCTGTGCCGACATCAATAAACCCGATACCGACACAGCGTGATCTGGTTATCTGCGAAACTAGTATCGAGAAGCAAAAAGTAGACGATAATTTATTCGAAGATCCTGCCGAGTATTTATTAAAAGAAGAAGATCTACCGGAAGAAAAGTTTAAACAATGCCCGGAAATTTACGTTGAAATCGAAGATATCGAAGTTAAAGCTTTAATAGACACCGGAAGTCAAATTACTTGCATATCACAAGACTGGTACGATAGAAACAAATTGTCACTATCAAAATGCGAAAGACTACCGGTAGTCAACTTTCAAATTTCAGGTGTTACGACCGGAAAACCAATCAAAGTCAAAGAGCAAGTATTAGCTTCGATTAGAATCAAAAATACAATCGATCAAATAAATTTCCTGATAATAAAAGGTTTAAGGAGAGAAATGATAATCGGAATCGACACACTTCACAGGTGGAAAGCCGATCTTGATCTGCGAACGGATAAACTAAAAATCGAAACGTTTCCCGGATATAGTTCAATACCTATCGAAAAAACCGAATGCGAAATAGAAATAGAAATTTCAGGTATCCAAACACCAAGAAACGCAACAGTCAACCAGATCAATGACGAAACAGATTATAATTTGACCAGTGATGAGGTTGATGAGAAACTTGCTGAATGTCAGGTTTTGAGTAAAAATGAATTAAAAGACTTTTCAAAATTATTAAACGAATACAGAGATATTTTTAGCAAATTACCAGGTCGAGTTACCATATACGAACATAAAATAAACATCTATGAAGATAAACCATTCGTTAGACGATCATATCCAGTACCAATTGTTCATAGAGAAAAAGTGAACCTAGAAATAGAAAAAATGTTAAAACTTGGAGTCATAGAACGATCTTATAGCGAATACGTAAACCCGCTTGTGGTAGTGGCTAAAAAGTCTGGAGAAATACGACTAGTATTAGATGCTAGATTCATTAATAAACTCATTATACCTGATCATGACTGCGCTCAATCGACTGAGGTCTTATTTCAGCGATGCGGCAACAACTCGTACATGTCAAGTCTTGATCTGACGGCTAGTTTCTGGCAGGTACCATTACATCCGGATTCTAGAAAATTCACAGCTTTTATGCATGAAGGCAAAACATATCATTTTACGGTGACGCCGTACGGTTTGAATACGAGTCTAGCCAGCTTAGTTAGAACATTGGATTTAGTTTTAAAACATACCGAATCGTTCACAATCAATTTTGTGGATGATATTCTCTGCTGTTCTGACTCCGTTCAATCCCATTTGGCCCACTTACGGATATTGTTCGATACCTTCAGAAAATATAACATGACAATCAATTTCAAACAATCAAAGTTCTTTCGAGAAGAAGTAGATTTTTTAGGACACAAGATTACAAAAACAGGCATCAGACCTCAACCTGAAAAGATAGAGGCAATTAAAAGGTTTCCAACACCTAAAAACATTAAACAACTAAAAGGATTCCTAGGCCTAACCAATTATTACAGTAAATTCACAAAAGAATACTCTGACGCGACATTTCCGCTATTAGCATTAGTCCGAAAAGACGCCAAGTGGGATTGGACGGAGGAGATGAACAGACAGTTTAATTTTGTCAAAGACATTTTTTGCGAAAAAATGATCTTACATCACCCGGATCCAAAGAAACGCTACTTCTTGCAATGCGATGCTAGTAATTACGCAATAGGGGCAGTTTTGTTTCAACTTTCGGAAAATAATGAAGAACAAATAGTGGGATTTGCCAGCAGAACTATGAGAGGCGCTGAACTCAATTACTTCACGACCGAGAAAGAATTAATGGCAATTGTGTTTGCACTCGGAAAATTTAGATCTTTTATCATAGGAGCTAAACTTACCATACGCACTGATCATAAAGCGTTAACCTATTTGTTTACTTGTAAATTAATAAGTTCTCGATTGGCGCGATGGGCCTTGTTTATTCAAGCGTACACGTTCGAGATTGAACATATAAAGGGTACTGAAAATACAGTGGCTGATATTCTCAGTAGGCACCCGCCTGAAACAAAAGAAAATCGCGAATCAAAACTTATGCATTTCAGTATGGCACCTTTAGCCAAAGAAATAGATGAAGAATTAGAGGAAAACTTGAAGTGCTTCCATAAATATCAATATCAAGACAGTAAAATAACGGAATTAGTGAAACCAGAAAGTCTAACAAGGAATAAAAGCCTAGTCGTAGAAAATGACATTCTGTATCACAAAGGGCCAGGGGGCAATCTCAGAGCCTACATACCAAAACAGTTACTAAAAAGTTTAATAGACGAATGTCATGAGGCTTACGGTCACGTCGGTTCATCGAAATGTTACCGATTGCTTAAGGAGGATTTTTACTATCCTAAGTTGGCAAAAAGAATACGACAAATTATTGCAAGTTATGATAAATGCCAGCGTTGTAAAGTACCAAATCGATATTGTTATGCGGCTATGCAAAATATAGTACCCAAAGGAGTCGGTGATCTTTTATCTATTGATTTTTTAGGACCATTACCATCAAGTAAAGGTAATTATAAATGGATTTTAGTGACATTAGATGCGTTTAGCAAATTCGTAAGACTTTACCCATTAAAGGCGGCTAACGCGCAGTCCACTATTACCTGCATTTTTAGAGATTACATTCCAGAGTTAGGAAAGCCGAAGCGAATTCAATGCGATCATGGCACCCAGTTTACTTCGTCTCTCTGGATAAACAAATTAAAAGAAGAAGGCATATCATTAATCTTCTCATCTATCAGGCACCCACAAGGCAACATTGTTGAGCGTGTAAACAGAGAAATCGGGAGATTCTCCCGTACCTTTTTAACAGAAAAACACACGCAGTGGATTAATTGGATCCGCATTATAGAGACTTGCATAAACGAAGTGTGCCATGATGGCATTGGATTCGCTCCGTGCGAAATCCAACTAAAAACAAAACCTACCAGGTTTTGGGAAAAATGGATAGACACTAAGAAAACGGATATACCGTACGACGTAAAACTTTGTTTAGTCGATAAAAATATAAGAAAAAACGGCAAAATTAGAGCCGACAGATTTAATTCAACTCACAAATTATCTAGATTTAAGTTAGGAGATAAGGTGTTAGTAAGAGCGTTAAATGTTTCTGATAGTGCAAATAAAAAGATGGCTAAATTCTTTGCTCTCTACGAAAGGCCTTACATGATCAAAAAACAGATAGGCGATGCCACTTATGTTTTAGAAAACATTGAAACAGGGTTGGAAAGAGGCCGTTTTCACATTAACATGTTTAAATTGTATGTAGAGCCAGAATAGTTCAAATTTTACCAGTTAACATTGCAAGCTTGAGTGAGTTCAAAATAAATCGAGACAAGAATGAGAAGTAATGAATAGCGATAATCCGAAGATGGTTATAGAATGGATAGTATATAAATCATGGCAGAACCAAATTCAGCCACAGTATTCAAAATGAATTTTGCAAATTACGGGTACATAAGCGTACAAGACAAAGGTGTTCAAGTGACTAAGCAAGATTTAGAAAATCGTGACTCGAACAATAATTTATATAAAACCATTGAACCATCGGGAAGTTTTATTAGTGGAAAAGGGAAAGCCAAGCCTGGAAAAGGATTCCAAGCGAAGAAGAAAAGGGGACCTAGGACAAAGACAAAAAGAAAACCAGACACGAAAAAAATAAAACCTAAAGGAAAACCTACGCTAAAGGTATCTATTCCTATGAACAAAATCAATTGGGAGACGATTAAAGACAAGGAAAAGAAGGAAAAGGCTGCAAAAGAAGCACGACACACAGAGAAGAAACCAAAACTAGGAGTGCAGACAACAAAAAACATCCCTTGGAAATTAATAAAAATAGACATACCGGAGAAGACGGAAGAAGAGAAGAAGGAACATAAATTTAAAATGGACTGTTTGAAGAAATACGGGACAGTTGACATACCATTACCCAAAGACGGAAACAAAAACACCGAAAAACTGGAGGTAAAACCAAAGAAAAAGATAACAATGAAGGTCACCATCCCTGAAAATAAAATAATTTGGAAATCAACGAAAAAAACCAAAGAAACCAAATTCAACGAAACAACTATCGAACGTAAAGAAACAAATAAAGAAGAAGGAGAGGTCAGCGAAGTAAAGAAAGCGAAAGAAGACGACATGATGGAAGAGATATGCAGGCAAGCCTTCGAAAATCAACTAAGAATCGAAGATTTCGTATGCACATTGCACATTCCCTCGCCAGACCCAAGAACCGGGGAAAGCATATTCGAAATGCCAGACATCGACATAGAAAACATGATAGCGGATTACATACTGGATGTACCCATGCCATCGTTATTAGACGAAGACGGTTTACCGGATTATATGTCCGAATTCGACATATACGACCCGATAGCGACGATGGAGGAATACGCGATACCTGACTTGGACTAATAAACACACGGATTAGACAATCAAACACCTGGATGCAACGAACTACATGGACATGACGATAAAATTTACCCGGACTTAACAAAAATATCAAATCCAAAAGAAGACAAAAAAAAAAAAAAAAAACGTTACACTCAACGAAACTTTCATCACCTACCTGCTGCAAGATGCAAGCATCAGACGAACATCAGTTGATGAAACAGGGGGCAATGTAACGTATCCAGCGCTCACACATAGCCAGATCACACGGACAAGGAGACGAACACCACCTTGCCGATCAGCAAGCGTCACGTGACGGAAATATTTGGTATATAAGGCGGTGCGCGACACACGACGATTAGCGTTAGTTGAGACATAGCGGTCGGCACGTCTCATCAAGACATTATTATTTCGCTAGTCAGCCAGAGCGGCGACTGAGCATTAAATATATTATTCAAAATCCAGATCTATTTAGCTAAAGCAGCAGTAGAATCATCTATTCAAACTAATTTCCAATTCATATAAATATTAAAGCAAATTTATATCATAGAGAAATCAAACAAACAAACAATTCAACTCACAAAAATCATAAGTAAACTCAAAGATCTATTGACTAAAAATTGCATTAGAATCTAAACTCAAAAGGAATATAAAATCAAACTCACAAAAGCAAAGCAAAAGCACAAAACAAAAACGCTCTTAGAATTAAGGTAGAATTAAAGTAGAATAAGTAAGAAATAAGAAATCGAACCATTTATAACAAAGTAAAATTTATTTGAAAATTAATTAAACATTTTGCACACGACCAGATGGTCAATATTGCAGTAGAAACATAGGAATCTGTTCTTTATTTTCCATTTTCCTCAATTGCATCATTAAATCTTTTCTTTTCAGGTAAAATCGTTTTAGCTAGAAAACAGCTTCGGTGTTGAAGTTTTTGTAGCTACGATAGTGTTCAATCATTATCCTAGTCTGGAAAACTTCGACATCCCAAGTCTGTAATACACAGCTTCGGCTCGTCTGACCGAACAGCTACGATAATACCAAAAGTATTATCCTAGTCTTGCAGGTTGGACAAGTCCCAAGTCTGTAGGGAGTCAGCTCTGTTAGAGTAAAATCTTTCCGAGTCTGCATTAGGGTATATAAGGGTTTTTCAACTTTCACCCAAGAGGAGCTCCAAAACATCACACCCGTGACAAAGAATTCACGCGGACTAGCTTAATTCCTCTGGCCTTCAGCTGGAGGAACATAAGCATAGAAAGTTACAGTATATTAGGGTGCTTTTTTTGAAACGATTTTTTTTTTTTTTTTTTTTTGCAACTCCCCATTGAAAATCTTTTTGTAGACGTCGAAAGGGGAATCCTGTCCAATTTTTAGCTCTTCATTCCAATTCCAGCACTCGCGCTTTTCTTTTTAAGTTTTCCCATGCTAAAAGCATGTAAACATTACGACTTTTTCTTTCGCCGCGCAAAACTTAGCCGCATTTCAATGGATTGTTCTCATCCAAGATTCATTTTACAGAGAATTTAGTGTTCTTCAAAAGTGTAGTTTGGCTGTGGTTTCAACCGCTGAATCTGTGTGAGCCTTCAAAGTCGATTTTATGCATAATTCTTCTTTCTCGCTGTGGGCGAATAAACAGTTGGACTTGGAGAAAAAAGCTTCGTAACAATTTTGTAGGAAATTTATTTCTCTACAAAAAAGTCCAGTGCATAAAGTCTCTCAAACCAGTATTTCAAAAGATATAAGGACTTTGATTTTTTAAAATATAAAATTCCAACAAAATGTCAAGTTCAATATTTTCAAGTCAGTCAAACTATCTTAGGCACTTTTGAAGAACACTAAATTCTCTGTCAAATGAGTCTAGGATGAGAACAATCCATTAAAATGCGACTGAGTTTTGCGCGGTGAAAGAAAAAGTCGTAATAGCTGTGTTCGCGTTAGCTACACTTTCTACACTTTTCTTACACTTTTCACGCTCGCCCAATAGGAGGTCTGGATTTCTAGTGAAAAGTGTAAAATCTAGTAAAAGTGTAGAAAGTGTAGCTAAGACGAACAGAGCTAATGTTTACATGCTTTTAGCATGGGAAAACTTAAAAAGAAAAGCGCGAGTACTGGAATTGAAATGAAGAGCTAAAAATTGGACAGGATTCCCTTTTCGACGTCTACAACAAGATTTCCAATGGGGAGTTGCAAAAAAAAATATTCGTTTCAAAAAAAGCACCCTAATATATATTTACTTAATTATAATAACTTTACTCAATTATTTGATTATAACATTCACTTACGTTAGTTATAATAACGCATACACAATGAAAAAGTATCGTATCATATGAAACCTCTTACCACAGCAGAGCTCATAAATGTACATTATCTATATGAAGTATCGATATAATAAAAATTTATTAAATAGATTTCTAGAGTTATTATTATTATTATTATTATTCATCATGAAGGTAACACTCGAACTTCTTAATTTTTAGAGGAAGGTCTCAATCAATCAAGTCGAGTCAATTATTCTTTTTAGTCAAAACTAACTTGACTAAAAAGAATAATTGACTCGACTTGATTGATTGAGACCTTCCTCTAAAAAATAAATATTATTATTATTATTATTTTTTTTTTTTTAGTATAGTTAGCTATTAGACCCTATGGTATAGAGTTATTATTATTTCGCGAATTTCCTTTTGAGAACTACTAAACATTATTTGAAATTCAACCGCCCTGCCGCCAATTTTCGCATAGGACTGTTTAGTACTGCCATCAACCACGGCAAGGTATTTGGCGCTGACTGCAATGAAACTCTGCCCCACATCAAAGCACTGAACTTGGCCTTCTATAGGTTTCTATTCTAGGGACACTTTTTCGAAACCCTTCAAACGGAACGGACGTAATCCGAATTCTCGAGAGCTTAGCCGGCAATTGCCTTTATACTTACATATTTACAATACACCTTTGTTCTTATTATTTGTTTACTTATCGGCAAGTCCACCCTACTAAAAATGGCGTATAAGAATTTATAGAACCGAATAGGACTGCGGATAGCGTTCCGTGCAGCGTTCAATTGGATTTGGTTCGTTTCTATCCGCATTTGATCCTCTTTGTCAATTTTGTGTGAACCTGATGAGGTCCTATCCTGAATTCGTCCGGATTCGAAGATTGAAAGAGTCGGTAATCTATCTTGTCTCATACCGAAAGTATCTGTCATCGAAATCCTATACCGAATTGCGTCCGTCCCTATCAGGATTTTATCCCACAGATTACAACGCGTAAGAAATATTTCAAAGTCCCAAGTGGTGCTCGATCCGTCTCTATCAGTTTTTGAGTCGGCAGATATTCAAAGTCAAAAATATTTATTCTCTCACTCGGGTTCCCATACGTCCCTGTCAGGTTTCGAATCGGTATATTTTAAGGTGATAGAAATATTGCCACGAAAATATGTCAGAGTTCCACGCAGGGCTCTATCCGTTCCTGTCAGATTTCCATGTAATGTACATTACTTCCACATTTTCTCGTAAGGCGGCGACCACTGGTTTTGATATTCTCGCGAGTGCCACTTATAGGAGTTGGTGAGTATATATAGAGGCGGAAAATAACATTTATAAGCGTCGCCTAATTCCTGTATTGGTTATGTGTTGTAAATATATATATGTTGCCAATGTATGTTGCGCCCCCTAAAGCACTGAAAAAAAAATTGAAATAAAAAAAAATGTCTGGATAAATTAAAAAAAAAAAAAAAAAATGCATGAACCAATTAAGAAAAAAAAAAAAAACGCGCTGTTCCTACGTTAATTGTTGTAATTTGCAGATACTGTATCGTATTTTGTAAAAATAAGCTTTAATACCGTATACGCACAGGGCATCGTACACTCCGTATCAGACCGTATAAGAGACGACCCGATATTTTTCAAAAAATCGCAGTGCAATAACGCATAGATCTCTATACGGCATTTTAAGCATGGTGAGCGTCGGGATATTCGCCGAATCGAATCCGCATAGAGATTCCAGTTCGGTTGCGGATAGCTCCGGATAGAGAGCGAACGTCGAACCCGGATAGGATTCGGAAAATTACCAGATCCAAAAAACTGAGTTTTGGCGGATAGGGCCGGATAGGGCCGGTTCATCGGTTCCTATCCGGCGTTTTAAGTAGGGCAGAATAATACTTTTTGTTTTCTTTTAATACAACCTGTGTTCGTTATTCACCTTCCCTTTGTGCTACACCCTTACGTCACACATTGAATAGAAAAAAAACCGCGATTCAAAAATCAAAACATTGGTGACATTATCGGCAAAATCGAAAAAAATGGCTCGAAAAGCTTCCGAAAAAAAAAAATAAATAAAAAATTAAGCGTCATTTGTAAATAAAAAACGGAATCGAAAAGTCCCGGGACATCTTTCGGTTGGATCCGCGGGGAGGCAGCTACGGGTGACATTATCGGTAAAATCCGGGAAAAACGTCTCAAAGTGCCTTAAAATAAAAAATGAAAAAAAAATAAAAACAAAAATACACGCCTTGAGAAAATCGATCAATGAACAAAAAAGTCCTGAGACACTTTTGGATTCGGTGTTTCTATAAAAATATACAGCTGACAATGTACAAAAATTTGCAGAAATCTTCAGGGTCATGATAATTTAATCATTGTAACGATGAATAATTAATAGTTGTTCATATAGAAAGTAATATAAGGACTGTAACAGCGATTCCTACGAGCTCGGGTATTACCCGCAGGAACTACGATCTATTATCAAAAGCAAAATTGGAACACCAACGATGAACCTCCTCCGACTAGCAACGTAGAGGTTGGGCGCCAGACTTCTGAGAGAAGTCCTCTCTCTCTCTCTCTCTCTAGTCGCAGCTAGCCTGTCGGTAGAGGGATATTCGTGGGGGCGAGAAATAAAAATACCAAATACACTAGAAATATATTTAAATTGATTATTTATTGATTAAAAGAAAAAAAGAAAAAGATGACATTAGTTTGTACAGCCTGTCATATGGCTTCGGCTTGCTCACCGCTACTTTATGTTTATAAATTAAATTAAAGAAAGAATAAACTAGAAGCAAGGAATAAAATAAATAAAGGACTCTACTATATCGAAAAGGCAAAGAAAAAGGGACTCTACTCTAAATATCTCAAAAGAAAATAATAATAATAATGACTCTAAATTGATAACTATGAATTAATTTAATACTAAGAAAGCTAGAAAAGGGTACGGTTGACAATTATCACAGACAGTCCGGTAGTTCTTCTTCCTCGCTACCACCAGCGGGAGGTCCGGCTGTCAAGTCGGATTTCGAGTACCTCACTTTACGCGAGGTCTCTAGTCTCTGACTGACAGCTGGTCGCTCTACGGCTAGGAGGGGAAGGGATTCGGAACTCAGTAATTCTTTACTCAGCCACTAGAGCTCTCTGACACGCAGCAGTCTGCTGCGACGCGTGACGTCAGAGACCTCGGGCAATATGGCGTCGACTCTGGATGCACGAAATCCTGCGCAGCACGGTTGAAAACCGGCACGCGGATGCGCAGAGTCGACAGGCTCGGAGAACAACAACAAGTTCGAAACTTGCCGGCTCTCAACGACCATGCGGTACTAGTACGACGATAATATGAAGCGGGACTCTTACGGTACAGGGGAAACGAAAAGCAATTTCTATTGATAACTCGAGACTCGGTAACTTATGTGATTCTAGGAAAAGGACTTTATATGAATTTGACTCTAGGTCGGAAAGATCCTACCTGATCGCCTACGCTTTCTCAGCCTCGTGTCCGACTCGTGGTCCGGGGATAGGCTAGGGTCGTATAATAGCTTAATCAGTAGTAGTCCAAATAGTAATCCAAAATCAAAGTACAATAATCACAGCACGGGTCACAGTAATAGTTATTATCACTCGCCACACCCTATAAACACCTCTCAACACTAACAAAATACTCTCTCTCGATTCGATTGTAATAATGGCTCGTGATTACTCTACGGCTAGACAATGAATGGCTCTTCGTTTCCGCTTCGCTAATTGATTATCCTCGCCGTTCGTCCTGTTAGCGCTAGCCGTTATCGATAGACCAATCCGCTGATCTACGATCGATATGGCTGCGCTAGGACGAAGGGCGGCAGATATTCAAATTAGCTATACCGACTCGGTACTCTAGGAAATGTGTACGCTCGTTTAGCTGGTATGGAGGAGGTCCGAACGTTTGCCACGTTACAGGACATATATCTATATTTAATTAATGAAGTTAACTTTGTATTGGATTATCGTATAGTGAAGCGGTTGCTCGTAGTATAGGTGGTAGAAGAATATCGTTTGATATGGTAAAGTAAATTTAAGTTCTTAAATAAGTGGGGGAATCCTGAATGTATATCGTCTAGTGTTTTCAGAAGTAGTTAAGGCCCTGGCACGATCAAACGCGAACGCAAACGCGAGCGCCGACGCAGGAGTAGCGCAGCGGCGCTCCTGATTGGTGGTTGACATGATTGTCCAACTTTGGACCAATGAAATTTTATTGTCCAATAAAGTTGCCCATAATGTTGGACAAATACCTAGGGATACAAGCGCACGCCATTTTAGAAACGGTTCTAAATTTGCATTAGCGTAGTATCCCTAGGTAGGGTAACGGCACCGGTAGTCGGACACTTAAGGCTTCCATTGAATTCGACCTCATATTTGAAACGTGTATCTTCGTATTTTGTCTTCTAGGTTTTTTCTACAGTTTTCAGAGGTTCCCAGGCATTGTTCCTCACGTTTTATTCGAATTGTAAGATTCACATATTAGATTCAAACGCCAAATAAGTAAATGCCCCCGAATTCACCAATAGTCGGCCATGCTTCACCAGTAGTCGTCCGCATTAAGCACCAGTAGTCGGCCATGCTTTACTAGTATTCGTCCGCATTGAGCACCAATAGTCGGATAGGCAAACAGATTTAATGAAATAGATCATTTGGACGATTTTTGAAATGTTATTAATATTATTTAAATTGCACAAGATACATTTGTAGCGATTAGAAGTTTACGGTTACAATATTAAACGTTCTAAGCAAGCTCAATTTTTTTGGGTAACTTTCCTTTTTGGACGTGTACTTTTTGTAAGTTCATTTAATTGTTCTTTATCGCTCTGTTCTTTCTTCTTGCCTCTTTTAGTTTTTATTGTAGAATCCTTGTTCTCTTCTTGTTTTATGGTTTTTTGTACCAGTTTATTTAATTTTTCTTTCTCCCTTTCTTCTTTTCTGGGTTTTTTATTTTCTTCAATTAAACTTTTCTCTGCTTCTTTTTCCATCATGTGCTGTCTCCATGCAGCTGAAGATATAGCACTAGGAATCCTTTCCCTAGGTTGTCTGCGAGTACTTTTTGCCATCGGTTTGGGAGTAAATAAATGTTTGTCAAATCCTGGGGAAACCTTTTTTTGTGCATCAGTACTCTTCAGGCAGAGATTGGTTAATGATGTGAAGGGTGCGATTGTTAAGTTCGGTGGTTCGTGGTTTCCAGAAGGCAAAGAACTCGGTAGATGAATGTCAACAATTTCAACACGGGACGAGGGTGACATTTCAACAACTAAAGGTACAACAGAAAGAAGCAAAAAAAAAAAACCATAAAAAAAATAGAGAATATAATTATAAAAGGAAAAAACCGAAAGAGCAATGAAAACAATATAAAAAGCGGTTGAAATGAATAATTTTTCAAACAGAACTGTAGGTATCAATGCTGAAATCAAGAGAAAAAAATGTTAACGAGGCTCTCTAAATAAATAAATAGTCGTAGCCTATAATTATTATTCAAAAGTATTACTTGAATCTCGTTGACGAGAAAGCGCAGTTTTCGTTTGACAGACTTGATTCTGATCCTTAGGATTAGTACTTTCCAATTTAGATTCTGGAGGCAATGACGGCTCAGAGACGATATCCGTCAAAAGTACGATTGACCCTGAAGATTCAGCTGAAGGGACAACATCTTGGTCCGGAAGGTGGAAAATTATCTCGTCATTAAGGATGTCTTTAATGTTGACAATGTCGAGAAGAATGTTTGAATCCGCATTTTCAATAACGGGTTCATCTACTTGAGCAAATGATGAATCAAGGACAATGCCGTTGCTGGATTCTGCAGATGAAGATTGGGTAGATTTCGCTTTAGAAATTTCTTGCAAGACGGTGCTGACTTCTATTCCGGCGGCCTCTAAGTTAGCTGCTATACTTTTAATGACTTTTTCAGCTGACTGAAAATCTTGAAGATCCAGCTGATAGTCCGAGGTGCATTTTTGTAAAGAACTTAGTGATTCAATGTTGTTTTGAACACATTTCGAATAGTCGACAGCATTGGGATTGAACGGATATAATCCACAAGTTCTGAAGCCATTACGAATTGTTTCTGGTAAAGATGGAGCAGTGAGGGTTCTTTCCAGCAATGGCGCAAAGGTGGCTTTTGTCAATACAGAATTGACATTTTCTGGCAAAGATTGCCACTCTTTAACTGTGTTCTTCCAGTTGGCTTTTACTGGCCGAAAAACACTGACATCAGCAGGCTGCATGATGTGAGTCGCATTAGGTGGAAGAGCATACAATATTATTCCTTTGCGATCACAAGCTTCACTGAGGTGCATGGTCATATGAGATTTGTGACCATCGATGAACAGCAGAACAGGTTTTTGTATGTTCTTTTCTTCAATCCATTCATTAAACGAATTTGCGACGTATTCATAGAATACATCACTGTTCATCCAGCCAGATTCAGATCTACCGAGAATCCAGCGTGTAGGCATACTGTTGATAACGTCTCTCGGAGGTCGAACATAGGGATAAACGATCACAGGTGGTAAAGTCTCTCCACTTGCTGAAAATACCAATAACACTGTGATATTTTCCTTTTCGTTACCCATTTGCGTGTTATAAACGTTCTTCCATCCTCTAGGACCAATAACTTTTCCTGCTTTAGGACACATGCTGAATCCAGCTTCATCTCCATTGAAGATTCGGGTTGGATCAGAGAGAATATTTTCAAAGTGATTTTCTTTCAAAAAAAGTTCCAGTTCAGAGAACCATTTCCGGAGAGTGTGTTCTGTTACAACAGCGCGTCCTTTACTGATGCCTTCGGATGTCCTTTGAGAAAGTTCTGGATGACGTTTGAAAAAAGAGTAAAGCCACTTTTTACCAGGTCGGCCATTTTTAAATGGTGTCTTTCTGCCATCATCTGTGACGATTTTATGCACGGTTTCTATCAAGTCTGCATTTCTTCTTGGAAATCCGCATTTTGCCAACGTAATGCACCATTCAACTAGGCGTTCTTCTTCGGCCCCAGTCAAAACAGTATCAGGCCCCATTCTTCGAGATTTTTCTGGTACACGACCGCGTAAAATATCGCTCAGAGTGCTCTTTGGTATATTGTACTGAATGCTAGCTTTTCTAATAGTAAGTTCATTTTCACGAATTTTTGACAATGCTTCGTGTATAGAACTCTCACTGTAGTTATGAAATTGACGTTTTTTCGCTATTCCGCGATTACAGTTTTCAGACATGTTGCTCCTAAAAGAAGGATGTAAAAAAATGCAAAGTTTCACCACTATTATAATATTTGCTTCATTGTCAATTAATTGAGAATGAGTTGAAAAATTGATGAATTGTTTTTTTTTCGCTTCTTAATTTTTGTTAGCTCATTATTAAAATTATGAATCACAGGAATTTAACGAATTTCATAACGAGCACTGGAAAATCCATTGACCGTCCGACTACTGGTGAGAAAAATTAAATACGGTGTCTACTAGTAGTCGGACACCCGTCCGACTACTAGTGATGTCGGAGATATTGCACCCTGAGGTCGGACAACTCAAATAATTATAACCCCAAACATATTTACGTGGATCTTATCATGAAAATACCTAATTTTATTAATCACCAACATGGGCGAATGATTACATTACTTTATTTATATCAGTAAATGTTTTACTTACGGTCTTCTCTTTTCACTGTCTCCTTGTATCACGATTAACTTATCGCCGTGTTTGGCACCGCGCGACATTTTAATAACGATTACACTCGATTAAAACAACTGACTAGCGTTTAAATGCTATTAAATATGAAAGAAATAATAAAATAAATAATATAATATAATATTTAATATAATTAGTTATAATAAACGCTATTTGTAACGATAAAATAGTTCAAGTGTCCGACTATTGGATAGTGTCCGACTACCGGTGCCGTTACCCTATTTGTCCAAGATCATATGCAACTTTATTGGACAACAAAATTTCATTGGTCTGAAGTAGGACAAGTCGTGTCAACCACCAATCAGGAGCGCCGCTGCGCTGCTCCAGCGTCTGCGCTCACGTTTACGTTCGCGTTTGATCGTGCCAGGGCCTTTAAGGCCCGGCCACGCTCAAACGCGAACGCAGACGCAGACGCAGTCGCAGTCGCAGTTCACAGCTCAACCGCTATTGGTTGTCGACGCGACTTGTCCAATGCAGAACCAATGAAAATCTATTGCCCAGTAGAATTGCGCATGATCCTGGACAAATATCTGGGGAAATAAGCGCAAGCCATTTTAGAAACAGTTCTAAATTTGCATTAGCGTAGTATCCTTAGGTATTTGTCCAAGATCATGTGCAACTTTATTGGACAATGTAATTTCATTGGTCTGAAGTTGGACAATCATGTCAACCACCAATCAGGAGCGCCGCTGCGCTGCTCTGCGTCTGCTCTGTAGCGGGATTCTGTACACTACTATCGTTAGCTAACGATATCGTTAGCTAACGATATCGTTAACTGTCCGTAACAACAAGTATCGCTACGAGCGATTCTGTAAGCCCAAGATAGCGACGATTGTCGCTAGAAAGCGCCGTTACTTAGCAAAAAACGTCGTTAACGTATCGACGGGTCCCCGAGGTCTCGCTAACGCTTAGCGACGTTCGATACGGTATTTATAACGAAATAACGGATGAAAATCAATTTGGATCCGATAGCCATATGAAGGTTAAGAATAAGATAAACGGATAAAAATGCAAAAAATCTTTATTCAATCCATTCAAATATGAATAGTGTACCTCTAGGTAAGTATAATATTTTTTTCAACAATTAAATTTGTCATTTTGGTTGATGAATGTGTGCAAGTATGCGTGTCTTTCAGGTTATGTACTATAACATGTTGTGTACGTAACTGCCTAGCTGTGTATTCGATTAACTTCTTGATATTACAGTATGGCACTTAATATAATACAGTAATAAGATAATACATTAGAGGCACCAACCTATTTGAATTGGCTTGCTGTTAAAAGAATTTTCAGATATCTAAAGACAACTTTAAATTATGGCTTATTGTATGAAGCTAATAATGAACAAAAACGGCTAGAAACTTTAAGTGACGCAGATTATGCAGGGGATCACAAAACCAATCATTCAAGAACAGGTGTTGTCTGCAAATATTCCGGAGGAGCAATTTCTTGGTTGAGCCAAAAACAACGAAGTATTGTTCTATCCACAACTGAAGCAGAGTATCTAGCTGCAAGTGAAGGAGCGAAGCAACTAATCTGGATGGAAGGTTTACTGACCGAAATTATTAACGTTGATTATATTCCTAAGATCTTGGTTGATAATGCCAGTGCACTTAAATTAGATAAGAACCCAAGATTTCATAAGCGTTCCAAACATATTGAAGTAAGATACCATTTTATTAGAGAAAAGTATAATGAAGGATTTATAGAAATAGAGCACGTAGAAGGTGAAAATCAGATAGCAGATATTATGACAAAATCGTTAGCTCATGTTCGTTTTCAAAAGTTGCGGCTTATGATGGGTATAGTTTCACAGGAGGATTGTTCCTAATATGTAATAAAAAAATAGGATTGCTCCTCATTGATTTCTTGACTAAGATAGTCTCTTTGAGAGGAAGTGTTTAAACAAAGTGACTATAGTAAAAATAACTGAGTTGCTTAGTACTACTTATATTTTGTTTAATAAATAAGTACCAAGTTGTTTGTAATATCTTTTTCTAAATAGTTGTGTTTAATAAAATAATATTTTATTCTTCGTATAACTGTGAGTTATTCATTCACTCGAATTGATTACCTTCAAGTTGAGGGGACCTGTAACCCTTTCGGGCGTAATTTTAATGTCACATTAGAGAGGCTGGTGCGAGTGCCGTGAGTAATGGATATTAATGATATCATACACTACTGAAAGGTCTGTTATTTTTTTTCATTGTCATGTGCGAAACATTCAAAAAAGTTCAAAAACACTTGAGTTATCGAGGAGCGAAGTTGGAGTTGCGACTTTCGCTTGCCTGCACTTATCACAAGATTGCGTTGAAGTCCTTTGCCTGAAATACAAAATCAACATGTCTGTACACTAAGCACAATTGTAGTTTTATCCTGAACTAGGATTATGTTCGTATTTGCTGTATTTTGGAAGAAATTACTTTCTGAACCCAGTTTCTGAATTTCGGCCCATTTTCATCACTTTTTTTTTACTCAAAGTCCGAAAGTCTAGTTCGGATGTTGGCGGTTCTAGGTCAGGATATAGCCACGTATCAGGAAAGAATGTGTGCCAAAGGGCAAGTAAATCGTACGACCGGTTCAGAAAATATCTTGTGATAAGCGCAGGCAAGCGAAAGTCGCAACCCCAACTTCGCTCCTCGATAACTCAAGTGTTTTTGAACTTTTTTAAATGTCTCGCACATGACAATAAAGAAAAATAACGGACCTTTCAGTAGTGTATGATATCATTAATATCCATTAATCACGGCACTCGCGCCAGCCTCTCTAATGTGACATTAAAATTACGCCCGAAAGGGTTACAGGTCCCCTTAAATAATAAGAAAATAAACTGAATAAATTAAACTTGACAAATTATGAACTATGATGACGAAAAAATGTTCGTGAAAATACTTGAATAAAAATACTTTATTAATAAATCATATATCGTGGGAACGTAACGAAAAATCTAAACGAAGCGATATTTGAAAAGACTGAGATGTTTCACACAACTCTTATGAAAGATGTCTTCTTCTTTTTCTCCTCATTTGTCTTATCTTAATTGACTGTCAAAAATTTGAATCTGACGCCGCGGTCCACGATTGCGTCAATATGTAGATATGCAATCTTAAAAACATATTACGCCCATTACCCCAAGCATTTTCACTGACAATCGGCGTAATATGTTTTTAAAATTGCATACACTGAAATATAATAATACTGGAACGCGCGCTGACGGCTTTGGCCCGTATAGAGAGAGATAGCTCCGAAGCGGCGCTGGTAGTATCCCCGTCTCTGTTGGTACAGTCCCGTCCAAAACTTTAATTTAACAATACGTGAGTGAGCGAAGAATCGCCTGAATGCAGGAACTGACACACTTATTGCAGATGCTGTACGATACTTCATGTGCGCAGTCGCGACTCAGTACGACAATGACAAAGATACTACTAGCGAACTATCTCTCTCTATACGCTGCTTCTAATGGTACAGAATGGTCGGCGCGCATTCCAGTATTATTATATTTCAGTGATTGCATATCTACATATTGACGCAGTCGTGGACCGCGGCGTCAGATTCAAATTTTTGACAGTCTTAAGATAAGACAAATGAAGAGAAGAAGAAGAAGACATCTTTCATAAGAGTTGTGTGAAATATCTCAGTCTTTTCAAAATATCGCTTCGTTTAGATTTTTCCATAGGTTCCCACGATATATGATTTATTAATAAAGTATTTTTTTCAAGTAGTTTTATTCAAGCATTTTCACAAACATTTTTCAGTTATCATAGTTCATAATTTGTTAAGTTTAATTTATTGAGTTTATTTTCTTATTATTTAACTTGAAGGTAATCAATTCGAGTGAATGAATAACTCACAGTTATACGAAGAATAAAATATTATTTTATTAAACACAACTATTTAGAAATAGCTATTTATGTATCAAGTCCGAAAAGTGTCAGAATCCGGTATTGGTAATTTCTAATATGAGCCGATCGAGTGTGCTGTGTCACACGAGTTCTTCTGTGACACAGCAGACTCAGAGGCAAATTTTGGAAATTACCCATACCGGATTTGACACTTCTCGGACTTGGCACATACAATATTTTATGCGATCCGTTGTTTGAAAGTTCACTTTTTGGAAAATCGGTGTTATACTCACTTTAGTTTCTAAAATTACTGGTGTTATTGCATCTTTCTGTATCAAAACGTTTAGACTCAGACATTTGACATTTTCAGACATTTTGGTTTATAATTTGTGAACGTAGTAAAAAATAACCTGACTATGTTTATTTTAATGAAACATATTCATATTGTACGATAATATTTTCATTATAGGCTCCTGTCCTATAATATTTCACTATATTTCAGTGACCTGAAATTGGTCACTTTGCGGCCTAAATCCGATGCTCAAAAAGTGAACTTTCAAACAACGGGTCGCATAAAAGATATTGCAAACAACTTGGTATTTATTTATTAAACAAAATATAAGTAGTACTAAGCAGCTCAGTTATTTTTACTATAGTCACTTTGTTTGAACACTTCCTCTCAAAGAGACTATCTTAGTCAAGAAATCAATGAGGAGCAATCCTATATTCTTTAATTATATATTAGGAACTCCTGTGAAACTATACCCATCATAAGCCGTAACTTTTGAAAACGAACACGAGCTAACGGTTTTGTCGTAATATCTGCTATCTGATTTTCACCTTCTACGTGCTCTATTTCTATAACTCCTTCATTATACTTTTCTCTAACAAAATGGTGTCTTACTTCAATATGTTTGGAACGATTATGAAGTTTTGGGTTCTTAGCTAATTTAATTGCACTGGCATTATCAACCAAGATCTTAGGAATATAATCAACGTTAGTAATTTCGGTCAGTAAACGTTCCATCCAGATTAGTTGCTTCGCTCCTTCACTTGCAGCTAGATACTCTGCTTCAGTTGTGGATAGAACAATACTTCGTTGTTTTTGGCTCAACCAAGAAATTGCTCCTCCGGAATATTTGCAGACAACACCTGTTCTTGAACGATTGGTTTTGTGATCCCCTGCATAATCTGCGTCACTAAAAGTTTCTAGCCGTTTTTGTTCATTATTAGCTTTATACAATAAGCCATAATTTAAAGTTCCCTTTAGATATCTGAAAATTCTTTTAACAGCAAGCCAATTCAAATAGGTTGGTGCCTCTAATGGTAAATTGGTTTGCTTTGGGCTCTCCCAGGTACTCCCCGCGGGGTTCGACCTTTTTTCGTTATCTTTTTCCCTATAGTCAAGGTGCTCCTCCCCTCTTCCTCTTTCTCTGTTTTTTCCTCCTTCTTCCAACTTTGCACCTTGACTGGCTCTACTGTTTTAGGTGGGATCCAAACCACCAGAGCCGCGGTTGAGGCATATGAGTATTTTCTATTGAAAATCTCAGTGGTGCCAGGGGGGATTCGAACCCGCGATCTATCTATTCGTAGTCGGGGCTCTTGTCCACGAGCCACCGCGGCTCTTTGGTGCCTCTAATGTATTATCTTATTAATGTATGGTTACGCCGGGTGAAACACTCTTTAGCTATTCGATCACTTAAATAATTCGCATAACATCTAGTAGTAATGAAATAGATGAAGTATCTCTAAAAACATCAAAATAAGTTGCTGCGTCAACTTCTGTTTTATAAACAGTCTTGCTCCAGACCTTAAACTGAGCACTTGTATCTCCAAATATAACCAATTCGTAGAAACCAATTTATTAGTGTCCTAAAGGTCTCCTTATTTCGCTCGAGGACTCACGATTTCCTGTTCTCGTTACTCATCCAGTAACAGTATTATATTAAGTGCCATATCGTAATATCAAGAGGTTAATTGAATGCACAGCTATGAAGTTACGTACACAACATGTTATAGTACATAACCTGAAAGACACGCATACTTGCACACATTCATCAACCAAAATGACAAATTTAATTGTTGAAAAAAATGTTATACTTACCTAGAGGTACACTATTTATATTTGAATGGATTGAATAAAGATTTTTTGCATTTTTATCCGTTTATCTTATTCTTAACCTTCATATGGCTATCGGATCCAAATTGATTTTCATCCGTTATTTCGTTATAAATACCGTATCGAACGTCGCTAAGCGTTAGCGAGACCTCGGGGACCCGTCGATACGTTAACGACGGTTTTCGCTAAGTAACGACGCTCTTCTAGCGACTATCGTCGCTATCTTGGGCTTACAGAATCGCTCGTAGCGATACTTGTCGTTACGGACGAACGATATCGGGTGTGTTCCGAAATATACTGCCAGTACCGCCAGTATTGGCAACCGCGTTCCGAAATCAGGCACCAGTGCACTGCCATTCAGTCAATAACGTCATGGAATTCGTGACGTCGCTCATGCCGGCGACACAGACTTTTCGTATCGGCACACCTACGAAGATCGTGACCAGTAGCGGGATTCTGTACACCACTATCGTTAGCTAACGATATCGTTAGTTACCGACAGTTTTCGCTTGCGCTGTCGATACGTGCAATTCTGTACGCAGCACTCAACGAGACTTTTCGTTGCTCAACCCGATATCGACAATCGTTAAAATTTGACCGAAAACTGGCAACATCCAGCGCTGCCACTCTCTAAAAATTAATTTCTTAATTTGGGTCCTCAAAATTTCTTAAGAATTTCTTAGGGCCTAATAAAGTATTAAATTGTATTCTGTGTACAATTATACTATTCAGAATTCAGATGTAATTTATACACCGTACTAGTGAATTACTACAATCACTCAACACTCGCTACTGTAGTTCGCTTGTCAGTTATTAGCAAGGTCTGGAGTGTGGAGTCTGTGGCTATGGCCGCAGATCAATATTAACGGCATCTATGATCTGGTGCCTAAATTGTGTAGTATGCTGTTAGTAAGCGGTCTGCGGTAAGCGCGCGTTCTTATCAACTATCGTTGATCGCGCGAGGAAAAGGAAATAAGACATTCATTCTAATTGAAGCGACAATCTTCTAAAACTCTTTATTGTAATTATACATGTAAGTAACATTAGTTAAAGTCAAATATTTTTTTTTTTATAATAACGTTAGAAGTCAAAGTTTTCGTTCATATAGTTCAATTAGAACAGCAGCATTATTCATGTATTTGTTCTGTACTATAAGTGAACATACAGAACACAGATAATTATAATCATCGTTGGAAGGAAAAAAATTGAAAAGAAAAAGAAAAAAACTGACATATGAAACGTTATGTGATGTACTAGACAAAAGTTGCAGAACGACAACTCGGTCTATTTATGAATGCATTTTTCATGCTATTTTTTTCTCTCGTACATCGAGTCGTTGTGATATGCGACTAATTTTCGATCCATCGGTGTTTCGAATGAACGATCCATTCTGTTCAATGCTTTGGTATGTAGTATACCTAGTCAGGGTTTGATTCCCTAAACAATTCCGAGTTTTTGTTTTATTTAGATTTATCGTCGAGAATAATCGTTTAACAGCTGCGCTGGAATGCGGCAAACAGTGTAGCTCCAGCATAAATTTTGACAAAAACGGGAATTTTTGTTCGTTATTGCCGAATTTCACTTGCGACACTGCGATCCAATACTTCAGGCTCGAGTCCAAGTCTGCACACTCTATTTCAGAATTTCTGACCGTTCTCCATTCTCCGTCAATCATATTGAGGTCATTGTAGGCAACCAGATTCGGAAACTGCGAAACAAGAGGAGCAATCGAAGGGTGACTCGATATTTTACGAGGATCCATCATCGAGAGATGCTTGATAATCTTCGTCGTTTTTTCGCGAAAATTAAATCGCTTAACAATTTGCTGACACGCCACGATATAAAATTGTAAACACCTTTTCCGAAAATCAAAAAGTTGCGCATTGTCCGAACCAATTGTCCCGTTGTGAAGGTTGGCACACACTTTTGGCCCCAAGTAAATTTCCTCTAACGGAAGGAAAATGTGTGGATTTTCGATATCAATTTTTTCTAAATCAGCGTTTTTCAAATATTCCGGTTTCAAAAAACAATCCAATATCGATTTGAATACTGTGCTGACGTTCGAGTAAAGCACATGAATTTTTGTTTCTTGCGATTACATCTCAGTATTCAAACGATTGAAAAAAGGCAGAACGAACTCGAGGAATTAGAGATATCTCAATACATATTTTTCGCGTAATCTTGCCAGAATCATGTCGGCTGCCAAAACTTTATCCTGTAGTGCGGCGTGGGTACAGTATAAGATTAGAGCATCATATTGCTCCAACAATCTCTTCACGACCTGTTGTAGAGATAACCACCTCGTTTGCGATGGATGCAGTAGTTTGACCGGCTTGACGTCCACAAAATGTTGGAATTCTCGGAATTCTACCTGTCGTTTATAGCTATGTTGGAGATAGTTGTGAACATCTCGAGCAACATCTTCGACTACACGGGGTAGAGTTTCGCACGCATAACTAGCACACAGAGCAAATGAATGGCAGATGCATTTCATCGTAAAGAGATCCGGTATATCTTTCTTCAACAATACGGACAAAGAATGATGGACACCAAACATATTACTTGCCCCATCTGATGCGAAGCCGATCATGTTACGAATGTACGGAATGTTATGGTCCGTAAAAAAAATCACGATTTTATTATACAGCTCATCCGCCGATGTTTTTGGTACTTCAATTAATGCCAAGAACTCGTCCATTATGCGGTCTTGATGAAACAATCGTACCACCAGCGCCAAGTTTTTCGTCGCACTCACGTCCATGGATTCATCCACTAACAGCGAGAATTTTTGCGTTTGCAACAAAACAACGAGTTTCTCGAACGAATATTTTCCTGTGACGTTTTGAACGATCTTTGTGCATTTCGTTCTGCCAGCATTGATGTTTCGTGCTATTTCAGAATCTGGGCACATCTTCCGAATAAGAATCGGAACATCATCCAATAAGGCGAATGGAAGATTATGAGTTGCAGCAAAAGCTGACATAAGAATCTCAGCTTCTTTGGTTTGATTCGCCAGCGTCGACTGCTTGGTAAACATTTCCGTAGTCAATACTGGCTGTTTCTGAACCGAACACATCCGTCTCAAGTGTTTAGCTCCTTGTGAATGCTTAATCAAATTGCTTCGTCCTCCAGCTGTCGCGTAATCTGCGTTACAAACTTTACAATGAAAGAATGCATTGCCTTGTTTACTCACGGATACCCAATCTTTGAAATCTTTCTCCGACTCCCAAGCTTTATAATATTTTTGAGTATAAGCTTGTTGTAATTTGTTTATTTAACTCCCGTTACTCAAGGAATGGGGAATTAAAAGGGTTGTTCCCAGAGGTGATCTTTGACAATCACTCTAAGTGCCTGATAGTGACAAAGTAGTTTTTATTTAATATTTAATATTTAAACAAGTACAAAAGAATTGCGTTTGGAGCACTTGCTCCGGTTCGAGTCAATGAGTATTCGGAGATAGCCTCCGCTTTCTTCAAGGTATCTGCTCAAGACTGAAGCGCGGCTCCGTCTTTAGCCTAATTTATAACTTACATAATGCTTACTCGATTATTGGCGTAACCGGCATGCGATGCGCTTTGTCGCATTCCAGGTCATGCCTTGCTTAATTATTTAGGATAGCCTAATTACGAAATGCAATGGAATGTTGAGTAACAATTCTCAACATCCCTCCCCCCTTAGGAGAATAGGCCTCCGGACTATTTTGTTCTACTTAACAAATTTCCTTAGTTTTAACCTTATTTGCTAATCTTATTTTAAACCAAACCCGGTTTTATTATTTTGATATGAGATACAATAATTTATTTGTGGTTACTTATATATAAGACATATTACATATACTCTTATCCCAATTCATTACATGTTTCTTACTAGCAAAAACCCATTCATAACTTAATGCTGATTACGTCGTACCCGTGATAGACGAGTTACGTTTAAAATTAATAACAGTTTCCCTGGCCATCGGAACCCGTTTCCGCGGTTGCGGAGGCTCCGGTGCCACTGTTTGTCGTGACGTTTCTTTACATCTAAATTTACCTGTAGATACACATTTATAGATTATGTAACCTATCATGCCTACTAATACTATTCCACTTATTGGATACAAAGGTGCCACATACGGCAGGTGCCGCCTGTGACTATTGTTCTTATCGTCTAATTCCTTATGTAGGTTCTCAAGGCTAGTTCCCAATGAGTTTAGCTCGTTTGCGTCTCGCAGGACGCTCTTGAGTACTACACTGACACCTTTATCGTTAGACTTCGGGATTGCCTCCCAGTCTGTTTCGTGGAGACTCAGATTATATGGCGGCAAGTAACTGAATTCCTGGTTACTCTGATATTGCCGTAATGTCTCCATATGGAAATCTTTCGCAGTTACAGCGCATTTCCCGTTGAGAGTTATTGTGCCAGTGCCTATTAATGTTTCGCGCGCCGAAGGCAACCCTTCGCAAGCTACTGTGATTGCCTCGGCCTCTGGAGCTACGTATAACCATGTTCCTGGTCTCTGCAAAACTAAAACTATTGCCTTATTTACCCTAACTATTCTTTTCGGACATTGTGAAAGTTCAACGTCCAACTTCGAGAGTATTGCAATTTCACAGGGTGAACCTATTCCTATCGAATTCGTGGGGCGCCTTGGGTCACACAAATAGTGCTCACCTAATCGTTTACAAGTTCCTAAATCTGCCTCTCTCATTCGCAGATAATTTCTATATTCGTTGTCCACCACTGCTAATTCCTCTGTCGTCTCCAGATAGCAATACGTATTATTTTGTGCCCTGACAGGCAGAGGATATACCTTATTGATGCTGTACTCCTCGCTACCTATCAGAGGTATTTCTATTACTGTAACTACTGTGTCTTCTCTTCCATAAGATTTAATATCTGCGACTGTCATCAGCAATGACACTCCTGGTCGCGTCAACGGTATGGGAAAACTATGCCCCGCCGGCAGGTGCGGTAGTGCCGACGAAAGGTACTCTAGTATTTTAGCTGGTGTAAGCACCGTAGGGTTGATAATACCCCTCTTAATTTCCGTTAAGAATTGTACTAGGTCCTTCACATCGCTCAGCAGCGCATCTACTATTAGGCCTATTGCCTCTATGTGCTCGTCAAGGTTTTGTCTCGCTGCCGTTCGTTCTATACCGTTCGAGAGACTGATGTTGAGTTGTTTGGTTATCTCGAGCAAGGTTTTCTCATTCTCCTCCACTACCCTCATGGTGTTGTTAAACACTGCTAGCGTCGAGGATACGATTTGGATTTGCTTGCTCATTGTCTTTTTTAAGTTGGCTTGATCTTCCCGAAGATCATCGATCTCTTGATCTATTCTAGCCGCGTCTGCTGCATCCATAGTCCCGAACAAGGATTTTGCTATCGAGCCTAGACCGTCTATTAAACCTCGGCGCTTTCGTGCCGGCCCGACGCATGTGACGTCGCGAACTAGTTGCAAGCCCCTATCAACTTTATCTAATAAGTTTTCTACCGATTCGCTCAAAGTCTCACATAAAAGCGAGCCCGCGTTATCTGGACCCTCGCATGTTCTGCGTATGTTGTTTAGATGCGCCTTCACGTTTTCTTCTCTTTCAAACACCGTGCGGAGGTCCATGTCTATCACTAAGCTCCACCTATCTTTGTACACTTGCAGTGTCCCTATTTTCTCGAAGAATATGCCTGGATTATCCCTGAATCTCTCGATCTTGTAAGATGAACTGATTTCTCCTTTTGCCAGCGCCATCGCCAGCAATGATCTGCAAGTTAATTTGGACATTAATACTAAAGTATCCCCTCCCTTTGTTATATCGTAAAATTTGTGAGGAATAAGGTGAGGGGTAGGATAGGGGTTGAGTATATGCTTTGCTCCTTCTAGTCAATGTTCTACGAACAACTTCAATCTGTTGGCGTGAACCTTGGTCTCCTTCCGACCCTTTCGGATGGTGTAGTTGACATCCGAATCCTTTTTCGTGATCTCGTATGGACCTACATACTTCGGCGTTAATTTCGCCGATCTTCCTCGCCGAACCGTCTCATCAAGCAGAAGAACCTTATCTCCCGGCTGAAATTTGGTCTCCACCGTTTTCCTGTCGTAGTATGATTTCGCTTTTCCCTTGGCCGCTTCCAAATTTCCTTTTGCTTGGAGATGAGCTGCCCTAAGCCTTTCGCGTAGTTCCTGGACGTAGTCGTCATACGCGTAAGTAAGTCTCGGCGCTTGCTTTACCGATGATGGTATTTCCGCTGGATGCCCGAAAACAAGTTCGTACGGCGTGAACCCTGTCGCAGTGTGGGGGGTTGTGTTGTACGTGAACATAGCGTACGGCAACCACTCATCCCAGTTGCTTTGGTCCTCTTCGATATAATTCTTTAGATATTCTGCTAGTGTTCTGTGTGATCGTTCCAGCGCTCCGTTAGATTCTGGATGATACGCTGTTGTCTGAATTTTCTCGATTTTCAAGAGTTTACACATATTCTTAAATACATTGCTCAAAAAATTAGTTCCCTGATCAGTAAGGATTACTTTGGGTGTTCCATATTCGCATATAATATTTTTTACGAATTCTCTAGCCACTGTGGAAGCTTCTTGGTCAGCCACTGGCATAGCTTTGCTAAATTTGGTCAAAGCATCTTGGAACGTGAGTACATACTTATTGCCTGAATTAGTTTCAGTTAATGGTCCCACGATGTCCAGTGCACATTTTTCGAAGGCTTTCGAGGGAGTGTCGGTGATTATCATGGGTGCTTTCGGCTTTCTCTGTGTTTTATTTTTCTGACATTTTTCGCATCTGCCTATGTAGTCTTCTATTTCCTTGCGCATTTTCGGCCACCTGTGTTCCAGCTTTATTCGTTCCAGTGTACGCGATACGCCTTGGTGCCCCCCCCCCCCCCCCCCCCCCCCCCCCCCATGGGTGCGTCGTGATATTCGTACAAGATCTTTTTCCTCTTGTCTTCCGTGTATTCCGGTTCCGATTCATCCTCTTCTTCTTCTTCTTCTTCTGACATTACGGGAATCTTTGTACCTTCCAAAGGTTTATCCTCTTCGAATTCCTGGCTATTGCTGTAAATCTTATATATTCTGCTGAGTGCGTCTGCGTTCGTATTCAGTTTTCCAGGTTTGTAGACTACATCATACTCGTGTTCGGCAAATTTTAATCTCATTCTCAGTACCCTTGATCCAGGATCCTCGATTTTGAAAATCCATTCAAGAGGGAGGTGATCCGTGATCACAGTGAAATGCGTCCCATATACGTATGGTCTGAACTGTCTAGTCCCGAAGACGATTGCTAACATTTCCCTCTCGGTTGTCGAGTAATTTCTTTCAGCTTTGTTAAGCGTTCGGCTTGCGTATGCTATAGGTAAATCTTGCCCTATTGGTCCCTGAGAGAGTATTGCTCCAATTGCCTTGTCGGATGCATCTGTTGTTATCAAGAAAGGTTTTGTGAAATCCGGATATTTTAGGATGGGTGCCGTAATTAGCTTTGATTTTAGTGTTTCAAATGCGCTCTCTTCTACCGTTGTCCACTCGAACTTGCGTCCCTTCTGTGTTAGTTGCGTTAACGGTCGTGCTATGCTTGAAAATCCCTCTATGAATCTTCTGTAATAACCTGCTAGCCCTAAAAATGACTGTACTTGCTTAACGTTTGTCGGACTCTTAAATTTTTTGACGTCTACAATTTTCGAGGGGTCTGGTAGGATTCCCTCCGAGGTTATCACATGCCCTAAATAGCTAGTCTCTTTCCGAAGAAACTGACATTTGTCCGGCTGAAGGATGAGATTGCTCTCCTGCAGTCGCTTTAGTACCTCGATGAGCCTATCGTTGTGCTCTTTGAGTGTTGCTCCATGAATTACAATGTCGTCTAAATAAACGTAGCATTTAGATGCTTGTAAACCTGCTAAAACGGTATTCATCAAACGTTGGAATGTCGCTGGCGCATTCTTCATTCCGAATGGCATTGAATTATACTCATAATGCCCATGTGCTGCTGAGAAAGCAGTTTTTTCCTTGTCTTCTTCGGCCATCGGAATTTGATGAAATCCCGAGGCGAGGTCTAATGTAGTAAAGTACTTCGCTTTTCCTAACTGATCCAATATTTCTGTAATATTTGGCAAGGGATACGAATCTCCTACCGTTATCTCGTTTAATTTTCTGTAGTCGACGACTACTCTAAATTTCTGTTTCCCTGATGCGTCAGGTTTTTTCGGTACTACCAGGAGCGGTGCGTTCCATTGGCTGCGACTCGGTCGTATTATGTTACTCTCTAACATGGCTTCTATTTGCTTGTTTATCTCTTGTTTCTGCGATTCAGGTAGACGGTATGGACGAACATTAATCGGTTTACCCCCATCCGTTAGTGTTATTGTATGACTGGTCGCGTTGGTAACGCCTAGCTTATCCCCCGGTAAATAGAAAATTTCGCTATACTTTTCGCATATCTCAAGTAGAGTATTTCTCTCCTCCTCGTTGAGATGATCTGTGCGAATAGTATCATGTACTAGCTTGATTCGTTGTCTGCCCGTCTTACCAGTAAGTAGTCTTATGCAGGCCGTCTCTTCTTCCTTCGTTTCGTTATTTTTTTCGCATAACTCCTCCAATTCCACGGTCGGCGTCTCCAATATCACCTCGTGATTGTTTAGGTTTAAAATGTCTACTATGCATTCTTGGTTCGCCGGTTTAGTTAAGCAATTTCCTAGGTATACTCCGTCGGCGAGTTCCTTTTTCTCTACAATGCCGATGAACTTGCTGTTTGTCTTTACACTGACCTTCCTTATTGTTCGCGGCGCTAACCTAATTTTCTCCGTTTTCAACGGTCGTAAGAGTTCGAAACGCTGCCCGTGTATGAAGAATGCATGAGCGCTTTTACCTATCGCGGCTTCATGATCCTCTATGAAATCTATTCCAATGATGCCGTCAGCATCTAGACTGAAATCGTCTCTTACCACAAAAAAGGGATGTTCAATGGTTCTATCTTTCAATGGAATTGTTAATATGACTTTACAAAGTGCTTCAACAACGCCTTGTCCTATTCCTGATAGACTTGTCGTTTCTTCTAAGACTGGCAAATCATCTTTCAACATTCCTATTTTAATAATGCTGGCGTCAGCACCAGAGTCTACTAAAAGAGTCATATTTTCTTTAGTGGTTCCGTTCGCCTTTAACTCTATTCTGTTCCGACTTGCTCTATTTGCGTTGGCGACGTTCATTGATTTGTATGACCCTGCATTTCTCGTCGATTGTTGTGATCCTTCGTGTCCTGCGTTTCTACTATATGAATTTTGGGAGTAGCCCGTACTAGTTTTTTGGTTTTCGCCTGATCCGCTACCGTTATTTCCTGATCGTCGTTTATCGCGACGTATTCTATCCCTACAGTCTTTGTATAGATGTCCTCTGCGTTTGCAAAAATTGCATACCAGTTCTACCCGATGCACCGATCTACTCTGTCCCGCTGTAGGTAACGATTGCTTGTATTTTGTCTGGGTACAGTCCCGTGCAAAATGTCCCATCTGATTACACTTCAGACACTTTACTGTTGACGTATTCCTATCGCCGGGCTGGTTAGTCCGTCGATTTATAGAGTTTACGCCGTTTTGCGATTTTTCTTCCTCTTCCGCGCCCTTTATCGAAGCCGAAAGTTCCGTGAAATGGTATGATTTTACGATCGTTCTCAAATTATAATTTAACCCGTTCTCAAAAATGGCTAGTGTTTGGTATTTGAGTAGGTCTTCTATTCCTTTTTTTTCCGCTGCTATTTCTGTCCTAGCTCCGCATGCTCTAATAAGATCCATCATAAGACGCGTAACCCTTTTTCCGTAATCATGCGTATTTTCACTTGTTTTTTGTCTACTTGAAAATAATTCTACCAACAGTGCTGGCGTAGAGCTTTTAACTCCGTACAATGCCAAAAGCTCGGCTTTTAGCTTTTCGAAAGAATCTATATCTTTATATCTAAGTTCCATGGCTGCTTCGCCCTGTATCTTTGTTTTTAGGACCAGTTCTAACACGTCTGGTTTTTGATTTGGATTTACTTTATCCTTCGCATACTCGATCGTTTGCAATAAATCGTCCACTTTACGTGGTTCGCTTCCATCGAAAACGTTGACCATCTGTCGTACTTCCTTCAATGTCAAGTAGTCCGTCATCTTGGTTGCTGTCTGTTGCTTTGATTCTTTCTCGTCAGGAACCGATCCCGGAATGGTTATTGTCTCCTGGGATGCTGTTTGGGCTTGGTCAGGAAGAAAGGAAGCGCCTGGTTTAGGCTTTGGGGAAGGAGTTGGCTGTCCTTTTCTATTGCTTTTAATAAACGCTCGTAAAGTTGCCCTAGTCTCCTCTACCGTGTTTGAGTCATCGACTGCTAGCCCGGAGGACCTCTTTCCGAATCTCCTGTATCCACCCGGTTTGACCTTGCGAGACAAGTTCCTCAATTTTATTTCATGTAGCAGACATCTACTCTAATCAAAAATTCTAATTCAAGCCTGATGAGCCTGAACTGATTCGTTACTTTGACGGAAAAATATCTAAAATTCCTTGCACTCTCTAAACACGATAATTTTCTAATGCTCGCACGCTTCTAACTGGCAGTTAGCTCTCAATAACAATGTTTGCGGCTTATATAGTAAAACTGCGAAAGATTTCAAATTGACTTACACAAAAATGAATATCTTCATCTTGCTTCTTCCGCTTCCGCTGGGCTGTTGCTGACCCTCCGATTCCTTTGGTGCTGCTGAATCGCTGTGTGCTGCTGCTGCTGTAGGTACCCCGTGCTGGTTCCTTTGCCTTGGTCACGAATGCTGCGTGCTGTAGCTCTTTCTTTGCGATGTATTTTTCACTAGGTTACAACGACTGCGTGTTGCACCTTTAACTTTCTTCTTTTTTACTTATTTATTTTTTATTTCACTTTTCTACTTTTCTTTAAACGTCAACTATCTTGCAAGCTCTGGTTTATCCGCTAGACCACTGCCACCAATGTTGTAATTTGTTTATTTAACTCCCGTTACTCAAGGAATGGGGAATTAAAAGGGTTGTTCCCAGAGGTGATCTTTGACAATCACTCTAAGTGCCTGATAGTGACAAAGTAGTTTTTATTTATTATTTAATATTTAAACAAGTACAAAAGAATTGCGTTTGGAGCACTTGCTCCGGTTCGAGTCAATGAGTATTCGGAGATAGCCTCCGCTTTCTTCAAGGTATCTGCTCAAGACTGAAGCGCGGCTCCGTCTTTAGCCTAATTTATAACTTACATAATGCTTACTCGATTATTGGCGTAACCAGCATGCGATGCGCTTTGTCGCATTCCAGGTCCTGCCTTGCTTAATCATTTAGGATAGCCTAATTACGAAATGCAATGGAATGTTGAGTAACAATTCTCAACAAGCTGGACGCTTCCGTTTTTTCTTCTTATTTTCTGTTCCGCTGGAAGAGTCGTATTCTTCCTCCTCTGGCGATTCTTTCAATGCTCGCTTTCGATGCTGTTTCGACGAGCTAGCTGCCATCCGTTTGTTCTCTATACCGCCCTTTTTTTTTTTTTAACGCGTCTTGGCTCACATTGGACATTTTGTCGAAATCTCCGAGTCGAGCGCTTAGATCCAAAGCGTTCTCTGATCTAAATCGGTAGAAAAATGGTAAGGATCTAACATGCAGGGGGGGGGGGGGGGGGGAGGATACAGAGGTTTTGACCAAGGATACTAAACTTATAGAAGGATGTCTGGATCCGGCCGTTCATGCTGATTGGCTGTGACGTAGTGCTAGACCCTTGAGGATACGCTGATTGGTGCGCTAGACCCTCAAGGATGCGCTGATTGGCTGTAGACCCAGGTCATTCATTTCTTCAGTGTTTTTTTTACATGTCTTTATATACGAGGGTCTAGCGCTACGTCATCACATGTTTAACATTGCGCTTATGGGATCTAGGCATTCTTTATAGTTTAGTATCCTTGGGTTTTGACAACATGCAGGGTGAATTCCTAACGTCTGAACACTTGGAGTAGTGTTGAGGTAACCAAGAGTCCAACGCTGGCAATTGTTTTGCAATTTCAACTAATAAGTAATAAGAAAGCCCGAAACCAATATAAGAATTGGCAATTTTGACTGGTGGCCACCTCAACGCTGCCAAGGGTACTCACTTAACATGTATTGTCGTCGTTACATCGTATGTAAAAACGCAGGATTACGGTGCGACGTGGATTTTTCCTGGTCCACAGACCAGACCGGAAAGCTAGTCTGAGAACCGTCCACTCGACAATTAGCCAACTGAAAATTAATAATAAAACAAAGATGCTGGGCGCCAGGCGTGTAACCGTCACTTTCTGAAAATTTGAATAAAAAAAAAAAATATAAACTACCGATACTTGAGCGCCGGCTAGCGTCAGTACCGCGGAGAGGGGTCGGGATTAATTGAAGGATTAGCAGGGCGTATTAACGACTCGATGAATTCGAATTTAACAAAGAAAATAGAATTTATTCAAGAAAAAAAATATGGTATCAAAAAAAATAGAAATAATAATACTAGTACCCGGGGGTACTCCCCAGCGGGTATAAAGTGACTACAGGTCGTGTAAGAGTGACCTGGCCACGTTTGGCGAGTTTTACAATAAAAATTAAACTACTAGCTTCCACGTAGGAGAGTGTTACGTATCCCATTCTATTCAATACCTCTCTCACTCTCAACACCCAAGACATAATATCCTGCATGCATCCAGTCTCACCACCTCTAATCAGAGGAAGTCTCACCCTTACATTCCAAGAAGTCCATCCCTACCTATGCTCCCATAAAACTGCACCTGCTCGAACGCGCCCATGCCCGGGACAATGGAAATGATGACCTAACGATTCAGCTCATCATCAGCTCATCAGTAGCGAAGATTGACAAAGGCACTTGCAAGTAAATCGTCAATCAGAGCAGTCGCATATAATTTAGCTCGCATTATAAATTCACTCACCCATCATTCAATCTTACAATTATAACTCATATATATTGTGACGTTGCAGATTAGCTGCCGTCACTAGAGCCCTTCTGGCATGTATTTAGTTAGTAATATCGAGAGAGAGAGAGAATATCGCCGTCTAGACCCTCGGGATACAAGTGACACACCTGTTTTATAAGCAATAGAATTAGACTAATTTGAAGAATTTTTCTGTGGTGTACCGCGAGAGAAAGAGAGAGAGAGCAGATACAGAAGATGACAACTTCCGAACTTCCGCTACAAGAACTTCCGCTCCGGAGATGCTATCGACGGTACGCAGTCCAGTACGGTACCAGTACTACGGATAGTACCGCAACATCTACGGGGAGGGATGTAGACCTTGGAGACATATCGCTAGGGAGTGAACAGGGTCCCCATAAGACCTCCTGCCAGCCGATGCATCTTGTCACCCAGCATCTGACTGTTACGTCGAGTGCAGTCAGCTTATATCGCCCGATCCAGCAATCTGAAGCCGACGTCACGCAGAGTCCATACCTGGACGAGTGACGTAACGTATCGCCAGAGGACATCCTACGTAAGAGTGGACGAGTATCGCGTCCCACGTGCTCTGTCAGGTCACGAAGAGGTGGTGACTCAGATGGGACACCTAGACCTGGCAGAAGTCTGCAGTAGGTCATCTATCGCAGGGATTACCGCTGCAGAGGACATCCCGAGGGATGGATATCGCCTGGATCGGAGAAGCTCAACGAGAACCAAGGTCACACCCTCCCGCCAGCCATCTCGCCGCTGAAATACCGCAGAACAGTTGTTCTAACGCTGTGAAGCGCGTGAAGTAACGCCTGACGCCCGGCAATAAGATTACGCTTCGAACTGGTCAACTGACGAGTTGACTGTTCGAACGTTGTCACTCGCAGGACCAATAAGGTAATTAGGAGGTCCTGATAGGTTCCCCACCTGGACCTACCTCACTGGGAGCCAGCTCGCCAAATTGTCTGCGGAGAATCTTCACTTCTACGTCCAGCTTTTCGCAATAAAGGCGTGCTCCAATATTCGCTCTCTCGCCTTAGCCCTTAGTATAATAGTTTTCGCTCTCGTAATAAGTTTAGTTAAAATAAGTTAAGTAAGTTAGTGTCTGTGCCAAAAGAAGCTCACCGCTAAGGTAAGGTCCTTATGATCAATAATTGCTAGAAACATCCACAAAAGCTATCGCTGAACTCTTATTTGATTATTTTATACTCTATTTTTTATATATCGCGAGCCTACGGCCTACGCACGTAACGTTCAGTTCGAAGAATTCAGTAAAAGCACTTTATAGTTGTCCGCAGCCATTTTGATTACCTTACGCTTCATTATATTTCGCTTATTAGTCTAATTTCTATCTTGGCTTTGCTTGAGATTCGCTAACGCTTATTTGATTGCTTATTCTGATCTGCATTCTCGCTTGAGAATATTCAGTATCTCCTATTCCGCTATCTTTGATTTATTATAATATATTTGAGTAATACGTAGTATAATATCGCATGGTGTGTCGCTTGTAATCCAACTCCCCGTGGGTTGGCTGACGTAGATAGTCATAGTATTAAGTTGTTCATTTCTTGTTCTATTTCTAGTTCTATTTTATTCTATTTCTTTATTACCTTAGTATTTTGATTTTCTTGATTATCTGTGTTATCTTTGAATATCTTTGCTATCTTTGAATACCTTCGCTATCTTTGAATATCTTCGCTATCTTTGAATATCTTCGCTATCTTTGAATATCTTCGCTATCTTTGAATATCTTTGCTATCTCTGATTATCTTTGTTTTATTTGGTTAATTTGCTATCTTGATTCTTGTGTAATATCTAAGTAACTTCTTATCTAATATCGATTAATAGCTCGTTTAATTACCGCCGTAGAGTCGCTATAAAAAGAGAATACATCTCAATTAATTAATTTGAGGCTGATTAAGCGAGGTATTATGGTCACCTGTATCTTCTAGAATTCATAATTTCCCTTGTATTTGCGAATTTAGTTTACCGTATTTGTCGAGTCGTTTATATTAGTTATTGCGTTAATTATCTTTGAATAACTCTTATAAATACCGCTAGCTCGCCGCTATTAGAAAATTTGCCGAGAGTATCGTATCGCTCGGTGATACGCAGCCTGAAAAGTAGAGTATCTTGCATTGTATCGCTTCTACGGCGTTAGCTAGCTAACCGGCGTGTTTATGTTTTTTTTTTATGTTACCGCTGAGACGCAATAAGACTCACTAATATTATATTCTTTGTTCCGCATTATTCCAACGCTGTCTATTTCTTGAATACTATTCCGTACTATTATTTTGAAGACTATTTCTGTGTAAATTATTATCTTTGACTCTCTTTGAATTTGGTCATTTATCGCTGATAAATTTTATATTATAATTATCTGAGGAACAATATACGGAATCGTTAGATTCCATTGAAGGAAATTTCATATCTGGTGTTCTATATTTTATTTGATTAATTGTTAAGGTGAATCCACCCACTCTACCCTTATCGCAGAAAATCTGAGTTAGCTGACGCTTTAAGGCCGTCGTTCCGGCAGTTTAGTAGTATCTTTGAGTATCGCTATTGTTTAGTAGATTTTTGTGAAAAACGACACTTCAGTGTCTGGCGCCCAACTCTCTATCTTAGTCTTTTATTAAATTATCTTTATCAAGGAACGCCGTAGGGTGCGGAGTTAGAGCTCTGAAAAACTCCGTTACAATATATACAATCTTACTACAAATCAAACGCTATCAATAAAAATATACCAATTCACTGTGACTACCTGTCTCCTAAAACCCCGGTTACCCCACGGTGTAAAAACGAGGAACGAACTCATCTAAATACATAACAATGGTGGCAGCGTTATTCATAACAATGGTGGCAGCGGAACTACCTCGTTTACCGGAAAATACAGTGACAAAATAAGTGAATTCTACAAAGCGACATACCGGGATTATTCGTGGATGCGCACCATGCCCAGAACCGAAGATACCCGAACGTGTACGCCGTATTATAGGCAACTTAAGATACACGTATATATACACGCATATACACGTAAATACTGCCTGTGTGTTTGTTTCGCTCTTGCCGCAGAGTTCAAAATGACGGCAAGCTGTTATCTGTCGTAGAGCTTCTATGTGCATTGGTTTATAGGTGTATGTTTATAGGTTATTCTTCAATGACAAAATTTGTTGGTTAACGCGGATCAGTGATGAATCAATTTCGAATAATTACGTATGATTAATTAAAAGATATGGTTAAACAATTTGATCTGCCAGCCTGTCGATGCGATGATATCCCAGTAAACGAACACGTATTGGAACGAATTGAGTATCTGCAAAACAGAATTAACACGAATTAAATAGAATTCAAAAAAATTGCTAAGAATTGACACACAGGTCTTTTTAATTGCATCTAATTCGTATTAATTCTGTTTTGCACATACTCAATTCCTTTCCGTTTACTGTGATCTTATAGGTTAGAATGTATTCTCCTACACCGCAGATGTGTTCCAGGTGAACGAAAATAATGTTTCGTCGTATTAGTGATCTACGTGTCAGCAAATCAGGTAAATTCCATTATAATAACTCATTGCAGCATTAAATTTCGATAACCAACGTGATTGATTTACAATAGTAATTAGACTCTGTTTGTGAGCACCCTCAGGTAGTCAATTTTTGCGGTCCACAGGTACAGCACCTGCATGATCGCCGGCTTCGACCTCCTACTTCCTATCCGACATCTTTCCTGCTCGCTATACCAGAAATCACCATGAATATGACAGGAATTCCAAGACTCGCATCGTAATCCCGTAGAATTCATTACCATGGTACTGAGACCCTATGCTACAAGACCATGTCGTAAGCAGCATCAAATTTCGATAACCAACGTGTTTAATTTACAATACTAATTATACTCTGTTTGTGAGCACCCTCAAGTAGTCAATTTTTGCAGTCCACAAGTACGGCACCTGCATAATCGCTGGCACCGACCTCCTACTTCCTATCCGACATCTTTCCTGCTCGCTATACCAGAAATCACCATGAATATCACAGGAATTTGCAGAATCGCATCGTTATCCCGTAGGATTCATTCCCATGGTACTGAGACCCTATGCTACAAAACCATGTTGTAAGCAGCATTAAATTTCGATAACCAACCTGATTAATTTATCACACTAATTATACTCTGTTTGTGAGCACCTTCAAGTAGTCAATTTTTGCAGTCCACAGGTACAGCACCGGCATAATCACTGGCACCGACCTCCTACTTCCTATCCGACATCTTTCCTGCTCGCTGTACCAGAAATCACCATGAATTTCCAGAATCGCATCGTTATCCCGTAGGATTCATTCCCATAGTACTGAGACCCTATGCCACAAGACCATGTTGCAAAGACTCTGCAGCCTAGACAAGCAGGATCATACTATTAAAATTTGATTATGTAAAAATTGTTAAGGGGAGACTTTGATAAAGACGATTTTTTCATGTTTTAAATTAGTAAAAAAATCCGATCAAAAATTTCTTGCATCAAAATTTAGATTATGGTAGTATGGGTATTGAACAAAAATGTCAATCCTCTTAGTTGAAAGTGTATGCGCAAGGAGTTTTTGGCAGCGCTGCAAAACAAATTTTCTGCTAAAGGTTCCTTGCGCATACACTTTCAACTCAGAGGATTAACATTTTTTTTAAATACACATAATACCATAATCTAAATTTTGATGCAGTGAATTTTAATTTGGATTTTTCTAGTCATTTAGAGAATGACAAAATCATTTTTATCGAAATTTCACCGAAGTCTCTCCTTAACAAAGACAGATAACATATTTCGACACTCATGTAATGTAATTTCATAAGAAAGACTAGTTTCATATCCAACTACGAAACGACACAGGATAATCTCACAAGTTCTTCTATGCCAGTGTACAAATTGAATCAGTTTCACAACACAGGGTGCCGAATATTTTATATGCAAGTTCTTTAGAGTTTAGAGTTTAGAGTTTATTCACCAGAGATACAGATATTACATAAAATATAATGACAATATCTGCCCTTAAGAGGTGTTACCACCTGTACATAGGCCTGGAAAGAGGAAAACTTAACTAAAATAATATAAATAAAAACTTTATTCAGTAATAATTTTTTTATGACAGTACACATTAATCAAACTGGTCAAAAAATGAACGAATAGGCCGACTAAGAGATTGAGATCAATTGAGCCAAGAGTTATCCAATAAATATTCCAAAGACGACCTTGGACAATTACAGATACCAACAATACTATACTAAAACTTTTAAAAACGTTGAAACTTTTTCTGACGAGTGTTGCAATCACACGAGATCAGAAGAAGTCTTTCAGTCGGGTATTGTATACAAAGCTATACTTTATAAGGTGTGAAAATGAGGGTGTTACCCACTCGGAAAATTTTAAAAAATATTTTCTCCAAATTTTCTATAGGGTCAATGAAATGCAAATTAACCCAAGACGGTCACACCTCATGAGAATCCTGTGGTGGTCACATGGGGTGTGACACACCCCAGCACTTTGAAGCGCTGTAGAATTTCGTAGACTTATCCTTGGGGCCCCAAAAAAATTGAGAACATATTTCAAACGTTTCTCTATTAACCCATCCAAAAATGTAACACAAATTTTAGTTTTAAGTATGTTTAAAAAATAGGTAAAAAAAAAAATTCGCGGAAAAAAAAAAAAAATTTTTACGAAAAAAAATAAAAACTCTAGTTAGGGGCAGAAACGTCGGTTTCCGGGATTATGAGTGGGAAATTCGAGCTCGGAAATAACCTGGGGTGTGTCACACCCCATATGACCGTCTTGGGTTAAAAGTCAATGCAATTCGAAGTGATGGTCTGAGACCTCGGATTTTTGAGGAGGATCTGAAATGTCGGTCAATGTTGAGATTCCTTAGCCTAATTCACCTTATGTTTCCTTAAGTCTGTAACCTTTGCGTCTTCAATCCCTATCGAGCACGAATAACGTCGAAAAAATATTTGCTCAAAAAAAAAAAAACAGGAGTCCTTCGCATCTCTGCGTTCTCTTGCTAGAGCGACTTCCTTCAGCTAAATTTCGTGGCTCAAATACCAGCCCGTTGCTTCGTTCTCATTCCACATATCCTATGTACTAAGTATGTTCAAAATAAGTTCAAAGACCTACTTTGATCAAGTTAAAAAAAATACCGCGTCTACACGAGTTGATTGAGATATCAAGAATAATTCCGTGTAATGGTTCACCAGTTAAAACTGACACTGTTAATGGCTTACGTCTTGTCCAGGCTAGACTGGTTATTCGTTTCTTTCGAAGATGTAACTGACGATTTTACAGTCAACATGGCAATTGATTTTCCTCCCAGAGGTATCGGATCTTTATTGCTCTCCGATACATTAAATACATCGAAGGAACGAATACTTTCTAAAATTTGTTTTCAATAATTAAATATTTTACCAACTATCCCGCATGTCATAGTTTTGTATCCACTATTTATAATTGCCAGTGAATGGCATCACATTCTATAATTTGTTGCAGCATTGCATTTCAATAGTCAATGTGATTCATTCTCATTTACCATGATTATTAGCCCCTATTCAACTAGTCAATTTTTACGGTCCACAGGTACAGTACCCGCATGAGAACTAACATCAACGTCCTACGTCCCACCCAACATCTTCCCCGCTTGCTAACGCAGAGATCACAATCGATATCACAGGAATTCCCAAACTTGCTCCATTATCCTATAGGATTCTTTATCACGATTCTGAGACACTAATCAATAAGAGTATGTCGCACAGACTCTGCAGCCTGTAAAAGCAGGCTTTTATTAAAATTTTATCAAAATGATGGTATTAATGTGTGAGAATTGTTAATAATGTTCATTGAATTATTACATTATGTATCGGTTGACCTGTGTATGGGTTAACATAGTACTGAATATCAAACTTGTATCACTCTAATGGCAATAAATACATAATTTTTTTATCAACAGGCACTCTAATTTGTTGCATAAATTATTCTTCAATTCTGATGAGTGAGACAATAATGTGGAAATTGATTATGAATCCGGTACAATCTCAAATCTCAAGTTTCAAATCTCAGCTCAGTAGTAAGAGTCCTTGCAGTTGACGCTCTACCCAATTTTTAACTTTAGTGCAGTGACACTTTCGGTATAGTGAAGCACAGTTCATGGCAACCTCAACCCCATCAAATTAACTGTTCAAATGCACAAGCAATTACTTTTTCAACCCCAGTTGGGGCATACATTAGTTTAACGATGCAAATTCATGAAAAGTAGCTACCCTATTACAACACGCTGTATCTATAAGTCGATAAAATAATTCAATACTTATTCACTGTAATAAGCTCGTTCAGGTGGAATCGTAGTTGGGACTTAGAATGCCTTCTCCGGCGACTACTCATCTCTCAAAGAATTACATTTTAAACTTTGACAATTCTTAGACTCAGACGTAAAATATTATCAGGGACGACTGCTGGCTTCTTATAATGTAAAATTCAAGACTTCAAGCTAAATAAATACAAATGCGTGCATGAAAATCGTATGTTCCAGCAGATTATTTATTCACTTTTCAAAGTAATCATCGGTATAAGTATTATAAATATTTAATATATCAATATCTAATTGAGAAACAGAAAACTTCATAAAATTTGAAAGCACGTGACAATACGCTACTAATAGATAACAATGACGAGATATGGATGATTCGATTTCATTCATACATTTATGAAACTTCAAAAATTCATTGGATACAGAATTAGCATACATGCTCAGACTGATCGTTTCTAGGAAAATAAAACCATAAACTACTCGTATTTCACAAAATTACATTAAAAACTTTGACAATTCTTGGACTAAGAGTTAGAATACTATCACAGACGACGAGAAAATATTTTTTTCACCACACCTGCACGGAAAGTACGACTTTCGCTCCCTTGCGTGAGCGGGAAGTCGTTCTTTCCGATGCAGGGGGTGGTGAAAAATAGTATACCTCACACGGGAGTGAAAAAGGCCATCCCAAACTGCGTTTTTGTCACCCTCGCCTTCGGCTCGGGTGTCAATCTCACACGCAGTTTGGGCTAGCCTACTTTCCCTCCCTAGGTGAGTAATATACTATTTAAATTTTCCGAGTGGGTAACACCCTCATTTTCACACCTTATAAAGTATAGCTCTGTATACAATACCCGACTGAAAGACTTCCTCTGATCTCGTGTGATTGCAACACTCATCAGAAAAAGTTTCACCGTTTTTAAAAGTTTTAGTAGTATTGTTCAATGCAGCCTTTAAATTGGAATATTGTATCTGTAATTATCCAAGGTCGTCTTTGGAATATTTATTGGCTAACTCTTGGCTCAATTGATCTCAACCTCTTAGTCGGTCTATTTGTTCATTTTTTGACCAGTTTGATTAATGTGTACTGTCATAAAAAAATTATTACTGAATAAAGTTTTTATTTATATTATTTTAGTTAATTTTTCCTCTTTCCAGGCCTATGTACAGGTGGTAAGCCCTCTTTAGGACAGATATTGTCGTTATATTTTATGTAATATCTGTATCTCTGGTGAATAAACTCTAAACTCTAAACTTTAAACTCTAAAGAACTTGCATATAAAATATTCGGCACCCTGTGTTGTGAAACTGATTCAATTTGTACACTGGCATAGAAGAACTTGTGAGATTATCCTGTGTCGTTTCGTAGTTGGATATGAAACTAGTCTTTCTTATGAAATTACATTACATGAGTGTCGAAATATGTTATCTGTCTTTGTTAAGGAGAGACTTCGGTGAAATTTCGATAAAAATGATTTTGTCATTCTCTAAATGACTAGAAAAATCCAAATTAAAATTCACTGCATCAAAATTTAGATTATGGTATTATGTGTATTTAAAAAAAATGTTAATCCTCTGAGTTGAAAGTGTATGCGCAAGGAACCTTTAGCAGAAAATTTGTTTTGCAGCGCTGCCAAAAACTCCTTGCGCATACACTTTCAACTAAGAGGATTGACATTTTTGTTCAATACCCATACTACCATAATCTAAATTTTGATGCAAGAAATTTTTGATCGGATTTTTTTACTAATTTAAAACATGAAAAAATCGTCTTTATCAAAGTCTCCCCTTAACAATTTTTACATAATCAAATTTTAATAGTATGATCCTGCTTGTCTAGGCTGCAGAGTCTTTGCAACATGGTCTTGTGGCATAGGGTCTCAGTACTATGGGAATGAATCCTACGGGATAACGATGCGATTCTGGAAATTCATGGTGATTTCTGGTACAGCGAGCAGGAAAGATGTCGGATAGGAAGTAGGAGGTCGGTGCCAGTGATTATGCCGGTGCTGTACCTGTGGACTGCAAAAATTGACTACTTGAAGGTGCTCACAAACAGAGTATAATTAGTGTGATAAATTAATCAGGTTGGTTATCGAAATTTAATGCTGCTTACAACATGGTTTTGTAGCATAGGGTCTCAGTACCATGGGAATGAATCCTACGGGATAACGATGCGATTCTGCAAATTCCTGTGATATTCATGGTGATTTCTGGTATAGCGAGCAGGAAAGATGTCGGATAGGAAGTAGGAGGTCGGTGCCAGCGATTATGCAGGTGCCGTACTTGTGGACTGCAAAAATTGACTACTTGAGGGTGCTCACAAACAGAGTATAATTAGTATTGTAAATTAAACACGTTGGTTATCGAAATTTGATGCTGCTTACGACATGGTCTTGTAGCATAGGGTCTCAGTACCATGGTAATGAATTCTACGGGATTACGATGCGAGTCTTGGAATTCCTGTCATATTCATGGTGATTTCTGGTATAGCGAGCAGGAAAGATGTCGGATAGGAAGTAGGAGGTCGAAGCCGGCGATCATGCAGGTGCTGTACCTGTGGACCGCAAAAATTAACTACCTGAGGGTGCTCACAAACAGAGTATAATTACCATTGTAAATTAATCACGTTGGTTATCAAAATTTAATGCTGCTTGCGACATGGTCTTGTAGCCTAGGGTCTCAGTACCATGGGAATGAATCCTACGGGATAACGATGCGATTCTGGGAATTCTGGTGATGTTCATGGTGATTTCTGGTATAGCGAGCAGGAAAGATGTCGGATGGGAAGTAGGAGGTTGTTGCCAGCGATCATGCAGGTGCTGTACCTGTGAAACCTCCAAACAGAGTATAATTACTATTGTAAATCAATCACGTTGGTTATCGAAATTTAATGCTGCAATGAGTTATTATAATGAAATTTACCTGATTTGCTGACACGTAGATCACTAATACGACGAAACATTATTTTCGTTCACCTGGAACACATCTGAGGTGTAGGAGAATACATTCTAACCTATAAGATATCATCGCATCGACAGGCTGGCAGATCAAATTGTTTAACCATATCTTTTAATTAATCATACGTAATTATTCGAAATTGATTCATCACTGATCCGCGTTAACCAACAAATTTTGTCATTGAAGAATAACCTATAAACATACACCTATAAACCAATGCACATAGAAGCTCTACAACAGATGACAGCTTGCCGTCATTTTGAACTCTGCGGCAAGAGCGAAACAAACACACAGGCAGTATTTACGTGTATATGCGTGTATATATACGTGTATCTTAAGTTGCCTATAATACGGCGTACACGTTCGGGTATCTTCGGTTCTGGGCATGGTGCGCATCCACGAATAATCCCGGTATATGTGACACGAGTGATTACTGATTACCAATTTTCAAACGCACGATTTCTAGTGGAAAATCTTCCATACCTTAAATCATTGCAACAAGTCATACTAAATCTACAAAATCACGAAGTCTACGAAATCTACCAAATCACTAAATCACAAAATCTACTAAATCTACAAAATCACGAAGTCTACGAAATCTACCAAATCACTAAATCACAAAATCTACTAAATCTACAAAATCACGAAATCTACGAAATCTACCAAAACACTAAATCACAAAATCTACTAAATCTACAAAATCACGAAGTCTACGAAATCTACCAAATCACTAAATCACAAAATCTACTAAATCTAGAAAATCACGAAATCTACGAAATCTACCAAATCACTAAATCACAAAATCTACTGAATCTACAAAATCACGAAATCTACCAAATCACTAAATCACAAAATCTACTAAATCTACCAAATCACTAATTCTACAAAATCTACCAAATCCACAAAATCTACGAAATCTACTAAATCACTAAATCAACAAAATCTACCAAATCCACATAATATAAAGTGCATATATATAATATACGTAGATATCAAAGTGAGAACGTAATACTGTGTTCTTTAACTACTTCTACAAAATCGAAGCAAATAACTCAGCAATAAAATCAAAGTTGCTGAAAGAAAAGAAGTTCGACATCATCCTCAAAGGCACCTAGCCCCACAAAGATTCATCTGAATCCAACGATTAGCAATCTCGCTACAACGAAGTGCAGATTTCTGAGCCGTGACATCTATATACTCTCATCGACGACTTCTCGACATCCGACGCAGTCCAACACAACAGCTTCATCTCCAATATCAACTCAGATCCGTATTAAAATGAGAATTTTCTTAATCCTGATCATCAGCTTGTAAGTTATCTTTAATTATAATAAGTACACATATACCTGAAACGAAATAATCTAATTCACAAATCGCAAAATGCCTGACGAAAATGCAGAAACCTCATACTGGTCTCTTAAAGACTTATTAGATACAATCCCCTATTTTAATGGGAGAAACTTGAATATTAATAACTTCATAAGAAGCTGTGAAAATGCCAAAACTCTTGTGAAACCAACTCAGCGCCCTATTTTGACGCGAATGATCAGAACTAAAATCTATGGAACAGCTGAATCATATTTAGGAAGTAAAGAATACGACACTATTGACGAAATCCTAACGGTCTTAAAACAAGCTTTCTTACCAAAGAAAACAATTTTCGAATGGCAAGCAGAGTTGAACAATATCAAACAAAAAAGCGACCAACGTGTTTTAGATTATAGCGCTAAGGTCGAAGACCTACACCACAACACAACACAAGCGATCAATAATTCAGGCACACGTGACACTGCTGGAATGATTGCAGCAGTTGAAACAAATGTACTTAAATGCTTCGTTCGAGGCTTGATCCCGGAAATTGAAATTCGAGTAGCCGGCTCAAACCCGACCACTCTGGCTAAAGCTATCGAAACGGCGCTAATAGAAGAACAAGAACTCCTAAATCGAACAGCTCATAACACAGACTATAACAGACGCCCTCCTAATCGACCAAATTCACAACACCCCCCTAGATTTTGCAATCATTGTAATCGACAGGGACATTCAATAGACGATTGTACACAACACGCCCGCGAAAACCAACCACAACCTCCAGACAGACGCCCTCCCAACCAGCCAAACTCACAATATCCTCCTAGATTTTGCAATCATTGTAATCAGCAGGGACATTCGATAGAAAATTGCAGGCGACGCGCCTACAATAACCAACAACCTCCTAACCAACAGCGACAGTCTAGCCAACAAAATACACAATATCCTCCAACTTTTTGTAACTATTGTAAACGCCAAGGACACACGATCGAAAATTGTAGAAAACGCGCCTATAATAACTCACGCAATCAACAAACACAGGCCCATTTAGAACTCGAACGCGCCGACGGACCCCGAACATACACAACAGCGTTCAATGACACAACAAATCACGTCTTTAACATAGAATCCAAACCATTAGGTGAGCTGTTGCCAGTCATCGAATTCGATATTCAAGAATTAGAAACAAAATCAAAATTTATAGTAGACACTGGTGCAGAAATAAATATCATAAAAATCAATTCCTTAAAAGAAGATACCGAATGTGACAGAACTAAAATGCGGAAAATGACAGGAATAACAGACGGATTTACTAATACTTTAGCGGAAACCAAATTAAAAATCAACAATAAACAACACGAATTTCACGTCGTCCGCGAAGATTTCCCAATAGCTCAAGACGGTATTATCGGACAACCCTTGTTACATAAAGAAAAAGCTACCATTTCCTATAAAAATAATAACCTCCGTGTACCTAGCACCCCCACCAACGGCAAATCAAAAAACAACCACACGAGATTAAAGAGCTATTTATGAGCTCTTGATTCCCCCCAGTCCCGATTTTTGAGCTCGTGCGGTTGAGCAGGAATTCCCAATTTTGAATGGGGGGGCTAGGTACGTACGTAGCCAGCCCCCCCCCCCCGCCCCCTAAAAATTGGTTAAAAAAAAAAAAAAAAAAATACTAGAATTACGAGCTATTTATGAGCTGACGATTCCCCCTAGTTTCGATTTTCGAGCTACAACCCCTAAGGAGTTAGGAGCAAAAAACCGTTTTGCCAACAGTCACCCACCCTAATGGTTGATTAAAAATACGAAAAAAATCACAGGAATTACGAGATATTTATGAGCTGACGATTCCCCTCAGTTTCGATTTTTGAGCAACAACCCCTGAGGAGTTCGGAGCACAAAACCGTTTTCCCGACGATCACCTACCCTAATAGTTGATTAAAAAAAAAAAAAAAAAAATACAGGAATTACGAGCTATTTATAAACTGACGATTCCCCCTAGTTTTGATTTTTGAGCAACAACCCCTAAGGAGTTCGAAGCACAAAACCGTTTTCCCGACAATCACCTACCCTAATAGTTGATTGAAGAAAAAAAAAAAAAAAAAAATACAAAAATTACGAGCTATTTATGAACTGACGATTCCCCCTCGTTTTGATTTTTGAACAACAACCCCTCAGGAGTTCGGAGCACAAAACCGTTTTCCCGACAATCACCTACCCTAATAGTTGATAAAAAAAAAAAAAAAAAAAAAAATACAGGAATTACGAGCTATTTACGAGCTGACTATTCCCCCTAGTTTTGATTTTTGAGCTACAACCCCTGAGGAGTTCGGAGCACAAAACCGTTTTCCCCACAATCACCTACCTTAATAGTTGATTGAAAAAAAAAAAAAAAAAATACAGGAATTACGAGCTATTTATGAGCTGACGATTCCCCCTAGTTTTGATTTTTGAGCTACAACCCCTGAGGAGTTCGGAGCAAAAGACCGTTCTCCCGACAATCACCTACCCTAATAGTTGATTGGAAGAAAAAAAAAAAAAAAAATACAGGAATTACGAGCTATGTATGAGCTGACGATTCCCCCTAGTTTTGATTTTTGAGCTACAACCCCTGAAGAGTTCGGAGCAAAAGACCGTTTTCCCGACAATCACCTACCCTAATAGTTGATCAAAAAAAAAAAAAAAAAAAAAAAAATACAGGAATTACGAGCTATTTATGAGCTGACGATTCCCCCTAGTTTTGATTTTTGAGCTACAACCCCTGAGGAGTTCGGAGCAAAAGACCGTTCTCCCGACAATCACCTACCCTAATAGTTGATTGGAAGAAAAAAAAAAAAAAAATACAGGAATTACGAGCTATGTATGAGCTGACGATTCCCCCTAGTTTTGATTTTTGAGCTACAACCCCTGAAGAGTTCGGAGCAAAAGACCGTTTTCCCGACAATCACCTACCCTAATAGTTGATCAAAAAAAAAAAAAAAAAATACAGGAATTACGAGCTATTTATGAGCTGACGATTCCCCCTAGTTTTGATTTTTGAGCTACAACCCCTGAGGAGTTCGGAGCAAAAGACCGTTCTCCCGACAATCACCTACCCTAATAGTTGATTGGAAGAAAAAAAAAAAAAAAATACAGGAATTACGAGCTATGTATGAGCTGACGATTCCCCCTAGTTTTGATTTTTGAGCTACAACCCCTGAAGAGTTCGGAGCAAAAGACCGTTTTCCCGACAATCACCTACCCTTATAGTTGATCAAAAAAAAAAAAAAAAAAAAATACAGGAATTACGAGCTATTTATGAGCTGACGATTCCCCCTAGTTTTGATTTTTGAGCTACAACCCCTGAGGAGTTCGGAGCAAAAGACCGTTTTCCCGACAATCACCTACCCTAATAGTTGATCAAAAAAAAAAAAAAAAAAAAATACAGGAATTACGAGCTATTTATGAGCTGACGATTCCCCCTAGTTTTGATTTTTGAGCTACAACCCCTGAGGAGTTCGGAGCAAAAGACCGTTCTCCCGACAATCACCTACCCTAATAGTTGATTGGAAGAAAAAAAAAAAAAATACAGGAATTACGAGCTATGTATGAGCTGACGATTCCCCCTAGTTTTGATTTTTGAGCTACAACCCCTGAAGAGTTCGGAGCAAAAGACCGTTTTCCCGACAATCACCTACCCTAATAGTTGATCAAAAAAAAAAAAAAAATACAGGAATTACGAGCTATTTATGAGCTGACGATTCCCCCTAGTTTTGATTTTTGAGCTACAACCCCTGAGGAGTTCGGAGCAAAAGACCGTTTTCCCGACAATCACCTACCCTAATAGTTGATCAAAAAAAAAAAAAAAAAAAAATACAGGAATTACGAGCTATTTATGAGCTGACGATTCCCCCTAGTTTTGATTTTTGAGCTACAACCCCTGAGGAGTTCGGAGCAAAAGACCGTTCTCCCGACAATCACCTACCCTAATAGTTGATTGGAAGAAAAAAAAAAAAAAATACAGGAATTACGAGCTATGTATGAGCTGACGATTCCCCCTAGTTTTGATTTTTGAGCTACAACCCCTGAAGAGTTCGGAGCAAAAGACCGTTTTCCCGACAATCACCTACCCTAATAGTTGATCAAAAAAAAAAAAAAAAAAAAAATACAGGAATTACGAGCTATTTATGAGCTGACGATTCCCCCTAGTTTTGATTTTTGAGCTACAACCCCTGAGGAGTTCGGAGCAAAAGACCGTTTTCCCGACAATCACCTACCCTAATAGTTGATAAAAAAAAAAAAAAAAAAAATACAGGAATTACGAGCTATGTATGAGCTGACGATTCCCCCTAGTTTTGATTTTTGAGCTACAACCCCTGAGGAGTTCGGAGCAAAAGGCCGTTTTCCCGACAATCACCTACCCTAATAGGTGATAAAAAAAAAAAAAAAAAAAAAAAATACAGGAATTACGAGCTATGTATGAGCTGACGATTCCCCCTAGTTTTGATTTTTGAGCTATAACCCCTGAGGAGTTCGGAGCAAAAGACCGTTTTCCCGACAATTACCGACCCTAATAGTTGATTGGGGAAAAAAAAAATCCTAGAATCACTAGCTATTTATCAGCTGACGATTCCCCCAGTTTTGATTTCTGAGCTACAACCCTCAAGTATTCGAATTTTGTTGTACTTTTCTCCTCGAAGTAACAATTGTGCAGTTCAACCGCCTGAAACATTGCCATTATTATTCAACTCACGGCGTGTAACGACTGCCTTTACGAAAGATAGTGCAAGAAAAAGAAGTGCGTCTTCAACTGAATGAGTAATCAAAACCAATTTTTCCGAAAAACATCGGGGTTCAGATCGGAATACGTAGGATTGTTGAAAACGATCAAGCCGACTTGATATCGATACAATGGCTGATACTGCACTAAACTGAACAGCTAATTAGACGATGAAATTGATCCAGTTACACATAAAATAAATATACGATGAATTGTTTCAACTGACCTGAAATAATAGTATATTATGCACCGAGGGAAGAAAGTAGGCTGTGTGCTCACGTGTGTAGTTGCCGCCCGAGCGTAGCGAGGGCGGCACGTACGCGGGAGCGCGGAGCTTACTTTCTTCCCGAGTGCTATATACAATTTTTTCTCATCCCCAGCGGAAAGTTCGTTCACACTAAATGTACCTTATTATAGTCTGAATATATATATATATTAGGGTGTGCCAAAAAAAAAAAAAAATTCGAATGCACATCAACATTCCGGTGGAGCATCTCAGATAGAATATCTCAGCCAAATATGAGCTCTTAATATTAACTCAGTTTTCCCATTTTTGATTTGAATAACACGTGAAAAAAAAGCGAAAAATTTTCGAATTGTTTTTTCTCGTAACCGGCTTGATTTAGAAACTTTCTGAATACAGATTCTTATAGGAAATTTCAAGCTCTACAAAAAAGTACTGAGATAGAATTTTCCTAACTCTCATCGATTAAGAGATATTCGCCTATAAACATTGAGTCATAGCGTCATAGAGTCATACGACTCTGGAAAAAACAATTTATTTTTCAACTGCGCATCAAAATTTCGGTAGAGCATCTCAAATAGAACATCTCAGCCAAATATGAGCTCTTAATATTGATATTTAGAACTGCCTATTTCAATAATTAAAATTAGTAATGAAAATTAGTAACGAAATTAGGCCTATAGGTGTGACGCATCGGTTGTGTGCATCACGTTGATGTTAAGAAACACCTACGTAACACACACAACCAGGCGTCACACCAACGTAACACACGCAGTCGCGATCAGTTGATCATAGTACTAAAATCAGCCGTTGCTTCGTAAGGTCACGTCACATCTTGGGTATATGGACTATCAGTCCATAGGTATCAAAGGGCTCTGTACGAAGCGCTAGACACTCGCACATGCGCGTGACGCCGGGAAGAAAGTAAAACCAGGGACTGAATATAGCACTTCTTTCCCTGATCAGCGGGAAAGAAGTACGAACTTTACGGTAGGGGATGAGAAAATAGTATATTATGCACCTAGGGAATAAAGTGTTCTTTTTGACGAGTGTGAGGTTTGTCTCCCGAGCGAAGCGAGGGTGACCTTCACACTCGTCTAGAAGAACACTTTACACCATGGTGCATACGATATTTTATGCATCCAAGGGCAGAAAGCGCGTTCTTTATGCGCGCAGCCGGGAATAAAGTACGCACTTTCTTCCCTCGGTGCATAAACTATTTTTGTTCACTGACGAAAACAGATTTGAACTCATTCAGTAGGTTTCTTCCCTATCTGAATTACGCGATTTACATTGTTGCATTCAATGCGGTACCTTTCTGACGATCGTTTTCAATGATTATTCTTCCAATTGTTCTAATACTTTTGATGTTTCCGAACTAGAAAAAGTGGTTGGAGAAGTGCACTAATTTTTCAGTTGCCTTCGGCTTTCGACAGCGTTAACATCCACGTCAAAGCAAATAGTGTAATAAGTTTAACGTAGTTCGGTGTGAAATAACAGTTTGCAACGATCGTGTCCACGATCGATTGGCATTTAGTTACATATCTTATTACGTGTTTTCGTATAACATATAACGTGTTTTTTATTTTCGCATAATTTTTTCGCAAGTGTAGTATCATTTATCATAAACAATGAAACGCGGGCGGCCACGTAAGTTAGACAGCGATGCTATTGTTTCAGCCGTGTTAGCACGTAAATCAGAAGTGGTATCGGGAATAGGAAAAATTGTTTCAAAAAAAGACAAAGTGTGGACAGTACTTTCGCACGAACTTGACAATTTAATACAACCACATGCCTTGTTCACTTTTGTTGTGAATAATCGATATAAAGTCAGAGATACTTTGATTCCGCCGACGGAGATAACACAGACAGAAGTTCCCGAGGCGTCTATCGATGAATCCTCGAATACCCTTGATTCATCAACGGCTTCTGTTAACGAAGAAAATGATCAGCAAATAATCAATATCACGTTCGATAAAGCCGAGCTGGAAGTCTTGCTGATCAAAAAGCAGTACAGTAGATCAGAGAACGATAGACCACAACTTTCGTTCCGGGAGTATCTAGTCTTACAACCTGGTAAGTGGCAAGAGGTCGTCACGAAGAAGCTCTGGGAAGCCTGTAAGAAAAAATGTGCGTTTCAGTTCAAACGGAACAAAATTTATAATGATAAACTCGAGGTCTTAGGTAAGTGCAACTGTGGCTCAGTTATTAAAGGATCAATCACCCGTTTGAACTTCAATTCTGAAACGAACATGATGACGTGTGCTATAACTTCTGGCGATGGCACGTGTGGAAAACGCTATCTGCGAGATCCAATTAGATTAGAACTCGGAAAGATGCTGTATGAGACGAATAAAACTGCTGAAGTTCATCGAGCAGCAGAAGCCGATCAGATGATGTCTTCTGGTGACCCGGAACCGGCACATTTATACAAGGCTGAAGCATTGCGAAAGGCAAAAGAATAGTACCAGGCATCACTCACCCTACATAAAAATCCCGTAATATCGATCTTGCACGCACAATTGTCATCGCTCAAATATTTCATCCATAATCTCGGCTTGAACCCATTTTATGTTCACTATTGGTCCAACTTGCAGACAAATGTTTATAAGCAGTACACCCTTTCGCAAACGTCTTCTATAGCAATTAATGCTACCGGAAGTATTGTCCGTAAAATTAATCGACCGGATGGATCCAAATCGAAGCATATTTTTTTATATACATGCGTTGTCAATTCGCCTGAGGCAGAAAAATGCCCAATTACGCAAATGCTTAGCGAATCACAGACAACAAATTCAATATGCTTCTGGCTTATGGAGTGGATACGTACTGGCGCTCCACCTCTGAAAGAGGTTACTTGCGATGCATCGAAGGCATTGTTACTGGCTGCAACGAGAACGTTCACGAACTGTGCATCCGTTCACGAATATGCGGACAAGTGTTGGGGAACCTCTGATATGCCCGTTTGCTATATCCGCATAGACGTCGCCCACTTTATTAAGACGTATGCTAACTTCCTGAAAGGAGTCATAAACCCCAAAATTAAAACATTTTACATGGCATCGATTGGCCAGCTCATTCTCACGCGTACGATCCGTGATGCCGAAAGTATTTTGTTTTCCATTCTAGCAATCTCTCAGAGCAAAACGGAAGGCTTACTCGAAAATGGACAAGCATCACTCTGCGAAGTAGAAAAAGCTAAATTGAACGACCTGTTATTAGATACTACCTGTGATACAAACGTACCCGAAAATCCCGAGGATGAGGTCTTGGAGAGTGTGGAAATAGATGACACAGGAAGAGTTAAAAACATGTGGAGTGATTGGGCTATGGGTGTTTTTGAGAGAGTCTCATCAGAATCCATTGACACCGGCGATAGAGTAAACGCCCACTACTTTCCACAATTGGCAGATCGCTTATTGAAGGATATGAAGTGGTTCCCTTTGTGGTCCTGCGTTCGTCGCGATCGTTTCGGATACGGTAGAGTTCCTGCTTCTAGTGCAGCAGTTGAGTCGGAGTTTAATAATATCAAAACCCGACTGCTCGCGAACGTGACATTGCCGATCCGAGCGGACGTATTTCTGCAAAAACACGCCGAGCATATTAATGGTCGCATGAAAATTAGAAGTGCAAAGAACGACTCACCCAATTGCTTTGATACGACAAATGAAGCCAAAATAATTGAGCCTGTTGAACAGCGAAGCGACACTGCATGTCCGGCCTGTGCAATGGGCAATGAGCCGTCCGGAGCGCACGCGTGCATAATTTGTGGCGCATTTGTTCATGCTCTCGATGAATGTTCGAAGTCCTTGCAAAATGAAGAGGAAGGCTATGGCCAAAGGCGGCTCTGTATTCCATGTTCTAGAATTCCAGAAAAGACGGCGATGAACATGATCGATTCTAGTGAGCGGGAAAATTGGGGAGGACTGTCGACAGAACCACCAAAGAAGAAATCTAGATACCTGCAAAAGATCTTCACTCACAACCAATTCCTATTACACGATAAAATAAAAGCGGTACCGATTTTGAAGAATGGTAGCTCGTTAAACTTGGAAGCAACCAAATTAAAAGGAAACCGGGTGTCGTTATCGAATACCTGTGCTTTCGATAGCGTGTATCAAATCTTCTTGACGGCAGCATTTGATAGCGTTGACTTCAGAGATGAATGTCGTCGGCTGGCGGAAACGAACATCTTTTTCAAAATGATAAAAAACTCTGCAGAAAAAGGTGTGACAAAAAATACGTACCATTCAAGAACCGAAGCCCTGATTGCCATATTTCCGGCGGAACCCAGTCTCCACAACACGCTAAGTGTACAATGTGCGGTTACTGTAAAGACCTTGTGCCAAAAACTATTTCAAAGCACACCGTGTGTCGTGGAGGTGTCATCCTGTGACGAGAGATGTCCACCAAGGATCAAACCAATTCAAACGGTACCGGTTGATCGTAGGTTCCTTCTCGAAAATGATTTCAGCAATGCAGTCGACAAAGACTTTTTGCTGACTGGTGGTAGGCACTGCTGTCGGAAAAACTGCGTTGGAATCGAAATGACCGCCCCGCCGAAAGCTGGTAAGAAAATAATTTCATTGAATATTACGAAAAATTATTTAAAATGAACGAATAGATGAAAATAGATAAATACTAGGGTGGTTTTTTTTTTTTTGGGACATTTTTTTTTTCTTTGCTCCCGGCCTGAAATTCTATTGGAAATGCCAAAAAAGAAATTCCCTCCAAATATCAGCCCTTAATATTAATGTTAAGTACTCGCCCAGAACGTCAGAAGATTTCCCATTTAAATAACATGTAAATTTAGATTTTTTTTTCTTTTCAAATTCCTATAACTCAGCGGAATTTTGTGTTATGATATCGCCCAAACTCGGAAATTACTCAGGATTAAGCGCTCTACAAAAGTGCCCATTATATAAAAAATAAAAAAAATAAAATAACAACCAAAAGACAAGAAATTATTCTTCAAAATTTGACTTTAGTGACCTGTACTACCTCACCAGTTTGAGTTACAGTTAAGTCGCCACGGGCACTTTTGTAGAGCGCTTAATCCTGAGTAATTTCCGAGTTTGGGCAATATGATAACACAAAATGCCGCTGATCTATAGAAATTTGAAAGAAAAAAATCTAAATTTACATGTTATTTAAATGGGAAATCTTCTCACGTTCTGGGCGAGTACTTAACATTAATATTAAGGGCTTATATTTTGAGGGAATTTCTTTTTTGGCATTTCCAACAAAATTTCAGGCCGGGAGTAGAGAAAAAAAATAGTAAAAAAAAAAAAAACCACCCTAAATTAAATACACTCATCAAACGAATTAAGGGATCACCTAAATCTTCGCCCAAAAAGACCCGTTTTTAAACTGCTGTAACTCCGTCAAAAATAAACGGGTTTGGAAAAAGAGGATTGCGTTCGAAAGCTCAAAGTCTCTCCGTCCCAACGCATTTTTTTAATGTTGATTTCAGCAATATTTGAGCAAGTTATCCGAAATTGTGATTTTTTCCGACTCCTGCACCGTGTGTGCAGTAAAAACGTTCGAACTCGAGTATCTTGGTGATAAAAGGTCGTATCAAAATTCGAAGAAAAGCAGTTTAAAAAGGACATTCTGAGTTTCAAAACGCTCGCAATGCTAATTTTGTATAACCGTTATGACACACGGTGCAGGAGTTTTTGACAGAGTTACAGCAGTTTGAAAACGGGTCTTTTTGGGCGAGATTCAGGTAATCCCTTAATTTTTTTGATGAGTGTAGATAGGGGCCTCCAGCTCATCTCGACCACTTTCCAGACCTGACCCCCTCGGATTCGGGTGAAACTTTTTTTTTTTTGCTGCAGTCAAGGTTGTTAGCTTGTAAAAGCGGCTTTCAACAGATTTGTGTTAAATTTCACTGGTGGATAGCTTGAAACAAGTGCTACAACATGAGACGAAGTTCATTGACTTTTGCCGTGTATTAGTGATAAAAAAAATGATTGAAGTTGACATTATTTGCATACGTAACATAGGGAAAATGCCAACTTTTATCATTCTAACGTTTTTTACGATTCAACTAGTCGACTGATTTCAATAAAAAACTAGTATGTTATGAATTGAAATTTGACTAATATTTTGAGACTAGAAACAAACGTATTTACCGTGTAATAACAGATATTGTTAGTTAAACTCAAGTTCATCATGAAATCATAAAAAACGTTAGAGTGATAAAGGTTGCCATTTTCCCTATGTACGTATGCAAATGATGTGAACTTCAATAATTTTTTTTATGTGTCATAGGCCGTAAAACTGCGTTTTTAACCTCGCTTCGCTCGGTTAAAACGCGGTTTTTGGCCTGGACACATAAAATTCTGTATGCCACACGGCCCAAAAAGTATTTTCTGACGAATTTCATCATAATCCTCGCCTTCGGCTCGGATTATAAACTCAAATTCGTCGGAAAATACTTAATCGGCCTAGTGACATAATGTACTATTATCACTAATATGCGGTAAAAGTCAATGAACTTCGTCTCATGTTGTAGAACTTGTTGATTTTGTTTCAAGCTATCCACCAGTGAAATTTCACACAAATCTGTCGAAAACTGCTTTTACAAGCTAACAACCTTAAGGTCCAAGCTGCAACCTTGATTTTTTTTTAGAAATTTTCGAGCCCCCGTTCCAGAGGCATAAATAGTGGAAATTTGCCATTTTATGAAATCCCAGAATTTTTGAAGGATGATATCTTGGGATTGGATAGTCATATCAATAACAAAGGAGGGGTCAATAAATTCGTCTTGAATTCAACTTTCTAAAAAGAAATATTTTGGAATTTCGCGACACCGTCTCGGCCACTAGCAATTCATTTGAAAGCGAAAAATTGATGTTTCGATGATTCGGGCATTTTTTATTCACTTCTTTTTTTTCGAAATTCTATGAAGACAAATTTTTGAGGCGCATAACGAAGATGGAGACTCCAATGGTTCAGAAGTTATGACTTTTTCAGTTTCTAAAAATGTGCGAAACTGAGAATTTCAAGCGACAAATACCCGTTCACCGGCTGTTTCTTTTTTTTTCAATTCATGTGGTACAGCTCTTCGAATAAGGAGTCAATTCTATTCGAATGAAACGAAAAAAATTGAACAGCCAATGAGACAGATATTTGTCGCTTAAAATTTTCAGTTTCGCACACTTTTAGAAACTGAAAAAGTCATAACTTTTAAACCATTGGAGTCTCCATCTTCGTTGTGCGCCTTAAAAATGTGTCTTTCTTCCTAGAATTTTGGAAAAAAAATTGGAAAAATTAAAAATGCCCGAATCATCGAACCATCAATTTTTCGCTTTCAAATGAATTTCTAGCTAGCGGGACGGTATCGCAAAATTCCAATATATTTTTTTCAGCAGGTTGAATCCAAGACAAATCTATTGACCTCCCTGTTTTTATTGATATGACTCTCCAATCTCAAGATATCATCTTTCAAAAATTCTGGGATTTCATAAAATGGCAAATTTCCACTATTTAAGCCTGCGGGACGGGGGCTCGAAAAATTCTTTAAAAAATTGAGGTTGCAACTTTGACCTTAAGTGCAGCAAAAAAAAGTTTCACTTGAATCCGAGGGGTCAGGTCTGGAAGGTGGTCGAAATGAGCTGAATAAGTAGAATAAGTAGAATAAGTAGAGTATAATTTTCTAATTATTAGTCAATAGAAAGATGTACTCACTTTTGGTAAATATTGTTCACAGAAAGTTTCATCATCTGCGACGTCAATAATCTGAAAGATCTGAATCTCGATCTGGACGATACAGATATTCAGAAGGATCTAGATGTTGATCCGGAAAATTATGATTCAAATCCCGAAGAAAACGCTACTACCGAGCTCTGTAAGGTTCCGAGAGAGATCAAACTGTCTTTCATGACAAAACCTTACAAGTTAAGAGGAGTGGTGCATTGGAAACCTCCCGGGCCGGGAACACGAAGATCGGATCCTGAACACCAGGCTATAGGACATTATACGCCTATTTGTTTTCGCCCGGATCAATCGTGGGTGCAGTACGACGACACTCAGAAGAAAGCGAAAATTATACCCAACAATTTCCCTGCAAAAATCCACCTAATTGTTTATAGTGTGTAAAAACAAATGAAAATTTGATAGTTTCGATAGAAAATTTCGAATTTGATAGTTTCGGAGAAAAAGGTGCCCTTTCACTTTGATCGCAAAAAATTGTTTTTTTTTTTTCAACACTTATAGTAATGTTCAACGATGTGGTTCCTGCGTCTCGCTATTTTTCCTAGCCTTTTCTCAAATGGAATTTCCATTTTACAAATATTTTATTTGCCCATGAGCAATGAAGCAGCCACGACTCTGTTCCACCTCGCAGCTATCAAATTCCTGACAACCTGAAGTTCCCCTGGTCATGGGCAAATGAAATATTTATAAAAGTGAAACTCGATTTAAAAAAAAGGCTACGAAAAATAGTCAGCTACGGGGCACCCCATCGATGAACATTACTGTACAGAAATGTTCATTGATGGGTTCGCGGTGCTGACTATTTTTTTTTTTTTCGGACTTTTTCGGAAACGAGACTCCATTCTAGTCGTATTACATGTGCTGATAGCCGAAACTATGATAATAATAATTATGACCCCTTATAGAAATAATATAATATTACTTTACTTGATTGTATCCGAAAAAGTCCGAAAAAAACAGTTAGCCACCGCGAACCCATTAATGAACATTACTGTACTAACATTATCTACATTTTTCGGGGAGAAATTTTTGATTAGATTTTTCTGAGTGATTTTAAAAATGAAAAAACTAGTTTTGTCAAAATTTCTGCCGAATCCCTTTTTATATGGCCGCCCTTCCTTCTCTCTCAACTACCAAGACCATTTTACGTTAACCTAGCTGGCGTTTTATATTCTTATTAATATTCTTCATTTTGTAGGTATTCTTATTAGGTCTTCTTATTAGTATTCTTCATTTTAAGGTATTCTATTTCCTCTTGGATATTATTTTGAGATTTGATTCATTTTTAGTAGAGTTGGTGTTACTTCATTGAAACGACTATTGATGTAGTATGGGCTTCTGTATGTCGTGTTCCGTATTGAAACATGATTATTTTTACAGAAGTTTACGTATGCTTGAATACGAAAAGAAGATACACAACTTCGAAAAAAAAATTACTTTTCGGTCAAGGTTTTTCACACGTCATGCATAAGCGCGATGTCGCATTTTAATTATAGAGTAATGCATGTACATACCTGCGAATATTCACTTGCTGCAATAATAAAAATATCACACGTCTAAATATTCACTATTTGATTTTCCTCTCACGCAATTAGAAAGTTGTACACACTTTTAGAGCGTGTGCGCTCTGGTCTATTGTATCAATTATACTGAGTTTCCGATCAGTGTTTATCTCCTCGTTCTGTGAGGATAGGTTCCCACCCTCCCAGTTGGTGTATTATCCTGTTCATTCACGGAATATTGATAGACTCACCTTTCTTTGGTATATGTATCGTTCTGCTCACTGATTGTTGATAACCGCGATTTGGCGTCCGAGGGGACAAGGTTGAGTGTGTTGAGACCAGTACAGAGCACAGCACAGAGGTCGTAACTTACTTTTTTGTCAGAAACGAGTTATGAATCTAAGATGGTATAATAACAATCGATGAATATTTTCATCATACTAACAAACAATCTAGTTCATTTTTCTTAATAAAATAACTATCAAAGTTGCCGTATCTTCGTTGAAGTTGTCAATTACTAGAAGAATTAGCCTTATCATTAATATTGATACAATAATAACAAATAATATAACCTCTCATCTTTTTAATTCGAATCGAACTTCAAAATCGTTCTACTATAAATATAATTTTTAATGACTCTGAAGATTTAAAATTGAAAACTGTCAATATCTCAAGATGGCCAAAATGTAAGTTACCACTTCTGTGCTCAGCACAGCAGAGTATCGGGCACCACTAATTACAAATTGTAATTACACAATTACATCGAAATGACAAATTAGATTCTTATTGTTGTAGTTCAAAAATCGCATCTAGGGGGAATCGTCAGCTCATAAATAGCTCGTAATTCCTGTATTTTTTTATTTTTTTTTTTTTAAATCAACTATTAGGGTAGGTGATTGTCGGGAAAACGGTCTTTTGCTCCGAACTCCTCAGGGGTTGTAGCTCAAAAATCAAAACTAGGGGGAATCGTCAGCTCATAAATAGCTCGTAATTCCTGTATTTTTTTTTTTTTTTTTATCAACTATTAGGGTAGGTGATTGTCGGGAAAACGGTCTTTTGCTCCGAACTCTTCAGGGGTTGTAGCTCAAAAATCAAAACTAGGGGGAATCGTCAGCTCATACATAGCTCGTAATTCCTGTATTTTTTTTTTTTTTTCTTCCAATCAACTATTAGGGTAGGTGATTGTCGGGAAAACGGTTTTGTGCTCCGAACTCCTTAGGGGTTGTTGCTCAAAAATAAAAACCAGGGGGAATCGTCAGCTCATAAATAGCTCGTAATTCCTGTATTTTTTTTTTTTTTTTTTTTTGATTAACTATTAGGGTAGGTGATTGTCGGGAAAACGGTTTTGTGCTCCGAACTCCTTAGGGGTTGTTGCTCAAAAATAAAAACCAGGGGGAATCGTCAGCTCATAAATAGCTCGTAATTCCGGTATTTTTTTTTTTTTTTTTTTCTTCCAATTAACTATTAGGGTAGGTGATTGTCGGGAGAACGGTCTTTTGCTCCGAACTCCTCAGGGGTTGTAGCTCAAAAATCAAAACTAGGGGGAATCGTCAGCTCATAAATAGCTCGTAATTCCTGTATTTTTTTTTTTTTTTTTTTTTTATCAACTATTAGGGTAGGTGATTGTCGGGAAAACGGTTTTGTGCTCCGAACTCCTGAAGGGTTGTTGTTCAAAAATCAAAACGAGGGGGAATCGTCAGTTCATAAATAGCTCGTAATTCCTGTATTTTTTTTTTTTTTTTCAATCAACTATTAGGGTAGGTGATTGTCGGGAAAACGGTTTTGTGCTCCGAACTCCTTAGGGGTTGTTGCTCAAAAATCAAAACCAGGGGGAATCGTCAGCTCATAAATAGCTCGTAATTCCGGTATTTTTTTTTTTTTTTTCTTCCAATCAACTATTAGGGTAGGTGATTGTCGGGAGAACGGTCTTTTGCTCCGAACTCCTCAGGGGTTGTAGCTCAAAAATCAAAACTAGGTGGAATAGTCAGCTCGTAAATAGCTCGTAATTCCTGTATTTTTTTTTTTTTTTTTTTTTTAATCAACTATTAAGGTAGGTGATTGTCGGGAAAACGGTTTTGTGCTCCGAACTCCTCAGGGGTTGTAGCTCAAAAATCAAAACTAGGGGGAATAGTCAGCTCGTAAATAGCTCGTAATTCCTGTATTTTTTTTTTTTTTTTTTTCTATCAACCATTGGGGTAGGTGATTGTCGGGAAAACGGTTTTGTGCTCCGAACTCCTGAGGGGTTGTTGTTCAAAAATCAAAACGAGGGGGAATCGTCAGTTCATAAGTAGCTCGTAATTCCTGTATTTTTTTTTTTTTTTTTTCAATCAACTATGAGGGTAGGTGATTGTCGGGAAAACGGTTTTGTGCTCCGAACTCCTTAGGGGTTGTTGCTCAAAAATAAAAACCAGGGGGAATCGTCAGCTCATAAATAGCTCGTAATTCCTGTATTTTTTTTTTTTTTTTCCAATCAACTATTAGGGTAGGTGATTGTCGGGAGAACGGTCTTTTGCTCCGAACTCCTCAGGGGTTGTAGCTCAAAAATCAAAACTAGGGGGAATCGTCAGCTCATAAATAGCTCGTAATTCCTGTATTTTTTTTTTTTTTTTTTCCAATCAACTATTAGGGTAGGTGATTGTCGGGAGAACGGTCTTTTGCTCCGAACTCCTCAGGAGTTGTAGCTCAAAAATCAAAACTAGGGGGAATAGTCAGCTCGTAAATAGCTCGTAATTCCTGTATTTTTTTTTTTTTTTTTTTATCAACTATTAGGGTAGGTGATTGTCGGGAAAACGGTTTTGTGCTCCGAACTCCTGAAGGGTTGTTGTTCAAAAATCAAAACGAGGGGGAATCGTCAGTTCATAAATAGCTCGTAATTCCTGTATTTTTTTTTTTTTTTTCAATCAACTATTAGGGTAGGTGATTGTCGGGAAAACGGTTTTGTGCTCCGAACTCCTCAGGGGTTGTTGCTCAAAAATCAAAACCAGGGGGAATCGTCAGCTCATAAATAGCTCGTAATTCCGGTATTTTTTTTTTTTTTTTCTTCCAATCAACTATTAGGGTAGGTGATTGTCGGGAGAACGGTCTTTTGCTCCGAACTCCTCAGGGGTTGTAGCTCAAAAATCAAAACTAGGGGGAATAGTCAGCTCGTAAATAGCTCGTAATTCCTGTATTTTTTTTTTTTTTTTTTTTGTATCAACTATTAGGGTAGGTGATTGTCGGGAAAACGGTTTTGTGCTCCGAACTCCTGAGGGGTTGTTGTTCAAAAATCAAAACGAGGGGGAATCGTCAGTTCATAAATAGCTCGTAATTCCTGTATTTTTTTTTTTTTTTCAATTAACTATTAGGGTAGGTGATTGTCGGGAAAACGGTTTTGTGCTCCGAACTCCTTAGGGGTTGTTGCTCAAAAATCAAAACCAGGGGGAATCGTCAGCTCATAAATAGCTCGTAATTCCGGTATTTTTTTTTTTTTTTTTCTTCCAATCAACTATTAGGGTAGGTGATTGTCGGGAGAACGGTCTTTTGCTCCGAACTCCTCAGGAGTTGTAGCTCAAAAATCAAAACTAGGGGGAATAGTCAGCTCGTAAATAGCTCGTAATTCCTGTATTTTTTTTTTTTTTTTTTTATCAACTATTAGGGTAGGTGATTGTCGGGAAAACGGTTTTGTGCTCCGAACTCCTGAAGGGTTGTTGTTCAAAAATCAAAACGAGGGGGAATCGTCAGTTCATAAATAGCTCGTAATTCCTGTATTTTTTTTTTTTTTTTCAATCAACTATTAGGGTAGGTGATTGTCGGGAAAACGGTTTTGTGCTCCGAACTCCTCAGGGGTTGTTGCTCAAAAATCAAAACCAGGGGGAATCGTCAGCTCATAAATAGCTCGTAATTCCGGTATTTTTTTTTTTTTTTTCTTCCAATCAACTATTAGGGTAGGTGATTGTCGGGAGAACGGTCTTTTGCTCCGAACTCCTCAGGGGTTGTAGCTCAAAAATCAAAACTAGGGGGAATAGTCAGCTCGTAAATAGCTCGTAATTCCTGTATTTTTTTTTTTTTTTTTTTTGTATCAACTATTAGGGTAGGTGATTGTCGGGAAAACGGTTTTGTGCTCCGAACTCCTGAGGGGTTGTTGTTCAAAAATCAAAACGAGGGGGAATCGTCAGTTCATAAATAGCTCGTAATTCCTGTATTTTTTTTTTTTTTTCAATTAACTATTAGGGTAGGTGATTGTCGGGAAAACGGTTTTGTGCTCCGAACTCCTTAGGGGTTGTTGCTCAAAAATCAAAACCAGGGGGAATCGTCAGCTCATAAATAGCTCGTAATTCCGGTATTTTTTTTTTTTTTTTTCTTCCAATCAACTATTAGGGTAGGTGATTGTCGGGAGAACGGTCTTTTGCTCCGAACTCCTCAGGGGTTGTAGCTCAAAAATCAAAACTAGGGGGAATAGTCAGCTCGTAAATAGCTCGTAATTCCTGTATTTTTTTTTTTTTTTTTTTTTAATCAACTATTAAGGTAGGTGATTGTCGGGAAAACGGTTTTGTGCTCCGAACTCCTCAGGGGTTGCAGCTCAAAAATCACAACTAGGGGGAAGAGTCAGCTCGTAAATAGCTCGTAATTCCTGTATTTTTTTTTTTTTTTTTTTTTTCTATCAACCATTGGGGTAGGTGATTGTCGGGAAAACGGTTTTGTGCTCCGAACTCCTGAGGGGTTGTTGTTCAAAAATCAAAACGAGGGGGAATCGTCAGTTCATAAATAGCTTGTAATTCCTGTATTTTTTTTTTTTTTTTTGATCAACTATTAGGGTAGGTGATTGTCGGGAAAACGGTTTTGTGCTCCGAACTCCTTAGGGGTTGTTGCTCAAAAATCAAAACTAGGGGGAATCGTCAGCTCATAAATAGCTCGTAATTCCTGTATTTTTTTTTTTTTTTTCCAATCAATTATTAGGGTAGGTGATTGTCGGGAGAACGGTCTTTTGCTCCGAACTCCTCAGGGGTTGTAGCTCAAAAATCAAAACTAGGGGGAATCGTCAGCTCATACATAGCTCGTAATTCCTGTATTTTTTTTTTTTTTTTTTTTTTTTTATCACCTATTAGGGTAGGTGATTGTCGGGAGAACGGTCTTTTGCTCCGAACTCCTCAGGGGTTGTAGCTCAAAAATCAAAACTAGGGGGAATAGTCAGCTCGTAAATAGCTCGTAATTCCTGTATTTTTTTATTTTTTTTTCAATTAACTATTAGGGTAGGTGATTGTCGGGAAAACGGTTTTGTGCTCCGAACTCCTTAGGGGTTGTTGCTCAAAAATCAAAACCAGGGGGAATCGTCAGCTCATAAATAGCTCGTAATTCCGGTATTTTTTTTTTTTTTTTCTTCCAATCAACTATTAGGGTAGGTGATTGTCGGGAGAACGGTCTTTTGCTCCGAACTCCTCAGGGGTTGTAGCTCAAAAATCAAAACTAGGGGGAATAGTCAGCTCGTAAATAGCTCGTAATTCCTGTATTTTTTTTTTTTTTTTTTTTTTTAATCAACTATTAAGGTAGGTGATTGTCGGGAAAACAGTTTTGTGCTCCGAACTCCTCAGGGGTTGTAGCTCAAAAATCACAACTAGGGGGAAGAGTCAGCTCGTAAATAGCTCGTAATTCCTGTATTTTTTTTTTTTTTTTTTTTTCTATCAACCATTGGGGTAGGTGATTGTCGGGAAAACGGTTTTGTGCTCCGAACTCCTGAGGGGTTGTTGTTCAAAAATCAAAACGAGGGGGAATCGTCAGTTCATAAATAGCTTGTAATTCCTGTATTTTTTTTTTTTTTTTTTATCAACTATTAGGGTAGGTGATTGTCGGGAAAACGGTTTTGTGCTCCGAACTCCTTAGGGGTTGTTGCTCAAAAATCAAAACTAGGGGGAATCGTCAGCTCATAAATAGCTCGTAATTCCTGTATTTTTTTTTTTTTTTTCCAATCAACTATTAGGGTAGGTGATTGTCGGGAGAACGGTCTTTTGCTCCGAACTCCTCAGGGGTTGTAGCTCAAAAATCAAGACTAGGGGGAATCGTCAGCTCATACATAGCTCGTAATTCCTGTATTTTTTTTTTTTTTTTTTTTTTTTTATCACCTATTAGGGTAGGTGATTGTCGGGAGAACGGTCTTTTGCTCCGAACTCCTCAGGGGTTGTAGCTCAAAAATCAAAACTAGGGGGAATAGTCAGCTCGTAAATAGCTCGTGATTCCTGTTTTTTTTTTTTTTTTTTTTTTTTTTTATCAACCATTGGGGTAGGTGATTGTCGGGAAAACGGTTTTGTGCTCCGAACTCCTGAGGGGTTGTTGTTCAAAAATCAAAACGAGGGGGAATCGTCAGTTCATAAATAGCTCGTAATTCCTGTATTTTTTTTTTTTTTTTTTTTTGATCAACTATTAGGGTAGGTGATTGTCGAGAAAACGGTTTTGTGCTCCGAACTCCTTAGGGGTTGTTGCTCAAAAATCAAAACTAGGGGGAATCGTCAGTTCATAAATAGCTCGTAATTCCTGTATTTTTTTTTTTTTTTTTTAATCAACTATTAGGGTAGGTGATTGTCGGGAAAACGGTTTTGTGCTCCGAATTCCTCAGGGGTTGTTGCTCAAAAATCGAAACTGAGGGGAATCGTCAGCTCATAAATATCTCGTAATTCCTGTGATTTTTTTCGTATTTTTAATCAACCATTAGGGTGGGTGACTGTTGGCAAAACGGTTTTTTGCTCCTAACTCCTTAGGGGTTGTAGCTCGAAAATCGAAACTAGGGGGAATCGTCAGCTCATAAATAGCTCGTAATTCTAGTATTTTTTTTTTTTTTTTTAACCAATTTTTAGGGGGTGGGGGGGCTGGCTACGTACGTGCCTAGCCCCCCCATTCAAAATTGGGAATTCCTGCTCAACCGCACGAGCTCAAAAATCGGGACTGGGGGGAATCAAGAGCTCATAAATAGCTCTTTAATCTCGTGTGGTTGTTTTTTGATTTGCCGTTGGTGGGGGGGCTAGGTACACGGAGGTGTTCATTACTCTGAGGCACGAGCAAGGAGCCTACAACAACCTTATGTCGAGCTTCGTAACGATCCAGAGCTTTTTTTCAATTATCACCGCATGACGCCGATCCAATTTGACTTTCTTTTACAAAAAATAGAACCATAAATTTCAAAACTGAATAATATAAGAGAGAGTATACCCCCTGGTTTGCGGCTATCCTTAACTCTACGTTACATTGCTTCGGGAGATAGTATGGCTAGTCTACACCAGTGTTGTGAAAATTGTAATTAAATTTTTTTTAAATACTCATTACTTTCGTAATGTGTGATTGAATTTTTATTTAATTACACATTACTTTGGTGATGTGTAATTAAACCGAGTTTAATTACCCATTACTTTGGTAATGTGTAATTAAATCGAGTTTACACATTACTTTGGTAATGTGTAATTAAATCGAGTTTACACATTACTTTGGTAATGTGTAATTAAAGGAAGTTTAATTACACATTACAAAAGTAATGTGTAATTAAATGAAGTTTAATTACACATTACCAAAGTAATGTGTAATTAAATAAAGTTTAATTACACATTATCAAAGTAATGTGTAATCAAATCGAGTTTAACTACACATTACTTTGGTAATGTGTAATTAAACTTTATTTAATTATACATTACATTGATATATATATATATATACAGGGTGTTACAACTAACTATGTCACCCCGACGGGTGGTGATAGGGGGGACCTTAACTAACATTTTCGATATAGGAACCCATGTCCGGAAAGTTGACGTTACCTTGATGAGAGGGATTCAAAATTTTCGGCGAACGCCTGCAACGCTCGCTCACAGGCGCGGCGAAATCCTCGAGGATTTAGAAATAATCTAAGTCTAATTCAACTATTTATTACAACACAAAGAATCTATCACAGTTTTACAAATATCGCAGAAAATAAGTATATTCGCCGTTTATTCCTACAAAAAACAACTGTCATGCTTATGTTGTTTTGTTTTTATTTGTCGAGTCAAAGAAATGTGATAATGCGACTTGGTTGTTTTTCGTAGAAATGAATGGCGAAAATACTTATTTTCTGTGATACTTGTAAAACTGTGATAGATTCTTTGTGTTGTAATAAATAGTTGAATTAGACTTAGATTATTTCTAAATCCTCGAGGATTTCGCCGCGCCTGTGAGCGAGCGTTGCAGGCGTTCGCCGAAAATTTTGAATCCCTCTCATCAAGGTAACGTCAACTTTCCGGACATGGGTTCCTATATCGAAAATGTTAGTTAAGGTCCCCCCTATCACCACCCGTCGGGGTGACATAGTTAGTTGTAACACCCTGTATATTGTAACATTCCGGCTGTTCTGGCTCCTGCCGGAGCAGCCGGACAAGTGTCCATCACGCATCCCGCGACGCGCACCGCAGAGTTCAGTGTATTGCGAAATGTTGCGCAATCTGCGATGCCGCACCACCCGCGATTCCGCGCAACCCGCGATTCCGTGCAAAACCGCGATTCCGTGCATCCCGCGATTTCGCGGTGCCCGCTAATTATCGGTATAAAAGGGGGTACGTGGAGGCATCAGGTACCGATTGTGTGGCAAAGCGCCCGTCGAGTCACATCGTTTCAATTATTAAAATTAGGCACGTAGCCAAAATAGTGCGTGACCTGTACTTGCTCTTAAATCGCGTTTCGATACTCATAAAAATTGAAGTGATTAAAATCGCGATTTTCGATATTGAAAAACATAAGTCTAATTAAAATTTAAATTCACATTTCACACTCTCCAAAGTTTTTTTTTACTAATTTTTTATAAATAAATAAATTAGACTGCAAGCATAAAAGACGTCATAATAGATAATTATCGGCGCAAATTCAACCAATCGAGGATTGGAAATCCTCGCTTAAAATATCGGCCTTAACAAAACTGAATTTAAAACATCAAAATCGGAAACATTGATTAAAGACACTTATGAACTCTAAATAAATCTACTCTTATCCTACTGAATTATTTCTTTAATATAATATTTTATATTCTATTCTATTCTTGTTTATTCTTTATGATTTAATTCTATTCTGATTTCTATGCTTAATAAACTACTTTCTGATTATTCTTTTGTATCGTTTCCTATTTTCGACGATATTATTCATTAAATACTATCTATTGTTAAAACTGCATCTCTTTCTTTCAATTTCCTATTTCCTTTAATTAACAATCTCAAAACATTTCAGGTTTCTTTCTTTATTTTCAATTTGCAAACGACAGCTACGGTGCGGGTGTAAAACCCAATCCCGAGTCTAGTTGTACAGCTTGGTACAGTAATGTTCATCGATGGTGTCCTAGTGGCTCACTATTTTTCGTAGCCTTATTTCAGATAGAATTTCCCTTCTACAAATATTTTATTTGCTCATGACCAGTGGAGCAGCCGATCGGAAGTAGCAGAGTAACCACAACCTGCTTCACTTCGCGGCTGTCATATTCCCAATAACCTCAAAGTGTTGATTAAATACTTTTAGGTTATTTAACGAATAAATAAATAGTTTAAATTTTTTAGGTTACCCCTAATCAAATAATATTATTATAAGATTATCATATTAATGTTATAAAATTATATTATATTATCTTCATCCCTATTAGAGGACGACGATGATGGGGTTAACCTTTAAAATTAAAGTTATTTATTTATTTCATTTTCATTTTTCAGGTTGACCCGAAATTGAATAATATAACTATAAGAATATTATAGTAATGTTATATAATAATATTATATCATCTTTATCCCTAATAGAGGACGACGATGATGGGGTTAACCTGTAAAATTCAAGTTATTCATTCAGTCATTAAATAACCTAGAAGTTTTCAGTGAATTTTCACGCCCAATACATAACTACAAGATTCACAATTGCATGAATGTTATTATTATAGGTTAGCGAATTACAGAATTCAAAGCGCCCGGAGTGATCCTTAGACGATGAATATAATTTGGTATAATTAAAGGACGACGATGATGGGGTTAACCTTTAATATCAAAGTTATTTATTTATTTGATTTTAATTTTTCAGGATAAGCCTGAATTGAATAATATTACTATAAGAATATTTTATTGATGTTATATGATTTATTATATTATCTTTATCCCTATTAGAGGACGACGATGATGGGGTTAACCTTTGAAATTTGAATTATTTATTCATTCATTAAATAACCTAGAAGTTTTCAGTAAATTTTCACGCCCAATACATAACCACAAGATTTACAGTTGCCTGAATGTTATTATTATAGGTTAGCAAATTACAGAATTCAAAGCACCCAGAGTGATCTTTAGACGATGAATATAATTTGGTGTCAAGGACGACGATGATACAAATAGAATTGGGAATTAGGAATTGCTGCGAGCAGTCTTGGCACTCATCGAACCCCCTCGACTGGCTCCGTAGCCATTTGAGATCGAAGATTCTTACTGACATAGTGCTGCGAGCAGTCTTGACACTCATCAAACCCCCTCGACTTGCTCCATATCTATTCAAATTTGAAGATTTTAGGCACTACCCCATTTCTGGGGGGAACATGGAATAGATTGACATGAGTAAATCACAAACCAAACTAGGCTACCTGTTGTTATTATAGTCTGTAACGACGCAATGGTTATTCAAGCTATTTCGGAGCACGTATATTCTCTTCTTACAAAGTTTTGTTCACACAGCCTCAGCAGAACACAATATTCGATTCATATTGAAGATTCTTACTGACATAGTGCCACTAGCAGTCTTGGCACTCATCGAACCCCCTCAACTTGCTTCGCAGCCATTCGAGATTGACTCATTGAACGTATCATCGTCCTTTACACCAAATTATATTCATCGTCTAAAGATCACTCTGGGCGCTTTGAATTCTGTAATTCGCTAACCTATAATAATAACATTCATGCAACTGTAAATCTTGTGGTTATGTATTGGGCGTGAAAATTTACTGAAAACTTCTAGGTTATTTAATGAATGAATACATAATTCAAATTTCAAAGGTTAACCCCATCATCGTCGTCCTCTAATAGGGATAAAGATGATATAATATTATTATATAGCATTACTATATTATTCTTATAGTTATATTATTCAATTTAGGGTTAACCGGAGAAATTAAAATCAAATAAATAAATAACTTCAATTTTAAAGGTTAACCCCATCACCGTCGTCCTCTAGTAGGGATAAAGATGATATAATATAATTATTAAATCATTTATTCATTCATTAAATAACCTTAACGAATTTAATGAACACTTTAAGGTTAGTGGTATAGGTTATTGGTTATAGGTTAGCTCACTATTCTCATGATCACGATACAGGTTAACCTCATCATCGTCGTCCTCTAATAGGGATAAAGATGATATAATATTATTGTATAACATTACTATAATATTCTTATAGTTATATTATTCAATTTGAGGTTAACCTGAAAAATGAAAATTAAATAAATAAATAACTTTAATTTCAAAGGTTAACCCCATCATTGTCGTCCTCTAATAGGGATGAAGATAATATAATATAATTTTATAACATTAATATGATATTCTTATAATAATATTATTTGATTAGGGGTAACCTAAAAAATTTAAACTATTTATTTATTCTTTAAATAACCTAAAAGTATTTAATCAACACTTTGAGGTTATTGGGAATATGACAGCCACGAAGTGAAGCAGGTTGTGGTTACTCTGCTACTTCCGATCGGCTGCTCCACTGGTCATGAGCAAATAAAATATTTGTAGAAGGGAAATTCTATCTGAAATAAGGCTACGAAAAATAGTGAGCCACTAGGACACCATCGATGAACATTACTGTACGCCTACCCAGTAAACACGATGTCATCTGGTAGTTGACTGTAAGATGGCGTTCGCAGACAAAAGTCGTCTATTCGCGAGCCATTAAGTCATCGTACAGTCACTGTATGGACAACGAATGTCCATCCATATGTTAACTTTTTCTTGCCTGCGGGATGGTCCCAAGATGTCTTTTTGACGAAACGGATAGTCGACGTTTACATGACATCTTCTTGTATCAGAAAAAGATATCTTGGAGTCATCTAAATGTTTTTCACGCAGGTCAACTCGACGTTGTCTTTAAATTGTCAGGTATCAGACAGGTATTAGATTAATATATATTATTAATATATGTACTAAAGATAAATAAATAAATATATATACATATGTATATATATTTATTTATTTATCTTTAGTACATATATTAATTTCTATTCATTATTTATACATTTACATATATATTTATTTATTTATCTTGAGGACACAAAATAATTTCTATTTATTACATATATAACAATTAGATGTATAATACATATTTAGTACAATATTCGTATGCGATTATATATACATAATGACTGCATAGGTGATGACTGATGATATATTTCTCATATAGCTATATTTGCATTAGTCTTATCTAATTATAAAATTCTTTAGTTTTTCACACTTAATCATAACCTATTAATAGCTTTTATATCTTTAAGCATAGAAAATATACGTCACTTTTTTAAAATCTATATATTAAGCCATAGCAATACTATTATAGTACTACTTTAATATTATATGAACATACATTTGTCGACGTCTGTTTTATAAAAGCTGAATATATAAATTACTTTCGGTCTATGCGTTCATTACAGCCTCCATCTTAATTAAGATCTTAAATACTTTGTCTGTATCAGCTCATTCTGACTAGTGACTGGCATGGCATTATCCCTATACATAACCTATATCTGCATTCTGCAGCTATAGTTATAACTAGAAAAGATGACTTCGAGATAACAATATTATCGATCTGACAGACATCTACCAGTAGATGCCGGTGCGTTTACTAGGATATGTTGACATTCGGTGAATAAAAAAAGATGACTAGCAGTTGTCTTGATCAGTTGACTTCTAGACGACTTATACAAGTTAACTGCTAGTATACGTTTTCCAGATATCTTAGCTAAGTTATCTTGTGGTTGACTTTTACTCGTGTCGGTAAGTTATCTAAAAACAGACATCTTGAAGGCAACTTTCAGACACTGGTGTTTACTGGGAAGGCAGCAACGGTTGAGTTGGTGCGGGGTTGCAACACTGGGGAATACCCATGTCCGTGATCCTCGCACACAGCTAGCTCGGCCCGCGTCTGTCGCACAAGCTCGGTTAGCGAAGCAGATCCTCGCTCAGTCGATAATCAGCTCAAATCGGTTGATTCCTGATTTGAGTCTATAATAGGGTATTTTGTGGTTTTTCACTTTTTCCACCAGAGGAGCTCCAAAACATCACCCGTGACAAAGACACTCACGCGGACTAGCACCGTATCTTCAGCCCTCAGCTGAGATATCGGTGCAGTAAGTTACAATATATATATATATATATATTAGGGTGCTTTTTTTTTTGGGACTATTTTTTTTTCTTTGCTCCCGACCCGAAATTTTGTTGAAAATGCCAAAAAAGAAATCCCCTCCAAATATTAGCCCTTAATATTAATGTTAAGTACTCGCCCAGAACGTGAGAAGATTTCCCATTTGAATAACATGTAAATTTACATTTTTTTTTTTCAAATTCCTATAGCTCAGCGGCATTTTGTGCTATCATATCGCCCAAACTCGCAAATTACTCAGGATTGAGCGCTCTACAAAAGTGCCCAGTGGGACTTAACTGTAACTCACACCGGTGTGGCAGTACAGGTCACTGAAGTCAAATTTGAAGAAATTTTTTTTTTTTTTTTTTCATTTCATTCATGGCTTAACCTACAGGTAAAATGTTGATCAGACATTTGTAGGAAATTTTATTTCCTACAAAAAAAGTCCTCTGAGCCAAATCTCTGAGATTGATGGTTCTTGAGATATTCAGCTTTTACTTTTTTAGCATGAAATTTTAATGGAATATTAAGTCAAATTTGAAAAAATATTTATTTTTTATTCCTTATTACAAATTTTTTTAATAGGTATCTATTTTTTAAGCTGCGAATGAAGAAAATGATTATAATATTTTGCGTGAATACAGTTTTTATGATATATTTAATTTATACCTAGTTTAATGACAATTCGAACGAATACCAAATATGTTAAGTATATTTGAGGTGGTTCTTTAATTACAGTCCCACCAAACGTGGGTTTCAGAGAAGATCTTGAATACCTGGCAAAACGCAATTTTCAAAAAGTTAACAAAATTCTGAAAAAATTTATATGTATTCAGAAAAATTAAAAAATAATTTTCACCAACAAAAAAAAGTTGGGTCATCGGCTAATTTCTTAAACAGTTTTTTTTTTTCCATCAATTTGTCAATAACTTTTTTGAATCATTATTATGCAAAATCAATCTCCCGAGGATCTTCTACATGCTTGATTTTTTTCAGATTTTTTCCCCATCGAAAAGTATTCAAAATCTTCTCTGAAACCCACGTTTGGTGGGACTGTAATTAAAGAACCACCTCAAATATACTTAACATATTTGGTATTCGTTCGAATTGTCATTAAGGTGCTTTCCTAGGCAATTCCACCAGTCCTGAAAACATCGTGAAAAAATGTGCTATTAAACGGAATATATCTGCCTGGGCACCGAAATCAATGAAACAAAATACGTCGCGCAATTCTGTGGGCAATTACGAACACGCACGGCCCAAAACATATCCGTTTTATGCTGCAATAGAAAAGATATGTATGAAAAACGCGTATTTTTGACACTTGGCGATATATATCGATCGGAATGATGGCGAGTTAGTTGTTCTCGAGAGTTTTTGAGGTATCGGTGACGGTTCAGAGATGGCGTGGCGCACGAATCTACGAGTCGGATCACTGTTCGATAAACTGGACAAAATCGGCTGTCAGTGATAAATTCTAAAGTTGTCATAGAAAAATGTTGTTATTGTGGTCAGGATACACAGAAGACTAATTCTGTGTATCCTGACCACAATAACAACATTTTTCTATGACAACTTTAGAATACACGCGTATTTATCACTGACAGCCCATTTTGTCCAGTTTATCGAACAGTGATCCGACTCGTAGATTCGTGCGCCACGCCATCTCTGAACCGTCACCGATACCTCAAAACTCTCGAAAACAACTAACTCGTCATCATTTCGATCGATATATATCGCCAAGTGTCAAAAATACGCGTTTTTCATACATATCTTTTCTATTTCAGCATAAAACGGATATGTTTTGGGCCGTGCGTGTTCGTAATTGCCCACAGAATTGCGCGACGTATTTTGTTTCATTGATTTCGGTGCCCAGGCAGAGATATTCCGTTTAATAGCACATTTTTTCACGATGTTTTCAGGACTGGTAGAATTGCCTAGGAAAGCACCTTAAACTAGGTATAAATTAAATATATCATAAAAACTGTATTCACGCAAAATATTATAATCATTTTCTTCATTCGCAGCTTAAAAAATAGATACCTATTAAAAAAATTTGTAATAAGGAATAAAAAATAAATATTTTTTCAAATTTGACTTAATATTCCATTAAAATTTCATGCTAAAAAAGTAAAAGCTGAATATCTCAAGAACCATCAATCTCAGAGATTTGGCTCAGAGGACTTTTTTTGTAGGAAATAAAATTTCCTACAAATGTCTGATCAGCATTTTACCTGTAGGTTAAGCCATGAATGAAATGAAAAAAAAAAAAAAAAAAATTTCTTCAAATTTGACTTCAGTGACCTGTACTGCCACACCGGTGTGAGTTACAGTTAAGTCCCACTGGGCACTTTTGTAGAGCGCTCAATCCTGAGTAATTTGCGAGTTTGGGCGATATGATAGCACAAAATGCCGCTGAGCTATAGGAATTTGAAAAAAAAAAAATGTAAATTTACATGTTATTCAAATGGGAAATCTTCTCACGTTCTGGGCGAGTACTTAACATTAATATTAAGGGCTAATATTTGGAGGGGATTTCTTTTTTGGCATTTTCAACAAAATTTCGGGTCGGGAGCAAAGAAAAAAAAATAGTCCCAAAAAAAAAAAGCACCCAAATATATATATATATATGGGGAATTCCACGTCAGAACAGCAAACCAAAACCCTCACTATTTTAGATTGACTTAATTATCATATATGATGCTTGTTAGGGTTCAAAATGATTAAATTTTTTTTTTCAATTTTTTATCATTTATCATTCTTTCACAATAAGGCAAAAACAAATTTTCCAATGGGACCCGATTTAAAATTACCAAAAAAATCATACGCACTCTGTGATGACCTAGAAACATTCTCACACAAAGATCAAAGTGGAACTACGATCAACGACCGAGACAAATAATTAATTGTTAAAAATTGAAAAAATCCTAAAATCATCCGAATTATTCATTTTGATCCTTCAAAACTTAATACAATTCTTCAATAAATCAAAGTATTATCACACCTTAGCACCTTTAAGGTGCTCCCCGCCCAATTCCACAACATTGTGATAAACGCGTGCAGAGGGTGCTATCAAACGGAATATCTCCGCCTGGTCACCGAATTCAATGAAACAAAATATGTCGCGCAATTCTATGTGCGACTCCGAACATGTACGGCCCAAAACATGTACGTTTCGCGCTAAAATAGAAAAGATATCCATGTAAAACGGCTTTAGAAACTTGGGAAGAAATTTTGGGAATTATGGAAATTTTAGGAATTTCTAAGAATTTTTGAAATTTTGGAAGTTTCTAAGAATTTTGGAAATTTTCAAGAATTTTGGAAATTTATCAGAATTTTGGAAATTTTTAAGAATTTCGGAAATTTATAAGAATTTTGGAAATTCGTAAGAATTTCGCAAATTTATAAGAATTTTGGAAATTTGTAAGAATTTTGGAAATTTTCAAAATCTCTAAATATTGGAAAACCTTTGAAACGGTCCCTTTCTTCAAAGAGTTCCCTCCCCCTTGATGTTCAATATACCTACTATTATCTGCTGTCCCGTCTTACCCGTTGTGAGTTTAGCGATTTTGGAGTCGTTTAGCAATCGGAAGTTTCTAACCTCCCAGTGCCTTATTAAGTGCGTTAGTTATGCTGCGAAAAAAATTTCAAGATCGTTGCTCCAATCCTTTCAAGCTTGGGAATCATAAATCAAGCAAAGGATTACGTAAAGTGGCAAAAAATCTACGAGAAATACGGAAGCTTTCTGAGGACGTGATTGTGTGTCCAAACTGCAGGATTAAACTTAGTACTACGTCTCCAACTCTGAGTGCTGATTTAGAGAATGAGACAGTTCACATGGAATCTGATAACGATCAATTAAACTCCAAGGAATATGTTCAAGAGATCGATACGGATGAAAATGAAGACAGTTTCCCGCAAAACAGTTCATTTTGTTACGATCATAACATAAAAAATAATACTCGTCTTATTGAAATGGACGATATTGAACATAGTCAACCTCTAATTCCACTCTCCTTCGATACGGATCACCGAACAAATAATGAGCAATTGACAACACAGTGTAGTGCAAGTTTCTGTACCACGATTCTTCCGAAATCAAGTAAGAAATTTATTATTCAATAATCGATTAAACAAATTATTTTAGTTCATTAATTTTTACGTTACAAGTAATGTCTTTTAGTCACAGATCTGAGTTCGATAAATGATGAAATGATCCCATCACAAGCCAGCAGTTTATCTCAAATCAGTCTTGATGATAAGCTGCCAAATATCAATGAAGCATTGCAAGTGCTAAATAATTCGCCAATACCAAGAAAGAAGTTGAAATCCGAAAACTGGATTAATAATAAGGTTGAAAAAGTGTCATACAATTTAAGAAAATCTCTGAGAACTGATCGACCTGGAGTGTACCAAGAAATTCCAAGTGATGCTGCCAATTTCCAATATCTGATAGAGAAATTGAAGAATAAATTTAATTCGGTCGATGTTGACAAATCCCAAAAACTTCAAATTTTAACCTTACTTCCACCAAGTTGGAGTGTGAGCAAAATTTGTTCAACGTTTGGAACTACGAGGTACATGGCCCAGGCATCAAAAAAACTTTTTGCAGCTAAAGGAATGCTATCATCGCCTGATAAAACATGTGGTAAGGCCATATGTTAATAAAATAATCCCATGATTTACTTCTTGAGTTGTGTAAGAAGATATTTCTGATGTTTTAATTTTCACTGTCCAAAATGATGAATTTTTTTTTTTACGAAAATGAATCTGAAGTATTTTACTTTTCAATTCAACAATTTCTCAAGGTAATATATGGGACATTCCATGTCAACCTAAACAGTTTTCAGTTTGTACTCGAGAACACAAAAGCTAATAATAAGAATTTGTCTTGCCCTAACTCATAATCGGTTGAAATTCTTCATTTGGTGGCGGATCTGAATTCTTGAGACGCAAAATTAATATTTATAGGAAAATCGAGAGGCCCGAAGTCACGAGGTGTTTGAATTGAGATGAAGTATCCCATATTCCGATTTATCTCTCAACCGAAATTATTCATTTTCAGGAAAAAGACTTTCTGATGAGACAAAGAAGAAAGTCATCGAGTTCTATGAAGATTCCAGAAATAGTGCAACAATGCCGGGTAAAAAAGATTACATCTCCGTTCAGAATGAACATGGCCAACGAACTCATGTACAAAAAAAGTTGATCTTATCAAATCTAACCGAATTGTATGAAAAATATTGTGAAGAGAATTCTGCTGGTAAAATTGATATTTCAATGTTTGCGTCTTTAAGACCAAGACATTGCGTTTTGGCTGGAGCTGCTGGGACGCACGCCGTATGCGTCTGTGCTATGCATCAAAATGTCAAGTTGATGCTAATAGGTAATGTTTTAGATAATAGTATCTAGTTACTGTGATTCATTTCTTGTTCAACAATATTAAATTCTCTACAAATATTTCAGGCTCCAAACTACAGCTTGAAAGCAGCGTAGGTCACGTAACCACCTATCGAGACTGCATTCAAGAAATGGTTTGTGCCAATTCACTAGCTGAGTGTCATGTGGGAAAGTGTGGAAATTGTCCTGGTACAACTCATTTGCGAAATGCGATTAGTTTATTTCTGGCCCAAAACGAAATCGATGAAATAAGATACAAGCAATGGGTATCATCTCCACGGGCAAGTCTTGAGACTTTTATCAAGAGTTCGGAGGAATTTGTTGAGGACTTCTGCGATAAAATGAAATCTTTGACGCCTCATGCTTATGTAGCCACAATGCAAGGAAATTTCATGAAAAATCTGAAGAATTCACTACAAGAACATGAATGCCTCGTAATTTGTGATTTTGCCGAAAATTATTCCTTTGTTATCCAAAATGCTACTCCGGCATATCACTGGAACAATAGACAAGCTACGGTTTATACAGTTGTCATCTATTTTCACAACCAGCACAAAAGTTTGTCGGTTGTGTCTGATTGTTTAAGTCATGATTCGATTGCCGTACATATTTACACGCGAATTGTGAATGATTATATCCAGTCAATAAATGATCAGGTTACAAAGGTATATTATTTCTCAGACGGAGCGCCGCAGCAGTATAAAAATTTTAAGAATATCGTGAACTTGTGTCATCACAAGGCTGATTTTGGAGTTGATGCTGAGTGGCACTTTTTTGCGACAGCGCACGGAAAAGGTCCTTGTGACGGCATCGGAGGCACACTTAAGCGTGAAGCCGCCCGAACAAGCTTACAACGTCCTCACGACAACCAAATAACTACTCCCGAAGAATTGTTTGCGTGGGCATCGCAAACTTCGACATTGCCCAACATTGCAGTGAAATTTTCCCCCGTTACTGAATACGCAAACATTAAACCAAAAATGGAGAAAAGATTTGCAAATTCTAGGAGGATTCCAAGTCTTCAAAAGGTGCACTGTGTAATCCCTCAAAATAATGGGAGTGTAATGGTGAAAGATTTCTCATCGTCGACTGAATTTCGAACATGTAGTATGGTCAAGTCTGCAGTGTAAATGTAAGAGATACACATGATATGTTATGATACTTTGATTTGTTGAAGAATTGTATTAAGTTTTGAAGGATTGAAATGAATAATTCGGATGATTTTAGGATTTTTTTAATTTTTAACAATTAATTATTTGTCTCGGTCGTTGATCGTAGTTCCACTTTGATCTTTGTGTGAGAATGTTTCTAGGTCATCACAGAGTGCGTATGATTTTTTTGGTAATTTTAAATCGGGTCCCATTGGAAAATTTGTTTTTGCCTTATTGTGAAAGAATGATAAATGATAAAAAATTGAAAAAAATAATTTAATCATTTTGAACCATAACAAGCATCATATATGATAATGAAGTCAATCTAAAATAGTGAGGGTTTTGGTTTACTGTTCTGACGTGGAATTCCCCATATATATATATATATATATATATATATATATATATTAGGGTGTGTCACCGAAAAAAAATTTTTTTTGCTACCTTCTGAACGGATAGTTCTCGTCGAGACAAAAAGATTCCCCCCCTGGAAAATGTCCTATGTCAAGGCTAAGTGGTTCCGAAACTTTTTTTTAGTTTTCCATTTAAGTTAAAACCTATAGAAAACCTATAGAAAATTATTTTTTGAATAAAGTTTAATTCTAACCATTTCGAAGATAAAAATTTCAGCTTTCAGAATCTTTCTGTAGACTTGAAAAATATTGAATAACTACGAAACTATGTGGATTGCCCCAAAAATAGATTTTTTTGTGTGTTAAATGAATGGAAAACAAAAAAAAAAGTTTCGGAACCACTTAGACTTGACGGAAAAAAGTTTTACTATGCGGGATGTCTTCTTCTTGATAAGACCTAGTGACTTAAAAGGTAGCACCATGAAAATTAAAAAAAAAAAGTCAATCTGACACACCCTAATATATATGTAGTATAAAATATAGGTGATATACATATGTAGAGAGTTCCGGTAAACACTCTGAAAGTGACAGGCAGAATCTGTGAGCCGAGTTTCAAAGTGGTAAAACCGTGAGAAAAGTGAGAAAAAAGAGACAAAAAGCACGAGAAAGCAGAGCAGGAAGACCGAAGCCGCCATAAACATCCAGGCAAGGTCAGTGAGTGGAGTGGAGCGCAGAAAAGCACATATGAAAGAACACAAACAAAGAAATCACGTGACACGAGAGACAGTAATAGAGGAAGAGAGTCCGCAAGGAGCGACGCCGGCACAGAGCAGAGCTTCGCAGCAGCACCGCTGGTGACGTCAGAAGAAAGGCGCCACAGGCCAGGCAAGTAGTAAGAGTAGTTAGACGGAGAAAGGCAAGAGAGGAATAGAAGAACGCAAACAATGGAAAAGGAGAAAGAAACGGGGGAAAACAAAGAAAGTCCGAAGGAAGAAGAGGAAAGGGAAGATCGAAACGACAGCGAGAACGACGGAGACGCAAAAGAGAACTGGAGCACTCCAAACGGAAGAGCAGACTACGCAGCAAGGAAGCCGGGCAGACCTTCAAACGTAGAAATGCTAAGCAAAATAAAATCCTTCTCCATGGAGACACTAGACGAGCTGTGGAAAAGGAAGAGAGAAGAAAGCGTAGAAAACGAGATGAAAGAAAAAATGAATCAAGAAACGGAGGAAAAGGGATTCAAAAGAAGCAACAAAATGGCCAGATCACCGACGGAAAAGAATGAAGCAACCGGAAATGAGGCATCGGATGGCATGCAGGCACTCAGAAAGGAGATGAGAAACGGCAGAGATGAGATAATGAAAACGTTATCAAATCTGATGTACGAAATGGAATGCGGCAGGAAAGAAGTAAGGGCGGACATAGGGACAATGAAAAGTTCAATAGAATCAGTAAGAGAAGAGGCGAGGAGAGAGAGAGAGAAACTTGAAGAAAGAATAGAAAAGATGGAAAAGGAGAGAACAAGAAGAGAAGAAGAAGAGAAAAACAGATGGGAGACAAGATTGAACGAAGAGAGAGAAAGAATGTCAAGAGAAGTCGCGGAAAAACAAAAAGCAGAAGAACAGAGGGTGAAGGATCAGTTGAAAGAGAAGGAGGAGGAAATGAAAGACAGGCTGATATACATGGAAGAAAGAATGAAAATAGAGATAAAAGAACTGCAGAACAAAGCTGAATGGCGAGAGCGGCAAGATAAGAGGAACAGGATCGCGATAAAAGGGTTAAAAGCAGAAAGAGGAAAAGAAACCGAACAAACAAAGAATCTATGCAAGGAAATTACGGGAGAAGACATAGCCGTGATAAGTGCATGGATGGAAGGGAAAAACGAGAGAAGCACAATAATAGCAGAGGTAGGATCCTGGGAGGAAAAAATGAAAGTAATGAGTAACAAGAAAAAACTAGGGGACAAAAAGATTTTTATTGACAACGACAGGACGTGGAAAGAGAGAGACATCCAAAGAAGAATTGCAGACAGAGCGAGAAGAGAAAAAGGAGAAGGCAAAAAAGTCAGAATTCTGTACCAAAAGCTGGAAATAAACGGAAAAATAATCAACTGGGACGAAAAAACGAGTGCTGGGAGGAGAACGATGAAGAAATGGAAGTGGAAACACAGGAAGCAAGAAGGCCTAGAGAGAAAAGCAATAGAGGAAGAGGAAGAGGGAGAGGTAGCAGAAGCTATAGCAATTGAAGAGCAATAGAAGAAACCAGAGAAGCGGATGGTAAAGAAGGAGAAATAAAGATCGGATTCTGGAACATAGCAGGGTTAAAGAACAAATGTCATGAATTCTGGGAAGAAATAGAAAGCTGGGACATAGCAGGCCTAGTAGAGACATGGAGCGAAGAAAGAGATAAAGACAAAACAAAAGAAAAGCTATCAAAAGGTCACAGATGGGAAACGCAGGAAGCCACGAGAAAACACAAGAAAGGGAGAGCTTGCGGAGGAATGGCGACAGGCGTAAGGAGAGAAATAAAGGAAAAAGAATGCTGCGCAGAAAAAGAAAACACAACGGAAGGAGTAATAGAAAGAAAGGTAAAGATAAATGGAACAGAATGGAGAATATTCACGGTGTATTCAAACCAGAAGATAAAGGAAATAACGAGAGCAATAAGCAACAGATTGAGCAGAGGAGGAAGAGACGGTCCGATACTGATAGGAGGAGACTTTAATGCAAGAACAGCGGGAGAAGGAGGATTAGTGCGCATAGGCGAAGAGAAAGAAGACGGACCAGCAGAAAGGAAATCAAAAGACAAAACGATAAACAAAGAAGGAAAAGATCTGATAGAATGGATGGAAGAAGAAGGGCTGGGTATACTGAATGGGGCGTGCGCAGGTGACGAAGAAGGAGAAATGACATATATAGGAGCGGCAGGAGAATCAGTAATAGACTACATAATAGGCAACGACGACGCATGGGAGCGTATAGAAGAAATAAAGGTAAAGGAAAGAGTAGAATCTGACCACCTTCCAGTAATAATAAAGATAAGGGGAGAGAGAAGGAACAACTCAGCAGAAAGAGAGGAGAAAGTCATAGCAAAGATGGATTGGTCGGAGGACGGAACAAAGCACTACAGGGAAAAGATCAAAAGCAAAGTAATATCGGGGGAGAACACGGAAACGTTAATGGAGAACCTGGCGGCAGCAATAAAAGAAGCAGCAAAATGGAGAAAGACAAGTGGTGGAGAGACGTACAAAAGAAGAAACAGATGGTGGGATGAAGAATGCGCTGAAGAAAAAGAAAAAGCAAAGAGAGCACTAAAAGACTGGAAAAAGGGGAAGAACAAATAGAAACATACAGAGAAAGGAGGAGAAAATACAGAAGCGTGTGCGGAAAGAAAAAAGAAAAGGAAGCAGACAAGATAATAGATGAAATGAGGAAAGCGAGAACGGAAGCTGAAATGTGGAAGCTAATAAACAAAGACAGAAAGAAGAGAAGTAGGATATGCAAAGAAATAACAATGAAACAATGGGAAGAGCACTTCATACAGCTACTGAGAGGCGCAAAGGAAAAGCCAACAACAGAGGTAGAACAGAGAGAGATAAGCGAGGAAGAAAGCGATAAGGAGCAGAGAGAAGAAGAGAAAGAAACAGAAGACAACATAAGAGAAGAGGAACTAGAAGTCATAATAAAAAAGCTAAAAGACGGGAAAGCAACAGGAATAGATGGAATAGCAAACGAGGCGTGGAAACATGGTGGCAGAAACATAATAGAAGCACTACACAAGGTAATAAACAAAATATGGAAAGGAGAAGGAATTCCAGAAACATGGAAAGAAGGAATTGTAATTCCAATACACAAAAAAGGGAAAGAAAGCGAGGTAGACAACTACAGGGGTGTAACACTGATGACAACGGCTTACAAGATATACGCGGCAGTACTGGCGAACAGATTGAGCAAAGAACAAGAAGAAAAAGGCATAATACCAGACAACCAAGTGGGGTTCAGGAAAGGCAGAGGTACAACGGAGAACATGTACGTGCTGAATCACCTGGTAGGGAGAGAGACAAGGAAGAAGAAAGGCAAAGTGATAGCAGCGTTCATAGATCTGAGAGCGGCGTTCGACTCGCTCAACAGGGAGAAGTTATGGAAGATTATGAAAAAACAACGAGTGAGCGCGAACCTTCTGAAAAGGATAAGAGAAATATACAGAGACACAAGAAATGTCGTGAAGATAGGTGAAAAGACAGGAGAGAAGTTCTGGACAGTGAACGGAGTGAGGCAAGGGTGCCCACTCAGCTCGTACCTGTTCAATGCATACCTAGCCGACTGGGAAGAGGTGCTGAGAAAGGGGCAAGACGGTGGAGTAGTAGTGGCGAAAAAGAAAATATGGACACTAGCTTATGCAGATGACATAGTTCTGCTAGCAAAAGAGGAAAAGGAGCTGAAACAAATGCTGAAGAGGTCAGAAAAGTACCTAGATAGAAAATCACTAGAACTAAACGCAGAAAAGACAAAGATCATAAGATTCAGAAAAGGAGGAGGGAGAGAGAAAGAAGAAAAATGGGAATGGAAAGGGAGGCAAATAGAAGAGGTCAAAAGACTGAAGTATCTAGGCTACACAGTGCAGAAAAACGGAAGCATGGACGAACACGTAAGAGAGAGAGCCAAGAAAGCGGCATCAGCGATGGGACAGGTATGGGGAATAGGGAAAAGAAAGATGCCAGGCGACTGGAGAAAAAGAATGAGATTATTTGAAGCACTAGTCGAGAGCATAGCCATGTATGGGGCAGAAATATGGGGATGGGAAGAGAGGAAACCGATAGAAAGATTACAAGAAAAGTACATAAGATGGACGCTAAGCCTGGACTGGAGAACACCAGGATACATGATAAGAGAAGAAGCCAAGAGAGTCAAGATAAGAACAAAGGCGGGTAGAAGAGCAATGAGATATGAAGAAAAGCTACAAGAAGGAGGAGGAAACGATCTAGCAAGGAGTTGCTGGGAGGAAATAAAAGCAAGCAGGAGAGAAGACAGATCGATATGGGAAGAAAGCAGAAGGAAGTTCTACGAAGAGAGAGGTTTCAGCGCGGAAGAAATAGAAAGAAAGAGGGCGAGAGAAGAAGAGGTGAAGCGAGAGCTAGAGGAAAGAGACAGAGAAGTACAGACACAAGAAAGGTACGAGAAGATCAGAAAATCTAAATACAACAAGATATATAAGGAAATAGTAACAGTGGAAACTCCAAGATATATGAAAGTAAAAAGGAACGAAAAAGAAATTATCAGAATAGCAAGATTCAGGCTGGGAAACGAAATGAGGGAAGGGAGATACTGGGAAGAAGAAGAGAAGAAAAGGTGCAGAGTGTGTGAAGCAGAGAAAGAAAGCTGGGAGCACGTACTAGAGAGGTGCACAGGCGGCGGGGGACAAGGAGGCACAGAGAGGATAATAGAAATCCTGAAAGATGACGGGAGCGGGACAGATTGGATGAGAAATTTAGAAGAAATCAGAGAAGAAGCGAGAAGACTAAGAGAAGGAGGATAAAGTGCCGAGAAAAGAAGCACACGCACGACACAGCGGAACAAAGGCTGACGAATCTAAAGTCCCTAACGGGGCCGAGGGGTCGACCCCCCCGGTAGGGATATCGGGAAATTAGCAGAGAAAGGAGCCAGCCGACAAAAAGGTAGACGGGAGCGCACGAACTCAGACGAACCAGGAGACATGTTGAACGGTAAAGACGTTGAAGGAGGCAGAAAATCAAGAAGAGGAAAAGGAAGGAGAGTAAGAAGAAGAGAAAGGAAGAAGAAAAATGTAATTAAAGTGATAAAGTAATACAAAGCACAATACCTAGTAGTAGGCAATATGTAATAAACAATGTAAATACAAAGAGTAACTATAAGAAAGTAAGGTTAGGTGACAATGATAAAGTGTAAAAGCAGAAGGCAGAGCAGAGGTAAACCGAAACTCATAGTATATAAGAAAAGAAAGAAATGTAAGGAAGAATTGTAAGGCCGAAAGGCAAACAATAAAAACTATATCTATCTATCTATAAAATATAGGATCTTGCGAATGAGCCTGAAATTGGCGGCCAGAGTTGGCGGCCACAGGCGAAAATCCAGGGACGAATAGGGGCAGGGGCCCCTGAGCATAGATTGTTTAACACATAATCGAAAAATTATGAAAAAAATCACCGACATTCTCCTTCAATCGTGGAACACGATTCCATTTCATTTTTGGCGTAGCGCGGTTTAATTGTTTATTTATAAATTGTTAAACAATTGTGGCGGCCATAGGGAAAAGACACACACATGATCGAAAAATTATGAAAAAAATCACCGATATTCTCTTTTGATCGCAGAACACGATTCCGTTTCATTTTGAGCGTAGCGCGGTTTAATTGTTTATTTATAAATTGTTAAACAATTGTGGCGGCCATGGGGAAAAGACACACGCATGATCGAAAAATTATGAAAAAAATCACCGATATTCTCCTTCAATCGTAGAACACGATTCCGTTTCATTTTTGGCGTAGCGCGGTTTAATTGTTTATTTATAAATTGTTAAACAATTGTGGCGGCCATAGGGAAAAGACACACGCATGATCGAAAAATTATGAAAAAAATCACCGATATTCTCTCTTGATCGCAGAACACGATTCCGTTTCATTTTTGGCGTAGCGCGGTTTAATTGTTTATTTATAAATTGTTAAACAATTGTGGCGGCCATAGGGAAAAGACACACGCATGATCGAAAAATTATGAAAAAAATCACCGATATTCTCCTTCAATCGTAGAACACGATTCCATTTCATTTTTGGCGTAGCGCGGTTTCATTGTTTACTAGCTAATTATTGTGCTCGTTCGCTCGCTTCGCTCGCTCACTCGGTTGGTTGAGCGTTGTTCCTCGCTCGCTACGCTCGCTCGGTTGCCAGTGGTATTCAACACGTTTGGTGAGCATATTGTCGCAATATGCATTTCAGATTGGTTGGGTTAGGCCCCCCTACCTAGTCATCTATTCACTAATGAAATTCTTTCAATCGAAATAGATCAATATTCAATAATTTGTATTACACAAGCTCATAAACAGCCGTTTTATTCAATATTTTCCGATATAGCTGCATACATATGATAATAATAGGATAATAATAATAACAATTCTTTTTATTTCATAAATGAGAATTTGTATCTTTTCATAGGTAGTACATTTTTTTAACGTTAGGACTTCTTCATTTGTACAAAAAAAAATAATTTCATCATACAAGTTGCATATGATTTGGATTCTCAAACCCAATTTTTGCCGCCCCTCTGTAATGCCGCTCTACACTGAAAGAAGATGGCGAGCCTGGCGCTCGCACAACCTTTTGGAAGCAGCACGGTCACACGCTCACTCTGCGCGCGACAGAGCATCCCACTTTCAGAGCGCCGTCATTTAAGAATACTTATCGTGCCACGATCGTAGCTACTCTGCGCGCGTGGTCATCGCACGGTAGGCAGGCCTATCCCGCTTTCTGCAATCCACGCGTTCTCAGACGGATAGAGCCCTACACTACCATACATGTGAGATCACCTGTAACTCACTCTGAGACGCTCGCCTTCTCGTTCTGCGAGCGTGGGCCGCGCACAACTCTCCGAGTCCAGTCGTCCTACTTCTACGACTGCAAGGCTCTTTCGTGCGAGCGCCAGGCTCTCAATCTCTTTTCAGTGTAGGCCCGGGTCTCTCGGGCCTATAGGTAAATCCGGCGCTGGTAGCGCTCATACCCAGATGAGGTTTTAGCAGCTAGTTTTTGTAGCGCTCATACCCGGACGAGGTTTTAGCAGCTAATTTCTGTAGCGCTCGTACCCAGAGGATATTTTAGCAGCTAATTTTCGTAGCGCTTATGTCCAGATAAACAGGATTAGCAGCTAGTCATGTTCGACATTTCGTTATCATCATTGTTCGTTTGCCACTGAATCGATTGACTTACCCCGCGCGGAAATATATATATATATATATGCGAAAAATTTATGCGACATATTTGTTTTTTGCGCTAACATATATTTTTATAAGTTTGATATCAAATGTCGGATATATTATGTCAACATAAATGTTGCGGCATGTATGTCGCAACATGTATGCAGCATGTATGTTGACATCTATGTCGCATATATTTTTGGCATATATATATATATATATATATATTTCGGTGCGGGACGAGGCACCTAGAACTTCTTTGTAGACAATATTTCTTGTACACGATTGATTATTAGATTTTTCACGATTAACAGTGACAGATTTCTGTGTCAACAACACTTTCAATTTGTGCGACTTATTAAATACGGGTTCGATTTTGTTAGAACCAATCTAGTGCCATTGCATAATCCCCGGGACAAAATCTTTAGAGGATTTCTTTGTAGACAATATTTCTTGTATACACCTTACCATTTGATTTTTCGATCGATTTCTTTGTCAGCAACACTTTCAAATTGTTTTTTGACCTAACTCTGGACAAAGCAACGTAGAGTTGACCATGACTGAACACGGGATTTGGTAAATACACTCCAACGCTATCGAAAGATTGGCCTTGTGACTTATTGACTGTCATCGCAAACCCTAATCTCACTGGAAACTGTCTTCTCACCATCTTGAATGGTACATCCTCTTCGCTCGGTGATAAGTCTATTCGTGGTATCAGTACAGTTTCTCCGGCACAATTTCCGCTTATAATTTCGGTACAGATCAGATACTGATTTAGCTTTTTGACAACCAGTCTAATGCCGTTGCATAGTCCTTGTGAGAGATTTAGGTTACGTAACAGAATAACGATACTTCCTACTTTTAACGTTAAGTTATGAGGTGGAAGACCATTAGGTGTCAATGAATTCATGAATTCGATAGGAAGTATGTTGCTCATATCTGTATTATCCCCATCTTCACCTGTGTCAACACTCAGATATACCACTCCAATTCCTTGGATTTTTGACATTATTTGGGTATTTATGGCAATGACATCGACATTGGTTGGAGCTAATATAACCTTACCATAATTCGAAGGATCTTGTGGATCTGCACTTTCTCCGAATATTTCTCGCACAATATCACCATTCGAACGTATTTCCGTAGGAATGCTTACAACTTCGTTGTTACGTTCAAAAGAATCACAAAAAACATCATTGCCCACTCGCAGAAGCCATTGTTTGAAGTCTATTTGCCCATCGGAGACACGAATGTTGCCCTTCAATGACATGTACATGAATTGATTCCATAAGCTGCTTCTCTTAACGCAGGCTTCTAAAATTTGGGTCCGACTTCCACGTCGCACAACTGGTGAAGTTTGCCGAAAGTCACCAGAGACTATAACTATTTTACCGCCGAATGGTTCGTTACATTCACATATATCTCTCATACGTTCATCAGCCTCCAGTGCATACTTGGAGGCCATTGTTATTTCATGCCAGATTATGACTTTCGCGTTTCGAATGTGCAAACCTTGTCTGGATTTCGGTTTAATATTACACGTTCAGCATTCGTTGAATTGTAACGCTAGTTTAAAAGTTGAATGCGCAGTTCTTCCTCCTTTCAATAAATTCTCTGCGATTCCGGTCCATGCTACAGGCAACACTATCAAGCCCGTACTTTGTAATGTAGTTATAATGGTGTTATGTAGATAATTTTTTCCACTACCACCGGACACCTGGAGATGGTCATCCCCGAGAAAACCGACCTGAGACGCGAGAACCACGAACCGCGTACCGGGAAAAAAAAGAAAAAAAAAAAAAAAAAACTACGAAAACCACGTGGATGGGGACTCCCGGAGGTGGTCATCCTCGAGGAAACTGACCTGGGGCGCGAGAATCACGTGTCGCGACTCCCGGACATCGTAATCCCCCAGGAAAACGACCTGGGGCGCCAGAACCACGTGTCGCGACTCCTGATCATCGTAATCCCCGAGGAAAATGACCTGGAGCGCGAGAATCACGTGTCGCGACTCCTGGGAATCGTTATCCCCGAAGAAGACGACCTGGAGCGCGAGAACCACGTATCGCGACTCCTAGACATCGTAATCCCCGAAGAAAACGACCTGGAGCGCTAGAACCACGTATCGCGACTCCTGGACATCGAAATTCCCGAGGAGAACGACCTGGAAAGTAACGAAGCCTCGGAATTCAAATCAGAGAATATAGTAGCACACATATAACGAATCAAAATTCAAAATAACGAACTAAATTTCAAAAATTTGGGACATCCGAACATCCGTCACGTACTTTAATATATGGATTTATAAATTGTTAAACAATTTCGGCGGCCATAGGGAAAAAACACACGCATGATCGAAAAATTATGAAAAAAATCACCGATATTCTCTTTTGATCGCAGAACACGATTCCGTTTCATTTTGAGCGTAGCGCGGTTTAATTGTTTATTTATAAATTGTTAAACAATTGTGGCGGCCGTAGGGAAAAGACACACGCATGATCGAAAAATTATGAAAAAAATCACCGATATTCTCTTTTCATCGCAGAACACGATTCCGTTTCATTTTTAGCGTAGCGCGGTTTAATTGTTTATTTATAAATTGTTAAACAATTTCGGCGGCCATAGGGAAAAAACACACGCATGATCGAAAAATTATGAAAAAAATCACCGATATTCTCTTTTGATCGCAGAACACGATTCCATTTCATTTTGAGCGTAGCGCGGTTTAATTGTTTATTTATAAATTGTTGAACAATTGTGGCGGCCGTAGGGAAAAGACACACGCATGATCGAAAAATTATGAAAAAAATCACCGATATTCTCTTTTCATCGCAGAACACGATTCCGTTTCATTTTTAGCGTAGCGCGGTTTATTTGTTTATTTATAAATTGTTAAACAATTTCGGCGGCCATAGGGAAAAAACACACGCATGATCGAAAAATTATGAAAAAAATCACCGATATTCTCTCTTGATCGCAGAACACGATTCCGTTTCATTTTTAGCGTAGCGCGGTTTAATTGTTTATTTATAAATTGTTAAACAATTTCGGCGGCCATAGGGAAAAGACACACGGATGATCGAAAAAAAAAAAAACTCGTCTCCAACTCATTCTGCAAACCGTGCGCTCGACAAACGCTTTACCCCCCAAGTGCATAACATACTATTTCTTCGCCTGATATTTTTAATTGACTCGCTTGTTTTAATTCCGTTTTCGATTTCCATGTTACCTCTTTTAAAACATCACAGAAATTCATCGCAGAATAATTGGCACTTCCGATTCCAATTGTATTTTTTTTTCCTTCATGAAGGTACCCATCTAGGTAATTATCTCTAATAAACTCTTCTGATGTGTTTCTCTGCCTTGGTTGGTCGATTATATTTCTTCCGTAATGAACAGAGGGTACCATCGTACTTTTTTGTTCCGATGAGACTTCTTGCAAATAATATTTTACCTTTTCAATTGAAGTTACTTCAAGTTTCGTACACAGAGAAAAGAGTTTCTTCATAGTTAAAGAACGTATATTTGTATATAAGCAAATTAATATTTATTCATAGTTAACGAATATCAGCTGATCCGAATGATGTTGGGTGTTCACTAGGGTGGTTCATTTTAAACTTTTATTTTTTTTTTTCGCCTCCCACCTGAAAACTTGGTGCTAAATTCGGAAAAAAAATTCTCCCTAAATCGGAGACCATGACAAAAAATATTTAGAGGTCGCTACCGAGGAATAAAGAAAACATCAATCATTTTCGCTGTATCATTCATGATTGACTCATGAGCGAAAAAAAAAAAAAAAAGTAAAAAAACAAAAAAAAAAAATTAATAAAAATCAAAAAATACCATGCTAATTTGAAAAAACTCGTTGCCGGTAGCGACCTCTAAATATTTTTTGTCATGGTCTCCGATTCAGGGAGAATTTTTTTTCCGAATTTGGCACCAAGTTTTCAGGTGGGAGGCGAAAAAAAAAAAATAAAAGTTCAAAATGAACCACCCTAGTGTTCACTCAACCCAACATCATTCAGATCAACTGATATTGGTAACTATGAATAAATATTTATTTGTTTATATACAAATATATGTTCTCTAACTATAAAGAAATATAAAGAAACTCTTTTCTCTGTGTAAACTATTATCAACGATTCGTGTGTACCTTGACGCCTCGACTGTTGACGGCAGACTACCGTGGGCGCCACCCCCTCTTAGTTCATTAGTTGGGCAGCGCATGCGCTAGTACGTGAGTTCGTTCACTCTCACAATCAGTGGCGTAGCAGCGGGCCCGTTCTCTTACACATTTCGCTCTAGAGTGGGAGAACGCAGCTACCACGCAACGTGTGCACATGCGCGATAGGATGCGCAGGAATACCTTAGCCTTCTACTACACCAGGCCGTCGCTCTAAGATAAAACAGACGCCGCAACTTTTAATGTGGCTCCAGGCTCTGTAGCCCCAAACCCTGCATTCGATGTTAACACAACTGATTTAGAATGGTTTTTACTTTATTTATCAAATTTCAGATTTTGATACACAAATTCCCCTAATAATCCTCCGTATACATTCACAATTTTGAATATATATGTTATATATATGTGTCTAGTACCTATTCCCATTACTGGTAAAAGTGAAATGGGTATTATTTTCAAGTAAATGTAATCCGATTCTCTCTTTCCTGTGTTTCTTAATTTTCTTTCTTGACACGTTTCTCCTCTGCAAATCGAAAATGAGTTGGCTAACCCATGAGAGTATTAGCGAAGCAATAATCCAAGATCCTGATTTAAACGCTTCAAATTTACGTGTTTTTGTTGATGATTTGCGAAAAAAATTCCGAAACAGTAAATGGTTAGACATCTGTCAGAAAATTTTGATAGATACAAAAGACAAAAGAACCATAGAAAAGTACCATCGCAGATGCTACTATTTCTTCAAACGGCATTTTGAGAGTGTTGTTGAGATCATGGCATGTAAGTTGGAAGCACAAAAAATACCCAACTCAATAAGAGATGAAATTCGCAAAGATGACAACGGTTCTGCTAGTGATGGGTCAGACAAAAAGTTTGAAAATGGTGTTTTGATACACAATCTTGAAACTGTCTCAGAAGAAGCACTAAATTGCAATAGTGACCTAACTCACGAGATAGCTCCTGTCAGCCCAAATTCCGAACGTCATCTAGAAATCCGCATTGGTGGCAATGGTATATTCCCAGATCTAAAGCACGAGTTGGCTACCGTGAGCCAAACTTCGGTACAACGTTGTCTCGAAATAGGCCCTGATTTCGATGATGTATCCATTGTCATAAAGCCCGATTTCGTTGATGAATCGCATCAAAATAAAGAATATATCTCACGGAACAATGATGATTTAGATGACGTATACTCAGAGAAATTACCAGACGATATTAAAGAAGATATTCCGCAGCCGAATCCAAAACGAACGAAAATTTCAGTCAAAAAGGATAACAGATTTTATACCACATGGCTAGATGGAGAATCTTTCATTGTCCCAAAATTGTTTTGGGAAAAATTTTGGAATTCAACCAAAAAATTAGAACATGGCTGGACCGATGCGTTTAATGTGTTTTTCAATAAAACATATCCGTATTGTGTTTTAAAAGTTGAATGGCATAAGTGCTCGCAAAAGTCAAGAGGTGGCTGGAGCTTTCAAGCTCTTGCTGCATGTAAGCATTCATCGTGCTCCAAATATAAATTTTTGGTGAATGATGAAATAATTCATCCCCATACAGACCACACAATACAGGTATTTAAGGAACGCGACTATGACCACAGTAGCAAGGAAAGGCATCGTCGCCACGTGCGTGGCGAGTTTCGCCAATCTTGTGCAGACGAGCTTAAAAAAATGTCTCCTCTTGCGCTGAAATATAAACAGTTGAATAATACACAAACCGACGTATTAGAAGCTGGGAATTTGAATACGGCGTTATCTGATACAATACTGCACAGGATATCCAGTGACAATAATTGTAAAGAGGATCTCCACAAATCATTTGTCCTGTTCATGGCAAAGTTAGACGAACATCTCATGCAAACCGTACGTGGTGAGGTCTTTGACGGATATATCCAAGGGTTCTCAGTCAAACCATTTTCCGCCATGCTGTTCACCGAAGAACAAGTGCGCTATCTTCTTTCCATGAAGCAACGATTTCTACATCTCGATGCCACTGGATCTCTCATAGAGCCACCTGGTATAATCAACTTGCATTCGCAAACGATTTATTATTATTCATTGATCATACCAGGAAGTGATGATTTTGGACCGCTACCGGTGTTTGAATTAATATTAGGCCAACACGACGCCGTTACAATAAGTGGATTTTTGAAAACGTTTGCTAGTACGATGAAGAAGGTTTCAGCAACAAAAAAAATACACAAAATTGAGACTGATTTCAGCCTGGCATTGTTGCAGGCAGCTTCGTGGGCATTCAATAACATTAGTTTGTCTGGATACATTCAAAAACTTTATGACACACACGAAAAGGGAACTGTATCAGGAGAATCTTCAGTGATTATTCATGTGTGCTCATCTCATCTGATTAAAACCGTACTAAATAAAGCTAAAAAGTGCTTTCCTAACAAAAAAACACAGGGTCTCGAGCGACGAATCGCAGGATTATTTTTCAATAAGTTGATTCACTGTGACGGCGTTGCATCCGCGTCTCAGATCTACGACTCTTTGGTCACGGTCTTCGGATTACAGAACGAAGCGGGAAATCTCGAAAACATTGTAAACGAGCTCCAGAATAACAACGATCAGGATTTCAACAACGACGATGATGATGATTTCGGTGACACGCACTGCACTCTTCCAGCTGACTCGCAAGACGAATTGATAGCAGGCACCAAAAACTCCCCATACTTCGGGATTTTCAAGTCAATCGAAACCAAAGTCTTGAGCAGCCGAGAATCCACTGACATTAGTAATAAGTTTTATTCCAAAAATTTTCTGAAGTACGTGACCGATTTCATGATGCCGTATTTCCCGCTATGGTCAGCGACTAATCTAACTCACGTGGGCTTGTACCGGGACAGTAACGCTCCGATTGAAAACTATTTTAAAATTGTAAAGCATAATAAATTCAAAAATGAGAAGAAACTATCTACTCCAAGATTTATAATGCGAAATTTCGAATTCGTGAGAGGGGGTCTAAAAGAGCGAAAATACCCTTTGAAAACGACGAAGCAACTTAAAAGACGACACAAAAAAGACGACAATCCAGTGGAAACCTGGAAAAGACAGAAAAAAGGCCCACCACGTGTTAATAGCTACCTAACACATGACAAATTTGTCGATGATTCTCAGAATTTCATAACATCCGATATATTGGCCCTCGCCGCTTCTGCGGAAGGTCTGTCGTTGGACCACGAGACTAATGATGATGAGATATTACACGCCACATCAGACGAGTCATCGATAACATTTGGTATAGTTAAGAAGGCAACTGAAAGAATCGACGAAAAGGCTGATGTAGATTTTATTGACCATGTACTAGGCGATGACAACGATTTTATTGATCTACCTTTATTCTCAGAGATAAACAGTTCCCCACCTGCAAACCATGCACCGGGTAACGGAAAAGATGTTGTAGATCTAATTACATTTTCAGAGATAAACAGCTACCCACCTGGAAAACTCATCAAAGAAGCTGATGTACATTTCACTGATCATGCACCGGATGACAAAAAAGATGTTGTTGATCTAGCTTTATTTTCAGAAAAAAATAGTTACCCACCGGGATTTCCTTCAATATCAGTGCATGTTAATGGTTACTATCTCACGGAGGCAAGTTTCAAAACACTCAAACCGTTTGTAACGATGGATCAATATTTAAATGATGAGATTGTCAACACTTTCTACAACCTCATGCAGTTGAAGGCAGAAGAAAACAATTTTCATCTGTTGGTTTTCGACAGCATGTTTTGCCAAAGCATTCTTAGCAGAGGTAGTGTCAGCAGGGGCATGAAGAAATGGGCTGCGAAGTCTAGCGCTCGGAGTATCAATGTTTGGTTAATTCCAATAAATTATTCACTGCATTGGACCTTGCTCATGGTATTACCGAAAGAAAAAACTATGATATACTTTGATTCACTTCACCGCCGCCTCAATAACGTTATATTCAACGGAGTATTGAATTTCATTGATTTCAAAGGTAAAATATCTTGGGATGAATGGACGTTCTACACACCGCCTGATATACCATCCCAAATTAGCATTGGCGACAATAGGGAACCCATAATTGGAGGTAATTGTGGCGTGCATATTTGTAGTTGGGCGTACCTGATTGCAACAGGCAAATTGGAGACATTTTGTGAAGACGATATGAAGTATGCCAGAAAAGCCATTGCATCACATCTCGCATATGCAACAACGGACAGAAAGAGGGAAAGACTGACAATTCAGTCGGACGATCTGTTATTAGATAGTGAACCTCTTAATGACCTAAAACGAAAATCCTCGATTGATTTGATCAGGAAGTCAAACTCATGTCCATTTGGATTCGAATCGACTTTCGAATTGTGCGCTTCATTAAAATTCATAACGCAAGCGAGCAGAAAGTTACCCAACACCAGGCAAAACCGTTGACAATAGTGCACAAAACTTAAAACTATTATCGTAACTAAAAATAATTATCACTGACTCATTGATTGAGAACCATACAAATTATTGCATATATTTCATTATTATACATTATATAACCATACATTATTGCACGAATGCCAAAAAAAAAGACGACGGTGAGGCGTGAAAAAAAAAATAATTAAATCAATTATCACGTACTCGGCTCATTGATTGAAAACTATCTAAACCGAAATACATAATTATAATACTAGTCATATATAATATTCCATTATTGCACGAATGCCAAAAAAAGGAGCCCGGTGAGATTAAAAAAAAAAAAAAATTTGAAAAAAAAAACTATAATAATTATCACTTACTCATTAATTAAGAACTATACCGAAATACATAATAATAATACTAGTCATATATAATATTTCATTATTGCACGAATGCCAAAAAAAGCACCCCGGTGAGGCATTAAAAGATAAAAAAAAAAAAAAAAACATAACAATTATCTCTTACTCATTAATTAAAAACTATACTGAAATACATAATTATAATACTAGTCATATATATATAATATTCCATTATTGCACGAATGCCAAAAAAACAGCCAGGTGAGGCATTAAAAAAAAAAAAAAAAAAAAAAAAAAACTACGACACTTATCACTTATTCATTAATTAAAAACTATACCAAAATACATAATATGAATAACTGTCATATCTAATATTCCATTATTGCACGAATGCCAAAAAAAAAGGCGCCCGGTGAGGGTAAAAAAAAATTATTATTATTTTTTTTTTAATTATAAAGATTATCACTTATTCATTATTTAAAAACTATACCAAAATACATAATATTAATACCTGTCATATCTGATCTTCCATTATTGCACGAATGCTAAAAAAAGGAGCCCGGTGAGGCGTAAAGAAAATAAAAATAAATAAAAAAAACTATAATAATTATCACTTACTCATTAATTAGAACTATACACAGTAAAAAAGAATAACTTCCGCCAAGCATTTTTTTTAAACAACCAATGAACAACCGACAATCTCTCGAGCGAAGTAAAATTCTCTGGAATCAAGAAAATTTTCATGATTCAAGAATAGTATATTACTCACCTAGGGAGGGAAAGTAGGCTAACCCAAACTGCGTGTGAGATTGACACCCGAGCCGAAGGCGAGGGTGACAAAAACGCAATTTGGGATGGCCTTTTTCACTCCCGTGTGAGGTATACTATTTTTCACCACACCCTGCATCGGAAAGAACGACTTCCCGCTCACGCAAGGGAGCGAAAGTCGTACTTTCCGTGCAGGTGTGGTGAAAAGATTTTACTTGGTCTCAGAGAATTTCACTTCGCTCGAGAGATTGTCGGTTGTTCAAAAAAAAGTGCTTGGCCCAAGAAAAAATGCTTGGCCCAAGTTATTCTTTTTTACTGTGTACCGAAATACATAATATTAATACCTGTCATATCTGATATTCCATTATTGATTTTATATTTTATTGGTACACAGATGCCAAAAGAGGGGCCAGTAAGGCAGAAAAGGGATAAAAAAAAAAAAAAAAAAAAAAAAACAGAAGAGGCCATTACCCCGAAACGTCCGCGTCGTTGGTCTTGGGTAGAGCTAATATCGGGGTTGATAATTACAATTTGCACTACTGATTTCTCATCTAATTTCCGTTAATAGGCAGCTTCGTGACGCATAGAGTTCAAGAATCTGATGGCACCGGCCATTTTAGTGGAATTCGTTCGTATACTGATGTATTGCAAACCGCCTTGTTGTGTTTGTGAATTCTATCTGGGAATCGTGTTCTGTGATCGAAGAAGAATATCGGTGATTTTTTTCATAATTTTTCGATTATGCGTGTGTCTTTTCCCTATGGCCGCCACAATTGTTTAACAATTTATAAATAAACAATTAAACCGCGCTACGCTCAAAATGAAACGGAATCGTGTTCTGCGATCAAAAGAGAATATCGGTGATTTTTTTCATAATTTTTCGATCATGCGTGTGTCTTTTCCCTACGGCCGCCACAATTGTTTAACAATTTATAAATAAACAATTAAACCGCGCTACGCCAAAAATGAAATGGAATCGTGTTCTACGATTGAAGGAGAATATCTGTGATTTTTTTCATAATTTTTCGATCATGCGTGTGTCTTTTCCCTACGGCCGCCACAATTGTTTAACAATTTATAAATAAACAATTAAACCGCGCTACGCCAAAAATGAAACGGAATCGTGTTCTACGATTGAAGGAGAATATCGGTGATTTTTTTCATAATTTTTCGATCATGCGTGTGTCTTTTCCCTATGGCCGCCACAATTGTTTAACAATTTATAAATAAACAATTAAACCGCGCTACGCTAAAAATGAAACGGAATCGTGTTCTGCGATTGAAGGAGAATATCTGTGATTTTTTTCATAATTTTTCGATCATGCGTGTGTCTTTTCCCTACGGCCGCCACAATTGTTTAACAATTTATAAATAAACAATTAAACCGCGCTACGCCAAAAATGAAACGGAATCGTGTTCTACGATTGAAGGAGAATATCGGTGATTTTTTTCATAATTTTTCGATCATGCGTGTGTCTTTTCCCTATGGCCGCCACAATTGTTTAACAATTTATAAATAAACAATTAAACCGCGCTACGCCAAAAATGAAACGGAATCGTGTTCTGCGATCAAGAGAGAATATCGGTGATTTTTTTCATAATTTTTCGATCATGCGTGTGTCTTTTCCCTATGGCCGCCACAATTGTTTAACAATTTATAAATAAACAATTAAACCGCGCTACGCCAAAAATGAAACGGAATCGTGTTCTACGATTGAAGGAGAATATCGGTGATTTTTTTCATAATTTTTCGATCATGCGTGTGTCTTTTCCCTACGGCCGCCACAATTGTTTAACAATTTATAAATAAACAATTAAACCGCGCTACGCTCAAAATGAAACGGAATCGTGTTCTGCGATCAAAAGAGAATATCGGTGATTTTTTTCATAATTTTTCGATCATGCGTGTGTTTTTTCCCTATGGCCGCCACAATTGTTTAACAATTTATAAATAAACAATTAAACCGCGCTACGCCAAAAATGAAATGGAATCGTGTTCTACGATTGAAGGAGAATATCGGTGATTTTTTTCATAATTTTTCGATCATGCGTGTGTCTTTTCCCTATGGCCGCCACAATTGTTTAACAATTTATAAATAAACAATTAAACCGCGCTACGCTCAAAATGAAACGGAATCGTGTTCTGCGATCAAAAGAGAATATCGGTGATTTTTTTCATAATTTTTCGATCATGCGTGTGTCTTTTCCCTACGGCCGCCACAATTGTTTAACAATTTATAAATAAACAATTAAACCGCGCTACGCTCAAAATGAAACGGAATCGTGTTCTGCGATCAAAAGAGAATATCGGTGATTTTTTTCATAATTTTTCGATCATGCGTGTGTCTTTTCCCTACGGCCGCCACAATTGTTTAACAATTTATAAATAAACAATTAAACCGCGCTACGCTCAAAATGAAACGGAATCGTGTTCTGCGATCAAAAGAGAATATCGGTGATTTTTTTCATAATTTTTCGATCATGCGTGTGTCTTTTTCCTATGGCCGCCACAATTGTTTAACAATTTATAAATAAACAATTAAACCGCGCTACGCCAAAAATGAAACGGAATCGTGTTCTGCGATCAAGAGAGAATATCGGTGATTTTTTTCATAATTTTTCGATCATGCGTGTGTCTTTTCCCTATGGCCGCCACAATTGTTTAACAATTTATAAATAAACAATTAAACCGCGCTACGCTCAAAATGAAACGGAATCGTGTTCTGCGATCAAAAGAGAATATCGGTGATTTTTTTCATAATTTTTCGATCATGCGTGTGTTTTTTCCCTATGGCCGCCACAATTGTTTAACAATTTATAAATAAACAATTAAACCGCGCTACGCCAAAAATGAAACGGAATCGTGTTCTGCGATCAAGAGAGAATATCGGTGATTTTTTTCATAATTTTTCGATCATGCGTGTGTCTTTTCCCTATAGCCGCCACAATTGTTTAACAATTTATAAATAAACAATTAAACCGCGCTACGCCAAAAATGAAACGGAATCGTGTTCTACGATTGAAGGAGAATATCGGTGATTTTTTTCATAATTTTTCGATCATGCGTGTGTCTTTTCCCTACGGCCGCCACAATTGTTTAACAATTTATAAATAAACAATTAAACCGCGCTACGCTCAAAATGAAACGGAATCGTGTTCTGCGATCAAAAGAGAATATCGGTGATTGTTTTCATAATTTTTCGATCATGCGTGTGTCTTTTCCCTACGGCCGCCACAATTGTTTAACAATTTATAAATAAACAATTAAACCGCGCTACGCCAAAAATGAAACGGAATCGTGTTCTACGATTGAAGGAGAATATCGGTGATTTTTTTCATAATTTTTCGATCATGCGTGTGTTTTTTCCCTATGGCCGCCGAAATTGTTTAACAATTTATAAATAAACAATTAAACCGCGCTACGCCAAAAATGAAACGGAATCGTGTTCTACGATTGAAGGAGAATATCGGTGATTTTTTTCATAATTTTTCGATCATGCGTGTGTCTTTTCCCTATGGCCGCCACAATTGTTTAACAATTTATAAATAAACAATTAAACCGCGCTACACTCAAAATGAAACGGAATCGTGTTCTGCGATGAAAAGAGAATATCGGTGATTTTTTTCATAATTTTTCGATCATGCGTGTGTCTTTTCCCTACGGCCGCCACAATTGTTTAACAATTTATAAATAAACAATTAAACCGCGCTACGCTCAAAATGAAACGGAATCGTGTTCTGCGATCAAAAGAGAATATCGGTGATTTTTTTCATAATTTTTCGATCATGCGTGTGTTTTTTCCCTATGGCCGCCGAAATTGTTTAACAATTTATAAATAAACAATTAAACCGCGCTACGCCAAAAATGAAATGGAATCGTGTTCTACGATTGAAGGAGAATATCGGTGATTTTTTTCATAATTTTTCGATCATGCGTGTGTCTTTTCCCTATGGCCGCCACAATTGTTTAACAATTTATAAATAAACAATTAAACCGCGCTACGCTCAAAATGAAACGGAATCGTGTTCTGCGATCAAAAGAGAATATCGGTGATTTTTTTCATAATTTTTCGATCATGCGTGTGTCTTTTCCCTACGGCCGCCACAATTGTTTAACAATTTATAAATAAACAATTAAACCGCGCTACGCTCAAAATGAAACGGAATCGTGTTCTGCGATCAAAAGAGAATATCGGTGATTTTTTTCATAATTTTTCGATCATGCGTGTGTCTTTTCCCTACGGCCGCCACAATTGTTTAACAATTTATAAATAAACAATTAAACCGCGCTACGCCAAAAATGAAACGGAATCGTGTTCTGCGATCAAGAGAGAATATCGGTGATTTTTTTCATAATTTTTCGATCATGCGTGTGTTTTTTCCCTATGGCCGCCGAAATTGTTTAACAATTTATAAATAAACAATTAAACCGCGCTACGCCAAAAATGAAATGGAATCGTGTTCTACGATTGAAGGAGAATATCGGTGATTTTTTTCATAATTTTTCGATCATGCGTGTGTCTTTTCCCTATGGCCGCCACAATTGTTTAACAATTTATAAATAAACAATTAAACCGCGCTACGCTCAAAATGAAACGGAATCGTGTTCTGCGATCAAAAGAGAATATCGGTGATTTTTTTCATAATTTTTCGATCATGCGTGTGTCTTTTCCCTACGGCCGCCACAATTGTTTAACAATTTATAAATAAACAATTAAACCGCGCTACGCTCAAAATGAAACGGAATCGTGTTCTGCGATCAAAAGAGAATATCGGTGATTTTTTTCATAATTTTTCGATCATGCGTGTGTCTTTTCCCTACGGCCGCCACAATTGTTTAACAATTTATAAATAAACAATTAAACCGCGCTACGCTCAAAATGAAACGGAATCGTGTTCTGCGATCAAAAGAGAATATCGGTGATTTTTTTCATAATTTTTCGATCATGCGTGTGTCTTTTTCCTATGGCCGCCACAATTGTTTAACAATTTATAAATAAACAATTAAACCGCGCTACGCCAAAAATGAAACGGAATCGTGTTCTGCGATCAAGAGAGAATATCGGTGATTTTTTTCATAATTTTTCGATCATGCGTGTGTCTTTTCCCTATGGCCGCCACAATTGTTTAACAATTTATAAATAAACAATTAAACCGCGCTACGCCAAAAATGAAATGGAATCGTGTTCTACGATTGAAGGAGAATATCTGTGATTTTTTTCATAATTTTTCGATCATGCGTGTGTCTTTTCCCTACGGCCGCCACAATTGTTTAACAATTTATAAATAAACAATTAAACCGCGCTACGCCAAAAATGAAACGGAATCGTGTTCTACGATTGAAGGAGAATATCGGTGATTTTTTTCATAATTTTTCGATCATGCGTGTGTCTTTTCCCTATGGCCGCCACAATTGTTTAACAATTTATAAATAAACAATTAAACCGCGCTACGCCAAAAATGAAACGGAATCGTGTTCTGCGATCAAGAGAGAATATCGGTGATTTTTTTCATAATTTTTCGATCATGCGTGTGTCTTTTCCCTATGGCCGCCACAATTGTTTAACAATTTATAAATAAACAATTAAACCGCGCTACGCCAAAAATGAAACGGAATCGTGTTCTACGATTGAAGGAGAATATCGGTGATTTTTTTCATAATTTTTCGATCATGCGTGTGTTTTTTCCCTATGGCCGCCGAAATTGTTTAACAATTTATAAATAAACAATTAAACCGCGCTACGCCAAAAATGAAACGGAATCGTGTTCTGCGATCAAGAGAGAATATCGGTGATTTTTTTCATAATTTTTCGATCATGCGTGTGTCTTTTCCCTATGGCCGCCACAATTGTTTAATAATTTATAAATAAACAATTAAACCGCGCTACGCCAAAAATGAAATGGAATCGTGTTCCACGATTGAAGGAGAATGTCGGTGATTTTTTCCATAATTTTTCGATCATGTGTTAAACAATCTATGCTCAGGGGCCCCTGCCCCTATTCGTCCCTGGATTTTCGCCTGTGGCCGCCAACTCTGGCCGCCAATTTCAGGCTCATATCTTGCGAGGGTATAAATGAATGGGGTTTGTCATCAAGTATTGAACAGATAAAAATGACTATTTATTGAATATTTGTTAATATAAATCTATTCCACAATAACAAGTGTTAATCAAGGTGGTTCTCCACCTACAGTCTCACCAAACGTTGGTTTCAGAGCAGATTTTGAGTACTTCTTGATGGGGAAAAAATCTGAAAAAAATCAAGCATGTAGAAGATCTTCGGGAGATTGATTTTGCATAATAATAATTCAAAAAAGTTATTAACAAATTGATGGAAAAAAAAACTGTTCAAGAAATTAGCCGATGACCCAACTTTTTTTTTAGGTGAGAATTATTTTTTAATTTTTCTGAATATGTATGAATTTTTTCAGAATTTTGGTAAATCTTTGAAAATTGCGTTTTTTCATACTTGACAAAACGCGATTTTCAAAGATTCACCAAAATTCTGAAAAAATTCATACATATTCAGAAAAATTAAAAAATAATTCTCACCTAAAAAAAAAGTTGGGTCATCGGCTAATTTCTTGAACAGTTTTTTTTTCCATCAATTTGTTAATAACTTTTTTGAATTATTATTATGCAAAATCAATCTCCCGAAGATCTTCTACATGCTTGATTTTTTTCAGATTTTTTCCCCATCGAGAAGTACTCAAAATCTGCTCTGAAACCCACGTTTGGTGGGACTGTAGGTGGAGAACCACCTTAAGAGTCTCGTCTCGTATAATGTCCGTCTGGAGCATCTTTAGTTATATCGTCGTTCGTCTTTTGTATTCGGTCGTCGTTCCGATACTTCTCGTCTTACGTCTTTCGTCTTTAACCGTCGTTCTTAAACTGCCCTTCTTACGAATATGCAACCCCCAACTGCAGCCCTTGCATCCTTCTTCAGTCATATATCATTCACACTTCTCTCTCACACTCTCTGTCCATGGTGCGTGGGCCACACGTGCTTCCATGAGTTTCGGGGTTGCTTCGCAGGTCGTGTCTGGTCACTGTCAGCTTATATTAGTCATGGTAAATCTAAAACCTTAAGTGCTACAGTCTTTCTCTTAAAAGTAAACTTACGTCTAGCCTAAACTATTCCCGATACTACATTCGGCCATCCTACACTAAACATCTGACCTCAGATGTTTCTGTCGTCTTCACTCATACACGAGTCACCACTGTCTTCACTAATCCACGGCTTCATATGGTCAGCTGATGTGGATGTTCTCTGTGGATCCTCGTGTTCGCCGACCTTTTCCACAGCGTATCTGTCTTTTCGCAGCACTTTCACAATTTTGTAAGGACCAAGAAATTTAGGATGGAACTTGAAGCCTGGCCCGAACTGCGTTCGCTTGATTGCCACAAGTTCGTCCTCATCGTAAATTCTGGGATTTTTTCTTCTGGTGTTGAAAGTCTTCCGATTTTCTGCCTGAATTTTAGAAATTCTTTCCTTCACCTGTCTTCGAAGCTCATCTCGGTTTTCTTGGAAAATAGTGGTCATCTCATTTTCTATCATTTCTTTAATCTGTGGGTCATCTTGTAATCTCATGCGTGCTCCGAACAATAAATTGAATGGAGATGTACCAATGCTTCTGCTCGTCGTAGCATTCATATATTGTTGTGCCGAACATACGTATTTATGCCATTCTTCCGGTTTTGGAGCAGCCAGCTTCGTTAATAACGGTATTAGCGTTCTGTTAATACTGTTACAAAGGGAGAAACCCTGTATATTCAACGCATTATGGTCTAGTAGTCTCAAACACACACTGTACACTTTCAAATGACTATTTTAACAAATGATATAAGTTGTTGTGTAAACACCTTTTAATTTTTATAAACAGTCTTGTTTCAGACATAAAAAGAAACTCACGCATTTTTCCAATAAACTTAATTTTCACGTATTTCCATATAATTCATTTACGACTTGAATCTTTATTTCAATTCAGAGCCCCATTATATTTAAAAAGCTTTCAATTCGTCACAGTTTAGCAATCAAAAGCTAAACTTTGTTTCACTGGTGTCAGAAGTGGGATCTTCTGAATTGAGATAATAGTGCTACAAGTCTTTAATTTTCAATTCCTGACAATCTTATTGGACATAAAATCTTGGAAAATAAATAACATCACAAAAAACATCCAAAGATGTAAAAACAGCCGCCAAGTACCCACACGAAAATCACAATTGCTTTATAAGCAAAACGTTTCGCCAGTCTCTGTCGTGAAATCAAAAAAAAAGCCAAGCACCGAACGTACCCCTGCGATCTTTCAGCAAGTCTACGTCGTGAAGTCGGAGTTTCCTGTGAGGATATCGAAACATCATTTCAAGAGCTACGTACTTGGCGGGCACATTCGGTTTTTCTTTCTTTGTGTTTGTTGTTCTCGCTTAGGATTGATAGTACTTTATCGTATTTTGCGAACGATTTTTTCTGACTGTTTTCCATATTGTTTATTCATCAAATCTGCCACGTAAAATACATCGATTGATAGGACCGACTCCTTGCAGTTCTATTTTGTGTTAGGCTGTCTGTCTGACAGTTCTTCCGAACTGCTTGTATCGGTACTATGCGGCTGATGGATGTCTCATAGTACTCTGTTTCCGGTCGCTGGATATATACACGTCATGAATTTTGCATCGACTGATGAATGTCTGATTTGCAGATAACATTGGTTCCATACGCACTTGTTTAAAATGCATCTTCCGATTTTATGGGACGACTTTGTCGTGGCAGAAAGATTAGCGCGTGCGAGTTTATGGGAGTGCTATAGTGCGGGCGCCAAAGGCCTTTGGCGCCTGCACTATAGCCCTCCCATAAACTCGCACGCGCTAATCTTTCTGCGTGCCACGAAAGTGTAGTTGCGAATGATTATTCTTCACAAGCGAATGAGCAACAAAATATTTTGGCACTCAAGTGAGGCCAAACTGTTATGAGGATGGGTTTCAGGTATTGAAATTGATCTTTCCCACTACGTGTATACGCTCGTGGACCTGCACATACGCATGCATCATGAGCAAGATTGTATGACATAATATGGGTACACCAAAGCAATCATCAACTGAATTTTATATTCATCACTATATCAAACTGTCATACCCTATGCTACCTATAGCATACACGTAGCTGCAAGTTTTAGGGTTTATATCGAAATATCAAATTTCAGTTTCCTTGATTCGACAGTTTTGCAAGTATAGTAATAAGTTTATTCTTCCACAATTAATATTATACACTCAAGCTCTACGGTATGTCACCTATCACGGGAAAACTTGCTGTATACATCGCGCATTGGCTCTATAGTGAGGTACGACATTCCAGAGTTCCGAGTCTAATCTGATAATTCAATGACACTGGAACGATCACAATTTTTATTTATCATACAAGGTCTTTACGTCTGTAAAGTCATACACATAATTAACCGTCCGGTCAGTAACCGGGTTCCCGGGTATCCATTTCAGTTTCTGAGGTAGAATTTATTAACTTTCGCTTATTAAATTTTTATGACCGCCCGGATCTCCAAATTTGAAGTAGTTTGACGCCAATTTTTGGTCGAAATTTGTCGTAATCAATCATTCATTAAAAGTTATTAACTAATTAGGTTATCAATGGATCAATGGTAAGAGTTTGGTAGCTGACCGGACGGTTAAGGACACTTAGAAGTATTTTTTGATACGATTGTTGGTTGGAATGGAATAACTAGTTTTTTAGTGGATCTAATTGCTTTCGCACTAAAAACTCAATTTACGCGTAAAACTAAGCTGGTTGACCGTATAGCTCTAAGGAACCGAATGTGCCCGCCAAGTACGTAGCTCTTGGAATGATGTTTCGATATCCTCACAGGAAACTCCGACTTCACGACGTAGACTTGCTGAAAGATCGCAGGGGTACGTTCGGTGCTTGGCTTTTTTTTTGATTTCACGACAGAGACTGGCGAAACGTTTTGCTTATAAAGCAATTGTGATTTTCGTGTGGGTACTTGGCGGCTGTTTTTACATCTTTGGATGTTTTTTGTGAGATTTCACTTTTTTTTGCAAGTACGAGAATTGATAAGAATTGCTCATTTAATTTTAGCAGGGTAATACGTTATTATAGTTTTATCATCACAAGAAATACATTCGGAATTTGGGCAAGAGGAGAAACATTCAGTGTAAGACAAACACATTCACTTCAATTGTCAACTGTGACAAACATAAATAATTTATTCAATATAACTCAATATTTTGTCTTATACAGTATGAGGTCGAAGTTCGTAACGTTAATGCAACAAAATGTTCGCCAAAAATTCTCAAATTCAAGGCTCGAACGGTTCAAATGGATCAAGAACGGTGCATAATTCGTCAAATTGTGTGAAACATGTTCATCTTGCATATTTTATAATTCTAATAACATTTGAATGACGAAATATTGCATTTCTTCAACGCAATATTCTGTTACGTTAACGTTACGAACTTCAACCTCATTATACAGTTTTAACTTAAATTTAGAACTTAATCAGTAATTTTTCAGCCATAGCTTGGAAAACTGTGTTGCCTGACGCAGTAACAGGCTCATATGTGTTCTGCAACGTTGATTGTTCGGAGCTTGCATGCTTGTCTACTGCAATCCAATTCAGGTCGCTGTGAAAATCATACAAATCAATAAACGATCAATCATCTAATAGAAATGTCACAGTAATTACTAAAATATATCCCATGTTCCTGTGGTGAAGGTGAGCTGGGAAATATCGACTTGTCTAGCATACCTTCAAATATGTGATATCCAGATTGATTCTTTCGCTCACTCTGTGGTATAAGATTCCATAGAATTGTGGAGATTGTACAGCCTTGAAGAAACAGTAGGCCAATGTTTGGTTTTGAAACACTGGCCATTCTGAGCTCGCATGCGTGTCTATGGCCATGTAATAATTCCAGTGAAGGATGATTGACTAGGTTCACATATCGTTAGGAGCTGAATGTGCCGAAGAGTGATGTATCGTTTTCTAGATCAATGGATATTGTGATCTTTGCAGGCTCATCTGTAATCCTGAAATATTGGCTCTTATGACGCGTCACGCCTGCAAATCATAAAAAATTTACGAAATTAATACTTTGATGCTGTAGTGGTGTTTTTCTGAGTTTTGTGTTCTATTGATCAAGGTGACTTGAGAGCACCAATTTCATAGCGTACCTTTTGATAGAGGATCTTCCAATGTATTTATCCAATCATGTTGAATGGCGGCTGTACAAGTTTGGATGAGGTTCACAATAGCTGTGTTCCCATGCGACGTTTGGCCAGGTGGAAAATGAAGTGAGCGACCAGGAATGTTGATTATTGATCGTGTGATTTATGAATCTATAGAGACGTTCAGGTTTTAGCGGTGGGAAGCTAATCGTCAGTCTTGAAATGGTAGCTTTTTTGAGTTTCTTATGTCGATTCTGGTTTCTGTAAAAAACAGTCGAAACATTGATTATATAATAATTATTAGTCAGTTGGTAGGAGCTCACCAGCTATGGGTTTCCAATTCTACGTCTTATCAATAGAGCGATCTATAAAGTGTCTATTTTTGTAGCATACCGTCTAACGTGTGTTACTGAGATCCATTCTTGTAGCTGCTGTTTTATTAGTGAGCGAAGGTACTTTCCATTTAATCAACTATGCATTGCGATCTTATAATTCATACTGTAACTATTTTGTACCTGTTTGTACATACCACGGTAGATCTTGGTTGGACTTAGGTTAGAATTTAGCTAGCTAAGTTTTATCTGTCATGATTTTCAACATGGCTCTATTAAATTTATGTGCTTGGAGTATTTCTGTGTTCTTCAAAATTTTTTTTGGGACAACAAAGAAGAAAAGTTAAGAAATACAACAAACCCCTACTGGTATATCTAGCTTCTGTCGTTATACATACTTATTCTATTAAATTGTACAAAATTCACAAAATAATGAAATTATTTTTGGGTCATAGTTCTTGAACAATAAATTTTTACAATCGAAAGACACAGAGGTATATAACATAATAGTGTCAATTATGTCGGCCATAGCTGTTAATTAGGTATGAATAGATTATAAGACTAGATGAGATGATGTGTATGTTGCATGATTCATGAAGCAATAACCGTGATAGTGATGAATAATCATCTATAATAACAATAACAGTTGGAGTTGTATATGGACTGCAACTTATATGTGATGATAACATTTTCATAGTGAACATAATATTCTAAACTCTGATAGTGATAAAAGATGTGATATCGATAATTATATACAATAGAAACAAAAGTTGGAGTTGTATATGGACTGCAACGTATACTGTGAATTTTTGTGGAAATGCAACATGGAACAATCAAACGAACTTTTGTTATTCGCGTGGCCAATAGGCTCACGATGTCCGTAATAAAAGTAGTGTAGTATCAGTGCGTTTCCAGAAAAACTCACAGTATGTGACTATAACATTCTGATAGTAAACTCATTATTCCACAGGACGTTATAGTCATTGGTAATAAACCACATTGGACTGGAGTGAAAACATTAATTCCGAGTAATATACATAGACATACATACAATATTTAGTAGACTTCCGATATCGATGCACGTAATTATAATGTTGCTATCAACACTGTTGAACTTGAATAAATTAATATCATGCTGCATGATGTCAAACAGTTGCTAGCTTAAAGAATAGAATTGAATTCGAATTTCCGACACATTGAGATTGAAAAGCTACTGTAACAATGCTTATGAAATCAAAGAAATCTGTCATGTGGCATCAACAGATACAGACATTATTGATAGTCAATCTCCGTATGCAATTATACGCATGATTATTCCATCCAGTGTTGTAACGGATTTAACGACTAATTCTTAAACACTATAATATTTTGATACTCTCTCTATAGCTATACTATGTTTGATGTGTATACACATACTAGTCGGTATACATGGATGTAGAGTGTAGTGTATATTAGTGTAGGCTTGAAGAATCGAAGTAGATAATATCGTTAATGATAATAGTTCAATCATTACAAATAATTCTATATAATAAAAATGCATTATGATGGAATAGTTATATTTGAACCAAACAACTTATTGCATTAAGAATGATTGAGTCGTGAAGCGAATAGAAAATAAAGTCGATTCTTCATGCCATTATTAAGATTAAGTGTCTTTGTCTGGGAAGCACCAACTATTTATTCATTTATATTCGGTCCTGCGCGCTCGGCCTAAGACGAATCCTATCACACTATTATATTAAAACGTACAATTGTGTTGGGAATCGTTGACTCCGTTATATATATATATATATATATATATATATATCTTATATATTCTTATATAATTATATATATGAGCAAGTCTACCAATTCTGGACGTCGGATCCGGTCTCACCCCCTCAGATCTTTTTGAAATTTTTTGAGCTGAAAGTCCTCATCGAAAAACTACTACCCAATTTTTTTCAGATTTTTATCCCTTTTATTTTAGAAGTTATTATATGGGGTATTTCGTATAGTTTTGTACTTCTTGTTTTATTCATGTTTTTTTTTAGTTTCTTGGCCAGTATAGAATTTAAAAAAATTACTGGGTTTCTTATGTGAAAAAGTCTCAGCTTTTCGAAGAAAATACTTTTTTTTCGTTTATGCTTGTGAAAAGCTCTTAAAATTAAGTTTAAAATCTAAAAAGCTGTTTTTTTGCCGTTGCCCAAATTTTGAAAAAAATTTCAATACTTTTTTCGAAAAGCTGAGAAAATTTCACATAAGATACGTCATTTTCAAGGTGGGTTCTCGATAAACACACGAGAAGTGAATAGCTTAACAAAATTGAAGAAAATTTTCAATTCATTTTATGCATTCAATAATTATTTTTTTCCCTTTTTCTCTCCCAGATCTCTTCTTCGCTTGAGGAATGGATGGAAAAACAGAAATTGGAGAAAATTTTGAATTTATTTCTGATATTTTATTTTATAATGTAAAAAGTATGAGAATTAGATTGAAATAATTTGAGTTATTGAAGATAACTAAATTATTTATCGAGAACCCACCTTGAAAATTACGTATTTTATGTGAAATTTTCTCAGCTTTTCGAAAAAAGTATTGACATTTTTTTCAAAATTTGGGCAATGGCAAAAAAACAGCTTTTCAGATTTTAAACTCAATTTTAAGAGCTTTTCACAAGCATAAACGGAAAAAAAGTATTTACTTCGAAAAGCTGAGACTTTTTCACACAAGAAACCCAGTCATTTTTTTAAATTCTATACTGCCAAAGAAACTAAAAAAAAACATGAATAAAACGAGAAGTACAAAACTATACGAAATACCCCATATAATAACTTCTAAAATAAAAGGGATAAAAATCTGAAAAAAATTGGGTAGTAGTTTTTCGATGAGGACTTTCAGCTCAAAAAATTTCAAAAAGATCTGAGGGGGTGAGACCGGATCCGACGTCCAGAATTGGTAGACTTGCTCATATATATATATATATATATATATACTATGCGACGTTCCAACACTGGATGGTACCATAAAAACGGTTTTGGTCGCAATAATCCTGTAATAAAATTAGAGATTAGTAGATTGGTAGCACTATACCCTCCTATATGCATTCAGGTTGAAGTGTGAATCCGCATGACTTATATGCGCATGGCTGCTTGGGACTCTAAATGAGTTCTGTGATGTATGGTGAAAATATCAAATTACCCACCCATCATCTGCTGCTGAATGAAACGTTAATGATTCTGACCGATCTAGCAGTAACTCTGTAGTGTTCCAGCCAATACTTGACATCAATATTCTTTAATCCAATAAGGTTCAATAACTATTTCACCAAGCGGAATTGTATATTACAACTTTGTCATACCTGAATGCATAAAAAGGTAGAGATATCAGTGCATGATACATCTTGATGGCTCAGTCGAATAACGCAGTATCTCGCAAGCCACTCCGAAACCGCTCTGTAGTTATACCGCAAGTCTATGGCGCTACAGATTGATTTTGGAGTGGCTTGCGAGATACTGCGTTATTCGACTGAGCCATCGATGTTATTGTGTTGATGGATTATTTTATGATCATTTTCGCCGATAATCACCAATGAATTGTGGCAACATGTTTCGTGTTTCAGTTTATTTTATTTGCATAACCAGGTATTGTTGTTTCAGTGTTTGACTTAGGTCCAGTTCCAGAATCGAAGGTTAAAATTTGAACTAGGTTTAAACTGCTAAGGATTGTCTGTCGTTGGCTGAATCCGTCGCTAAGCCAAGTTTAAACGTAAACTTGGTTGAAAGTCAAGTTGTGGAACTGGGCCTTACAATTCAAACTAACTGTGAGAGATCATAGTACATCGCCGTGATGAATAGTTGAATTACAGAATAAATCTGTCATTGAAAATGTATGTGTCATGTTCAGTCTGTTTGAACTTGTTGCCAAACTGTTTGTGCATAGGTATAGATATACGTTTGGATATATTTCATATTTGCTTTCGTTTTTGACCATTCTTATATTGTTTGTACGTAATCATCTTGTGAATTATTGGCAATCATTTTTAAGATTAATTTTTGTTTTTTTTCATGTTGGATATATTTGCCTCCTTTTTACTATAACTTTGCTATACCATGGTCAATTGTTTTTTATTTTTCACATTATTGAGTATATTTTCGTTGCCTCCTTTTTACTATACCTTTGCTATACCATGGTCAATTGTTTTTTATTTTTCACATTATTGGATATATTTTAGTTGCCTCCTTTTTACTATACCTTTGCTATACCATGGTCAATTGTTTTTTATTTTTCATATTATTGGATATATTTTAGTTGCCTCCTTTTTACTATACCTTTGGCATACCATGGTCAATTGTTTTGTTATTTTTTACATTATTGGATACATTTTAGTTGCCTCTTTTTACTATACCTTTGCTATACCATGGTCAAATGTTTTTTATTTTTTACATTATTGGATATATTATAGTTGCCTCCTTTTTACCATAACTTTAATCATACCATGGTGACATTTTTTCCTCAACGGTGGCATATGTATATATTGTTTTGGTTAATAGTTTCATTTGGTGTTATCGGCACATGATAATAATAATAATAATAATAATAATAATGATAATAATAATAACAGAAAGTATTACTATTATCATTCTATAGTCATGGGCAAAATTATATAGGTACTTTTTGTTTTGACTATAGCTTTCGAACATTGTGCTAAAATGGTTGGTATGTAGGTATAGATTGTGCACTATGTACAGATTTTTTTACATTTCCATCGGTATACATGGTGTAACGGATGTAATAGTATTTTGGCAACCATATGTATAACCTGTACACGGTGGTTAAATCACAGTCATTTGCCTATTTTCATTCATATCATTTTATTATATATATATATATATTGAAGAAATAGTATTCTTTGACCTCGTTAGTATGTGTGAATAAATCTTGGGTAGAGGTCGGTTATAAAAACATCGGTTGACGTTTCGGTCCTGTTGAGGACCCTCTTCAGAACGAATTTTATTCTTAAGAATTAATAGACAGAAACATATAGGCAACCCGTAACGGAACCATAACACTGCAGTAACAGCTTAAAGGAGAAAAACAACGAAAGGAAGCGATTGAATAGCTATCAGAAGAGCCCACTTCTCCATTATCAAAACTATTAGAAATTAGAATCAGCGATCAAAGGAAGCAACTGTCAAAGGTAGGTCTACCTTCTCCATTATCAAAACTATTAGAAATTAGAATCAGCGATCAAAGGAAGCAACTGTCAAAGGTAGACCTACCTTTGACAGTTGCTTCCTTTGATCGCTGATTCTAATTTCTAATAGTTTTGATAATGGAGAAGTGGGCTCTTCTGATAGCTATTCAATCGCTTCCTTTCGTTGTTTTTCTCCTTTAAGCTGTTACTGCAGTGTTATGGTTCCGTTACGGGTTGCCTATATGTTTCTGTCTATTAATTCTTAAGAATAAAATTCGTTCTGAAGAGGGTCCTCAACAGGACCGAAACGTCAACCGATGTTTTTATAACCGACCTCTACCCAAGATTTATTCACATATATATATATTGTAACGTGCCAGGCTACCCCAGCCTGAGCGGTTACATTTGAAACTATCAACGGTCGTGCGAAGCGACTAGAAGAGTCTCGAAGCTTCGCACAACGACGAGCTGAGTGACGTCACGACGGGTATAAAAGGCGTGACGCTGCTCAGCTCAGCAGCAATCTTCGGCAAAGCGACCGGGTTGACTCACCGCGCATCAACTCACTAGCTATTTGTTGGTCATCACGAGCATAGAGCTCTGATGAACCGTTAGAATCATCTATTACTTCGATTATCAAATATAAATTCACTTGCTTCAAATCAAACAAACCAAATATCAAATCATATACTCTAAGCATTGATTAAATAGAAAATTACCGAAGAATAAAATTAAAATACTATCGACGCATTATTATCAGAAATAAGAATTAAAGAAAACTTGTACTGAAAGAGAAATAGAAAATTCAATATAAAACCTTGTAGAATCAAGTAAGTAAATCATAGGCAACGTGTAAATATAGGTTAGGGTTGCAACCGTAGTTTTAGTCAATTAAATAAATAGATTCTTGAACATTACAAAAAAGCAATTTACTCAGATGTCAAACCCCTTCCTCCGCCATTTCCAGGTTATAGTTTAAATCTAACAGAAAGCTAGATACAGCCTTGGTGGATCTCCGATCTACCCAGGTCTGGCACAGCTACTATTTGGGAATAAATTAACTTCATTAAATTAACATTTAACAGTTAAGAGGGTAGAGTGCAGCCTTAGTGCGTTATCGTACTCAGGTCTGTGGGGAGGCGGCTTCAGCTACACGGTAGTTCAAGTCCGTAATAGGCACGGCTAATAACTAATAGTAGAAGTCTCAAACAAAAATAAAAATCGAGTAAAGAAAACACAATAACCAACCGGTTCGCGTCACCTTCAGTGACGCTCACTATCCGTAAAGTTACAATATATATATAATAATAATAATAATTATAATTATATATATATATGTATTGTGCAGCGTCTTTCCTAACAGCGAACCAATGTCTTACGCTATCTCAACCAACTGAACGAGGCTAGCGCCTGGTAGAGTAAGAGACAGGTGGCGAAAGGCTATGGTTCTCGCGGATTGAAAATAGCACGGTATACAAATATTGTGTTTTACATCACTACTAACATACAGTAAAGTTTCGAATTTAATTTGAAACAATGAATTTGGCGTATTGGTTCGGAATTGTGCATAAGCATAACAAATGATTTCAACTTGATGTATAGTGAATATTAGAATGGAAAAGAGGAGTCTGTTTCGATTTTGTATTTGAGGCATATTTTTTTTTTGTCTGTGATCACCTCTACTGGGTAATTTTACTAGCTGAACTTTAATTATGACAGCGGACATATTCATGCGACTGTTGTTCTTTCAACTCACGGCTACACTGACTATAGTTGGATGAGACTCTCTTTCATTTTCATTTTATTCACTATACAATACGACGGATGACTTGTGCACAGGCATATTATAATACAATATTCTTTTGCAGCTTTTAGCTAAGATCGTTTCGGATGAAATGTTTCACCTGTGATGCAAGTCAGTCCGTTGTACTGCATACACTGATACCAATGAAACAGATGTTATACTGATTCAAATTTGTCCAGATCCATCAAGATAACATGCATCGAGTCATAATTCACCGAAGCGTAAGCAATATGCAATTGATATCTTGCAAGTTAGGACTATCAGTTATTGTACATGTCTCTGTAAACTCATGGTACATGTTATATGACAGATGCTGAAGCCAAATTTGGTATAAGTCCACAGCTGTTTCTTGGTAAAGTGTACATGTTATGTATATTATATGTTATTAGTATGACAGTTTATTCTGTAATACAACTATTCACCGAAACGATGTACTATGATCTCTCACTGACTGGTTATGCGTATATTATGATTACGTACATATTTTCTGTGTTATGCATTCCGAACCAATAATTGACTGTGATTTAATATCGATATCAAAGAAATCAGTCTGATTTATTTCAGTGATTTATGAATTTTAGTGTTCTTTGATTGTCAACTCTTTGTCCACATGTATTATGAAGTACCAGTTAATTTATCAATTGCATGTCTGTGCATGTAGGCTGTGGTTATAATACTTAAGACAAATGTATGTACACTGTTTTTTCAACTGCAGAGTTCATATTTCAAAGTTATAGTTTTTTTTTTTTTTTTTTTTTCACATTTTCAGGTAGAATTATTTACAAATAATTAAAGACAAATAGAAACGATCTCGAATATAAATGTTTGATGTTTGATATACTATACATATAGTACGACTCGTAAACGAAGTATTCTTTGTTTTTTGGTTTTTTTTATTCACGGTGGGCAACTTTTGTTCAGTACTTACTTACTGACATACTCGGATAACCGATCGAACAGTCGTATTGAACTATAAAATATAATTTATATTTCTAATTGTGAAAAGGGCTAGTAATACCGTGATGGTATATATGGTATATATGGTATATATATATATATATATTATCAAACAAACATGTAATTGGAAAATCATTAATGGCGATATAAATCGTGAATTTTATGATATTGCTTCTAATACCATCATGTAAGCGTCCTTGGCTCCACGTGGCCAGATCTGTTTACGCACTTGCGTATCGTTTACACCCAGCCAATTATTTGCTTTATCTTTTAGCATTGCGGTATAGTGACCACTATCTATACTTTTACCGTGATGAAATATTACGCTATTTACCTTAAATTTTTTATTGTCGAGGGTAATCTTTGTGGTTGGTACTGCGTTTAATTTGAAATCTGTTATTTTAGATGCCTGTCCATGTTGATACGTAAATATCATGAACTGCACGACAATGATATGTTTTACCGAAGCAACGACAGTTTTTTGTAGCTTCTCGCTTTTCTGACAATTTTCGCACGTACTGTCAAGTCTTGTCCATCGTGACAAAGTGTTATTCAACAAATCTTGTAGGTTCTTGGGATTCTTGATACCTGGTGTAAACGATACTGGTATGGCTAAAATGTAATTTGGCTGTGCGATCTCAGAGCTGACTCCGCAATTGTGACATCTGATCGTCGTGATCAACTGATGTTCAATCGCTTTTCGAGTTAAATCAGATTTCTCGCAAAGAGCCGTAAGAAATTCAGCCGCGTCTTGTTGAATATTTTCTGTGAAATTTTTGCCTGCCATTTCTCGAACCGCAAAGGAATTTAATGTTGCACTACTTGTGACGTAAGAATAGGCTAACTTTTCTAATGGGTCGTTATTATTCAACTTAATCAATTCTTGTACCATATTTGAGCAGTGGAATATACACTGCAAAGTTGCATTTGCGTAACATGAAACACTGTCCTTATTTTCCATACCAACAATGGTGTGCGACGGATTTGGCAGTGTGTTATCATCTACTTCGATTTGTACTATATTTTGTGTGCATGCGGGAACCGACCATACGGTATCTTTGACCGTTAATTTGGCCGCACGTGTAATATTAATTTCAGCCAATTCAGGTTTGTATTGTGCTCTGAGTCGATTGTACTCGACTAGTGCAGCTTCCTGAACTTTTACTGCCTGTGGATTGAAATTTATCAAATGTAATCCGTCGAGAGACTTGACTCTTGACAATGCAACGTATGCTTGTCCAGCAGTAAATACAGTCTGGCCTATGTCTATAACTATGCTGTTTAAAGTTAAGCCTTGGCTTTTATGTATTGTGATTCCGTAACTGAGGGACAGGGGAAATTGATTTCTGAATATAAAAGCACCATTCATTATTTCAAATTTTGTGGATACCCTTTCGATGGTATGCTCTATCCCCGATGCTAGGGCAATCGTTAATGATTGTACCTCGCGTGTGTCGATATCTCGAATTACGGAAATCACATGACCTATGGTACCGTTTATAATACCTGTAGATACGTCGATGTTTCGTCTGATCATGACTTTTGCCCCAATCTTAACCGTTATAGTTTTTGCGAGTCCAGCCGTGCGAGTGCTGTCTTCGTGCTCGTGATTCAAGAGTTTCATTATTTTTCTTTTCAAATACGGTATGCAATCAATGCTGTCTTTGGCGTTCAGTTCAATTTCGTCGCCTGGAATTTTGGTTAACATGGCTGTGTTCAAAATGTCACATTGGTTTCGAGTCGGAAAAAGACAGACTGTATCTAGCGATAATTTTTTAATGTAATTGCATAATTCGTCGAGTCTGGCTCCGACTGACGTACCGGTAAGGTTTACTTTCCTAGAATCTAGAATCTGTTGGTCGGCAGTGGTCAAAATTCCGAATCTAACCCGAGTTAATATTCCTTGGTAAGTTGTATCATTCTGTTGGCGTACATTTGTCAACAGCTCGTCGTACGAAAATAGATTGGTCCATAGATTGACCGCACCTACTGAGCCGATATATTTCTGTATCTTGTCTTTCGTTAGGTTTAGGTACGCTGAATCTGCATTTACTGGCGGGAGTTGTAGTAAATCACCCATAAGTAGAATATGTTTTCCACCGAACCAGCCATCATCAGTATTTTTTGTATCAAATATTTCAGTCAGTCTCAAGTGAATATACATGAACGTGACGTTTGATATCATTGAAACCTCATCTATAATGAACAATACTACATCTTTTAATTCGCTTCGCAAGATTTTCAACACCTCGTCGGACAATTCTTTGTATTTGGGCGTGCCGCCGTGTTCAACTGGTAGCTGGAACAGTCTGTGCACTGTCAGTCCATCGACGTTAAAAGCCGCCAAACCTGTTGGTGCCGTGACAGCAATCGTTGCACCGAGTATTTGTTTTGTCCAGCACCTAATAGTTTTTATAAGAAAACTCTTACCGGTACCACCAGCTCCACTTACGAACATTCGTAATGGTTTACTATGCGCTGAGATTAAAGAGGTCCTGACAGTATCAAATATTATTTTCTGTTCGTCATTGAGTTGTGATATCATGTCAACTATGTCAAGGTCTTTCAGTTGCCCTTCCGCGTTATTCAAGTCCTGCATAGCCAAGTTGGCCTCTACTGGCTGATAATGTAACGGATTATCTCTGTTGTCATTTGAATCTTGGCTCAGATTGCTCATCATATTCGTAAGATCATCCAGCTTTTGTTCGATCAATTCTTTCACCTGATCGAAACCTTTTTGAATATCGGACAATCGCTCGTGGTAACTCATTAATTCTAACAGGTCTGCCTTGCTTTTCTCGAACGCCTCGGCGTACGAATTACAGTCATTTTTCAAGTCATCAGTATCACGCCACGGTTTGAAAAGTAGCAACAACGCATGGAAGTACTTTTCAGGCTCTACATTCGGATTATATTTGTAGTGATTTATCAAATAACCGCGCTGTCTTTTTTTCAAATACAAACCACCGCCTAGATCGTATATCTCTGCATTACTATTTTTTGGTATTATTTTAGTTATTTCGTACCATTTGGCGTAGTCGTATAAATGTACCGACTCTAATTCCTCTGGTCTATTCGGGTAGTAATCGTCAATGAGGGATGGATAAAAAATATCTGTCGAACCCGGAAATAGTTTTTCTACAGTTTTGTACGGCTTGACTCTTTTATTCCTAATCTGATTTACGTCTAACCATTTTATGGTTGTGTCAGGATCAGTTCCGTACAACGGAATACCTAACAGTGTGTCGGCAGCTTCCAGAGCCCCGCATTCTCTGTTATTCAAACAGCGCATTGCCACACTCCACAGCCGGCTGCTTAACGACTTGGTGGAATTGATATCATCAAACATATCGGTTGTGTTACTAGTTTCAGGTTTAGTACTATACTTAGTACAATACCAATTGAGTATTGTCGATTTTTCGCCTATGAACTGCATGTCCATGTTTCCTTCCCATGCACTAAGGACAACCGGATTATAGTCATTTATAAAGGCTTCCTCTTCATTTCGCGGTAAGTCGACGAGTCTACTTTTTGATTTTAGCTGTTTTCTACCCGCAATGGACATGGCCACATCTTTAATTACCAGCGTGTCTGTAATTGGCCTGGGAAATCCGAATCTGCATATTTTCGAAAATCCTTTTTTAGTTTTCTTATTTCGCATACAATAATCGTTATGCTTGTGCCTCTGATGCGTGTCTACTCGACGATACAACGTCGGCGAAATATGTTTATTGGGTAGTCTACAAGTAATATGCTTGGAAATGAAGTTGGCGACGTCTTCCGTAGATGATTCCCCGATCGTGGGAGCATCTTCAATCCAGACCAACAAATGGAAGTGCTGTGTTCCTCTGCCTTGGTATTCTCGTCTCCAAAAGTAATGGCTGACTTTTCCAATTGGATTGTCATCGGAACATATGAATTTCAGCATAGCCCGAAATTTGTTGTCTAGATATCTCGAGGCTGAAACTGGGTCCCTCGCTACCAGTTCACTTGTAGACATACCAGCCATTTTTGGTCCGTTAACGTTTCTTATATATTCAGCTAAATCATCCCACATCCACTCGCTGGGACTCAGCGTGAGAAACCATGTTGCCGGACCATAATTTTGTACCATGCATCCCAATTCATTTCTCGGTTTGCGCCAATACTGATCTGTATTCCGTAATTTGGCGAATATAGTGGTCAGATTTCCTTCAAGCTGTTCTTTTGACATTAATTCCAAATACTGACCGGCATTCATTTTTTCCTTCGGATTAATGACATTTAATTTGTGAAATATACCACCCTTTAACTGTCGTATGTTCGAGTCATGTAACAGGTAGAACAAATACTGTTGATTCAGCCTGAAGACGGAACGAGTGGACATAAGTCTGCACTTTATGTAGTCGAATTCTCGCAAAGGAATCGCACGTTCTTGATGCTGGCCATTGTTACCATAAGGGTACAAGTCTGGGAAGCACATGACGTCTAGATATTTATCCCATTGACTTAAGGGTGCTTCATTTACCTTGAGCATTTGATATAGAGCCGTTGCGTTCTTATTCTCCCTATCGGCACTGATAGGATAGATGGTATACTGCTCGTAGTAATCTTCGCTATCCATTATTTGTGTTAATATAGCCCGACGCTTAGTACTCATCTCGTCATGACACTCCACCACCGTATCCGCATGTTCTTCCAAACCAGGCTCTTCTGTCTCTACCTGAATTTCCACGTCTTGCGCAAGTAAATCTAACAACGCGTCTGGCTCAGCTGGTAATTCAATCTCACCATAAAACGGATTATTTTCCCTAAACCAAACGAGTGTTTTGTAAATTTTTTGCACGTCCACTAAACTACTCCACACGACTTTTGACTTATTCGGTAATCCATAGACCATCACGAACAGTTCTTGATTCAGATTCAGCGCGTCAGTCGGTGCAGGTAATTTTTTTAGTGTTTCCTCTAACGGTAACGGTAAATGGAACGTTCGACCCTTCACTTTCTGTACTCGCAACTTATTTGGAAGATTTTTTTTTCGTTACTGTACCCATTCTTAGTACAGTTTGAAAAGCCTTTGCCCTCTGTATGAGGATTTTTTCATAATCGTTAAGAGTGGTGAGAACAGGTGGTACGTCGCTTATAGCTAGCTGATTCAATAAACACGTTGGTGGCATTTCATTATTACGGAACTTTTCCAAACAGTATTTACAGATATAATCAGATTCATTGTCGGATGCATCGATGTAAGTTTTCATCTGTGACCAATAGTGCCCTGTGATAGGTTTTCTGAGTTTTTTTATATCTCGCGTGTCTCTACGGTAACAAAGTTTTTCGCACGATACGCAAGCCAAGCGTGGTGTATCCATCGACTGTTGGACTAGCTCATGGAATGCACGCCTATATTTGTTCGCAATTTCATCTTCGTTTAGATTTATTACTTCGGAACACGGTTGGTACATAGAAGCTTTCTCGGCTGTTTCGCTGGAGAGTTCTTGCAGAAGAAGTAGATCTCCCCGTACCAAGGCATTGTCTATACAATTAATTTTCTCCACTAGTCTCATAAGTTCGTAAATGTATCTCGTGAAATACCGAATCTGTGGGAAGTGCGGATGTAATAATTGAAGCGGTAAGAATTTCGAATTGCAACTCACAGGATTGGTGTAGCAAGTTTGTGCGTGTCCTAATTTATGCTGTGACGTATTGACACTACATTGGTTCCAGTATTTCAATGTATTACGAATATTTGCTATTTTCCATGAGCGTATAGCCTGGAACGCATATTCTAGCCTACTAATGGTATGTGAATTTGGATTGACACACAGCTCTGAGCAAATCCATGATTTTCGTACATGTGTGCTTGGAGTTACCGGTAAAATGTTAGCTATCTTTGCCATTGATGTAGTGATAAGCGGGTCTATTACAATGTGGAGCTCATCATAAGCTGTATTGGTATAATAAGGGTCGGACGAGCCCGTATGTTTTGATTCCCCGCAAAGGCTGCAATTTTCGATTGTATATCAGACGATTCTGCCGCTCGTACCGAACAGACTTCGATCTTATTCTTTAGATTATTCAGTGTACGTCTCACGCTTAGTACGATACTTTTTCTTGCTTGAATGCACCATTTTATAATTTTTTCTGCCTCAATTCGTTTCTGTGGCTTTGACTTACATTTAATGTTCGCAGATAAGATGGTGATATATTTTTCGACCGATCCTAACAATGTTATCGTACTGCTTTGCCTACCTAAATGCCTATATTTTTTCAGAATATTTCTAGTTCTAATAAATTTCTGTTGTCCTCTCAGTTCTTTACGAGCGCGTCTGACTTTATCGAGTATTGCTTCATTTATGTCACGATTAATGGAATACTTCTTTCGTTCATATTCTTTTTTCATTTCTGAATTAAGAGCATATTTATTTAATTCGTACTTTTTTTTCATTTCGGGGTGTGCAGAATATTTAACCCTTTCTTTTGTGGCCCTCATCTCAGGATTAGCTGCATATTTTTTTCTTTCATGTGCCTGTTTTATTTCAGGATTTGCTGTGTACTTTTTCCCTTCATGTGCCTTTTTGATTTCAGGATCGGCAGCATATTTTTGTCTCTCACGTGTCTTTTTGATTTCAGGATCGTCAGCATATTTTTGTCTCTTGCGTGTCCTTTTGATTTCAGGATCGGCAGCATATTTTTGTCTCTCGCGTGTCCTTTTGATTTCAGGATTGGTAGCATATTTTTGTCTCTCACATGTCTGTCGGATCTTAGCATTAGCTGCATATTTTTCTCTTCGACAAGTACGGTGTAGTTCACGAGTCACAGCAGTTGTTTTCTTCTCGTACAACGTTTTTGGTTCTGGATCTTCAGAATATCTCGCTTTTTTTTGCAATTTTATTGCTTCTGCATGAGCAACATAATTTGCTCGTTTTACAGGCTGTTTTATTCCGGATGTCGCACTTTGACTTATATTTTGTTGTGGCTTTTCAGTGCTGCAATTTTCTTTGCATTCTTTGTCATCTCGTGTTTGCCGTATGAACGAACAAGTAGCATGTCCGACTGAGTTCGTGCTATTACTACTGCTTGCCTGTCGAGCTGAATAGTCTTCGCGTCTTTTCTTGTTCATTTGGTCCTTGTGAGTGGCCCACCATCTGCTTTTGCGATTTGTCTGTGTTGGGAGTGTTGTGTTTGTTTCATCGCTACTGCACTGTTGTATGCTTTTTTCACTCCTATCTTCTGCCGTACTTTGTGAAGCAAGTGAAATAATATGCCGTGGTACTGTTCGACAGACCGATGCATACGTTTTTGCGGGCGATTCTGCTATTTTCAATCGGTCTGTATTTTCGTCTTGTACGATTGCAGTGATTTCCGACTGTGCTGTTGTGGTAATTCTCATTGCAGGAAACAGACTTATAGTCTTTTCGTTGAGTATGCGTAATAAATGCTGTCTCATCGTCAGTGTCGTTCTTCTACGCCCATCGTTATCTACGTAATAGCGCTCGGTAACAGGGTCCTTACCCAGTGCAAGCGATGTTGCGATAGCACACGCAAACACTCCGCATGATTTTAAATCCGGTTGTATTTGTACATTTTCGTACACAATCGAATATTTTTCATACAGACAATTTAATATTTTATGTTGGTGCGGCAGTAATTGGTGTTTCAACGTGTCGTACACGTGTACTACTGACCCATCGTAGTATATGCAGGTCCAGTGACCAACCTCGTCCGGACCAATGTTTCCGCCGTAGAGGATCTGAATATCCCGATCGCTGGTAACACGTTGATACCAACGTAACCTTTGATAGAATATTGGATCTTGTGGCCTGAAAGTCGTCGTGTCAGTTAAAACGTTTAAAAATGCATTGATGCACATATCCTGTAGCTCCTGTTCAATGTCCATAATGCAGGCTGCGATCCGTGCCCTATTTGCACGTACTATTGCATTAACGTCTATTTGTTCGTTAGTGTCGTCTGTAATTTCTATTGTAAGTGGCAAATTTACGTCAGCTGTCTCATTGAGTTTCGGAGTATCAGTTTTACCTATTCTTGCGGATCGCTTGGCCTCTCTTTGTTGTTGCTGCATTTTGCTATAGCTACGTTTCTTAGTTTTCGGCATTGTTATTTATCGGACTACCTGTATTAAACGCTACTTAACTTATACTTAGGATTTGTATATTTATCGTTGCAAATTTTGACTTCCTTGTGTTTATGAATGAATAATTGTTATTGAGTGTACTCACATATAGATTTTTTGTCGGATCTTCGGATTCAACTGCTGCGTGAAATCTATTTTATACACAATTAGACAATAACACTTTTTTTTTTTTTTTTTTTAGAGGAGGGTCTCAATCAATCAAGTCGAGTCACTTTTTCGTTTTGTTAAAAATGCCTGACGTTTCGGCAGTCATGTTCTGCCCTCATCAGAGGCTGTTTATTAAAGAAATAATTACAGAAAATTATTAGATGTCTAACAATGTGTACAAACTATTAAAATTATGTTGAAAGTCAATATGATTAAAAACAAGCTTATCGCAAATAATACAAAGGAAGTCAAACATTAAATGGAAATCACATGTAGTACAAAGTAGAGAGACGGATAAGACCTAATGCTAAATCGTAAACAAAATCTAATTACCTTAATCGGTTGGTGTTAGGTGAAAAAACTTGGCATCCTTAATATAGCCATTGTCACACAACAGGATGAGCAGTCTGTCATCCTGTGATCGTGAAACGTTTAATGAACAAGAGGGGTGTGACAACTCTTATTATATACGGACTCAGCTGAGGCTCGTCTTGTTGACATACATCACAGGTAATAATGTGAATATTTCAAACTTTGTGACGTTAGCGAATGACGTCAATGACTGACGTCAATGGTTGTTTATATTTTTTTCCCGAATAGAGCCCACTCTCATAGTCAAGTTTTTTCACCATTAACAACATCTAATAAAACTAGGAGCAGCTTTTTGATCTAAATCTGTGTAGCATGTTGGAATAAGGTAAATGTAATTTTTTAGTGTCCTCTTTCTTGTTGAGGCTATTCGGTTGCAAATTTATTCGTAACATCTCCGAGGTGATGCGCTTGGACCAAACTGCTTCCCTATCAAGTATAACTGTCTTATCCCAATCAAAAACATGGTTGTATTCAATTTGGTGAGAGGAGACTACAGAATGTGATTCTGGATTTTTCTTAAGATTGTCTTGGTGTTCTTTCAATCTAGTTCTCAGTTCACGTTTGGTCTCACCTACATAAGATGCCGAGCAATCTTCGCATTGAATCTTATAAACTACATTACATTTATCTAGTTCGGTCGTTACCAAAGGTAAAGACCTCACGGACAAACTAGATAAATGTAATGTAGTTTATAAGATTCAATGCGAAGATTGCTCGGCATCTTATGTAGGTGAGACCAAACGTGAACTGAGAACTAGATTGAAAGAACACCAAGACAATCTTAAGAAAAATCCAGAATCACATTCTGTAGTCTCCTCTCACCAAATTGAATACAACCATGTTTTTGATTGGGATAAGACAGTTATACTTGATAGGGAAGCAGTTTGGTCCAAGCGCATCACCTCGGAGATGTTACGAATAAATTTGCAACCGAATAGCCTCAACAAGAAAGAGGACACTAAAAAATTACATTTACCTTATTCCAACATGATACACAGATTTAGATCAAAAAGCTGCTCCTAGTTTTATTAGATGTTGTTAATGGTGAAAAAACTTGACTATGAGAGTGGGCTCTATTCGGGAAAAAAATATAAACAACCATTGACGTCAGTCATTGACGTCATTCGCTAACGTCACAAAGTTTGAAATATTCACATTATTACCTGTGATGTATGTCAACAAGACGAGCCTCAGCTGAGTCCGTATATAATAAGAGTTGTCACACCCCTCTTGTTCATTAAACGTTTCACGATCACAGGATGACAGACTGCTCATCCTGTTGTGTGACAATGGCTATATTAAGGATGCCAAGTTTTTTCACCTAACACCAACCGATTAAGGTAATTAGATTTTGTTTACGATTTAGCATTAGGTCTTATCCGTCTCTCTACTTTGTACTACATGTGATTTCCATTTAATGTTTGACTTCCTTTGTATTATTTGCGATAAGCTTGTTTTTAATCATATTGACTTTCAACATAATTTTGATAGTTTGTACACATTGTTAGACATCTAATAATTTTCTGTAATTATTTCTTTAATAAACAGCCTCTGATGAGGGCAGAACATGACTGCCGAAACGTCAGGCATTTTTAACAAAACGAAAAAGTGACTCGACTTGATTGATTGAGACCCTCCTCTAAAAATTAAGAAGTTCGAGTGTTACCTTCATGATGAATAATAACACTTTTTTATAAATAGAAAAGAATAAAATAAAATTTAAAAAATCAAAGAAATTCACAATGTTTATCTTCGTAATCGTACGTCGATTTTACAATCTTTAATATCGTTTGATAAACGATGTGTGAAGATTAATTTTTACCGGCACTGCAGTACGCTGACACGAATAACCTCGAACTTGTCGATTAAGAACAATATATTGCGTACTGACAATTAGATAAAATTATTGATATTATTGTTACAGTAAAGAAAATGAATAAATTCGCGTGTCTGTGTGAATTCGAACGATGTTCAAATGCACCGAAATAACACTCACTTGTCGAATAATTGCAAGATTTATCTTTCGATACGCGCTTTGCAATACCTCCAAGTGGAATGAAAGTTCTACTTTCTATTCGCTGATTTTTCAAAATGACGTTCCTAAAGTCATGTATTTGAGTTGATCTCATCTCTATTGGGCTTTTGATTTCGGAAATTTGGCGATAGAGTGCAGTCCTATTGACGCGTATTTCATGTGGACAATTTATTCATGTTTCAATTTAATTACTCGTTATTCTATTTTTCCGAAGATTGCTTCTTGATTAATTTACCTAAGTTTTCTCCTCAATATGATTGTGTTGTGATAATAATTGCAATACGTAAATAGATGGATATTTAATTTGGGTTGAACTAAATTTGTCCAGTCAGTGCTGACAGGACATTGCCATCTGGACAAATTGTTATGAAGTTGGACAATTTGTTTAAAATTGTTTGGTTTTATGTGTGAGTATGGTGATCTTGTAAATTTATATGCTACTAGATCAACGGTTTCAACCCTTCATTCTGTATTTGAATATCGAGGACGCAAGATGTGTAAGTATACATACACGTTTTTATACATTGTGTAATCTAGAATTACGGTCTGTTTTGTTGTAATTGTGTATTCCATAATATTTTGAAAACAAATGAAGTATTTTGATTCAGCTATTATTCGAGTATTGTATACACAAACACATGCGAACAATGGGTCGCGTAATAGCAAGATGCGTGTCCTAATTTTTTACAGCCAGTTACTCCGTTTTGTATTATCACGTGTTTGGTTGATTGTTTAAAGCTTACATGGTCTAATTTTGTCAATCGTCTTTAATGGGTGGCTCCGCTTATACGTTATCTTCATATTTAATTTATTTTGAAGAAATTGTGGGATCTAAAGTAGGGCTGTGTTCTAAGCTAACTGCTAAGCTAGCCTACTTACCGACACTATTTTGTATTACTATTTTATTGAACATGATCAAATCTAGAATTGCGAATGTAAGCTGATTCAATTTTGAAATTCTATTTTTCTGATTAGCTTGATTCTTTGCATAGCCAATAATTTTGTTTGATTTTGTTGTTTTGGAGTTTTGGAGCAAGCCTTAGATGTTTGTAATGCGTTCATAATTATTCAATTAAATAATTATCCTATTGAATCGTTCCATTTTTATTATTAATGGTGGGTATAATAATTATGATGTATTACCAAAAATGTGTTTTATTTGGTTTATAGCACATAATCAAGATGTTACGATGGGAGGTGGCGAGGGTGGTGGCAGGGGGCCACCGATATTAGATCCCCCTCAAACCGAGGAAATGGTATGTACAGTATTAAATACGATTTGTTCTAGGTGGACCATTTGAATATGTCTGTTTTCTTAGGTCCTGGCAAAGTAGTTCTTAGATTAGACAAGAATTTATGCATGAAGTTTTTTTTTTTCTTCAATTTTTCTAATTGAGTTTACAATTAATTTTTTTGAATTTTTGTTTCTTAAGAAATTAACATTTTATAAACCACTTGTTGAAATATTTATCTAACCATATAAATCTTGTCGTAAACAATACTAATATTTAATGTTTTAAATTTACAGATTAGAGAATTGTTTATGGTCTTAGGGCGGTACATGAGGCAACAGCCTCATGTACCAGCCCCAGATGGTCAGGGTGGAGAAAGAGGAAGAGGAAGAAGAAGAGGAAGAGGGAGAGGAAGAGGAAGCCACGAAGGAGGGGGAGAAGAAGATAGCGAGGAAGTTAAAGATGAAGATGGAAATGAAGAAAATAAAGCTACAAATAAAGATGAAGATAGAAACAAAGGAAATAAAGCTAAAAATAAAGATAGAGATGGAAAGAGAGGAGGAAAAGTAGAAACTGGAGATGGAGTAAAAAAAGGTGGAGGAGTAAAAGGAGGAAAAAGCAAAGGTGGTGGAGGAGGAAAAAACAAAGGTGGTGGAGGAGGAAAAAGCAAAGGTGGTGGAGGTGCAAGATATTATGGCGGAGGTGGACAAGGGCGATATGGTGGAGGTGGACAAGGGGGATATAGTGGAGGTGGGCAAGGGGGATATGGTGGAGGTGGGCAAGGGGGATATAGTGGAGGTGGACAAACTAGATATTATGGTGGCGGTGGACAAGGGGGATATAGAGGAGGTGGACAAGGGGGATATAGTGAAGGTGGGCAAGGGGGATATAGCGGAGGTGGGCAAGGGGGATATAGTGGAGGTCGACAAGGAGGAGGTGGTGGAGTTGAACGAGGAACAGGGGGCAGAGGGGGATTTAACTGGCGAGGACCAGGCTCAGGGGGATCCAACTGGCGGGGACAAGGAACGGGAGGATTCAACTGGCGTGGACGAGGAGCAGGGGGATCCAACTGGCGAGGAAGAGGGGGACGAGGGAGAGGAGGCAGAGGACGAGGGGGCTCTGTCCAAGTTTTTTTCTAGTTTTTTTCAATTTTTTTCTAGTTTTTTTCAATAAAAGTGTTTTTTCATAGTCTGATGTGTGTGTACAATTCATTCTTACCTTTTTTCCCATCAACTGGGTGCTGGCGTATCGGACAATAATTTCAATATCTTTTCATTTGGATTCCTTTTTTACTTCAGTTTATTCCTGTTTCTTTGTGATTGCAATTAGGTATGTATATGGACTGGAGTTTTGCCCTCACTTGACTTACATGGAATACGAATATACTAATGAACTAGTTTGGTAATCGACTCGAGTGACCTACATCGTGAAGTTTATTTTCTACGGTTAAGTTCTTTTATTATTTTACAATTTACATCTCCAGATATTTATTATTATATGATTGAATTAGAATTCAGTTTATGTCACATGGTCATTTATTACATTCAAATTGAAATTGAACTTCATTCTATTTACTTCGATTCTGAATTGGTGATCCAGTTACTTCAAATTTGCATTTAATTGTCAAGGGATTGTGTGGATATTATTTCTACAATATATTATCCAACGTGGCATTTACGTGCCATCAGTGAATATATAGTTTGTTATCAATTACTAGTATTAATGAGTCCATTGTTTCGCAGAACAGATTTTGTATTCAATCTTAAAATGTTCTAAAATCGCTATTTTCAAGTTTTTGCACTCTGCATGTTTATGATTTGTTGTATTGGGTAGTTGTTACAAAATTCACGACTAGGACTAGGATCAAACTAATAAGGGATTTATACACAGCTCTTCTTGTGAATGTATGCATGAATATAATAGTTTATTATTAATCCATTATACACGTAATGTGTAGGTTTAGTTTAGAAAGCATTAGTATCAGCATTAACAGGTCGACTTAAATAATCACAGTTGATTATCATATTACACCAACAAGGAATGGCATGTAATATGGAATAGGTAGATTGAGTCAGTGATTGGATTTACAGCGGAGGTAGTTTTGTACAGATACAGGCCAGTGTGTACGGTTTGAAGTGATTGGTCAACAACTTACAATGTATAGTGTGTATATGAGCTTAAAATATCCCATAATTGCCTAGATGGTTAAATACTACAGTTAATTTTCCGGAAATTCGAAAGGTGTTACATAATTTCAAATGATTTCAAAGAATTCATGTCATTTCACTAATAGTCTAATGGATAGCATATTTCAAGGTACCAAACGATCTAACTATATATCTAAAGATATTAAATGTTCCAACTCATTTTATAATCACGCGAAGCGTGGGTAGAACCCATGTTCGCACTCCTTATGAAGTAAAATTTTGTATAATAGCCAACGGAAAAACTTTTTTTGGTTTCGTGTGATTGCACACTCGCCTTCGGCTCGTGTTGTCGACTCACACTAGTCAGAAAAAGTTTTACCGCACTCACATCATAATGTACCATTACTTCACTCAGTATGATAATGGACGTTTTACACACACTTCGTGTGTGTGAGACCCCCATTTTCACACATCATGAAGTCAAATTTTTTAATAATACTCGACGGAAAAACTTCTTCTGATCTTGTGTGATTGCAACACTCGCCTTCGGCTCGTGCTGCAACCTCTCGTCAGAAAAAGTTTCACCGCTCTCGTATCGTACTGTACTATTTTTAACTCAGTGTGTGATACTCGATTTCTTATGCCTGTTGGTAGTGTGCGAAGTGCCCGATTGATACACTGCCATATGTAAAAATAATTGAGCTCTCTTCGTTTGAAAATAATAATTCCTAAAATATTTTTCTTTTATTCAACTTTCTCAATTTTGTGTCAAGTTGTGTTGACATATACATATTTACTGATTGAATAATCGTGTTACCAATATGTCAAATTAACATCACAAATTTTTTTATAAATAATAAAATATGTGAAAAATAATTTAATCAAATGAGCCTTGCTTTTCTGATATAACTTGTATCTGGAACTTGCGTTGCCATCGATACACTACGAGAAGGGATGTATGGAAGTCTAAATCTAAAGAACGAGTTTTTTTTTGTCTCTGATTTCCTCATTTCTTTAGTTTCGAAGACTAATAAAATTTTATGCTTTTGAATTTGAAAGTTTTTGTTTTTAATGGGGGGGCCTTGCCCCCCCAACCCCCCAGCGGGGGCTTTGCCCCCTGCACCCCCAGCGGGGGCTTTGCCCCCTGCACCCCTAGCGGGGGCTTTGCCCCCTGCACCCCTAGCGGGGGCTTTGCCCCCTGCACCCCTAGCGGGGGCTTTGCCCCCTGCACCCCTAGCGGGGGCTTCGCCCCCTGCACCCCTACCAGGGGCTCTGCCCCTGGACCCCGTCCACACCCTGCCTCTCGCACTTATATCGCAACATATATACTATACTTCCCGATTATCTAGAGTTCTTTGCAGGTCAAGAATCTTGTACACTGAGTTTACAAAAATAGTATACGACACGTGTGTGCATACTTGTATTGTACTGTACTATTATAACACTTTCAATGATCAACAATTTCAAATAATTTAGTCTGTTTGGTAATCAGTTTGTGGTGCTGATGTATAGGTAGGTGAAGTTAGTGGTTGGTAGGCTGGTTAAGAAGTTGGTTCATTTGAAGAAGATACATCGAGTGTTATGACTTTGGAGCAGTTGTGGGCTACCTCTGTTTTGGGACATCATCTTGCCGAAGTTTTATGCTTGTCTCTTCCAATGGATTGATAACAGGATAGGAAGGGTCCAGGTGACTGTAGAACATACAAAATAACAAAGAATTGAAGGAGAGGTTCCCATATATGACAACTAATTTTCCTAGCATTGTTATCATTTTGGAGCTATGGGCTTTGGGCTACCTTTGTTTTGGGACAATGGTTTGCCGACGTGTTATGTTCATATATTTAAATGGTTTGATGCTCGGAACCTTGGTTTTGGGACGTTGTTTTGTCAGACTGTTATCTTCGTCTATTCCAATGAATTGATGATAGGATAGGAATGGTCTAGGTGACTGTAAAATATATAAAATAACAAAGAATTGAAGGAGAGGTTCCGATATATGACAACTAATTTTCCTAGCATTGTTATCATCTTGGAGCTATGGGCTGTAGGCTACCTTTGTCTTGGGACGCTGTTTTGCTGAAGTACTATGTTTCGTCTATCTCAACGGATTGATAATCAGAATCTTTGTTTTGGGACGTCGTTTTGCCAATGTGTTATCTTCGTCTATTCCAATGAATTGATGAGAGGATAGGAGTGGTCCAGGTGACTGTAAAACACACAAGATGACAAAGAATTGAAGGAGAGGTTCCAGTTATTACTACTAATTTTCCTAGCATTGTTATGATTTTGGAGCTATGGACTGTAGGCTACCTTCTGTCTTGGGACGCTGTTTCGCCGAAGTGTTATGTTCGTCTATCTCAACGGATTGATAATCGGAACCTTCGTTGCGGGACATCGTTTTGTCGAAGTGTTGTCTTCGTCTATTCCAATGGATATGTAATAGGAAAGGAGTGGTCCAGGTGACTGTAAAAGATATAAAATACCAAAGAATTGAAGGAAAAATTTCAGTATATTACTACTAATTTTTCTAGCATTGTTATCATCTTGGAGCTATGGGCTTTGGGCTACCTTTGTCTTGGGATGCTATTTTGCTGAAGTGTTATGTTCGTCTATATCAACAGATTGATAATCGGAACCTTCGTTGCGGGACATCGTTTTGTCGAAAGGTTGTCTTCGTCTATTCCAATGGATTTGTAATAGAAAAGGAATGGTCCAGGTGACTGTAAAAGATATAAAATACCAAAGAATTGAAGAAGAAATTTCAGTATATTACTGCTAATTTTCCTAACATTGTTATCATCTTGGAGCTATGGGCTTTGGGCTACCTTTGTCTCGGGACGCTGTTTTGTCGAAGTGTTATGTTCGTCTATTTCAACGGATTGATAATTGTATCCTTCGTTTTGGGTTGTCATTTTGTCAAAGTGTTATCTTCTAATAGAAAAGGAATGGTCCAGGTGACTGTAACAGATATAAAATAAACAAAGAATTGAAGGAGAGATTTCAGTATACTACTACTAATTTTCCTAGCATTGTTATCATCTTGGAGCTATGGGCTGTGGGCTACCTTTGTTTTGGGACGATGGTTTGCCGACGTGTTATGTTCATATATTTAAATGGTTTGATGCTCGGAACCTTGGTTTTGGGACGTTGTTTTGTCAGACTGTTATCTTCGTCTATTCCAATGAATTGATGATAGGATAGGAATGGTCCAGATGACTGTAAAAGATATAAAATAAACAAAGAATTGAAGGAGAAATTTCAGTATATTACTGCTAATTTTCCTAGCATTGTTATCATCTTGGAGCTATGGGCTGTGGGCTACCTTTGTTTTGGGACGATGGTTTGCCGACGTGTTATGTTCATATATTTAAATGGTTTGATGCTCGGAACCTTGGTTTTGGGACGTTGTTTTGTCAGACTGTTATCTTCGTCTATTCCAATGAATTGATGATAGGATAGGAATGGTCCAGATGACTGTAAAAGATATAAAATAAACAAAGAATTGAAGGAGAAATTTCAGTATATTACTGCTAATTTTCCTAGCATTGTTATCATCTTGGAGCTATGGGCTTTGGGCTACCTTTGTCTCGGGACGCTGTTTTGTCGAAGTGTTATGTTCGTCTATTTCAACGGATTGATAATTGTATCCTTCGTTTTGGGTTGTCGTTTTGTCAAAGTGTTATCTTCTAATAGAAAAGGAATGGTCCAGGTGACTGTAACAGATATAAAATAAACAAAGAATTGAAGGAGAGATTTCAGTATACTACTACTAATTTTCCTAGCATTGTTATCATCTTGGAGCTATGGGCTGTGGGCTACCTTTGTTTTGGGACGATGGTTTGCCGACGTGTTATGTTCATATATTTAAATGGTTTGATGCTCGGAACCTTGGTTTTGGGACGTTGTTTTGTCAGACTGTTATCTTCGTCTATTCCAATGAATTGATGATAGGATAGGAATGGTCCAGATGACTGTAAAAGATATAAAATAAACAAAGAATTGAAGGAGAAATTTCAGTATATTACTGCTAATTTTCCTAGCATTGGTATCATCTTGGAGCTATGGGCTGTGGGTTACCTTTGTCTCGGGACGCTGTTTTGCCGAAGTGTTATGTTCGTCTATCTCAACGGATTGATAATCGGAACCTTCGTTGCAGGACGTCGTTTTGTCGAAGTGTTATTTTCGTCTATTCCAATGGATTTATAATAGGATAGGAATGGTCCAGGTGACTGTCAAAGATATAAAATAATAACAAAGAATTGAAGGAAAGATGTCAGAATATTACTACTAATTTTTCTAGCATGTGTCATCACAAGGGACCATTCTGGATCTTGAACGTTGACATAGCGCCCAACGTTAATTTTTAGAGCCCGTGTTATCATTGTGCTTCCCCGAGAGTCCTCTTTTATACGTTTGCTACCGCCTATATGCTTTGTTTTCGGGTGGAAAATATAAGGTCACTAAGCAACTTGAAAGTTTATCATTAACAATCAAGAATTGAATTCAGGCAAAATGCGACGCTGTGTTGACGCTAACTAGCAAACGGAATCACAGCCTCAGCCCAAAACGAATAGCTGGCGTTACCGTGGGCGCTAAAAACTATTGGCAGTAGTGCCTGATCGGTAGGTAGCGTTATCATAGATTCAGGATTTCCTCGTCTCCAATTGTTGATTGTCAAATCATATAGGGGCCTGCGGAGATGAACAGGTGTAGCAGGGAAACATGAGCACTCAAAGTTGACGTCGGCGGTATGTTAACGCCAAGAGATCCAGAATAGCACCTCAAGTGATGGGAGGAAACATACAAATCAATAAACAAATACCAAGTCATGCATTTAGTGGAAAAAAAAGAGGTCGAGGCTGTTCTACCATCCATTATTGTGTGAACAAATGTAAAACTAGTGAAAATCAATGTATACATACCGTTTGTTGTGAGTCATCGTAACCTATGCTTCACTTGCTCCGGTTAGTAGTAAAATATTATATTCTGCCAGATTCGTTGGTTTATTCTCTACTATATTTAAACCCAGCTCAGAGGATCTGTTTCGTTTCGTGTAATTACAAGAGGCCATCATGCACATGGCAATATTAATAATAAAACAGTCATCGGCATGAAACCACGGTCGTCGCACTATTACACTCTTAATAATTATTTTCACTGATTCACCGATATATAAAACCACTAGCACGGCCGATAACACGTTATATTATTACATAATTATATAACACACATATATACCTATGTAATATGCTTTATATATATTATGAATATTTTAACTGTGAATACCGCGATCCGACAGGCATCCGACGGCCATTTTGATTTCGTCGACGTTTTTGTAGCTCACTTAGTAACTTTATTATTACATACCGACTGAGTGCGGATTCAGATTCATGCCAAAATCAATAGGGGGCGAGATTTCAATGGCTTATACCCACGTTTCAAAGGTCAAGTCGATCCGTGCCACCGTTCGTTCAGAAACGTGAGGACAAGCAAGCGTCTAGCGAAAAACCAGGAAGGAGAAGAAGAAGAAGAAGAAGATGCTTTTTCATCAACTTTAGTGACTAATATTTCGGAAACCAGCGTACCGATTTCGATCTAATTTATACAGCGAAGTCGTGTGGTGGGGGAATATCTGCCGTGTAAATTTTATCGAAAAATATCCACGCGTTCCGAAGTTATGACCCCGTGCTTACAGGTATAAAGAGTTCCCCCGAGAAAATAGTCTCGCGGCTAGCCTCGCCTGCCTACGGGTACTTGGCGGCGATTCGCTGCCGCGAATCTTGATCTTATTGGATATAACAATTTTATTGGAAAATGAGTCGTAATACACGCAGTGTTGCTCAAAGCCATTCTAACGAAGCCCCAGTCCAACCAGCTGAATCCCAGCTACCCTCCATCCCAACATCCCATCCTGATCCCATGGCCCAGATGGAATCGCTGCTCCGGATGGTAATACTCGCCCAACAACAACAGGCCGAGCAACACCTTCAAGCACAAAGGGAGGACCGAGAGGCGTTACTTCAAGCTCAACGAGAAGACCGGGAGAGAGACCGGGAAGCTTCTTTGTTACAGGTAGAACGGTCCGAACACCAGCTCCGTCAAATCCTAGACGCTCAACGCACAGCCCAGAAGGAAGATCGGGACGCTCATCTCCAGGCATTCCAACGCAGTTTGGAAATCCTAGCCCCCCGAGTCCCTGAAAACCGAGTCTCTCCCATCCCTACTCCCCGAAGACTGTCCTTAGTAAGAGATCAGTTGGAACAGGTTCATCAAGAACCAAGGTCTGTAGATGTTTTTGAGGAAAGAACTTCCTCTGTTTTCGTTAGGCCCGATGAGGTTACTCAAACAAATCCGAGAGTACCTGCACCTTCTAATGATTTAAATAGTTTCTGTGAAATAATCAGTGGAATAGTTCGAAAAGAGATTAGCGCCGGGAGTAGTCGCGAACAAATAAATAGACCAGTGATAGAAAGCCGAGCTGAGCCTATCAACAACTCCTCTCGCGTTATTCGAGTCCCAACATATGACGGTACCACTTCTTGGGCCGAGTATGAGTGTCAATTTTTGATAGTAGCTGAGTTGAATGGGTGGAACTCAGCCACCAAAGCTGGAAATTTAGCGGCTAACCTCAGAGGTTCTGCTCTGACTGTTTTAACTTCTCTCGCAAACCATGAACTGAGGGATTATGATAAGCTCAGTTCAGCTATTAGAGTTAGGTTCGGAAGCGAACATATGCAGAAGCTTCATTTAACACAATTAGGAAGCAGGCGACAAAGCAGAGACGAAAGTCTCGCCACACTGGGACACGACATCGAAAGGATGTCCAGAGTAGCTTTACCAGGATGCGACGATCCAACTAGGGATCGTTTAGCTTGTTCACATTTTATAAATGCCATTAGAGACGGAGAATTGAAACATGCTGTCAGTTTGGTGGGACCTTCGACTCTGAGAGAAGCTATAATTAAGAGCCTAGAAATTGAAGCCATAAATAATAGTATATTATGCACCTAGGGAATAAAGTGTTCTTTTTGACGAGTGTGAGGTTTGTCGCCAGTAGAGAGGGTGCAGTATACCGTTTATGACCCTCCCCTCCCCTTTTTTTTTTCCCCTTTTTTTTAATTTTTTTCCCCTTTTTTTTTACTTTTTTTTTCCCCTTTTTTTCCTTTTCTTTTCCTTTTTTTCCCCCTTTTCTTTTACTTTTTTTTTCCCCTTTTTTTCCTTTTCTTTTCCTTTTTTTCCCCCTTTTCTTTTCCTTTTCTTTTCCTTTTTTTCCCCCTTTTCTTTTCCTTTTCTTTTCCTCTTTTTTCCTTTTTTTCCTTTTTTTTTTCTTTTTTTTTTCTTTTTTTTTCAATCCTAACCTGAGTTAATTTCAACTATCCTAACCTAAGAGAATTTCATCGATCCTAATTTAAGAAAACTTATGTATACTTATCGAATGGAAATAAATATATATGGTGAATGTAGGGAAAGGATAGGGTTGGTAAAAAACGCACAGGTGAATATTGTTATAATGGTTGTTTATTCATATCATTTAATATTTATAAAGGTAAAGATCCAAACTTATGTTTACTAAAAAAAGGTTCAAGCTTATAACTAAGATTTATTTAACAGTATTGCGTATAAAAATTACAACTAATTATGTTAAGGCTTATTCTAGAGAAAGAACAGTCGTTTCTTATGCTAAATGCTCAAACTTTAATGTTTACACGGCGAGCAGTGTTGAATACATTCGAGCACACAGGTTTCATTTTTAGAACACATGTCTTTAGACTTGCGGCTTATACATCTGTAGAAGGATTCGACCACTTTATCATTCGACTCGAGATTCTCAGTGAAAATATTTGTAAATTGTTCAAGTGTGAAACCCTGACTCATATGGTGCAGGAACATAATGCAGAATTGTCCGCATACACGGGATGAAAAACTCTGTAGTTGTTTGTCATTCCATCGGTAGGATGTGCAGTTTCGTCGCAGGGCACGTAGATAATGCGGTATGAGTGGTGGCATACCCATACTGTCGAAGTATATTCCGTTGTAAGAGTCTGGCACATAAAAGGCAACCCAATGAGATCCTGGTTTGGTATGCTCATCCGTGTTCGCTATGATAACAGCTGGATATGACCATCTCAGGGGTATCTGGTCGGCTGGAAACACTCCCCTAGAACGGGCAGGTATCATCTCCAACGCTTTGTAGATTTGAAGACTGTCCATCCTGTAACCTGGTTGACTAGGTACTGAAGTAATTATCACTGTTGCTTGATGTTGAACAGTCATCAATCTCGTCGTAGCCTGGATCTGACCTCTCGCAGCATTCTGGTTCATCAGGCGATGTCGAGGATTTGGTAATGGGAGCAAATGATGACACTGTCCTCTCGCGTAACCTCTTGTTTTCCCGCTCCTGCCACGAGTCACCACACTTGTTAATACCCACGAAATCTGTTGTATCCTTCTTCACAGGTTTTTTCGAAAATTCTGGTTGAATATGCGCGTTCAACGATTTGATAGAGAACGAAAACGATGTCACAATGCGATCTGATAATTCGTACGGCTCCAGCCATTTCTTCAGCTTCAATGCGTTGGTCAATGCGCAGGTGAAGTTCTTTCGGTTACCCGAATGTAGGATGCATGATCTGTCCATTACCATATCTTTGAATGCTGGTGATTCCCACTCTCCGCCTTCCAGATTAATGATTTCACGTGCCATCACATCTTCAAGGAATTTAGCTTTTTGTGCACCGCGGGTGAAAATGTTCATCGCCTTACGCGTAAGAGAGCGTAGATCCGCTTTCAAATCCTCAAGACTCACATTGCCTTCGAACCATTCTATACCGTGATGTTTGCGAGTTAGAACGTTATTCTGTATCTGTTGTTTCGTACAGAGTTCGGAAAACACGTGCGGTGGTTTGATTAGCCAGTGAGACGCGGTGTCATACATGTACGTCACGACAGCAACTTCTTTTGGTAGAAACTGACCGTTATTACCGTAACAGCCCTGTATATCAATAATGTAATGCATGGTTTTGGTTTTTCGAAATACACGCGACAGGATTGAATGCGAACGTTTCAAGCAGAAGTAGAGAACTAAACTATTGGGAGTATGCTTGGAAGTATTTAAGGTCTTCTGTTTTATGATGGTCACTACCTCCCACTACCGAAGGGGAATACCTATGCCAGTAGTGTATATATGACAGTTCTGGATCCAGCCTTCTTTACCGGCCATCAGGCAGTCGGTAACTTACCGGCCGCGTGGGCAAGTTACCGACAGTCGGATGGTAACGATCGTCGATCTTTGTTACCGACAATCGGATGGCTGCAATTTGCCGTCGTGCGATGGCGCCACTGCCGATTGTTACCGATATTCCGATGGTAAGGATCGAGAATCCTGCATTGCCGATCTCCGCTTACCGACAATCTGATGGTTGCGATTTGCCGTCATGCGATGGCGCCACTATGGATTGTCGATCTTTAGTTACCGATAGTCCGATGGTAACGATCCGATCATTAGTTATCGATAGTCCGATGGTAACGATCCGATCATCAGTTACCGATAGTCCGATGGTAACGATCCGATCATTAGTTAGCTATAGTCTGATGGCTGCAATTTTCCTGCAATTTTCCGTCTTGCGATGGCGCCACTAACGATTCGGATCATGGTAACGATTATCGATCTTTTTTTTCTTACCGACAATCGATCCAAGATGGCTGAAATATCTAATTCTTAGCTTATATATACGAATTATACTAGCTGAAATGCTTAAAGTGTGACAGGGTGTTATATATATGCAATCAATGACGCAAATTATCTGATAATATATATGTTTATTTGTTATGTCTTAAATCTAACTTATATTCTAAAATGACAATTTTTTTCTTAAAACTAACTTAAACCATGTATACATTAGATATATCTAATTTTAACTTAAGCTATATATGTACAACGGGGTGCATCGAGCTTCACGCATATCATCTGAAACATACAGGTATTTTTTGTAATAACCGAACGACATGTAATGAAAATTAAGTGAACTTACCTAGCATTATTTGCCTCCTCCCCCACCTCCTCCTTCTTTTCCGCCACCGGCTGCACCTCCTCCTCATCCCAATTTTCACCCTCCGGCGCCTCCTCCGCCACCGGCTGCACCTCCTCCTCATCCCCATTTTCCCCCACCGCCGGCACCTCCTCATCCACCTGCTCATCATCCCACCCCCACTTTAGAGGTTTCACCTCGATCCATATGGGGGTGCCATCATCATATCGGACTGTGATCCAACGCACCCCATTTATCACCTCTTCATCGTTGTTCTCGCTATCATACCCATCATCATCTTCGGAGCTCCAATCATCATAACGATTCATGTTCTGTAATAGGAGATATCAATTACAAACTATATCCATCGAAATTCAAAAAGAGAAAAAAAACAAAAAACTATGATATCGAAGAATAACGATACTTACTTCTTTCTATCTATTTGGTTGTTGAGATTGGTATGTAATTTTGCTTCTCTCGACTGACTGCAGATTGTGTAAAACTCACTGCAAACTCGCACTTTTATATCCAACTAAACCCGAAATACGCCCCCAATATTATAGGGGCTGAACAATGGCAAACTCGGAAAATATTTTTTTCGTACGGATGGACCAAAGATGCCAACCCTCCCAGGTGGAAAAAAAAATGTGGAGGGGTGGGGCTCATGCATATAAAAACCCCAAACCCTAGGGTGGGTGTGAGCAATTGTCTAGTGCCAGTTTGACCGTGAAATTCTACGAAGAGAAAAAAAAATGGACAACGCTATGTATATGAATCTCGTTGAGATGATGGAGGATGCATACAAGTTACTATGTACACTACCACCAGAACAGGCAAATGAAGATATTTTTATTCACTGGCGTGACATTGCACATCAAAATATCCGATTCTTGAACAATATTTTGACGCAATCTAAACCGAGTGTGAGTGAAAAACAACGATTGCAACATATAATTTCACTCCTTCAATCGTGGGCGGTGAAATTTGAACGACATCGTGCAACTATTGTTGGTGGTAATATCGGTGATGATATTCATAATCGTGTTCGATGGGATGACATGGAGAGCGCCTTCAAGTGTCGCATACGCACCGGAGCCGTGACAAATCTTCAGCATAAAGATTTGGCAAGATTTTTGGCTGACGCTGGCGTGGTAACGACGGAACGTTTAAAAAATGTGCTACGCCAAGAAGGAAGTATTAAGGTGAATGTGGGGGTTTCGTGTAAATTTGAGAACGTCAAAAACGATGAGATCAGTCTGGAAGTAAAGAACTTCAACACACGCAACGCTACGATTCTTCCGTCGACGGATCTGAAAACCTGGTTTGCTGATAATATAACGAATCCTCTGCTAACTATGGTGGAGGATTTCGAGCAGCGTGATTCTGGTTGGAGCATGATTGAGATCATAAATGCCGTGATCTGCATCAACCGATACGAGCCTCTTCGCGGTGGACTCTCGACATTCACACAGCTACCCGAGGATATTCAGCGAAAGAAAGCGGTGGTCAACGTGCAGAACGACGATGATCGATGTTTGCTGTGGTCTGTTGCCGCAGCCCTCCACCCCGTACACGGCAACGCAACCAGAACACACAGCTATCGACGATACATCTCAGAGCTAGATTGTACAGGTATAAAATTCCCCGCAACCCTGCGTAGCGTAGAAAAACTTGAAAAAGCAAATAATTTAAGAATTAATGTATACGGAATTGAAAAAGAAACTTCCTCAAATTCAGAATCAAAACAGAGCATTATCACACCTCTTTATCTCAGTAAAAATTCAACAAATCTCGATAAAAAGACAATTCACCTTCTTATGATTGAGTGTAACATTGAAATAGATGGTGATGATAATGATCACGATGATGACGGTGATGCTAACTTGAATAACTTCAAAGCCAGATTTCACTTTGCTTGGATTAAGAATCTTTCACGTTTGGTTAGCAAACAATTATCGAACCATGATGGTGAACAATTTTTGTGTGATAGATGCTTGTGTCACTTTAGCGTACACAGCGCGTATGATAGTCACAGGCAAGATTGCGTGCGAATGAATAGCATCCGAATGGAATTTCCAGAGAAAAAAAACTTGGAATTTTCAAATTTTCAGAATAAGGGAACTGTGCCATTCGTGGTTTACGCGGATCTCGAGTGTATATTGAAACCGGTTGCAAATGAATCTCAAGAGCATATTCCGCACAGTGTCGCCTATTATGTACATTGCTCATATGATGAGACATTATCGAGATATAAGAACAAACGCGGACCTGATTGTGTTGAATGGTTCATCGAGCAGCTTCGCGAATTATCAATTGAAGTAGAGTCGCGCATAAAAAATATAATTCCGATTGAATCTCTGAATCAGACACAACGCGACCGTCATATGCGCGCAAAAAATTGCTACATCTGTGAAAGGCGATTTTCACCGGAAGAAAAAAAATGTTACGATCACTGTCATTTCACGGGTAAATATCGCGGCCCCGCTCATAATCGGTGCAACTTGAATTTCAGAGAGAAACACGCGATTCCGGTGGTGTTTCATAATTTGTCGGGCTATGATTCGCATTTCTTAATTAAATCTTTAGCTTCAAATTTTTCGGGTAAAATCACGCTATTGCCCATTAATAAGGAAAAGTATATATCATTTACCAAGAGGGTTGACGGCACCATGATGAGCTTGAGATTCATAGATTCGCTTCGATTTATGGCTAGCAGCATTGACAAATTGGCATCATACGTGTGCGATGCGGATAAAAAAATAACTCGAAAATTTTACATCGATCAGGGAAAATTCGAGTTGATGATTCGCAAAGGTGTATTCCCCTACGAATACATCGATTCTTGGGAAAAACTTGACGAGTTGGAATTACCCATTGAAAAATATTTTTATTCGAGACTAAGCGATTCTCATATTTCCAATGAAGATTACGAACATGCGAAAAATGTTTGGGCCAAGTTTGGTCTGAAAACTCTGGGCGAATATTCCGATTTATACCTGAAAACCGATGTACTTTTATTAGCCGATATATTTCAAAATTTCCGCGATAGCTGCTTTAAAACATACAACTTGGATCCTCTGCATTATTACACCGCACCGGGGCTTGCTTTTGATGCAATGTTAAAGCAGACGAAAATTAATCTCCAACTTCTAGACGATCCGGAAATGATATTGTTCATTGAGAAAAGTATAAGGGGTGGTGTGGCACAGTGCTCCAATCGCTATGCCCGAGCAAATAATCGATTTATGGGTGGAGATTTTGATCCAAGCAAAGCGGAATCATATTTAATGTATTTCGATGTAAATAATCTTTATGGTGCAGCTATGAGTGAGCATTTGCCGAATGGGTCGTTCGAGTGGGAAAATGATGCCATTGATGTGATGTCCCATCCGGATGATGCACCAATCGGTTATATTCTAGAGGTGGATTTAGATTATCCCATAGAGCTCCATAAACAGCATGCCGACCTACCTCTCTGCCCCGAGCATTTTATACCGCCGGGTAGTAAAATTAGGAAACTTGCTACAACGCTTCTACCCAAGGAAAAATATGTTCTGCACTATCGCAATTTGAAACAATGCATTAAATTTGGTTTGAAGCTGGTAAAAGTGCATAGAGTTCTAAGGTTCGCACAATCACCATGGTTAAAATCATACATCGATCTCAATACAAATATGCGAAAGCAATCGAAAAATGAATTTGAGAAGAATTTCTACAAGCTTATGAACAACGCTGTATTCGGCAAGACCATGGAGAATGTGCGTAACCATAAGACCGTGAAACTAATCACGAAATGGGAGGGTAGGGGCGGTGCACGTGCTCTCATTGCAAGGCCAACATTTCATAGCTGTACCATATTTGATGAAGATATGGTAATTATTCAGCTAAATCGAACCAAGGTTTATTTCAATAAACCCATCTACATTGGTGCTGCTATTCTCGATCTTTCGAAAATATTTCTATACAACTTCCACTATGATTATGTAAAAAATAATTTTTCAAATACCGAATCAAAATTAATGTATACCGATACAGATAGCCTGATATATCAATTTACTGTTCCAAATATCTATGAAATCATCAAGCGTGATGTTGCTAAAATGTTCGATACATCAGACTATCCACCGGATAATACCTACGGCATTCCCCTGTTGAATAAAAAACGTCTTGGTCTGATGAAGGATGAGAATAATGGAAAAATCATGACTGAATTTATCGGATTGCGCGCAAAACTCTATACATTCAGAACTTGTGGTGATACTGATAAGAAACGTGCAAAGGGTGTGAAAGGTTCCACATTAAAATCCATCACGTTTGATGATTACAAACGATGTCTTATTGATCATCAAAATTTAGATAGGAAACAGTGTATGATAAAAAGTGGTCGACATAAAGTTAGTACTATCATACAGAATAAGTTAGCTCTTAGCTGGTGTGACGATAAGCGAAAATTAATACCTGGTAAAACTGATACTTTGCCCTGGGGTTACCAAGATCATGCAAACTTGTAAATTTCTCACATTTTCTCACATTTTCTCACATTTTCTCACATTTTCTCACATTTTCTCACATTTTCTCAAATAATTTCCCATTTACTTTACACGTAAATGTGAGAAAATGTGAGAAAATGTGAGAAAATGTGAGAAAATGTGAGAAAATGTGAGAAAATGTGAGAAAATGTGAGAAAATGTGAGAAAATGTGAGAAAATGTGAGAAAATGTGAGAAAATGTGAGAAAGTGTGAGAAAATGTGAGAAAGTGTATGTGTGTGAAAACATTTTTCCGCAATTATCATGTAAGCTAGCATTAAGATTGAGGAGGGTGAAGAAACAAATGTAAATAAGTTGATAATAAATTTATTCATGAAAATTATATTACATATCCGATTTATTTATCCAACTATTATGTGAACTGTCGAATCCCAACCATTTTACATAGAGTTGATCAGCACGCCTCCGCAAGACCTTTTCTACAAGATAGCCATCGGGATATTGCACCCTGCTGAGCTCCTCCTCATAAAACCCGCCTTCAATGGGCTGATTCAGGTAATCGGTGAGTTTGTAAGTTGGAGGGTTGGTATTTTTCACCTCATGAATCGTAAATATTTCTGTTGTCCAATTCGGCGTATAACCCTTTTCGAACACATTTTTATATTTGCTAATTCGAACTTTATCGCCAACCTTAAATTTACGTTTTCGTTTGCTTCTTTTTATTTGACGCGGTTTATACACACTTCGATACAGTTGTTTTTCATTAGTCGTAGTCACATCTTTCGGCTTTATTCCAATCGTGCGATGTTTGGTATTATTGTACGATGCAATTAAATTTGGTAGAATGCTAGTCCACTTATAAGAACCTTGAAGTGTGAACTGCTTCCACATTTTATTTTTCAGTGTACGATTGAAGCGTTCGCATATCGATGCCTTCAAGTTGCTAAATGTCGAGTACATGTTGATTCCATGATGTCTCATGAGAGTTTTAAATTCTTTGTTGTAAAATTCCTTGCCCTGATCGACGTGTAGATGTTTCGGTATGCGGTCCAGAGTTAGCACAGATTTCATCGCAGCTGTTACATCTTTGGCATTTTTACTCTTGATCGGCACGGCCCACGCAAATTTTGAAAATATATCAATCACTGTGAGCAAAAATTTTGAGCCCTTGTTGACGGATGAGTATGCGGACATATCGACAAGATCGGCTTGCCAGGTCTCATCCAGACCACGTATATCGACATAACGGCGAGGATAATTACGTCGGGCGGGTCTATGAAGTTCGCTCGCTATTACCGACTTCATGTTCATGCGTCTTCAACCAATTTGCAATGTATTCGTTGTCTAAAAATTCGGGTGGAATCGGAATTCCGAGGATGTAATGCCTGCTAAGTATTTCAGCGCAATTCTCTACTATCACCAACCGTTTTTCCAAAGATTCACTTTCCCCCTTCAGTGCCGCAATCCTTTCTTTTGCCTGGATCCAAATACGCTGATCTTCTTCAAAACTTTCGCTGTGTTCTTGTGCAATCCGAGCATTAAGTTTAGATTCAAGAGCTGCGAGCGCCTGTTGCATGGATTGCTCGAATGTTTCCTTTATAGTACGCTCAAGACCAATATATGATCGATGTGTAATATCCTCAAGACTTTGCAGAGAAACGGCATCGGTTGGCTCCTGCGGATGTGCGATATTACACAATCGTTTATTGTCTATATCGTACTGGTTATCGATGGTGTTTTTGAATCCAACGCCGGGCGGTCCACGACTACTCACACTTTTGATTTTTCTGCTAGTCAACCAACGACCGAATATGTCTATGCCCATTATCGATTGATCTAGCTTGATTCAGGGTGAATATTATGGATTAGCCCGTTGTGGTAGAGTTTTGCAAGATTAGATCCTACAGCGGCTAATCGAATCTTCAGAAGTTCCTTTTCCGCTGTCAGAGTGTCAATCTCTTTTAGTATGAGAGTCTGAATGTGTTGATTCCCGCTCAAATTGTTGGTATGCTCTCGATCAAGGCGTGCATTAAGTTGAGATTCAAACTTGTGAAGTGCTTGTAGCGTAGAGTTTGCAAATGTTTTTTCCATAGAATGTTCGAGAACACTCAAGGCTCGCTGTGTAATATCTTCAAGACTTTTCAGAGAAACAGCGTCGTTCGGCTCCTGCGGATCCGCAATATTACATAATCGTTTGCCGTCTAGATCGTACTGCTTATCAGGGGTGAATTTGAATCCAACACCTGGAGAACCCCGGATAACAACTTTTTCGTAGCTGTTTCTAGCCAACGGTCGTCCGAATATGTCTATGCTCATTGTTCAACGATCTGTGACTGAATGATTATTTTATGATCAATCTCATGCTAATAAATGATTCCCGCCTCACGCAGCTCCTCAATAATGGAGGAAATTTCATTGGTATGGCTAGTATTACCAGCTGCTTGAGATGCCGTGAGTAACCGGAGACGATCAACGAGCTCATTAGGATTATCCCAATAAACATAATCCATGCTTTGTCCCCGCGCGATTTTATGGGTGGGTAATAAACCTTCACCGGATTTTTTCACCGACAGGTCGATGTATGGGGCAATGAAATCTCTATACTTTGAATACTTTTCCCTATCATGATGAGGACTTGTCTCAGCTTTGTAATATTTCCGATAAGCATTCGTTTTTTTCACGATTTTGATATAATTCAATCTATCGCTTTTATTCACCTTGGCATGATCGGGTAACTTTTTGAATAACAGTTCAAGCAATCCTGGTGTATTATCATAACGCATATCACCTACATATATCTGATTATCATCAAATGCGATATCCGAATTGCCAATCTTCAATCCGCTAGCTAATTTTCGAACTCCAAATTTCTCATCCAATTTCTTGCGCTCTTTTTCAGAGGCAAACATGTTTAAATAGCGCGCCGTCTTAACTTCTTTTTTCAACATCGGTGTGCTTGTAGACGCGATTAACGTACGATCCAGGTTGTTATCATCATCTTCATCATCTGTATCATCCATAGCGGCGGTAGCATTGTCTCCACTAGCAATGTTAGTTGCCAAGCTCTCCTCAATCGCACTTTTATATGCATCATTATCATCATCCTCATCATCACCAGCATCCTCATAATCTTCTGGTTCCACAAAATATTCTGTCTTCTCCGTCTTGACCAAACCCGGCTCTGCCTTCTCTGTCTTGAACGAACCCGGCTCTACCTTCTCTGTCTTGACTGAACCCGGCTCCGTTTTTATTTCTCGCTTCATTAGTAGCCGCTGCTGCTGCTTCGATGAATCTACCAACTTATGCAGTGGTGTGGCCAGTGGTTTAAAGATTTCACTAATAGCCCGATCGCTGGTGTCTTTCCCCATTTTTATCATTTCATGTTTACGTCGAATGATATCGCTGGCCCTCGCTATTTCCCGCAACACATCGTTTTGCTTACGTATCTTGGAGCTCTCCATGCTGCTAGTTTGATCGATGTGTTGCGACTGTATGTGGTTTATTCGTGATTCAGACTTATAAAGCAGTCAAAGCCTCTCCTATATCGCCCAGCGCTAATCTCGCTATCTTTGTCGATGGTTACAAAACTATATCTACCGTCATTCCAACACGCCAAGCACAAATCTTTAAATTGCTGATAGGTCATATCAGTGTTCACATGATCGGCATAGATGTGTTTCAAATTCATTTCATCCTGACGAAAAAGAACCAACAAGTTTGCATTATCACGCACCAAATGTTTCGGAATTCGGGCATACGTTTGACAAAGATAAAAACTATCGACATCCCTGTGCCGCCCCATACAGAAATAGGCTCTGATATTATCCTGCTTCTCACAAGCCACGTCATCGAAAATCATAATAGAGTTGGGATGTGCATCTTTCGGTGCTACAACCTCCTTGTGCTCATCAAACGGAAAATAACCCAGCCCCTTCACCGGTTCCAACAACCTCTTCAAGAACTCATACTTTGGCTGATTGAGGGATTTTGAATAGACGTACACATTCTCAAATCGTAGACCATTCGCATGGGTCAGTAGTGTGAGAAGGGCATTAGTTTTGCCGCAATTCGAAGGTCCGCAAAAGACAGCCCTCACACTATTTGGTAGTAGAGCCCCGTGCCGTTTCCCCTTCTTCTTTTTTCGCTCGACCAAATTATCAAAATTGGCGATGGGTAGTTTGATCGTTTGATCTTGAAATTTCATGATGCTTGACAAACGTCTCGATGAGAACTAATATATTCACGTATAAAATACACGCTTTTATAGAATTCGTGTTAGTTCATGGTGAACCATGGTTGGACACACACGTAGAAAAAGGAGTGGTTGTGGGCTAATAAATAAAATCATCAACAATCTCCCCGTCGAATTGCATGTTCCCGGTTATCAGTACTGCGGACCTGGTACAAAATTAGCTAAGAGGTTAGCTCGCGGTGATCGTGGTATCAATGCTCTAGACGCTGCATGCAAGCAGCACGATATCGCATACTCCAAAAATCACGATAATATTGCGGAGCGTCATAAGGCTGATAAAGTGCTTGCCGAGAGGGCTTGGAATCGGGTTTTAGCCAAAGACGCGAGTACAGCTGAAAAAGCTGTCGCCTGGGCGGTCACCAACACCATGAAAGCAAAATCCAAACTAGGTATGGGCATGAGGAGGGTCAAGACGCAAACATCGCTCAAGAACAAGAAAAAAAAAACATTGAACTTTATTATACAAGCAGCAAAGAAATCTATGAAGTCGGGCCCTAAAGCTATTGAGTCAGCTTTGGCGGGTGCCCGTTCGGCCGTGTCTAAAGGAAAAGTGCGCGTGCCTCGTATTCTACCTGTCCCCAAGAAAATTGGCGGTTTATTACCGTTTCTCATCCCAATATTTGCGGCCCTTAGTGCCACAGGTGCTTTAGCCGGTGGTGCTGCGGGTATAGCAAAGGTTGTCAATGAGGCTAAAGCAAATAAACATCAATTACAAGAATCCAAGCGTCACAACGCGACAATGGAAGCGATTGCGTTGGGGAAGGGCTTATACCTCAAACCATATAAGAAGGGTATGGGGCTGTATTTGAAGCCTGCAAAAAACTAATAAAGCTACCACACCGAGCCCTCACAGATGCCGATTTGCTCAACTATGCAAAAGCAATGAAAATTCCACATTTCCGGGGTGTTTTTATGCGAAATGATTTACCCAGTTCAGGACCTAGAAAGCGTGAATCTGCAATTATCAATCTCGATGATAAAAACGGTCCGGGGACGCATTGGGTTGCGTACACGAAAAATGGCAACGATGCGGTGTATTTCGATAGTTTTGGCGATTTACAACCACCTAGAGATCTAATGAAATATCTCGGTGTTGGTAGCGTAAAATATAATCATAAGAGATATCAAGAATATAACACGATAATTTGCGGTCACCTGTGCCTCAAGTTTCTCAGCGGACAACTATAAATTGTATGCGAATCGCCGATGTGATATTAGTCATGGCTGATTCGTTCACGTTGACACTCTCCGGAGAATCGTCGGTGTTGAGGACTCAATATTTTCCACCTATCGAGTTATCCCCAACAAAGACGTATGTTCTCGGACTCATTGAGCTTCTGACATTCAATGCAATCCCCAATATAGATGAAGGGTGTAATAAGTTTTATATAGAACCAGACACTGTGATTACAATACCCACCGGGAGCTATGAAATTGAGGATATCGCAAATTATTTGAAAAGGGCAATACCTAAGGATATAAATCTCAGTCTAAAGGCTAATAACAATGAGTTACTCAGTGAAATTAGATGCAATCATTCTGTGAACTTTGAACCAAAAGATTCCATCGGCCGATTGCTCGGTTTTACCCCAAAAAAGCTTGAAAGTGGTATTACCCATAAATCCCAGTTACCCGTTCGCATACTCAAAGTCAACGCCTTGCGAGTTGAGTGTAATATTACCACCGGTGCGTATATAAATGAACATCGGGTGCATACGATTCATCAATTTTTCCCAACCGTACCGCCCGGATATAAGATCGTGGAAGTGCCGACAAATGTCATTTATCATCCAATCACCGTACGATCAATACACGATATACAATTGAGAATAGTCGATCAGGACGGCAAATTAATCAATTTTCGTAGAGAAACTGTAACTATACGATTACACGTGAAATCTTTGAGATAATATGGGCATTGTGTTTGAGAGGACAAGAAAATCTGGTAGTAGTTATAAAAGCTCGATAACATGTCCGAGCATCATCAGTCGTCGAGCAGCTCCGATTCGAGTGACACATCAGAACGCTCAGTTTCTCCGGAGCCTAGGACTTCGACTTCGTTGTGGTGGAAAATAAGAATCCATTGCTTTATCTGCGTATGCCCATCACAAAAATGATAAAAATTCAAACACCTGTGACCTTCGACGAGTCGATTGCCCACTGTGAAATACACGCGCATCAACCGTATGCCGCATCTACATTCAGAAATAACGATGAGATTCGAATATCTGTACAGAATCAAGATGCGTGTGTATTACCCAGCAAAAGTTCACTCCACATCTACGGTCGGCTTACAAAATCAGACGGCACCGCTGTTAGTGCAGGTACAGAATTGGTCAATATGGCCGTGTGTCACATGTTTGGCGATATGCGTTACGAGTTGAATGGACACGAGATTGATCAGAATAAGAATGTCGGCATCACGAGTATTATGAAGGGATACTTATCATTCACCCCTGGACAACAACATCTTTTGGGAAACACCGGTTGGTTGGTGGATAATGAAAATAAACTAACCAACGCCGAAGGATACTTCGATGTTGTTATACCGCTGAGTTTTTTGCTCGGATTTGCCGAAGACTATAATCGAATCATCGTCAATGCGAAGCATGAGCTAATTTTGACGCGATCAAACAATGATCTAAACACCATACATCAAACAGCTCTGGAGGGGGTCAAAATTTCACTCGAGAAAATTGAATGGTTATTGCCATACATCAGACTGTCGGATTCTGCAAAAATCAAGATGCTCAATTATATCGCCAAAGATCCGGCTGTATCTATGAGTTTTCGCTCGTGGGAAATGTACGAGTACCCGATGCTGCCTGCAACAACGAGACATGTATGGGTTGTCAAGACATCTACACAGCTAGAGAAACCGAGACACGTCATACTGGGATTCCAAACTGCACGACGAAACGATGCGACGAAAAATGCCAGTCAATTCGATCATTGTATGATTAGAGATGTGAAACTTTTCCTAAACTCACAGTGCTATCCCTATGGAAATTTGAATCTTGATATTGCTCGCAATCAATACGCCATTCTCTACAATATGTACACAAACTTTCAAATTTCATACTACGATAAGGAATCCGAACCTCTTTTGTCGAAGAGTGATTTTTTGGCTACAGCCCCACTCATTACTATAGACTGTTCCAAGCAAAGTGAATCGTTAAAGAGTGGACCGGTGGATATTCGTTTAGAATTTGAAACTAGCGTTGCATTTCCAGCAAATACTTCAGCCTACTGTATGATTATACACGATCGCATTGTTGAATATAATCCAATCAGCGGTACCGTCAAAAAATTAGCCACATTTTAAGGATTCTACATGCTTGAGAACTATAGATTAAGCTTATTCTAAAGGAACAATAAATAAATAAATAAATGTTATTGAAATTTCATTGTTATTTATTCAACCCTAGCCCATTCCCATTACATATATATTTATATTTATATACATTAGTGTGTGTTTGTGTGTGTGTGTGTGTGTGTGTGTGTGTGTGTGTTTAGATTTTGCCACAGAATTCAAATTTATTGTATGGTCCTCCAAGATAGAGTATCTGCAAACGTTTCTGATCAGCCTCATTGTTTAACTGATCCAGCTGAGTGGAATCGTTCTCTAGAGCCTTTCCGATTCTTGCAGGCAGGAACACGATGTATTCGTTGGCAATAGTGGCGATGATTCTACAGTCGAATTTCGTTTTCACAAGCCTCAGTCTTGTGATATCATACTTTTGCCCAACCTCCAGCTCTGACATCCTTTTCATTGGTAGATTATTATCCAGACGGCTGGTGCTGTTAAGGCTGCTGAAATCCATCTGCACAAAATGAATAATTCGAAATTAGTTTTTATATTATAATTAAATATGATTATCGTGTAACGGGATTGTTACCTTGTTCGAAAGAGTTTGCAGATTCGAATATACGAGGAAGATGTGTTAATGGTGAGAAGTCGAGATGCACGGATGCAGCTCCCTGCGAGCTCTTGACTTTTAAACCATCATCCCCCGCCATCGAGACATGTGGGGAGGGCTTTTTATGCCCCTCCTCTAAATACCAGTTTTTCAGCCGCTGAACGTTCTCGAAGGCACAATGGTAGCCTCCGAATACATCGCCATGACAGTCATCATGCCAGCGATATACACGCGATTCCAATCGTAGTATTCGAAAATTCGGGCAGCCCAGCTCGTCCAAATCAATCACCGGTTTCGAGTCGTCATTGAGGATTTTTTCGATCCAGAGTTTCTTCTCCAATCCCTTCACATAAATGCGCCTCGCATCCTGTGCAACTTTTCTCACAGTTTTCACTACATCCTTATACGGTGTTTCTCCCGCAATCCAGGGTATTCCATGATGACGCCATGTCAGCCACGAATTCAGATTTTTATACTCGCGTGAGAGAGTCACCCAAGAGCATGGTGCTTTGAAGAGAATGCGTGTGATATCCTGCTGATATTCCTCATGCGCGCGAATGCTTATTGCAGCCAGCTCTTTTATTACAAATTTATCACTGAATCGTCCAAAACCTTGTAGATCTAATATTAGCTCCATATTGACGATTTCGTGTGCGATCTCAAGCAATGCCGGAAATTGACTGAGCTGATGATTTATTGCGTGGGATCAGTATGCGTGCAGGTGTGCAGATGGTACCGTGTGAAAAAAAAAAATGCGAAAAAAAATTCAGGTGTTCCAAACAATCTTCGTGTTTACAAAATTCTAAAGTTTTCGAGCGACGAAAGGATGTGAAAAACTCTGAATGGTGTTTATTGTTTAATCCTTTGAGGCTTACCGACTTTTATAGGTGCAGGTGGGATCTTTAGATTATTGCGATCTTTGTGTTTACAAATCTTAGCATTTTCGAGTTGCGAAAAGGTGTGAAAAACTTTTAAACGATATTTATTGCTCGATCCTTGGAGACCTGCTAATTTTTATGGGGGCCCAGGTGGGATGTTTTGAATATTGTAATCTTTTGTAAAATCCTAGCGTTTTCGAGCGGCGAAAGGATGTGAAAACTCTGAATGATATTTTATTACTTGATCCTTTGAGATTTGTCGATTTTATGGGGGCCAGGTGGGATCTTTTGATTATTACAATCTTCGTGCTTTGCGGAATCTTAGCGTTTTCGAGCGACGAAAGTACAGTGAAAAAAAAAAACTTTTAAATGATATTCACCACCAAATCCTTTGAGACTTGCCCATTTTTATGAGTTGAGGTGGAGTCTTTTGTGTCCTGTTCTCGGGTTGGTTAGGCTTGATTTCATTTCGAATTGGGGGTGGTATGCAGCCGATAGGATTGCAGTCCAACCCCCACCGGATCGGTTTGAGAAAAGAATACAATTTTCAGTTTGAAAATATCGGTGAAGAGTGGAAGATCATTGAATAGCAGGAAAAAGTATCAAGGCGAAGAAATAGACGGGGAAGAAGAATTTTAAAACTAAACACGTGAAAAAAAAGGTATGTTGTGTTAGCGTTGAATACTCAAATTTCAACAGATTCTAAACATAAGAATGTGTGATCAATCCAGATGAATCCGGCTGGCGTAAGAGTTTCACTGCGGGCGGCTCAGCTGCGACGGAGGGCCGAGTTGAGGATGCGATTCCTCCGGAACGCTCAGCTTGTGTTGCGTATTTTGCGCCAGCAGAATGTGGATGAGCGCTTCGTGGTCGAAACGTCAAGCATACATTTCGAGATGATCGAGAGCATCACGAGGCAGTATGAAATAAATGATAATTGGGCAAGGCGTGCTGCCGCGACAGAAAATGTGACACAATCGGCAATCCAATGCCCGGATATAACATCTTCCATGCAAGAAGATGCGGAAGATTCGGATGCGGAGACGGTACATATTGATAGGGGGAGAAGTCGATCGCGATCGTTCGGTTCTGACACATCGAGATCGAGTCCGGAATCACCATCGTCGTCGAGGTCCTCATCTCCGGACATACCACCGCCGCCGGGGGTGATTCCACTCGAACAGATTGACATTCGCGAATATGGTTTTGAATTACCCGTTGCTAGGTAAGTACACGTAATTTTCATTACATGTCGTTCGGTTATTACAAAAAATACCTGTATGTTTCAGATGATATGCGTGAAGCTCGATGCACCCCGTTGTACATATATAGCTTAAGTTAAAATTAGATATATCTAATGTATACATGGTTTAAGTTAGTTTTAAGAAAAAAATTGTCATTTTAGAATATAAGTTAGATTTAAGACATAACAAATAAACATATATATTATCAGATAATTTGCGTCATTGATTGCATATATATAACACCCTGTCACACTTTAAGCATTTCAGCTAGTATAATTCGTATATATAAGCTAAGAATTAGATATTTCAGCCATCTTGGATCGATTGTCGGTAAGAAAAAAAAGATCGATAATCGTTACCATGATCCGAATCGTTAGTGGCGCCATCGCAAGACGGAAAATTGCAGGAAAATTGCAGCCATCAGACTATAGCTAACTAATGATCGGATCGTTACCATCGGACTATCGGTAACTGATGATCGGATCGTTACCATCGGACTATCGATAACTAATGATCGGATCGTTACCATCGGACTATCGGTAACTAAAGATCGACAATCCATAGTGGCGCCATCGCATGACGGCAAATCGCAACCATCAGATTGTCGGTAAGCGGAGATCGGCAATGCAGGATTCTCGATCCTTACCATCGGAATATCGGTAACAATCGGCAGTGGCGCCATCGCACGACGGCAAATTGCAGCCATCCGATTGTCGGTAACAAAGATCGACGATCGTTACCATCCGACTGTCGGTAACTTGCCCACGCGGCCGGTAAGTTACCGACTGCCTGATGGCCGGTAAAGAAGGCTGGATCCAGAACTGTCATATATACACTACTTATGCCTGTATCGAAAACCGTTTGCCGGTTCAAACGGGTCTGAGCATGGTTTATGACCCTCAGGTATTTTCCCTAGCGTCGGGTGTATTCACCTACAGGTTGGCTCTAAACAAGTAGAAGCATGTCTTGTACAGGCCATCTGTTCGTTATCATTTCTAATTACCAAAATCTGTGATGACCTGACGCATAGAATCAATCTCAATCACGTTATCGAATTCTGCGTAGACGATACAATTTATAGTCGTAGTCAGAGCCTGCTCAAAACGCGTTTCGATTCGGACACTGCCATGCTTGATGAGGTTCCAATGACCGTTATCACTGGCTGAGAGATCAGGGGTAAGATCGAATGCCGTGAGACAGTATCCCTCCTCATAATCCTCACGAGGAATCGAGTTCCCCTCGTTGAGGAAATGTATACCGGTACCCGTGAACAGAGTGTTGTAGGAATCCACAAATAAGTTGTTCGTGAAATTTGGCTGTAAAGGCTTTGACGGAATCTGGGTGCCTTCGATATATAAGGATAGGTGGCTTAGTCCGAAAGACGAGAAATTGAACGGGTTAAGTTTTTTATCTCCGTTATAGGCTTTGTTATCGACAAATCCGATGATTAAACGTTTCGGTAGTTGGCCAAGGAAAACATTATCGAGGGTCTCGGCTTGCACTCCGCTATGTATTGTCATTGTCTTGACCTCAACGCGCGTCATCGGATATTTCGCAGTCGTTTTGGCAAGGGTTCGTGCATGTGCTAACAGAATACCGGGGCTAATTTTCACACGACGTATGAGTAAGGTCACGTCTGTAATCTCCAGTTTATGATAGTCGCCAGTTTCTATCAAGCAAAAGGCGTCCCTGGACCTGACGAGTCTCAATCGGAGCTCCACTCCGTTTAACAGAAATTTTTCCTGATTGAAGACATCGCAATGCAAACGACCGAGCATATCCACAGAACCGTTATCAACGAAATATTTATTTCTACTTTTAAATCCCGTATTGTTAACACCCGTGGTTTCCTCAAAATAACCGGGTGTATCAGAATACCATAAGCCCGAAGTGAGATGCGATTTTTTAGCTGCGTCGCCGTAATTTAACAAAGTCTCGATGTATGCTCTGTACGCATATGAATTATTACTCGGAGAAACCAGTTTTTGATTAAAATATACATCCGCCTGATTAAAGATAGTATGCAGGAAATTGTTGACAGGGGCTACATGTGACGAATCAGTAACGGTTGAATCGGACTTCATTCTTATTGCACGTGCACATACCCTGAGCATCGTGTGTGAGAGATCTAAGTACTCATCACCCTGACCCGGTACGACGAATTCAATCGGTGAGTCATCGGTGAGTGCAGACACAGGTTTGTACTGCACCCATTGGCCACCCTCGATAGATGTCTGTGTAGGCGGTAGAGTGAAGAGATCCAGCTCGGATTTCAAGCATTCACAGGAGTGCGCATGAAGGTAGGCCATTTTTGTAGTGTGCAATGGTAGGATTATTCACTGTAGGTTTTGATTTTACAAGGATCCGAAAATATCCGTAACGGCTCTTTTGTTACAACACTTTTTCTTTCTACCTCTGCTGGACGATCCCCTAGTACTAGTTGTCTTTTTCTTCGAAGAGGATTTGGTCGTTTTCTTTTTCTTTGTCTTCGTAGGGGTTTTACGACTTCCAAGCGATTTAGACTTAGTAGCTGCTATCGATAGCCTCGGTGCAAGGACAAGTCCAGACTGGCCCAACGATCCCCCGTACTTGCGTTTATAGCCCTCTCCTCTCATAACCTTTTCAAGCCCATCCTTGGCCTTCCGCTTCAAGTTCTGGTGTGTCTCGCTGGCGCGTGTTTGAAACGCCTGTCTCCACGGTACGTCATTGTCTAGGTCTGACACGAAATTCATACCACTGCGCAAAACTTCTTTACCGAGTACACGGGCTCCTTTTTTCAACAGTGGGATAGCTCGTCTAAATAGACCGCCCAGAAAACTACCGATTCCATGGCCCCGTTGATTGGGTGCACCGACGTAAACACGATCGATTCCCCCACCTACTTGTGATTCGTAATACTCTATGTACTGAGCCATAGTATTATTCCGTTCCTCCTGGTATCCTTAATATTGGCGATGAACTAGTATATTTTCTTGAAGTGTAGCGTGACTGTCAATGTCCCGTGGTCAAATGGTATAGATTTACCCTGGTGGTCTCTTATAGATATTTCGATGGTCCGGAAGCTCGAAAGAAGTAAAGGAAGATAGTGCGGCGGTGAAAACGTCTTCACTTCCACATCTACGGTGTCGGCCCTTTGTTTAACCTGTAGTATACGCAGAAGGGGAGCATAGACGTCTCCCACGATACGTGGTTCTATGATATCGCAATAGACGAACATGAGCGATGGGGTCTCTTGGACCTCTTGACCGGTTTGCAGCGGTACAATGATAACCTCTGGTTTATCGCGGGATTGCGAAATGTCATCTCCACTCGTAATCCTATTGCTAACAGTATTTACACTATATTTGTTTGCAGCTAATTTACGAGCCAACACCTCTTTCGTACTATGTATGTATGTCAGAGGATACTGTATTTCAACAATAGCGACTTCCCACTCGCCAGAGAGCTCGATCGTCCGTGGTAGTTGTGTAATATAGCAGCAGGTCCTGTTATCGGGGAAAACCTGCATCGAGCTATTGCTAGGTAGTGTTATGTAGAACTGCGACTTCATTATGGTGCAAGACTCTGAAGACTGGTGGCCGGAATCCAACTGTTGAATTTTTCAGGGTAACCTTTCCAGCTGACAAGAACCTTCTTACTGCGACCCTGACCCTTGCTGCGAATGATTTTATCAATTTGAAACTCAGTATTTTCAATGTCCACCGTCACACGCTGCAGCTCCGCTTCATAAAAATAGCCGTCAATCTCCTCTCCAGAAAGATCCTCCAGCTCATATACGTTCGGTAAACCAGGTAAAACGCGTCTGATCTTGAACAACTCCTCGCTCCAGTTAGCCTCGTACCCTTTAGCGAAGGTACCCTTTGTCTTGCTTATGCGTACAAGATCATCCTTATTGAATTTCAGCCTGCGTGCCCTGTGTGGTGGATGCATGCGTTGAATATTCGCACGGGCCTCAGCCGCGTTGTAGAGCGTCACAGCCGACGGAGCCATTTTGATGCTCGAGTGTATAGTATTATTATACGAGTTAACGATGTCTTCCAGGATATCGATGTATCGATGCGTGTTTTTATGAGTAAAATATCTCCACATGCGGTCTTTTAGAGTACGATTGAATCGTTCAACAACAGCTGCTTTTATATCAGGGTTACGCGTCACTCGAAAACGAATATCGTTCTGGGCAAGGAGTTTTTGAAAAGCACCACCAACAAACTCTTTACCCTTGTCGGTCTGCACGGTAGCAGGTCGTCGTTCGGTAGAGTCTAAAATCTGCTTGAAGCCGTCGGCCACGTCACTAGTCGATTTACTACGGAGTGGGATCACCCATGCAAATTTACTCAGAACATCGATGACTACTAATAGGTAACGGAATTCGTCGTTATATTCCTTTATCGAGCCAAGTTCAACTAAATCGGCTTCCCAGAGTTCGTCAATATTCGAAATGTTGTACCGAAGTCGTAGAAATTTACGCCGTATAGGTTTGTGTAAAGTGTAAGCATCCTGTGCACTTAGCCAGTTCTCAATTACTGTAGAGCTCACTTTTCGAGCGGCTTTTTTCAACTTTCTTGCCCCTGCATAGCCAGCCGGGTGTGAGGGGTCAAAATACAGACGTTCTAGTTCTTTCATTTTCCATATCCGAATGACAACCAGCCTTGTTTTGACGATTTGCTCGGAGAAGTACGGGGCGTTTTTCGATCGCGCGGTAGTTTTGATGGTAGAGAGAAGGACTCGTCCTCTCTCCCGTCGGTACTTCCTTCGTTCTTGGCCGAATGTTCACTACTGCTTTCCCCGCTGACTCTAGAACGGTTGGATGCTTGACGCCGCTTTGCACCGCTCCACATCACGATATTTTCCGCTGTCGATGGTGATGCTGCCGCATTTTTCCAGACATTCTGATTCCCAATATATTCCCGCGGAACGTTGATACTCTGAAGGAAGCGCGCGTACACGTGCCTGCCGTCAGGTTGAAAACCTTTTCTAGAGCGCATAGAATCGTTCACCAAATCTACGATGTTTGTGCCAGGTACAACCTTGTTGTCTATAGTCACCACTCCATTACTGTCCCAAGAGAAACGCGTCGGAACATCGGCAAGGTGTCTAAGTAAATGTTCTGCCTTTGATCGGTATTTCTTTGGTACTGTAGAAACAATTCGTGATAACAACTGCTGCTTGTCGGATGACGCCTCTGTTTCTTTTTCACGCGTGATATCTGCGGAACTATCGTCTACAGACTTTGTGTGAAGTTCTAGACTTAAAGGTTTTCGTGAATCCTCAGCGAAGTATAAAAAACGTTGTAGCAGTTGTTGATATAGTTTCCATTTCGCTGCGTCATCACCGGTAGGTGAATCCAGAATGGCTCGCATCTCGCTATCGAGTCTAGAGAATGGATTTCTAGCGATTTGGTCTGTATTCTCGTAATTATTACTGGAAAGTATCCCTGAAGACGCGGCATTACGTTGGAGACGTTCTACACTCTCCGAAGGTATCAAAACCATTTTCTTTGCATGTTCCATCGTTTTCCTGTTTCTATCCGCCAAACAGGTGTGAAAACAGAGTCCCGAGAACGGGTGCAAGTAACATAGGCAGAAAACCGTTACCACGCTGAACCAGTATCTGTTTTTTACTTTTCAAGCTTCCTTTGCTGCTAGCCAATTTACGAAGAAGTTGTTTATGCTTAGCAAGTCTAGATTTCTCTTTCTGCGTCAATACGACGTTACCATGCACGGTGTTCAAGGCACACTCACATATACTTTTCACAAGAGAATTATCGGCAGTACGTAGTAGTGCCAGACGTTGTTTAGAACTCAACTTGCAGAGAGCCTGTAGCGTTGCTGTATTTCCGTTTCCGAATCGTCTACGTGCGGCTGCAATCGTTGAACCTTTTACACTTAGGGTACTATCCGAGGTACCACGAGACTGCCGTACGCGTGGCATTACAAGCGAACGACTGGTAAATTGGAAATAGAACGCGACTTTATATCTTTTCGCGGAACATAGACGTGTTGGTACTCGTCAGATGGAAATATATTGGTGCGATAGCGGCAGTTTTCAGGCGTCGATTGTTTCAAGTCGAGTAATAGATAGCCGTGCGGTTGCGCAGTGGCGTCATGATAGGCCTCCTGTAAAAAACGCTGATCCTCAGGATAAACCTGGCGTGCTAAATGCTGTATTTGTGCACGATCTCTCGGGTTCTTGAAAAAGACGATATAATTTGAATTGAGCGATATATCCCGCTGACCACGACCCTGATGAAACAGGTTCTGTGTGATGAAAAACACGCTCAGATTCTTATGATGACAACCCTTAGTGAACAGGTCAACGATTACGTTGTTGGAAGCCTCCCGCATTAAATCATCGACCACAATTAGCTTAGGTGTTCTATCCGTATCGTAGTCGGATTCCTGAGGTAAACCCTCCCGATACTCAACATCAGCATCCGTTGTACCTTTTTTATTGAGAGATCCCTGGAGCGAATTTTGCTCAGCATAGTACCATAGGACGCGTGAAAATCGTGTATCGCACAAATCGTCGATATTTCGCAGAAAGGTCTTGACGAAGATTGATTTACCGCAACCGGACGGTCCGGCAATTATCGCTGAAAAAGGGTGTCGCCAACGTGTGTCCATTTTTCTTATGGATGGCTGCCACTATTTCCGACTGTACACGACGAGTGATTTAGAAACTATGAATGAAGTTTAACTCAACCTGCGACTAACTATGCTACAATATTTTCCGAAGGAGTCTGAGTGCGTGCCCCGCGCCATCTCTCATGCGTTGCACGCTTTTTCTCAGAGTAGATATATCATCTGAAAAATTTGTTTGTACTACATATATATATCAAAGGCTGAACTAGCACGTATACCGATTATGATTGACTGGTGGGCGGGGAGTTATTAATATGAACTGTTTGGGGTTCGGATTCAGACGTTTATTTCGTTGGGGAGGTAGCAATATAAACAGAAGTTTTCCCACAGGTATATTTAAAGAAAAACTGACCGCGTCGTTATACGGTCATTAATCTTACATAGAATATCTTGTACTTATTTCTACAATGGTTAGGTATGGGCTTACTAGGGAACAGTTTTATTTATTACAGCGATAGACCGTGACAAAGTAGGTATGCATTGGCTTATATTTAAAGCTGATATTTACACAGTTTCTATTATTTTACACTTCTAATAACAAGGTTATGACACAAATACTATAAAGGATATACGAATATTACGAACAAGATGAATATTATTATCGATGTTACATATATTACAATTGAGTTACTTAAATAATATAAGAGTATTATGGACAGAGTAAATAATGTAAATATCACCTGCAAAGGAATTAAAAAAGATAGGCAAGATTAATATTATAAATATCACCTGTAAATAAGCTAAAAAAGATAGGCAAGATTAATATTATAAATAAGACGAACGATAGCGAAAAGTACGGAAATGCAAAGAGCTCAACAGGATGGTTGAAACAGTGAATCTGTTCGTCATGACCTATAGCGGAGTTTAGACCTACGAACACGACACGACCTACTTCGACTATTCACCGGTGTGACCGTAGGGAAGGGTATCCCAACTATCTCTACAGCATCGCCTCTTTACAAAAACAGGCCGACAGGTCTTCGTCTGGTTCCTGGTCACTACATCATGTGTTACAGTTCGTCCTATTCCTCGAAAGTCTACTCGAATCGGCGCTGCATCCTCCTCTACCATTTCCTTGACAGATTTAAAATTTATTTTCAAGCGAGTTGAATAGTTCAAGCTAATTCCTTTAACCTTGCAGACTTCTACCTCCCTTCCGTCTGGACACACCACTATGAAAGCGTAGAATTTCGCGCCACCGGATACAAACGCCCGTATGTAGCTACCCCTACCATACTGCTCAAGCTCGTTGGTCATATTACCCAAAAAATTACCGACCGGCGGTTCGTATTCTCCAACCCTACCCGAACGAACATAAATAATAGAATCTGTATCATAATACAATACACGACGATCTAGCTTTTCCAAATAAGAATATAATGTCAGCCTCGCCTGTGCCGTTGTATATGCCGCTATGACTACATTCGCGAGGACGGATGGCTCAATACTCTGATCTATATAGGACCAGCGGGCGTACAACACGTCGTCGTTGACGGGGACTAGATCCTCCAGTGAAATCGCTGGATTTGTTAGCAGAGCCAACAGTCCCTCCCGCGTATCAATGACGGTCGTCTTTGACATGTTGTCCCGTTGACCAAACTTACCCCAGAATGAGTTGAGGCATAACTTCGCCACAGAGCGAAGTCCTGGATTTTTTTCGATTTTCTCACGGTCTAGCTCTACTCCCTCTACTAGTTTATACTGCCGGATATAGTCTGATCGCGCATCCTCGGTGTCGCAACCAACGGGCCAGCCGCTGGCCTCCTGTTTAAGTTTGAGAAAAGTACGTATATAATCCGTGAAGTGCCCACCCTCTCCGGTCTCTGGATTAAACTTGGTGACCTCGTACTGCCAGATTTCCGATACCGATATGACTTTGTACCCTTTTTTTACAGCCTCTTTCAATTCAATCGAAACCCAAGTGCCGGATAAATATCGTTTGTGTTCTTCATGATGCGGGCATGGAGATTGTAATAATTCGCGACAACACGTGTAACAAAGCGGAAACATTAGCTTATTATGCATGCGGAACGGCAGCACGGGATGATAAAGTCTACGAGGTGGCAGCACGACACATTGAACCAATCCCTCGACTCTGGTAAGATCTACACCCTGCTTCCCTATTAACGACTCACATTCTCGCCCTACATATACCTTTGGGTGACCACGCGGGTATTCACCAGTCGCATTGACGTACGGATACAGCGAGCAAACATCAACGTAGTGTATTTGCTCACTGCCCTCGCCATCTACTTCGTAGAGCCGCGACGTATTACCGGTCCTACCTCCGAAAAAGGCATCACGAGGATTCAATTTAGTTATACCTAACATCGGAATAAGCGCGTTATCCTCGATATATGCACGCAGCACTGCATCTGTTTCAACCATCCTATTAAACTCACACTCCCATATCTCCTCGACGATCATCCCTTGGCTCCGCAGGCGTCTTGTCTTGGCTATAGTCTGTTCGAGCCGTCGATCCATGATTTCGCCAACCGGTGGTCGCTTATCCCTGTTGACGCGGAAACAACGGGGACAGCCGTGCCAGTAACAGCCATGGAACTCCAGCACATGCTCTACGCCATCAGGCTCCGCGTAGTAGCCATCAACTCGGCGTCCCTGTACCAGTCTCTCTCTTCCTCTACCAGCGTGTTCGATCTCAATACCGAGCTCATGCTCCCGCCATACCAACCACTCGATGGCTTTACGTGATTGTTTATCGCCTAGCCTGTACCCGGCAGGAGGAATAATCCCGATTTGATTGTCACGTAAAAAGTTCTTTCGAAAAACCATCGAGCAAGCCGACGCAATAGTCGTACTCTCCGTAAACGGACAAACCTTTCCTGTACGTTGAAAAATCTTCCGGAAAGCTAGACAGGCGAGTCGTAGAATTGTCACGTCTGACTGACAGTACCTTAGCAATTCTACATCAAAGTTGAAAATATAATTCTCTCTAACTGACCTATTATACCATTTAAAAAAGTTTTCCCTAGCCTCTCTCGTCATAGTATCTGGCGAGTAAAACTCGACCGCAGGTAAGGGACCCTCATACCCCTGATTAGCCGGGGTATTAAACAAGTGTGGGAATAATCCTTTTTGGGTGGCCTCAGGTAAACCGAATGCCTTTGGCAATGCCGACAAAGCCATTGGCATGTACGCCAGTGAGTCTAAGAAACGGGTGTTGTTTGTCTCCAAAAGTATTATTTTACTCCCGTTGAGTATAACCCGCGGCGGTTCGCCTCCGTTCTCCACCAGATACTTCAGAATAAACTGCGCGTCAAAACCCTTGGCGTTATGTGCTATGCATATAATCTTTCTATATCCGTCAACTTTCCTATCAACGAGCTCGATGAGCTCCTTCACTGGGTCCCTACTAAAAACAAATTCTCGTTGAGCACCGCACCCTGCGCAACCCTCACTAAAATCCTCATCTATACAACGCGTGCAGACCCGCTGCGCGACGCACAGATTTGGCACGTGTACGTTCACTGCATCGTCTCCGTCTAGTGTCTGGTCCTGTTGTGTCTCGAAATCATAAAAAATGAATATATAATTCGCAGGTTCTCCTACGGTATGTTTCACAGGTCTCATATAGCAGCTATGCTCTATCTTTTGATTTGAACGACAGGTCTTGCAGTATGTTTCCCAGCAGACATGTTTCCCCTTGGATTTATCCATATAGATATCACAGGTTTGGCAAATCCGCAGGGTACTGCAGATTGACCGCTTTCCGCTAAACGAACCGGGCTTTGCGTGGTTATTAAGACATTCAATGCCGTAAAACTCACGTCTACACGAGATACATTCCCTTCGATCAGCCCTCGTATCGCAAGCGGGCGTCGTCAAACAACGAGGACATATATTAGAGCACCTGTGCTCCATACCACGAGAATAGCCTACATTACACGGTATGCAAAAAAAATTAGAGGCGGCTGCTGCACTGATATTTAAAATTACGTCATAATGTCTGTTTCGTTCGCTGTAAATAATGTTGACTCTATAGGTTGCAGTCCGTCCCAAGCCTACCACAATATCTTCGCCATTAAAAAAAGGTTCTCCGCCCTTTCCAAGTGTACGCCAAAAGTAAACAGTTATGACAGTGTCGTATCGTGCCAAATACTGCTGAAACTGCAGGAGCTCGTTATACCCGCACCCCTGCTCGGGTATCGTGACGTGTGCCTTTCTAACTAATTCCTCAGCCCTCTCTTTTTGATATTTTTCGTTGTCCCTAGCCCTGTTCCACATATTTTTAAAATCAGGATACGCACCCTTACGCGCGTATACCCCAGCTACGAACAACGCCCGTGGTAAACATAAATTATCATCGTTTTTAATTTTTAAGATCGACCGCTTATTTAATATTCCCTCCCCGTCCAGCCGTAAGCGTTTACCCCTCCCGACAGGTAAATTGACCGTAAATATATTGATAGTAAAAGGCTGATCTATCGAAAACTCACGCGCACTCTGCGTGATTCTAAACACGAGACCCCATAAATCCTCGAATTGAAAATCGCGTGCCGGTCGAAAGTTTAAACCCGCTGCACCCCTCGTGAAACCATCCGTAACAAATGTTATACCCATTAGATCCCCCTGACCGCACAATGATCTGAAATAACTATGAAGTTCCCTAAATGCGTCCTCTAACCAACGTAGTGAGTTTTCCGTCTCTGGCGGAATTATGATTTTTACCGTGACCTGATTTCCAGCTAACCCGAAACGCGGATATCTTTTATTCACACGCTGTGTGATTCTAAATCGTCCTGATCTATTGCCTTCTACGTCTTCTACTTCTGGATCTAACCCTACATCCTGAATCGGTACACTAACCCGCCTGACAACCTCCGGTCGATCCTCCTGTTCAGGTACATCGTCCGATGGGGCATTACGCTTTCCTGCACGACGAGCTGCTCCACCCTGCTGTATTCCTGAAGTGCTAGCCCCTTCGTTGACCGCGTATATTCTGACTGGAATTCCTGACGTTGAGGTAGAAGCTCCAGCGTTAACGTTGAACAGACCTGTCGCTGGTTCCGTTCTCGGTACAACATCTGTAAAATTATTCAAAACTATGAAAAAAATTACATAAATTTGAACGACAGAGAATAAGATTCAGCATTTTTCGTGTAGGAGTGTACTCGTGGCATATTTTCTAACAACACTTACCGCTCACAGGTGTATACCGCGTATTTTCGTTCGATAAATTCGGCGCATATCGACAAATTTCATCCGTCGTTTTAGCGATCATGTCCGTCTCGTTCGCATCCTCCGCATCCTTCATCGAGACTTGTGATAGCCGCTCCATAGTCTCCTCTATAGCCGGTGCACCGTCCGTATCTACAGCAGGATCATCCTGTGTAAATGCCATCGCACTTTCAACCGCTAATTCATAAGCCTCGACAGCTTCTATAGCCTCCGCTTCTTCTCGTGCTATAACCGTGGTATTGTGACTTGTTCGCTGACATGCTGCCGTCTTCAGAGCCTGTCCTCGCCGCTTGATGGTATTTGCCACTATTCGAAGATCCGACGGTATAAGGGCAGTTTTCAAGATTTTCAACATTTGTCTCATCCAAAAAGGTCTGCCCACTAAGGTAGAACACGTCACGATTTGCATGACTATCCACAACTCAAGGGTACCGATAATATTACGTAGAACCGTCGTCACCTCCTGCTCGGTATTCATGTCCTTGACTCGATGGTACCACTCACGCATACGCTTCGTAACAACCTCCGGTCTTGTAGTTTCGAGGTACCGTATCACCATCAGGATTATACCTTTCACGGTTGATATGATACGTTTATCCTCAACACGATTCATCGTAAAAAAATATCCGCCAAAATAAATTCAAACAAAAGAAAAATAAGGACTTGTCCAGAATTTTCTCGAAGCTCAAACTTGTTCGCTTGGTTACAATGCCTTTCACGAATGAAAAAACAAACACAACAGTAATTGTTAAACCATTCGAAATCAGAAGATCACAATCAGCAGAGTCTCCCCTACTGAATAGTTTTTCAAACTGATAAAATGACACGTTTTTGGCGAGTCTATATATGTTATGCTTGGTACCCTGCTCATCCCCACTCAGTGTAAATGAACCAATCGTTGATATTACTACCACCCGCCAATCCTTGACCATTTTTGCCTACCTGAAACACTGTCACTATACTTCGAGCTGACTGTCGTCACCTTCATATTGCTTTTCACCCGACCGGCCCTTGCGCCCGCAAGTCTGTACCTGCATGCAGTGCGCCTCTAATCCCCCAACCGCACCTCTGCACACTGGACAAAAGAATGTACTACCTTCGCAAGGGTAGCCGGAGCGTGAACTTGAACATACAAAATCGGTATTTACCATTGCGTCCCTTACGCCCGCAAGTCTGAACCGGCATAGCGGTCATCGTTAATCCCCTACCGCACCATGGTACGCGAGACAAAAGAACGTACACTTGCACCTTTGCGGGTAGTCGAAGCGTGAACTTGAAAATAGAAATCAGTTAATTACATTTTTGGGGCAGGCTGATTACAAAGGCAGCTGCATCGTACACCTATCTATTTCCTTTCACTGTCTTAAGCTACCCCCTGACAAACAAATCTTTAAATGTTTAACCAGCAGAGTATAATTGCCATCTTTCGACGAATTTTGCGGGTATATAATACAGTGTTTATTCTCCAACGTTACTTGAACAATGCCACCGTAAATGGCCGATTATCTGTTTGAAAGGCGTACACCGTATAATACATTCATATTGTTCGGTTGCTAAGAAAAGTAATTATTACCGGACCATTGTCGCGTCGTACTATTAGACAGGTTGAAACTGGTAGGCCTGCCCTGACAAATAGTTTCCAAAGAGACGGGGGGTTCTTTATTTTTTCTAGGATCGGTTTTACAACAGACGGCAATATAACCCAAAAGTAATTACTTGAACCTATCCGTGCAGATTGAAGCCTTGCAAACTTTTCCTTCAAACTTTTAGGCAAAAATCTACAGCTACCTGCAAACCCTTAGAGCCATAAACGGCATACTGCCTGGGTATAATGCCAGGTGTCGGCACCCATGGTATCCCAGAGCCACGCTGATTTTATATGTAAGTACCGCGTCCACTGCTACAACCGTGAAATCCCTCAGCCTAGCTGAAAAACTTATCCCTACCCTCTGAGGAATAATAAAACCTCACCCAGTAGTGGGGGGTTTTTCTTGAAATATTAAGGGGTCTGTAAGCATCTACGCCAGTAGTTACGAATAGCCCGTGCTTGCAACAGTGAAAAACAGTTACTCTGCATCAATATTTTTCAGTGTCTGAATCATAATTTCATCATGTTTAACTCTCAATCTGTGCGTGCATTACAAAAACCTCATTCAGTTGATAAACCACTCATAATTGACCCTCTGCGACCAACCAGGCGGATGCTACTATCAGCCACATATGGAATAAACCCTTCGTTTTCAACGGCAGTCTCGGTTGGATATTCTTTAGTCGGTGAACGTTTCGAGCCTATTGTGCAGCTCAGTGGTCAAGGTGGAAGTATCATCGCGATGAAAACTGATGTTTTTTGGAACTTTTTAACAAAGTTGAGCAAAATCAACGATTACTTCGCTAAACCAACGACCGCAGCCTATACTCCAGCCGATTCTACCGATACTACGACCATAGATGTGAACGGTTATACCGTTTCCTTCATCCTGGCTCACGGTTTGAGAGCCATCAAGCTAACAGAACCAGCTGAGCAGTGGAAAAAGGAAGAAGATCGAGACACAGACGATGAGTCATCTACTTACAATTCTACCAGTCTTAAGAAACGGAGGTTGGACTCGCCGTCCATCGTGCTGCAGAAAACATCGTTCGATGGACTAAATGCCATATCGGGGTGCGTCTGTAATCATTTATGTCGTCTAAGAGAACATGCAGTTCCTGTGAACGAACTTAAAGACGAAATGGTAAGGGAACTCTCTACACTGGCAAACGCGTTTGGCTTTACGGATACACCTCTTTATCGTTTCACAGATCTTGTCTTAAAAGATATTAACGAGCGGCTGGATGGGGTACAGTCGAATTTGAAACCGAATCTTAGTACGTATATGTATAAAATTGTTTTGCTTGAACTAAAGGCTCTGTTCGCTCTTGACATATCCGAGGAAATTAAGGGATCCATGGATTCAACATATAGTGTATACCCACGTTGAGCATTTAGCATAAGAAACGACTGTTCTTTCTCTAGAATAAGCCTTAACATAATTAGTTGTAATTTTTATACGCAATACTGTTAAATAAATCTTAGTTATAAGCTTGAACCTTTTTTTAGTAAACATAAGTTTGGATCTTTACCTTTATAAATATTAAATGATATGAATAAACAACCATTATAACAATATTCACCTGTGCGTTTTTTACCAACCCTATCCTTTCCCTACATTCACCATATATATTTATTTCCATTCGATAAGTATACATAAGTTTTCTTAAATTAGGATCGATGAAATTCTCTTAGGTTAGGATAGTTGAAATTAACTCAGGTTAGGATTGAAAAAAAAAGAAAAAAAAAAGAAAAAAAAAAGGAAAAAAAGGAAAAAAGAGGAAAAGAAAAGGAAAAGAAAAGGGGGAAAAAAAGGAAAAGAAAAGGAAAAGAAAAGGGGGAAAAAAAGGAAAAGAAAAGGAAAAAAAGGGGAAAAAAAAAGTAAAAGAAAAGGGGGAAAAAAAGGAAAAGAAAAGGAAAAAAAGGGGAAAAAAAAAGTAAAAAAAAAGGGGAAAAAAATTAAAAAAAAGGGGAAAAAAAAAAGGGGAGGGGAGGGTCATAAACGGTATACTGCACCCTCTCTACTGTCGCCCGAGCGAAGCGAGGGTGACCTTCACACTCGTCTAGAAGAACACTTTACACCATGGTGCATACGATATTTTATGCATCCAAGGGCAGAAAGCGCGTTCTTTATGCGCGCAGCCGGGAATAAAGTACGCACTTTCTTCCCTCGGTGCATAAACAATATTTAGGAGTAGGTCGAGTCAGGCGAGTCGAAACTGAGAAAATAATTTCTTCTAATAGTCGTATTAATGATAATCGTCCGAAAACTACTCCCTGGCAGCAACGCGATCCTGTTAAAAATAGAGATGAACGCTTTTCCAGAGATTCCGGCACCACCAGACCAATCCCCGAATGTCTCTATTGTTCCAAAAGGGGACACGTAGCTCAGTATTGTTATCAATTACTAAACGAAAGATCAACTCCTTCTGAGAATACTAATGAAAAACGATCAAATTCTTGGAGAAAACCTTCGGAACCTCAACCTTCATCATCAAATAATTAACTTCAAGTGATTTGGTGGGGCCGAAATCATGTAGAGAGTATATCAGTAGAATTCTTCCTGCCCCTGTTTTAATTCTTAATGCCAAACTTTCACTGGATGATTTATTTAGACACTTTTTCGAGGTTATTAACTTTAGTCGTTCAGGTTAATTCTGACGCTAGTTACTATCGATTCAAAGATGGCTGACATCGATTATCGATTTTCGAGATAGTAATTTGTGATATTTCTTATTTTTAAAACCGAGAGATCCGAACGCGATTCTGAATTTGATTGTTAGTTTTAAGTAACTAACTCCTTACAAGTTTTTCAGAATCAAACAAACCTTTTACATTTGGAGATTTATAACGAACACGTCTACCACATCTGGGACCCATATATCCTGCTCCTTATCCTATTTCAGATAAGATCATTCCAATTTTATCATTTTTCTTTCATTTGGCTGTAGATTTTGTTAGTTTTTATGCAGTTTTATTCATTTCTTGATTTCTTCTTCAAAGAAACTTTCGATTATTAATTCAGGCTTTCAGCTCGTTAAGGGGGTATCCCCACCTTTAAATGGGTTAAAATTCTGAGAAAGAAATTGATATTTTACAGCGAATTTGAGAGTCTGATCAAATCCAAAAAAATCATGAAGTTTAGGGAGGGTTTGACCCTCATTATCCATACTTAACATTGAATATTACTTTGAGTCTAATAGTAGTTACGCTGAATATAGAAAAATACAAAATTACTCGGTTGTCGCAAAGAATCAATAGTACCGTTGGATCGATTCTGAAATTTTTGGTCTGCAATTGTTCAGAAGAGATGTCTCTATCATATGAACATAGAACTTTTTGATATTACTATTTTTGGTTGAGATAATAGAAAAAGTAGAGAAAAAAAATTGAAAAATTAGAAAAATCTCAGTAAAAACTAAGCGAGTCAGGCAATTTTCGCGATATCAAAAAGTTCTATGTTCATATGATAGAGACATCTCTTCTGAACAATTGCAGACCAAAAATTCCAGAATCGATCCAACGGTACTACTGATTCTTTGCGACAACCGAGTGATTTTGTATTTTTCTATATTCAGCGTAACTACTATTAGATTCAAAGTAATATTCAATGTTAAGTATGGATAATGAGGGTCAAACCCTCCCTAAACTTCATGATTTTTTTGGATTTGATCAGACTCTCAAATTCGCTGTAAAATATTAATTTCTTTCTCAGAATTTTAACCCATTTAAAGGTGGGGATACCCCCTTAATACTTCAATCTTTTCTTTTTCCATGAAACTCACATTTGTCCTCCACTCTAGGGTGTGCTGTTTTGCTGTCGTTTTTGGATTAACCTGGGAGCGGTTCATGATTTTGGATTCCTGTATCCCGTTTTCCTGTTTCCTACTTCCTCTGATCATTCGTGAACCGGTTTTACCCCTAGGCGACTTCCAGTTTTCCAGATTCTCCTTTTCTCTTCAACACGGAGAAAATTTTGCGCGCACCGCCGTCGCACATGCGAGTGCCGTAGTCGAAAAAGTTGAACGACTACGATCTTAGCTTTGTGCGCGCACCCAGCTCGCAGCACGAGAGCTCGGCCTCGCAGAGTGCGAACAGGCCCATCTCACGGGTAGTGGTAAGGCAGGGCTCTCTCTAATACGCAAACGTAAAAGAAGTTGCGATCGCCGCACGCTGAAGGTCTTGAGACGCTTGAGCTCTGAAACTGCGATGGTGACGCGCTCAGGCTTCTGAGCGTGTGGCTGTACCGCTTGAAAAAGAGAGTGCGACGGCGGCGCCCGCAAAATTTTCTCCGTGAAGTTTGGATTCATTGACGACTTTTCAAGTTTGAAGAACGAACATTTTTATATTAAAATTGCTCATTTTGATAAGTTTTAGTTGACTATCTTCTCAAGGTTTTCTGTGGTTTCCCTTGAGATCATACGAGAATGTAAGTGAGACTAATGTCAGATAGTTTTCGGAAAGTTTTTAAAATTTTGAGCCACAGCTCCAACTTTCCCAAAAACAGAGCTCACACTCATATTAAGACTGCTAGACCAGTGATTTCTTTTAGAACCTTTCCTCATTTTTAGACATTTTCTATTTTGCGAGTCGGGTCGACTCTTTCTCTGAAGGGGGGGTAGTGTTACAAAGGGAGAAACCCTGTATATTAGGGCGGAGTGAAAAACTCGCTTTTTTCAAATCGCTATCTCCTTAGCACTCAAAAATTACGTCTTGACATCCTGAAAACCCACACCAAAGGATTGTTTTATGAGACCACATCTTGAGGTGCCTAGACGAAGATTACATTTTCACTTCACTTTCGGGAACTTCCAGACTCGGATATATCCTTCCTTCCACTAGAATGCAATTTTCAGCTAACATTTAAAATTTCGAATAATGATCTAATTGGCTTCATTTCAAACCTTCAAAGAAACGCAAGAAATTTGGTTATTCTGAGTATGACACGGAAATAACCAAATTTCTGTTGTTTTTTTTGAAAGTTTGCAATGAAGCCAATTAGATCATTATTCAAAATTTTAATTGTTAGCTGAAAATTGCATTCTAGGGGAAGGAAGGATATATCCGAGTCTGGAAGTTCCCGAAAGTGAAGTGAAAATGTAATCTTCGTCTAGGCACCTCAAGATGTGGTCTCATAAAAAAATCCTTTGGTGTGGGTTTTCAGGATGTCAAGACGTAATTTTTTAGTGCTAAGGAGATAGTGATTTAAAAAAAGTGAATTTTTCACTCCGCCCTACTGTATATTCAACGCATTACGGTCTAGTAGTCTCAAACACACACTGTACACTTTCAAATGACTATTTTAACAAATGATATAAGTTGTTGTGTAAACACCTTTCAATTTTTATAAACAGTCTTGTTTCAGACATAAAAAGAAACTCACGCATTTTTCCAATAAACTTAATTTTCACGTATTTCCATATAATTCATTTACGACTTGAATCTTTATTTCAATTCAGAGCCCCATTATATTTAAAAAGCTTTCAATTCGTCACAGTTTAGCAATCAAAAGCTAAACTTTGTTTCAATACGTTCAATCTGACCATTCCCCCTTGGAACACCCCATGCAGGAATTTCCAACCATCTTCCGATCGAGTAGGATCGGTTTACCATCGGACCAGCCTTGGCTACTGAACATTGGTGGTCAAGGTCGCCCCAATGGTTGGTGAATTGTTATTTTGGGTCCGCCCAACGAACGGCCCGAGCTTCAGTGAATCGTTCGTCAAGTTCTAATGCCAATCATCGGCAGTCGACTGACCCACACTTTTGACGATCATGAAGTTGATATTGGATGATTAACGTGATCTATCTTCGCCCAAGTATCTCGCGTATCACCGCCCGCCCTAGCCCCAACGATCGCCCCATGCTCGATTGAAAGTTCACGGCGTCGCTGAACCAGGCCTAGGCCCTTGATTGGCCCGTTCGTGAGCCAACAATCCCGCGGATTTTGGTTATCTGATATCGCTGGCTCTTTCTCGTTAGCCGTGTCAGTCAGTGCCCCGACTGGCGACGATGGTTGTCTCACGGTATGTTCCTGGGCCACGGCGTCGCTGGACCAGGCCTCGGCCCTTGATTGGCCCGTCCATTGGACAACCGTCCCGCGGATTTTGGATATCTGACATCGCTGGATCTTTCTCGTTCGCCGTGGCAGTCACTGTCCCGCTTCGCGTCGATGGTTGTCTCACGGTATGTTCGTGAGTCACGGCGTTGCTGGACCATCCCTGGGCCCCCGATTGGCCCGTTCATTGGACAACCGTCCCGCGGATTTTGGCTATCTGATATCGCCGGCTCTTTCTCGATTAGCCGTGTCAGTCATTGCCCCGACTCGCGACGAAGGTTGTCTCACGTTATGTTCGTGGGTCACGGCGTCGCTGGACCAGGCCTCGGCCCTTGATTGGCCCGTCCATTGGACAACCGTCCCGCGGATTTTGGATATCTGACATCGCTGGATCTTTCTCGCTTGCCGTGGCAGTCACTGTCCCGCTTCGCGTCGATGGTTGTCTCACGGTATGTTCGTGAGTCACGGCATTGCTGGACCATCCCTGGGCCCCCGATTGGCCCGTTCATTGGACAACCGTCCCGCGGATTTTGGCTATCTGATATCGCTGGCTCTTTCTCGATTAGCCGTGTCAGTCATTGCCCCGACTCGCGACGATGGTTGTCTCACGGTATGTTCGTGGGTCACGGCGTCGATGGACCAGGCCTCGGCCCTTGATTGGCCCGTCCATTGGACAACCGTCCCGCGGATTTTGGATATCTGACATCGCTGGCTCTTTCTCGTTATGCAGGAATTTCCAACAGTTATCCGATAGTGATCGTTTGGCTGACGATTGGACGAATACTGGCAACCAAGCATTGGCACATGAGAATCGCTCGAAAGTCGGTGATTAGACGGGCTTGTGTTTGCCCAATCAGCGGCCCAGCCTTTGAAAAATCCTGCGCTACGATCATGTTCCGATCAAAGTCCCTGAAATGGCCTGCGCTTGGGCCGATAATCGTGCCAGGTCAAACGAATCGACACCACCAACGTTTTCCCGAATGTTGTGTCAGACTCTGCGCAAGCTTGTGCCGACGCTTATCCGACGATCGTTAAGGATTTTACGGCACCACTGACCCTGGCTTTGGCACTCGGGTGGCCCGTCCGTATAACAATAATCGTGCCAGGTCATATGAATTGACGCCACCGACGTTTTCCCGAACGTTCGACCAGACTCTGCGCAGGCCTATACCGACGCTTGTCTCATGATCGCTCCGATAACTGAACCACTATTCGTATTGTAGAACCAATCTGTGGCGGACGGCTGGCTCTACATCCGGACGGTGGTAAATCAACAATCACCGAACCACTGTTCGATTGGTAGAACCAATCTGTAGCCCATGACTGGCTTAACATTCGGACAGCGGTTGATTGACAATTTTGAATCAAGCGTCCGAATTGTAGAACCAATCCTCGGTCAACATCTGGCTCTACGTCCGGGCGACGGTGGATTCGCGATCTTGAATTAACTGTTCGTATTGTAAAACCAATCTATGGCCCACGACTGGCCCTACATTCGGACAACGGTCGATCAACAATCACCGAACCATTGTTCGATTCATAGAACCAATCTTTGGCCCACGACTCACTCCACATCCGGACCGTGGTCGATCAACAATCACCGAACCACTGTTCGATTCGTAGAACCAATTTGTGGCCCACGACTGAATCTTCATCCGGACAGCGGTCGACTAACGATTTTGAATCAACTGTCCGAATTATAGAACCAATCCTTGGTCAACGTCTGGCGCTACATCTGCGCAGCGGTGATTTCACGATCTCGAATCTATTGTTCGTCTTGTAGAATCAATCTTTGGCACACGACTGGCTCTACATCCGGGTGGTGGTCGATCAACAATCACTGAACCACTGTTCGTATTGCAGAACCAATCTGTGGCCCACGGTTGGCCCTACATTCGGACACCGGTCGATCAACAATCGCCGAACCATTGTTCAATTGATAGAACCAATCGATGGCCTACGAGAAGCTCTACATTCAGAAAGCGGTTGATTGACGATTTTGAATCAACTGTCCGAATTGTAGAACCAATTTCTGGCCCATGACTGGCTCCACATCCGGACGGCGGTTGATCCACGGTCTTAAATTCACTGTCTCTATTGGACAACCAATCTTTGGCCCACGACTGACTCTACATCCGGACAGCGGTTGATACGCTTCACACAGCTACCGCTAGAGGGCCGAATCTTCTCACGAGAAAAGTAGCCTTGCCTTAAACATATAAGCTCCAGCGGTTTCATGTTCATCATATACTTTTGACTGTTCCATGACGGACAGAATGCATATGTACTGTAACATTGGATGTTACCACAGACTCCTTACCCCTTGGACGACCGTAGCGGAGTGTCTGATTTTTGAATGAATGAGTAGGATGGCCCTGAGGCCTGGCAATAATTCCGAGAGACGACCGTGACCGACTCAAATCTGTAGAGCGTTTTACTTATTCTTTTGTTTTCTTTACGCATTTTCTCTGGCATGTGGGAGACGAGGCCTAGACGAAGGCGACCAGTTGCTCCGAAACCACGGAAAGAGACACGTACGACGCCTAATATCGACCAGAAGGATCCCTACCAACCAAGACCACCACCGGAGCTCTGGGAGGTAGTACTGGCCAGGCTACCTCCACCGCCGAAATAGAGGACACGGGGGGAATGCCGAGGGCATTCCGCAACGAGGGATAACGGTGGCGGAAGAGATTCCCGCCGCCTAGAAGAGCCTGCAACCCGTGTCCCTTTGATGAAATGAGCCGCAACAACCGGGGTGAAATTTGAATATTCGCGCGTAGCGAAACTAGGGATCTTTCGGTCGATGGGAAATCAATAGTCGATCGCCTGATATGTGCGCTAAGTACCGGCGCCATGCGGTCTACTCACTCTGCGTTAGACTAGCGATTAGATCACTCGTGTGAATTCTGTTCTTTTTGCGTACTTAGCCTAGAGTGCTTATCTTTGCTTTCTTTTTTTTCTCTGCGTTAAACCCCGTGGGTTGCTTATTCATTTTTCTCTGATTTTGTGTGAGTGTGAGAAGCGGTATTAATATCCCCGAAGGGAAGAAAAAGACCGAGGGATGGACTACGGTCTGGAGAGCGGTCGCTTCGTAGCGTGGCTGGAGAACGGTAAGCGTTAGCCATTCTTACTCTGGATAATTCGCATCCGGCAACGGCTATCCGCCATCTTGCCATAGATCAAGCCACGAGGCTAATTAATCTTCTTGGGATCGAATTAAGCCGATCTCCGATGGGTAGTCCGTCACCAGTGTCCCTTTGCCTTAGATTTTGTAGTTCGAGTCTTTATTTTTTTGGAGTAATTATTCGCGTAATTAATAATTTAGTCAAGTGCGTACCTGTAGTACACGAGTACGACAGAGACAGGACGAGTCGGTCACTGTCGCTCTCTCTTCCTCCTGCGGGGAGAGACGTAAAGGGTTCTTCGCGTTAGAATTTAGGGTTCATTATTTAACTTTCGTGGTTAACAAATCAAATAGATTATCCGCAGAGTTAGCTTAAATAAGTAGTAGGAAAAGTCTGTAAATAGTTTGTAAATATTTTGTAAATAATAAGCTTTTCGGAGCAATACGGTAACGAGGGACTTCGTCTCTCGGAGACGAGCTAGTCGTCACAGTACGAGCTACGGCTGAATAACTCCTAATTAATCATTATTATACGATGGTTAGTAACTAGTCATCAATGCTGCTCGTAGCATATATTTCATAAATTAGTAATTTAATTAGTATTGTCCAGCGAGGACTTGATTTGACGAGTTATATATTATTTGTTGCATGACTTCTTTTTATTTGTTATCGCTCTCCTACGTGGAAGCTAGTAGTTTAATTTTTATTGTAAAACTCGCCAAACGTGGCCAGGTCACTTATACACGACCTGTAGTCAATTTATACCCGCTGGGGAGTACCCCCGGGTACTAGTATTATTATTTCTATTTTTTTGATACCATTTTTCTTGAATAAATTCTATTTTCTTTGTTAAATTCAAATTCACCGAGTCGTTAATACGCCCTGCTAATCCTTCAATTAATCCCGACCCCTCTCCGCGGTACTGACGCTAGCCGGCGCTCAAGTATCTGTAGTTTGTTTTTTTTATTAGTAAGATTTTCAGAAATTGGCGATTATAAGCCTGGCGCCCAGCATCTTTGTTTTATTATTAATTTTCCTTTGGCCAATTGTCGAGTGGACGGTTCTCAGACTAGCTTTCCGGTCTGGTCTGAGGACCAGGAAAAATCCACGTCGCAAATTGGCGCCCAACGTGGGGCCTTTCTAAATAGGTTTTTCAAAAGAGGCGTCATAAATTTTAGTTAGTTAAATAATTATTAGTATAGTTTCAGTAACGGCTTCGCTGTTGCTAAGGAGAGAGAGGTCGACGGTTTGTTTTTCTCTATTAACCGGAGAAGGATTAGCAGCGTGTACGCTCGAAGCGACTTGGTGTCGCAGCCGTACGGCGTAGAATCTTTTGTTTATTTCGCGTTTGAATTTTTCTATCGTATTTTTACAGTCTTCGAAGCGAGTTTTTGATAAAAATTATTCAATTCCTTGGAGGTATTCTGACTTTCGGGAGTCCATACGTTTTGTTGTAGTGTATTTTGTTATTTAGCCGTATTTTCCCCGCTAGAGGGGAAAACTGAAAAAATAGCCGTGCTAAAGCACGTGGTATGCACCGGGACACTGGATACGGACCCCAAACTTAATATTAAGACCAAATCGCAATTATATTACATCGGCTTGCTATTTCATTGGTTTTCTTTGTTTTTTTTTTGTGTAATAATCTTGTGCCTGACTTGTGGTGGTGGATATACTGTCCTATAGGTGATAAAATAGTGGCGGACCGCATTGAAAACGGTACGAGATACTAGCGGAGTCCCACCCGAGGAACGCCGGGAGAAAAACATTAAAATTACAAATCGAACACCCGGTATAGCTAGCTAGCGAGATTATTGTTCTATGTCCACCGGTCAAATAATTCTATAGTTCGGGTTTCGAGACAACATCCTATAGGCAGCGGGAGGACAAAGTCCAAAGTACAGCGGACTCGTAACCTACCCCCGCACCGAGGGGACTATCTACGCGTTGTCAACTCAAATCGACGCGACGCTCATAGATGTCGCGTATATTCGAATTTTGAATTTCGTACCTAGCGGTGGTGCTCAGGTGTGGGTTCTGATACCTACTAGAACACAACAGCTGTTCGTAATATAGGTCAACCTCGGCGAGTAGACTCGTCGGGACTGTACAGTACGACCCCATAATTATGTTCTGAGTCGAAGACTTTCTTTCGGGTTCGCGTTCGAGTTCGAGTTCGAGTTAGCGTGTGCTTACAAATTGCATTGAGCGGTATTAAATTTTTTTTTACTGCACTAGAAAGTGCAGTAAGATAAAAAGACAAGAACATTTTTTTTTCTCTTCAGCTAATATTTCGGGAAAAGTTTTTTTTTTCTTTCTCTCTTTTTTTTTTGTTTCGGGAAAAACTGCATATTTCGTCTTTATTCTTCATTTATAATTTCGAGAAAAATTTTTTTTCTCCCCTTCTTTTTTTTTGTGTGGGGTTTCAAAATTTTTTTCTTCTTTTCAATTTTTTTTTGTTTTGGTTGAGTTTCGGAAAATTTTTTTTTTCTCTCATCCTATCTTTTTCGCGTTCGGGAAATTTTTTTTTTGTTTTGTTTTTGCTCTTCTTCGTATGTCGGGAAGATTTCCTTTCGCGTTCGGGATTTCGAGTGAAGATTAAGAGTTTGAGTACGATTTTTTGCGTTTCGAATTTTTTTTTTTTTTTTCTCTCTCTCTCTTTCTTTTTTCGTTAGTGCAAATTTCGAAGTTTCTTTTTGGCGTTTGACAAAATTTTCTTTTCTCTTCACGGTTCGGGAAATATTTTTTTTTTGGGTTGGAGTATCAAAATTTTTGTTTCTCTTTCTCTTTTTCGCGTTTCGAGTAAGTTTTTTTTTGAGTTCGAGTCACGGAGGTCCGTTTGCGTGAGGTCGACCGAGTTTTAGATTCTGCATCGAGTCATGGCGACCAAAGATACCCCGTACGGAGAAGCGTTATGGAATCTAACTCACGCGGAGTTATCCCAATTGCTGGACTCGCTACGTGTGAGTACCAGTGGCTCCATTATTGAGCTAAGGGATAGATACGTGCGACATTGGCGACGACGTCAAGGCGAGCGTACGATCCCGTGGGAACCGGAAGACGAAGGTATCTTCACCTCAGGTGGAGGGGTACTACCGAGTACTAGCCACGACCGAGTCCTAACTCCGGTTCGAACCGAGCGGAGTGTCATCTCAGACAACGCAGCGCGAACAGGGGGTAGCCAAGAACGGCTATCGACTCCCCAACATCCTAGAGTATCGTTTGCAACGAATTTTGAGTCGCACCCGGTAACCTCAACGACCACGAGCATTACATATTCGGTAGCTCAACCGATTATGTCGACAATAGTCGAGCCGAGACCCGCGTCTAGTCCGCCGAGGACACCAACCAGACGGACACAAATACGCGGCGTTCCCGATGCACACGACGCGTATCGAAATTTTTATAGCGATTACGCGGCACTTCTCGAAATTCTCCAAGAGGAGGCACCCGAAGCGATGCCTCGCCGATCGACGGCTCACCCGGGAGTCTTAGCTGAATACGGTCGCGAGTATCAACGAGCGACTCAAGCGGAAATCGGGCGAGAAACGAGACCGGAACAGCGGGAAATCGAGGAGGAATACCTCCGCCAGGGTATACTAGCCGCCAGACGGGCAGCACTAACACCCGAGTTAATTGAATTAAGCGATGCTAGCGAGCGACTACCGCCGGAATCGCGTCCGAGGAGGACCCTGCGAAGTCAGGAAGACTTAAGACGACCCACGCGCGCGGAAACGTGGCCAACAACCGACCAAATACGCCGCGAGGCAGACTTCGGACGAGACCGCAGTCTGTCACCGATCATTACCCACCCACCCTCCCGACCTGGTGCACCTACCTCCGGAAGGTGGGACGCGCCGCAACCCAGCTGGGAAGACGCAGTAATTCCGTCGCGTTTACACTGCAGAGATCGGGCTAAAGAAGTAATCGAGGCGTTGCGTCGCTGGAATGTAAAATTCGCGGACGGAGACGAGCAAAGCGCCGAGGACTTCTTGAGTCGCTTAGATGACTGCAAGAGACTCACTCCTTTGACCGGTAAAGAAGTCATTCAGTCGTTGCCGATAATATTCACGGGAACAGCCTCGGAGTGGCTACGTATCGAGCGCGACAACTGGTCAAGCTATGAGGACTTCCAGCAAGCGTTCAGAAGTTGGTTCGGGGACGAAACGGTTAATAAACGCTTCCGACAGCAAGCTGCGACGCGTACTCAAGGCGAACACGAGTCGGTGACGAAATATCTCACCTGCATTCGAGGGTTGCTGCATCGCATGACTCGCCCTTACGCGTTGGAAGACCAGCTAGATCTGGCATTTGAAAACCTACGTCCAAACATTCGGGAGACTCTAGACCGGAATCGAATTAACAATTTTCTAGAGTTAGCTCGAGCCGCGACCGCGAGGGAAAGGAATTTGGATCTTTCGAGTTCGTATAGACCACCCCCATCCCCCGAGGATTCATTTATGGCGGAACTGGCGTGCAAGGCTAAAGCCAAGCCCCAGAAGCGAGCTCAAGCGCTAGCCGCAATAGACGATGAACCCGTGGTAAAAGAAGCTCCGAAGGCTTCAGCTGCCCAAGCCTCGAGTAAGGGGGGGGGGGGGGGGGGGGTAAACGTCTAGGGGGGGGGGGGGAATGGCCGTGGATAAGGCCATTAAAGAACAATTACCGGCGATGCAACTGAGTCTAGAGAAAAAGATAGCGACGGAGATAAAAAAAATTCAGCCTCAGAAAGAAAGGCAAAGCGCTCCGGAGCGAATGACTAATCCGAAGGTAGCCACGATAACGGCTCACCAACAAGCACCGCCAGCGTCTAACTCCATGCAAGCAATGGACGGAGGACCGACGGTTATGTGCTTCAATTGCGATCGGAGAGGTCATATCTGGAGAGAGTGCCCGGCACCAAAGATTCGTTTCTGCTACCACTGTGGTAGAAAAGGAGAAATTGCGACTACGTGTTCGCGTTGCCATCCGGGAAACGAACAAGGGGAGTCTCGAACGGGGACTACGGGTCCCCTCAGACAATAAATCCGAGTCCCAATAATCCAACCGAGGCATATGCCGATTGCTTTCCGATGCAGACTCTCGAGCTACAACCACGCTGGTTTTTAACGGTAAAAATCGGAGACTCAAAAGTTCGCGCGCTAGTAGACACCGGGTCTTCAAGAAGCTTCTTAGGAGCTTCAGGCAAGCGAATTGCCGAAGAAAACGGTCGAGCATTAAACCAACCAGCCTTTGGACGCGTAATTCTGGCAAACGGCGATACAGAAGCCGTCTTGGGAGAATTTAGCGTGCCAATAGAGCTGTCGGAAACAACTCACGAGCTCGCGATTAGAATCCTTCCGTCCTTAGCGTGGGACTGCATCCTCGGGATGGATTTTATTAGATTATTCGGGTTGGAAATGTATGGCGGAGACGATACTTGGCGCTTAAAGGGGGGACCAGATGATACGAGTCCGTTTTGCGAGGCAATATCAGCCACGACGAACAAGAGGTCAGATAACACGTGTTATGGAATCGCAGAGCTAACACGAGCGGAGAGAACGATACTGGAGGAGTTTTTAGAGCGAGAATTACCCGCGGTCACGGGACCACTTGGACTGACGAGTCTAGCTGAGCATACCCTAGATACGCAGGGAAATAATCCCATAAAACAACGATATTATTTAGTATCTCCGGTGGTACAAGCCGCGATCCACGCTGAAGTCGACCGTATGTTAGCCGAAGGAGTAATAGAGCCCTCACAAAGCGCGTGGTCAAGCCCCATAGTAATGGTCAAGAAGCCGAATGGAAGTTATCGTTTTTGTTTAGACTTTCGTAAAGTAAATAGCGTCACCAAGAAAGATGCCTACCCGATACCATATATTAACGGGATATTGGATAAATTACGTGCCACGAGGTATATTTCGACAATTGATTTGAGTCAAGCGTATCATCAAATTCCCTTGCACCCAGCCAGTCGCGAAGTCACTGCGTTCACTGCACCGGGAAAAGGCTTATTTCAATTTACGAGAATGCCGTACGGACTCACGGGAGCCCCCGCGACGTTTCAGAGACTGATTGACAAATTAATTACACCGGATATGGAACCGCATGTTTTCGCGTATTTAGACGATATTATAGTAGTGACGGACAATTTTGTAAAACATATGGACTGGCTCAAACGCGTATTTGATGAAATTGCGAGGGCTGGTCTGACATTAAACCCGGAAAAATGTGAGTTTTGTAGGGACGAAGTAAGATACTTGGGATTTCGAGTTAACAACGAGGGTTTGCAAATAGACCCCGACAAAATCGAACCAATTGTCAGTTATCCGCCACCACGGAACTTGAAACAATTGCGACGGTTTTTAGGGATGGCCTCGTGGTACCGCCGTTTTATTCCAGCGTTCGCGGGCTCTTCGGAGCCATTAACGCGGCTTTTACGTAAAGATAAACGGTGGGAATGGGGTGAAGCACAAGATCACGCTTTTGCAGAATTAAAATCCGCGTTAACTACCGCCCCAGTATTATCATGTCCCGATTTTCGCGTACCTTTCGTAGTACAGACCGATGCCAGCGATTTTGGAGTAGGCACTGTCCTAACTCAGACAATCGACGAGGTCGAACGCGTAATAGCCTACGCAAGCCGTACTCTTTCCGAAGCCGAAAGAAAATACTCAGTAACGGAAAAAGAGTGTCTAGCGGTAATCTGGGCAATAAAGAAATTTCGCGCTTACCTAGAGGGGTATCATTTCACGGTAATAACAGACCATAGTAGCCTTCGATGGTTACATAACTTGCATAATCCGACCGGGCGTTTAGCAAGGTGGGTATTGGAGCTCCTGGAGTATGACTTCGAGGTCGTACACCGGAAGGGAGCCATGCACCACGTGCCAGATGCATTATCGCGGATGTATGAAGACGAGGTCGAGAACCTCGCAGCCGAGCATGTAGCTGCGATTAACGAGGCTCAAGACCCGTGGTACATCCGCCGAGTACAAGAGGTGTTAGCCACACCTAAGAAATACAGAGAGTGGTCGGTCCACGAGGGCCGGCTGTATTATTTGCGACCAAATCCGGTGACAGAATCGGTAGTCGAAGAACTTAATCCGTGGAAATTAGTATTGCCAGCCGAGCATCGAGCTCGAGTGTTTACGGAAGCACACGAAGACCCACAGGCGGGACATCTCGGCGTAGAGAAAACGTACGCTAGAGTCCGCGAGGAATATTACTGGCCCGGGATGTTTAGAGATATCGTTGTGGCAGTTCGTCGGTGCCAACGTTGCCAACAATGTAAAGTCGAACAAGCGCCGCCTGCTGGACTAATGGGAGAACGCGTAGTCGATCAACCGTGGGCAGTCGTCGCGGCTGACATTATGGGTCCGTTTCCTCGCAGCCGCTCAGGCTACGAATATTTTTTGGTCTTCGAGGACCTTTTTACCAAATGGGTAGAATGCATGCCTTTACGTAAAGTCAATGGAAAAAATATTATCGTCGCGTTTGAAGATTTAATTCTGTCCCGGTGGGGTACCCCGGAAGTATTTCTCACCGATAATGGGACTGAGTTCGCGAATAAAGCCATAAATGACATGTGCGCCGAGTACAATATCGTACACGCTCACGTACCCCCGTACCACGCTCAGGCGAATCTGGTCGAAAGGGTAAATCGCGTCTTGAAGACTATGATCACAGCGTATATCGAGAAAGACCATCGCGAGTGGGACGTGCACCTACACGAATTTCGGTTCGCGTACAATTCCGCGGTACATAGTTCCCTAAAAGTGAGCCCAGCCTTCTTGAATCTCGGCCGGGAACCCAGACCTCGAGTACAGCTCCGACGTACAGAAGAGGGTCCTGCCACGATCCCGGAACCGCGTCCAGCCAAATGGGCAGAGAGAATGACGCGACTGCAAGAATTAAGAGATCTCGCGACGAGACACTTGCAATCGGCGCGTACGAGACAAGCGCAATATTATAACCGGCATCACCGAGATGGTCATTACAAGGTGGGAGATCGAGTCTGGAAGCGTAAGCGAATCCTATCCTCTGCCGCGAACTTCGTAGCTGCGAAGCTGGCTCCCAAGTTCGAGGGACCGTACATCGTAACGAGAGTCGTTTCTCCGGTCGTCTACGAACTAGAGGACGCGACCGGCAGGAAACTCGGTCGACACCATATTAAAGATTTTAAGCCTTACGTCGCCCCGGAAGTAGATGTTAATCTCAGCGAATCCGAGGAAGAGGATCTGTCCTCCGACGAGGCTTGAGAAAATAAAGTTGGCGTTCGTTTTATTCGGGTGTAGTTTGCGATTAATTTAGTAATTAGAGTTAGGGAATTAGGGTCTAGGATAAAGAAAAATTCGGTCAGTCAGACGAATTAGTTTTTTTTGCTATTTTCTTTTGAGTCGACTGCGCCTACAATTTCGTAGTGAACGCTTGCGCTCAAAATTCAAACGTTGACGAGGAGAGGTTTTCTTCAGCCTACGAAGGTGCAGCCCTCGACGAGGGCGTCCGCGAAGCCTGCGAAGACCTACTAGCTCCCATGGAAAGAGAGGCCAGGGAGACAGAGGAGACCGAAAGGACCCGCCATACGCCCCCTACGAGGGAGACTCCGACTCCGGGACCACCCCCGAGTACAGAGGGGCCAGAAATGGGCGAGCCGGGTCCAGGACCGAGGGACAAGTCACCCACACCACCCGTGGCGGGACCCAGCCAGTCAGCAGCAACTAACTCGGGTGCAGTACCTCGCACGCGGGTCCTAATCGAGCCAGTGCCAAGGGATCCGCGATACATCCCGGTTGTGCGCTTGCCGCGTCAACCGGAACGGATCTCCGAGGTCGACCGGTTACGACAGGAAGCCTACGAGGCCGACCACCGAAGCCGAGCTGCCCACTTGGTAGCCTGCGAGGCTGCCAAACAGGCCAACGAGGAGATGAACAAGGCCCTACGAATCCGGCAGGATTACGAGGCCGCGATGCGGGACCAACAAGCCCAGAGGGTTATCGCCAAGGCGCACCCGGGGAGCGAAGATCGCGAGGCAGCCAGGCGGGCGTTCCAAATTAGCCAATCGGATTGTTGGAACTGCAAACTCCCGGGACATCGGTCGCGCTATTGCCCAGAGCCCAAAAGGGACTTTTGTAACCTGTGCACTATGCCCGGGGTACTGGCCGAAACCTGCCCGTGGCGTGATCACCCGTGGCACCTAAAACTAGCAAAAGAAAGGAGACAGAAACAGGCGAAGAGGGGCTACTTCCCCGATGCCACCCGACCACCACCCAAGAACGGTTGGCGTTAAGGCTAGGAGCCAGACCTCGGGGTCATTTTCTGTTGGTGTTTCCGGGTAGTTTTGCTTTAATTTTTTTTTTTGTTGTTGTTTTGTTTTCTTCTCTTTTAAGTTCGCGTGTCTCTCCAAAAAGTCGGGAGTAGGTTTAGTTTCCTTTTTTTTGTGTTTCTTGGTTTTTGTTTTTTTTGTGGGCGGAGAGATCCGGATGGGATCCCCCGTTCCGCAACCCCGAGGGGTAAAATATAAACTGATTTTTCGTATCGTTTCTTTTTTTTTTTGTTTGTTTCGACCATCGTGGTCCTTTCGGGAGAAAAATTTTGTCTTTGTTTTGGGTGCGTTTTTGTTTTATTTTTTTTTTTTTGGTTTCGACCCTTATGGTCAGACCGAGCCTAAGCGCTCGATATTTAGTTTCGTTTTGTTTGGTTGGTTTGTAGTCTCTTATTTTGTTTGTTTTTTTTTGTGTTTCATGATTATTATTGGTAAAAATAACATAGTACTTTTTGTTCTGTTTTTTTCGTTGCTATAGTTTTTCTATATATTTCGAGTTTTAAGTGCGAGTAGTCTTTTATTTCGATTTTGTTTTTTTGTGCTTCGGATTTCGAGTTTTTGATTTAGAGTAGTCTCTTATTTTGATTTTGTTTTCTTTTATCTCGGGTTTATCTTTTATTGAGGGGAGTCGAACCCTCTCCTGAATTTTTGTCTTTCTGCCGTCTGCAGGAGGAGAGTAGCGGGTGACGACTTAATAATTAAACCGGGGGTTTTCAGTAAATACCTTCTTATTTCCTTTCGGGGGAAAGTTTATTCTAAAATACAGTATTACGGTTAAATAACTAGACTCAACGAAATCAGTAGACGTAAGACACGGTGTGCGGTCGCCACTCGGAGTTCGGTCCATGGGTCAGTTTTGCTAGCGCTTCCGCCCCAGTGGTCCGTCTAAGGGGAGGGTGGGGGGGGGGGGGGGGGAGTTGTAACATTGCATGTTACCACAGACTCCTTACCCCTTGGACGACCTTAGCGGAGTGTCTGATTTTTGAATGAATGAGTAGGATGGCCCTGAGGCCTGGCAATAATTCCGAGAGACGACCGTGACCGACTCAAATCTGTAGAGCGTTTTACTTATTCTTTTGTTTTCTTTACGCATTTTCTCTGGCATGTGGGAGACGAGGCCTAGACGAAGGCGACCAGTTGCTCCGAAACCACGGAAAGAGACACGTACGACGCCTAATATCGACCAGAAGGATCCCTACCAACCAAGACCACCACCGGAGCTCTGGGAGGTAGTACTGGCCAGGCTACCTTCACCGCCGAAATAGAGGACACGGGGGGAATGCCGAGGGCATTCCGCAACGAGGGATAACGGTGGCGGAAGAGATTCCCGCCGCCTAGAAGAGCCTGCAACCCGTGTCCCTTTGATGAAATGAGCCGCAACAACCGGGGTGAAATTTGAATATTCGCGCGTAGCGAAACTAGGGATCTTTCGGTCGATGGGAAATCAATAGTCGATCGCCTGATATGTGCGCTAAGTACCGGCGCCATGCGGTCTACTCACTCTGCGTTAGACTAGCGATTAGATCACTCGTGTGAATTCTGTTCTTTTTGCGTACTTAGCCTAGAGTGCTTATCTTTGCTTTCTTTTTTTTCTCTGCGTTAAACCCCGTGGGTTGCTTATTCATTTTTCTCTGATTTTGTGTGAGTGTGAGAAGCGGTATTAATATCCCCGAAGGGAAGAAAAAGACCGAGGGATGGACTACGGTCTGGAGAGCGGTCGCTTCGTAGCGTGGCTGGAGAACGGTAAGCGTTAGCCATTCTTACTCTGGATAATTCGCATCCGGCAACGGCTATCCGCCATCTTGCCATAGATCAAGCCACGAGGCTAATTAATCTTCTTGGGATCGAATTAAGCCGATCTCCGAGGGGTAGTCCGTCACCAGTGTCCCTTTGCCTTAGATTTTGTAGTTCGAGTCTTTATTTTTTTGGAGTAATTATTCGCGTAATTAATAATTTAGTCAAGTGCGTACCTGTAGTACACGAGTACGACAGAGACAGGACGAGTCGGTCACTGTCGCTCTCTCTTCCTCCTGCGGGGAGAGACGTAAAGGGTTCTTCGCGTTAGAATTTAGGGTTCATTATTTAACTTTCGTGGTTAACAAATCAAATAGATTATCCGCAGAGTTAGCTTAAATAAGTAGTAGGAAAAGTCTGTAAATAGTTTGTAAATATTTTGTAAATAATAAGCTTTTCGGAGCAATACGGTAACGAGGGACTTCGTCTCTCGGAGACGAGCTAGTCGTCACAGTACGAGCTACGGCTGAATAACTCCTAATTAATCATTATTATACGATGGTTAGTAACTAGTCATCAATGCTGCTCGTAGCATATATTTCATAAATTAGTAATTTAATTAGTATTGTCCAGCGAGGACTTGATTTGACGAGTTATATATTATTTGTTGCATGACTTCTTTTTATTTGTTATCGCTCTCCTACGTGGAAGCTAGTAGTTTAATTTTTATTGTAAAACTCGCCAAACGTGGCCAGGTCACTTATACACGACCTGTAGTCAATTTATACCCGCTGGGGAGTACCCCCGGGTACTAGTATTATTATTTCTATTTTTTTGATACCATTTTTCTTGAATAAATTCTATTTTCTTTGTTAAATTCAAATTCACCGAGTCGTTAATACGCCCTGCTAATCCTTCAATTAATCCCGACCCCTCTCCGCGGTACTGACGCTAGCCGGCGCTCAAGTATCTGTAGTTTGTTTTTTTTATTAGTAAGATTTTCAGAAATTGGCGATTATAAGCCTGGCGCCCAGCATCTTTGTTTTATTATTAATTTTCCTTTGGCCAATTGTCGAGTGGACGGTTCTCAGACTAGCTTTCCGGTCTGGTCTGAGGACCAGGAAAAATCCACGTCGCAGTACACCTTGAGCGTCGGTGCCGTAACCAAGTGAGCTTGTACTACAAGTGAATTCCGCATAGAACCAATCCATTGAGATTCGCAAGTTACTTGCATTCTTATCTCAATAGTCAGCAGTCAGGGCGATATTGTGCCAAATATTGTGCCATGACTGGAGGGCAAGGCCGGACCGAATGTCGGCATTTTCACATTGGTCCGATGCTAGTAGCAGACTCTTGGCCGACCTTCGTATACCAAGCATCAAACGCGCGTCACATTGATGCCTCTGGGCCAGGACTGTGACATGCTCGGCTGCCAAGCACCGAACAATCTGTGCCCAATGATGGGCAATCCCCTGCTATAGGATTTGTTATCTCAATAGTCAGCAGTGGCTCACTGTCAGGGCGATATTGTGCCAAATATTGTGCCATGACTGGAGGGCAAGGCCGGACCGAATGTCGGCGTTTTCACATTGGTCCGATACTAGTAGCCGACTCTTGGCCAACGCTCGTATACCAAGCATCAAACGCGCGTCACATTGATGCCTCTGGGCCAGGGATGGGCGATACTAGACTGCCAAGCGTCACCCGTTCAATTTTGGTGTCTCGCCAACGCTGGGCCAATTGTTAATTCCTGCATGGGACCCGTGGTAATTGTAGAATGCAATATATTTTCGCTTTTGCAATAGTCTTCAAACGCGTGGGACGTGAAAGCTGTTCCCCTATCTGAAACGATTCTTCTGGGATTTCCAAATATCGTCGACTGCTTCTTGAGACGATCTAGTACTTCAGCACTGTCCGTAGACTTAGTCGGATACAGCCAAACGAACTTGGTGAAAGCGTCTACAACCGCAAAAATATGCCGATAGCTTTTCTTGGTGGAGGGCATCGGACCCAGATGATCGACGTGGTATGTGTCCAATGGCAACTCTCCCTTGTCAATGGTATTCAACAGTCCCTCTTGCTTCCCTTGTTTGCGTTCTGCTAGAATACAATTAACACAGCCACGTACAATTTTCTCAACCTTATCGCGCATCCCTTTAAACCAATAGTCTTTCTTCACAATCGACTCCGTTTTGTTAATTCCAAAATGTCCGCGTTCGTGTGCGTGTCTTATCACTTGCGTTTGCATTGTCTTAGGTATCACAACTAGCACATCGTCATTAACTTCTTTATACAATAACCCATTTCTAACAATATAGTTATCCGCCTGGCCCCGTTCAGCCTTGTTAAGAATTTTCATTAATTCTTCGTCGTCTCGTTGAGCCTTTTTTAACCTAGCGACTAGTCCTTCCTGACACTCATCTATCAACATAGCAGTAGGCAAAGAATTACGGCTTAAAGCATCTACATGCGTCATAGATCTACCTGGCCTGTGCTCGACTACGTATTGAAATTCTTCGAGAAGGAGCGCCCATCTGGCTACCCGCACGCATAGGTCCTTTTTATTCATGGTCATCGTAAACGCTTGACAGTCCGTCACTATTTTAAAAGGTATACCCAATAAATAAACCCTGAATTTCTTTAATGATTTTACGATCGCGAGGACCTCGAGCTCGTAACTAGAATACTTCTTCTCGGCTGGCGTCGTTTTTCCGCTCGCGTAATACACTGGGTGAAACGCGTTATCTACGCTATCTCGTTGCAAAAGTATTGCTCCGTAACCGAGACTAGATGCATCCGTGTGCAACTCCGTTTCTGCTGATACTCGGTATAACTTTAGAATAGGCTTGTCTACTAATGCTAACTTGAGTCTTTCAAATGCCTGTTCCTCTTGAATCGCAAACTGAAACTTGACTCCCTGTCTTAATAAATTTGTCAACGGCCGGGCGATAATTGAATATCTAGGAATAAACTTTCGGAAATATCCTGTCAACCCTAAAAAACTCTGAACGGCTTTCACACTCATCGGCTTAGGAAATTTCATTACCGCGTTAGTTTTATGTTCCGACGGCCGGATACTTCCATCTTCGACAATGTGTCCGAAATATTTTATCCTCGTCTGTAAAAAACGACACTTGTCCCAATTAATTTGCAAGTTATATTGTCTACCGCAATCTAACACCATCTTAAGATTCTTTAATCCGTTTGCAGCATCCGCGGAAGGTATAATCAAATCGTCCATGTAAGTCAGCACAACTCCGGCTGCGATTAATTCTCTGAATACAGCGTTTATAAACTTCTGGAAAACCGACGGCGAATTGCAGAGACCAAATGGTACCCTCAGAAATTCGTAATGACCATTGGGCACTACAAAAGCCGTGTACCGTATGCTATCTTCTTCTAATGGAACGTGAAAGAATCCATTCTTCAGATCTAGAGTACTAAACACCTTCGCGCCCTGCAATAAATCTAATTGATCTTCGATAAGTGGCAGCGGATAGCGATCTTTCATAATTTTCTTGTTTAACTCCCTATAGTCTACACAAATTCTTGTTGACCCGTTCTTCTTCTTTACTAGTACTATCGGACTAGCGTATTCCGACTGAGAAGGCCGAATTATTCCTTCGTCTAGCCACGTTTCTATCTGAGAGTTTACTTCCTGCTTCTCTTGAGGGGATAACCTCCTAGGCCTCTGATATACAGGTACCTCGTCTTTTAAAATCAAACTCATTTTGATGCCAACTTCGTGTACCTTCTCTGGTTCGTAACTACCGATAATATTTTCAACGTCTGCTTTATGATTGGAATTCGTGATATAAGATAAATCTACTTCGTTTGCTTCTGAAATCACGTCTATTCTGAATACTTCTGGAATCTCGGGATCGTCCCGAATGTCATTTACTGATCTAGTGATAGAAACCCTGCCTTCCTTCATGTGAACCTCTACACTACTCAAAAAATCAGCACCAATAAGTAAAGCGTGTTGCATCATAGTATCAGAAACTACGTGAATTTTCATAGGATATAGGCTACCGTCTATTGTTACCATAGTATTAAATTCTCCTAGCGTACGGTTATTGTCAGAACCAATACCGCGAAATTGTAAAGTCTTATTATCTAAACGAGGTGCACCAATTTTAACATATTGGTCTGCCCTCATCAAGCTTATATCACTACCAGTGTCTATTAATGCTAAAAACTTATTTTCCGCTATTTGCACTTCCTTATATTGCTTTCCACGAGCAAACTGTTGACTTGCACCACAGCTCTCTTTCGTCGGGTTCTTCTTTACCGGACACTTCGATGAGATATGTCCGTATTCGTTGCAATTAAAACACTTTGCACCTTTGCTTTTCGAGGGGCAATCCGCACTCACGTGATTCTTAGCTCCACAATTGAAACAACGTTTCGAGTCCGTGTTTGAATTACTCGGCTGCTTCTTACTTTTACCTTCGCTGCGTTTCGGCTTGTTATTTGCTTTGATATTTGCACGCATGCTTTCATAAAGGATAAACTTAGCCTTTAATTCCTTAACGTTATTGGCACCGTACAATATAGTCTTATTTACTTCATCATCTTGAACGCCATCAATGATATATTGTATGACTGCGTCAGTTTCAATGTTCACCTGACTGGCAATCTCGAACATCTTGTAAATATATTCTTGATATAATTCGTTTGATTCCTTTTTTCGTCGTGACAGATCTTTGTGGATCTCATGGCTGTTTGCAGACTGTGCAAACTCTTTTTTCAATGCTTTTTTTAATTTGTCCCATGTCTTCGCGCACTTTTCGAAATTCACAAATAATTTAGCAGGACCGCGAAGTAGTCTCTTGGCGTACACTACCTTTTGCACGTCACTCCACTTGCACAAATTTGCCATGTCTTCAAAATCTTTGAGCCAACGTCGTACACTTACTAGGAGTCGACCATAACTCTGGGTCACAGATCTTGACCCAACTTATAGGGGTGTTTTGTCGTACCAAAATATGAATTATCTGATAGATAACTCTCCGGAATGGGCCTTCGACCCATCAATTTATTAAAATATATAATAAAAAATCAGCGTTAAATGGGTTTTCCAAATTGTCCTGAAATAATCTGTTTCTGCTTGACGTCTGGACTTCCTATACTGCAGTGAATATTTATACATTGAACGGAGTGGTTATTGTACATTGAATCACTGAAATTTATCCTCCCAGGTATGGAAAATCATTTTATTCTGCGTCGATTACATCTATTAACACATTGCTTCTCGTTGTTCATCATATGGCCGTGTTCCAACTGGTAAGGGTGCACCCTCATACCCTCATACCCTCGTGCCCTCGTACATTCACCCACTCACTTGTCTACATTGTTGTTCGGATTGCTACTGGTAGAGGGCACTGGCATAGAGAAGTAAGTATACGAAAATATAAAGGCGCCTTTTAACGATGTCGCTCATAGCCCATATTCAGCGACAAATAGGTATCGCTTTCGCCGTGATAAGTTTTGTCCATGCCAAGTGGACTTTGATAACACAACCGTCTACCCGTCGGCCATGCTGTTTTAATCACATTCATTTGAATTTGATTTACGCCGCGCATTGCTATGCTCCATTAAATCGCACCACAAGTTTTTTTCTTGAGCATAATAATAATATAAAATAATATATTGATTGCAAAAACGCGAGAACTACATTGTTATAGTGTTACAAGTGAAGAAGAAGCAATAATCTCCACGATAATAATAACAAAATAGGACAGAAAATAAATATAATAATAATAATAATAACCAACCAAAATAATAATAAAATAATTGCAAATAAAATAACTGTACATAAAATAATCTTGGGTTCGCCTATCTCCGTAAAGGAGTGTGGGGAACGAGGTTGAGCGCCAACCGAGCGCGTCTCCGGGTGGCGGATAGGAGAACGGCCAGGGAGGTGCGCGGGGGAAGTCTCGAGGACCGGGGACCGCAGGGTACCGGGACCTGAGACAGAGACCGTGGACGCCCAGGTTAGTCGGGGCTATAGGTGAACCAGCAGGCGTAAAAACCAGCTCAGGGGATCTAAGGCCCCGACCGTGGACCAACTCCCCAAGCCAAGGTGGAAAGCTATCGTGCCGAGGGCTGAGTGGCACTGGGGAATAGTGTCTTGAACGATGCCCTTGGGGAACCAGGCGACACCCCATTGTATATAGCCTTACCCCCACACGGCAGGCTCTGTGGGGGTGGACCTCATACTTCCTGTACACTCGTGGGACCAATTATGGACAAAAATATAATAGAAAAAATAAATGCAACGCCACACGATGAGGCGACATCCATGGAAGTTGACTCATCGGCGAGGGGGGGCTCCGACACCGAAGGACTGCTAAGGGACGTAGAGATGTTTCGCATCTCAGCGCCCGAAAGCCGAACTACGGACTCGGAGACCGCACCCATTATAATAGGCGGGGTGGAGGGGGGCTCGACATCTGTTGGGAACCCCAATGCCCCTGCTAAAAAGAAAAGGAGGGGTAGAATCTCAGGGGCGGCAAGGAGGAGAGCACAGAGGGACAGACAGGACCTCTTGAACTCCTCAGAGCCGAACCAGAGTGAAGCCCCTTCAAACACGACCACAACGGGTCGTGCCGTAACGGGGGGCTCAGCAAGTGGGAAACCCGGAATGAGCGCGAACTGGGTCAAAACCACACCGAGGGGTGCGGAGGGATCGGGCACGAAAAGGCCCAGACCCTCGGATAGCACCCCACCGGAGGCGTACTCGGCCCCCAAAAGGGGCAAAGGGGACGCACAAAAACCGAGACCCATGAGCTACAAGCAGGCGGCCGAGGGTAGTAAGAGGGCGGTTATCGCGCCCTCGGGATACCCGGAGGTCACACTGGGGTCTGAGGAAGGGGACTTGGTGGTGCAGGCGCTGTGCGCGGCGCTGGACTCCGTCCCGGAAGGGCAGGGGGTCCCGCGCTTCGAGCAGCATCGGTGCGACCAGGGACTCTTATGGGTGACCTGCTCAGATGAGGGGGCACTCAACTGGCTAAGGACGACGGTCCCCACACTAGCGCCCTGGGCGGGGGCCTCTCTCCAGCTACTGGAGGGAGGACGGCTGCCCAGGCTTACGAGGATGACCGCAAGCTTTCCGGGCATCCCGGAAAAGACCGAGGTCATCCTTAGAAGGCTGAAACGCCAAAACACAGGGCTCCAGACCCAACTATGGAGAGTCTGGGAGAGAAAGGAAGGACCGAAAACGGTACTTCTGATCTGTGGCATTGACGAACAGTCCAGGGACGCGCTGAGGGCGGGGGGCCACCTAGCCCACTATGGACTCGGGAAGGTCTCCTTCAGGGAGGCTCACCGAAGGACAGGTGAGACACGGAAGGCCCCCGAACCCCCAACGCAAGGCAACACCGGAGAGTCGTCCGCAAGAGGGGCCCAGGCTCCAGCAATGGAGACGGGGACCTCCGAAAGGACGACCGAGGTGGCGGCCGAAGAGATAGGTAGGCAGCCCTCACCTAACCCAGAGAACCGAGGTGAAGCCTCAGGGTCTCGGGGCAAGGCGGGCCCACCACGAGGCAGCAGGGGGGGAGGAACTGGCAGGGCCAGAGGCCGCCCCTCAAGGGCTCAAATAACCAGCTGGGTCGGCGAACAGAGTGTGCGGGACGGGAGTCAAATGACCCTGGACCGCACGGAGGCAGGACCCAGAAGAGTAGAGCAGGAGCCCTCAACAGACGGGGCTCCCGCAAACGCCAGCCTGGGCGCAGAGGAGAACCTAGAATAGGGACTCCCCGCATCCGGGCAAAGAGGCAGGGAAGATCTAGACCCATGACTAGGGGCGAGATCAGCGTATCGCAAATCAACCTGCGCCACTGCAAAGCGGCCTCGGCAGTACACAGCCGAGACCTGGCGGTGGAGAACACAGACATATCACTAATACAGGAACCATGGGTAACCAAGGGACTTATTAGAGGTATAGACACCAGCAACGGGGCTCTGATAAGCGCGGAGGGGGGCGCCGGCCCAAGAGCCTGTATCTTTATCAACAAAAGACACTGCGCTCTAAGGCTGAGCCAATTCTGCAGCAGAGACCTAGCAACAGCGACTATCAAGGGGAAATTGGCTAAAGGCGGTACGATCAACCTGGTCGTCTGCTCAGCCTACCTCCCATACGACTCAGAGGATCCGCCTCCCACGGTGGAACTCAGAGCATTGATAGAACACTGCGCACACAGAGGGCTCAACCTACTGATTGGATGCGATGCGAACGCACACCACGAAGTATGGGGCAGCTCAAACACGAATGAAAGGGGTTCAGCATTGCTGGAGTACCTCTCATCCACGGGGCTTGAGATCCTCAATAAAGGGTCACAACCGACATTCGTCATCCCCACCAGGCAAGAGGTGATAGACATCACACTTGGTTCACCTAGACTCGCCGGCATCGTGAAACGCTGGCGAGTGCGGGAAGAAGAGACCCTCTCCGACCACAAAAGAATCTCCTTTGACCTGAACGCAAACGCGACCTGGGAACAGAGGGAGACATATAGGAACCCCAGAGCCACCGACTGGACCTCCTACAAAGAGGAGCTAGAAGGGAGGCTCGGGGGGACCTGTAAGAGGCTCAGAACAACAGAGCTAGTGGAAAAAGAGGTGACCAAACTGCAGACGGCCATCATACAAGCCTATGAAAAGGCATGTCCTGCCAAACAAAGGAAAGCGAATAAGAAGGTGCCCTGGTGGAACAGAGAGCTGGGCAAACTCAGAACCAGCTCTCGCAAACTACTCAACAGGGCCCAAAAGACGCAAAATAATGCTGACTGGGCTGCCTACAAAGCAGCACAGAAGGAATACAAAAATCTAATAAAGAAATCAAAGAACGAGGCCTGGAGGGGCTTCTGCGAGGAGACTGAGGCCCTATCAGTAGTGGCCAAGCTCCGCAAAGTCTTCACTTCAGGACCTCCGATAAAACTCGACAGTCTCATACTCCCCGATGGCAGCATGGCGGAGAGACAGTCAGATATACTGTCGCACATGCTGAGCACCCACTTCCCGGGTTCCACACCTGTGTTACGGGGAACTCCTCCAGAGGAGGAACCCAGCAGGAGAGGACCGGGAGAATGGGGAATTGCGGCAGAGATCATCACGCCAGCAAGGATAAGGTGGGCTATCGACACCTTTGATGGGTACAAGAGCCCAGGCACTGACGGGATATTTCCAGCCCTTCTACAGAAGGGAGGAGAAACCCTCATCAGCTCGCTCAGCGCAATCTTCAGGGCCTGCCTAGCATTATGCTATATACCCAGGAACTGGAGAGAGGTCAGGGTGGTCTTTATACCGAAACCGGGAAAAGGCTGCTACGACCAAGCGAAATCATGGAGACCTATCAGCCTCATGTCCTTCATGCTGAAAACCATGGAGAGACTGATAGACAGGTACATAAGGGACCGGGTACTGGCGGCGAGGCCGGTCTCACGGGCCCAGCACGCATATCAAGCTGGCAAATCCACGGAGACGGCACTTCATCACCTCGTTCGCGAGATAGAAGGACCACTACTCCGGCAGAGAGCAGCACTGTGCGTGTTCATGGACGTAGAAGGAGCGTTTGACAACACCTCCTTCAACGCAATATGCGATGCCGCGACGAGATTTGGAACCAACATCGCGGTGGTGGACTGGATCAGGCAAATGCTACGATCCAGGACGGTCACCGCGAGTCTCGGCGGAACAGTGACCAGAGCTCAGGTCGACAGAGGCTGCCCGCAAGGGGGTGTTTTATCACCCCTGCTGTGGACTCTTGTCGTGGATGGGCTCCTCGTCAGGCTCGAGGAGTTGGGGGTGACGACCGTGGGCTACGCAGACGATGTGGCACTGGTAGTTGCGGGCGACCACCCCCGATACATGTCGAGCAGGATGCAGAAGGCACTGAACATCGTTCAAGAATGGTGCACATCTCAGGCGCTAAGAATAAATCCAAGCAAGACTGAGATGGTAGTATTCACGAAAAAACGACGCTTCGAAGTGGGACCCGTTGAGGTCTTCGGCTCGAAGCTGGAAGTCTCACACACGGTACGCTACCTGGGCATCTACCTGGACAGCAAGCTATCGTGGAAGGAACACGTGTCCAAGCAGGCACGGAAGGCCACGGTCACATACTGGGCTTGCAGGAGGATGGTAGGACAAACCTGGGGACTAAAACCCAGGGTGGTCAAGTGGATATACACAGCCATCCTTATGCCCCAGATATCATACGCATCCGTTGTATGGTGGCCCGCCATGGGCAAATCCACGCTAAGGAAGACAATGGAACGGGTATACAGGCTGGCGTGCCTGGGGATAACGGGGGCACTTGGAACCTCGCCCACGCTCGCCCTGGGGGCTCTCCTAAACCTTCCGCCCCCGTACATTACGGTAGAGGCGGAGGCCTGGAAGTCAGCCCTGCGCCTGATGCACCAAGGACACTGGAGGAGAACTGGAGTAGGACACACGTTGATACTACAGAAGGAAGGGGCACCGCAGGTGAACCTAACCCAAGGTGGGGACCGCTGCCCCAACCACTACCAGTTCGAGACAACTTATAGTGTAGAAGTACCGAACAGACAGACCTGGTCTGAAGATCAGGACAACCTGCTCTCACCACGGGGACTCGTATGGTATACAGACGGGTCCAAGACCGACACAGGGGCCGGGGCCGGAATCTGGAGCGAGGGACCGAAAACGAGTGTATCGCTCGCGCTCGGGACCACAGCCTCGATTCTCCAGGCCGAAGTGTTTGCCATACTGACCTGCGCCAAAAAGATCCAGACGAGGGAACTCAGGGGTAAACACATCTACATCTGTAGTGACAGCCTGACGGCGCTCCGATCTCTCAGCGCTTGCGTCGTTAGATCCGGGCTCGTCAGAGAATGTGCGGAGATACTCTCACAGTTATCCCGCGACAATCGCGTAAAATTGTTATGGGTGCCAGGTCACAGCGGCATACATGGCAATGAGAAGGCGCACTGCTTGGCAAAGGCAGGGGCTCTACGCAACAGGGTCGACGACGGGTGTCTCATTGGCCTACCCCCGACTCACGCCAAGGGCCTAGCGAGTGAGTGGACTAAACACCGCTTCGCGGACCTATGGATACAGGCACCAGGCATGGCTCACACGAGGGCCCTCTTCCAGGGACCCTCCCGTGAGACAGGCAACTCACTTACCAACCTGGAAAGAACCAGACTCAGGCTCCTGGTGGGACTTGTCACCGGCCACTGGTTCACAGGGAAGCACATGGTGCGGATGGGGCTCAGAGAGGAACCACTCTGCACCAGATGCGGGGAGGAAGAAGAAACACCACTACACCTGATAACACGCTGCAAGGGCCTGGAGGGACCTCGGAAGGAGGCCCTCGGTGAAACCTATAGCGCGGGTAGGAAAATCGAGGACATGGGGGTGGGAGGGCTACTGCATTTTGCTCAAGTGGCACACCTGACCCCAGCGCCTACAAACTAAGGTGCCCCTAAGGGCCCGGGCACAATGGTCCTGATGGACTGAGCGCCCGGTTAACCGCTCGACCTCGTTCGGGCTCAGAAATACAATACATAAAATAATTCTGAATAAAATAATTGTAAATAAAATTGTAAATAATATAATTGTGGATAAAATAATTGTAAGTAAATTAAGAAGACGAAATAAATTTCATCAATAAAATATAAAAATTCAATTAAGAAAAATGAATCCTGACGTACCGATATATGTCTGTAAGTACAGTTAAATTACATTTATTTATCTTTCAATCTTTAAATTGAGTAATTATTAGATGAATATTATCTAATCATTTGATGATTAGATAAGATATTTATATGGTTTTAATATCCTATGCACTAAAAATGTATGCATGAAAATTTGCACAAGAGTCTGATTGATCTCTTTGTTTTCCAGGGCAACCCAGCAACATTATAATGTTGATAAAGGTTAGGTCGTCTTTAAACCATCTATTTACCGGCAAGCGCGGATCGAGCAGCGGTAGATGGGAAATGGTAGCGACAAATTTAAGATGCGGGGCCACCGCATACCAATGCAAAAAGAAATGGGAGAACCTACAAATAAAATATAAAAAAATCATGGTCCCTCCAACTGGCGAAGGCCTAGAAGAAATACCCCATGGCGCACACACTGATAGAAAAGATCGTTTATAGTCAATGAAACGTGCACAACTAGATCAGAATTTAGCGAACATTTGATCCGAAAGAACATTCACCAACTGTGAGATTTTTGTCATTAACTGTTAATACAGTCGTTCCGTACAAATCTCTTGTCGTTAATTATCAACTCTTGTCGTTAATTATCAACGAACGTTCATTTGATCTATTCCAAATCCACATTCGTTAGTACTTAAGTCAAGTCATTGGAACCAAATGATCTTTTCTATCAGTGCATAACTGGCCATATTTCGATGAAATGAACAAGTTTATGTCTGGCCGTCATGTTATGAAGCCCCTGCTATTGATTGAATCGTTTACGCCAAATCAAGCGGCATCGGCTAATGAGAATCACGAAAGTAACGAGTCGTCTGCGTCTTCTATAGGCCCTTCTTCTTCTTCCTTCTGCTTCCCTGAGCCATCTCCTTCCTATTCTCCACAACCTTCTACTTTTTTCACACAACCTTCTACCTCCTCCACACAACTTTGTACTTCCTCTTCGCAACACTCGTTACCGGTAACGCACGTCAATGCCCAAGTGAGCAAGAATCGACCAGCAGTCAGTAGAAAGAGAGCGCGAACGTCAACGAATAATTCTGCGACTGCAGAATTAGTGGCAATGATTAAAGACGAAATGCACAGCCAGGTGCGCGATCGGGGACACGCCAGGAAAAACGAAGAAGACCTTCTCGCGATTCTCAAAGAATTTCTCTCAAAGAAATAGAATCAACTTAGTTGAACATTTCATTTGAAGAAAAAAAAAAAAAAAAAATACAAATCTGGTAGCATGTTGTCTTTCTTCTTCCCGCCTTGACTTTGCTCCCTCTTCCTTTTTTTTTTTTTTTGTATTTCTTTCCAGCATTCCGTAATTATTTCATTTATTCTATACTTCTTGTTTTTTTCGTCATACCTGAGGGCTCTCCTCAGTGCCTCTGTCCTGATTTTTCTCGTCTTTGTCTCTTCTCTCATTCCCACGATTTATACATATGAGTTGAAGGAATTTCATTATCGACCTCGGCGTACTAATATATCTTCGAACTATATGAAAGTGAATAAAGATAAGATAAAAGAAAAAGGAATGACTCAGTTTATTTGGTATAAATTTATTTTATGTTACAATTCGATTATTTTGAAAAGAGGCATAATACAAAACAGTCAGATTTCGAAAATTTCAGTTGTTCTCGAGGTTCTTCTAGGAAGTTTTTTTACTTTCACGCTTCGCGTGGCTAAAATAATATGTTTAGTTTAGTCCTATACATGCAGTCGTTGACTGCAGGATTTGGTTTCAAAAATATTTATTTTTCTTTCGTATTTTTTTATCAATTCTCTAAATACCCAATAAAATGAAGAGCTCTTTCATACTGATCGAATGCATTAAAAACTAATGTGCGCCTCGTAATTTATTGTAAAACTAAAAACAATATAGGGTAGACGTACCATTTGTGGCCACTGTACCTTTTGTGGCCATGCTTGACAAATGGTTCCTTCCTTTCTGGAACTATAAATCTATTCAATTATTGAATTAATTACGAAAACATAACCTACAGCAAATATTAGACCTAACTTTTCCAGTACTTGATTGTTTAAAAGTGAAGTTTTTAATAATTAAGGCTGTCAAAATGGTTTTGTACCGGTTGTGGCCAGGCCTTGATTTACATGGTAAAAGTATGGCCACAAATGGAGCAAGTGATGGCCAGAAACGGTACTAAGGTGGCCAGAAACGGTACTTCTACCCTAATTCGCGTATGAAAAAGTAAAGTACTCCTGTTTTAAGACGGGACTTACCGCTAAATTTGCCGCGAATAATTATCAATTATTATAATTACATAGGGTAGGTGTATTGCAATAAATAGACAATTAGCAATTGCCCGAGATCCAATGATGATAGATAAATAGCTAGAATGAGCCTGTTAGAACCTGGCCCTAATATAAACTGCTGAGCAAAGGTGATAGTGGCTATCCGTGTAGGCGACACCATGTGAGCATCATTACACCGTACAAAGAACCTCTCAGTGCAGAGAAGAGAGCTCTCAATCATGCGCTCAGATTAAGGAATAAATATTTTTATTTTTTGTTTTTCAAGTGAATCTGCAATTATTGATTTCTTTGCGCTTGTTCAATCGTAAACAGTCTCATAAATAGGTCGCGTAAGTCGTTCCCATGCTGTACTTCATGTGGAATACGACGAGGTGGAAGCGGCTCTAGTAGGTGGTCTTCATTGACTCGAATAATATCGCCTTCTGTGATGCAAATATTGTGCATCACTACGCAAGCAGCTATGACTTTGATCGAAGTTTCGATTTTAACTTCCAATGCTTTTGTGAATATGATCCGCCATCGTATTTTCAGAATACCAAACGCTTTTTCAACAGTTATTCTTGCTTTGCTAAGAGCATGATTGAAAGCTCTATTCTCTGCAGTGAGAGGTGCTTTGTACGGTGTAATGATGCTCACAGGGTGTCGCCTACACGGATAGCCACTATCACCTATTATAAAATAGCCTTCTGGAGGATACAGACCGTGTCGACATAATGCACTATTACTAAAGATCCTACTGTCATGAACAGACCCGGGGAATCCACTCACGATGTCTATAAACAACCCAGAATCGTCAACGAGGCCTTGTAAATTTATGTAAAAAAATTGTTTGCGGTTATAATATTGGTCGTGCAAATTATTTGGACAAAGTATGCGGACGTGGCACCCATCGATGGCTCCAACACACTGCCTGAATACATCACTGTTAGCTTTCCTAGCAAATGCTTCACCTATACGTGGCAATCTAGCTTCAGCTGGAAGTCGCACAACTACAGGCAAAATCCCGATGACTAGATCCAGAAATTTGTGGATTATGTTATGAACAGTTGTGCGTGGGATATCAAAGCCGAATGAAACAACCCTGTACGATGTCCCACAGGCCAGCCAAAACAGAAAAGTGATTGCCTAGAAAATAACCAGGGTGATAAGTGAATATTTCATATGTGTTTCAATGTATTATACAAATCATGTGTGAACAAATGCAAGGCTCACTTCAAGTTCGACACACCAGCCTGGCCGTTTATGATTCCGCCTACACAATTCCACGAGTCGGCGTACACTATCCGGTGTCACCCTCAAATGCTCCCGAGTCGGACCTTGTTCGCCTCTCAGCAGAGCTCCCAACAGGCGTTCGTTCCAGCCAACAATTGCTTGGCAATACAGGCTTCTCTGAAAATTTAAAAAAAAATACGTGTTCATCTGACATCGTTAAAACAAGTCTCAAGCTCAGATAACATAAACCTAACGTATAATCTCACCTCTTCATCATTTTGCTGCAATAGCCGTAATACCAGCGCACAATACATGTGAATTTTCGCTGCGTGTCTTCTTTGCATTTCACGATTTCTTTGAAATAGGTGGTTTGTGACCATCCACACAATTAGACGCACTTCGTCACTAATCATTACAAGGTGGACATATTTTTGCAATTAATATATTATTTTATATTATAATTATATTATTTACAATTTTATTTACAATTATTTTATTCAGAATTATTTTATGTACAGTTATTTTATTTGCAATTATTTTATTATTATTTTGGTTGGTTATTATTATTATTATTATTATTATATTTATTTTCTGTCCTATTTTGTTATTATTATCGTGGAGATTATTGCTTCTTCTTCACTTGTAACACTATAACAACGTAGTTCTCGCGTTTTTGCAATCAATATATTATTTTATATTATTATTATGCTCAAGAAAAAAACTTTTGGTGCGATTTAATGGAGCATAGCAATGCGCGGCGTAAATCAAATTCAAATGAATGTGATTAAAACAGCATGGCCGACGGGTAGACGGTTGTGTTATCAAAGTCCACTCGGCATGGACAAAACTTATCACGGCGAAAGCGATACCTATTTGTCGCTGAATATGCCCAGTAAACACGATGTCATCTGGTAGTTGACTGTAAGATGGCGTTCGCAGACAAAAGTCGTCTATTCGCGAGCCATTAAGTCATCGTACAGTCACTGTATGGACAACGAATGTCCATCCATATGTTAACTTTTTCTTGCCTGCGGGATGGTCCCAAGATGTCTTTTTGACGAAACGGATAGTCGACGTTTACATGACATCTTCTTGTATCAGAAAAAGATATCTTGGAGTCATCTAAATGTTTTTCACGCAGGTCAACTCGACGTTGTCTTTAAATTGTCAGGTATCAGACAGGTATTAGATTAATATATAATATTAATATATGTACTAAAGATAAATAAATAAATATATATACATATGTATATATATTTATTTATTTATCTTTAGTACATATATTAATTTCTATTCATTATTTATACATTTACATATATATTTATTTATTTATCTTGAGGACACAAAATAATTTCTATTTATTACATATATAACAATTAGATGTATAATACATATTTAGTACAATATTCGTATGCGATTATATATAAATAATGACTGCATAGGTGATGACTGATGATATATTTCTCATATAGCTATATTTGCATTAGTCTTATCTAATTATAAAATTCTTTAGTTTTTCACACTTAATCATAACCTATTAATAGCTTTTATATCTTTAAGCATAGAAAATATACGTCACTTTTTTAAAATCTATATATTAAGCCATAGCAATACTATTATAGTACTACTTTAATATTATATGAACATACATTTGTCGACGTCTGTTTTATAAAAGCTGAATATATAAATTACTTTCGGTCTATGCGTTCATTACAGCCTCCATCTTAATTAAGATCTTAAATACTTTGTCTGTATCAGCTCATTCTGACTAGTGACTGGCATGGCATTATCCCTATACATAACCTATATCTGCATTCTGCAGCTATAGTTATAACTAGAAAAGATGACTTCGAGATAACAATATTATCGATCTGACAGACATCTACCAGTAGATGCCGGTGCGTTTACTAGGATATGTTGACATTCGGTGAATAAAAAAAGATGACTAGCAGTTGTCTTGATCAGTTGACTTCTAGACGACTTATACAAGTTAACTGCTAGTATACGTTTTCCAGATATCTTAGCTAAGTTATCTTGTGGTTGACTTTTACTCGTGTCGGTAAGTTATCTAAAAACAGACATCTTGAAGGCAACTTTCAGACACTGGTGTTTACTGGGTATGCTAGATTCGAGGCCCTGTTCAGTGTGATGATTCCCAGTAAACACCAGTGTCTGAAAGTTGCCTTCAAGATGTCTGTTTTTAGATAACTTACCGACACGAGTAAAAGTCAACCACAAGATAACTTAGCTAAGATATCTGGAAAACGTATACTAGCAGTTAACTTGTATAAGTCGTCTAGAAGTCAACTGATCAAGACAACTGCTAGTCATCTTTTTTTATTCACCGAATGTCAACATATCCTAGTAAACGCACCGGCATCTACTGGTAGATGTCTGTCAGATCGATAATATTGTTATCTCGAAGTCATCTTTTCTAGTTATAACTATAGCTGCAGAATGCAGATATAGGTTATGTATAGGGATAATGCCATGCCAGTCACTAGTCAGAATGAGCTGATACAGACAAAGTATTTAAGATCTTAATTAAGATGGAGGCTGTAATGAACGCATAGACCGAAAGTAATTTATATATTCAGCTTTTATAAAACAGACGTCGACAAATGTATGTTCATATAATATTAAAGTAGTACTATAATAGTATTGCTATGGCTTAATATATAGATTTTAAAAAAGTGACGTATATTTTCTATGCTTAAAGATATAAAAGCTATTAATAGGTTATGATTAAGTGTGAAAAACTAAAGAATTTTATAATTAGATAAGACTAATGCAAATATAGCTATATGAGAAATATATCATCAGTCATCACCTATGCAGTCATTATTTATATATAATCGCATACGAATATTGTACTAAATATGTATTATACATCTAATTGTTATATATGTAATAAATAGAAATTATTTTGTGTCCTCAAGATAAATAAATAAATATATATGTAAATGTATAAATAATGAATAGAAATTAATATATGTACTAAAGATAAATAAATAAATATATATACATATGTATATATATTTATTTATTTATCTTTAGTACATATATTAATAATATATATTAATCTAATACCTGTCTGATACCTGACAATTTAAAGACAACGTCGAGTTGACCTGCGTGAAAAACATTTAGATGACTCCAAGATATCTTTTTCTGATACAAGAAGATGTCATGTAAACGTCGACTATCCGTTTCGTCAAAAAGACATCTTGGGACCATCCCGCAGGCAAGAAAAAGTTAACATATGGATGGACATTCGTTGTCCATACAGTGACTGTACGATGACTTAATGGCTCGCGAATAGACGACTTGAAGGAATCCATTCCTGTGACCACGTGGAGTCGAACCACGCGTCGAAGGAATCGAACCTTCTATGAGTTTAGTTGCGTTTCGTCCTGGTGTGCTCGGCGGACTCGTCAGTAGGGCTAAGCCGAACACACCGTACCCTAGACGCGCATGTTGTCCAGTGGACATTAGAAGTTACTAGATGCTCATATATATACGGAGGCGTTGTCCAGTATAGCGCTAGTGAGATAGTAATTCTGCTTATGCGCCGCGTAGTGGGTACGCACGAAGATGTTATGACGCCACATCACTCCCCTCCTAGTGACAACGATATGCTGTCTAGGAGTATCGAACGAGATAGTCGAAAGTCGAATAGCATTCTTCATAGGTTGTCCCAGAGAGAATATTATTGTCCTTTTGACATCTGTTGAGATGCGAGAGGTGGAAGGTCAGAAACTCAGAATGTACGTGAGAGCAAGACTCGAGGCATATACGTTATATGAACGTTCTGTTAAGCCGAGACCGTGTTGTGAAGCATCACGTCGGGGTCACCAATTGAAGGAATCCATTCCTGTGACCACGTGGAGTCGAACCACGCGTCGAAGGAATCGAACCTTCTATGAGTTTAGTTGCGTTTCGTCCTGGTGTGCTCGGCGGACTCGTCAGTAGGGCTAAGCCGAACACACCGTACCCTAGACGCGCATGTTGTCCAGTGGACATTAGAAGTTACTAGATGCTCATATATATACGGAGGCGTTGTCCAGTATAGCGCTAGTGAGATAGTAATTCTGCTTATGCGCCGCGTAGTGGGTACGCACGAAGATGTTATGACGCCACAGACTTTTGTCTGCGAACGCCATCTTACAGTCAACTACCAGATGACATCGTGTTTACTGGGATAGGATGACCGGTTCCCTGTTTTAGTACTGCCATCAACCCCGGCAAGCTTCTTGGCGCTCTAGTCGCAGGCCATTTTACAATGGCGCAGAAGACACCGCCGCCATGTTTGTTAAATTACAACCTGCTGCTTGAAGTGAAGTGTTCAGGGGTTATATCCACTTAAGAAGAAGAAAAAGAAGAAGAAGAAGTGAAGTGTTGTGATTGTGTTGTTCTTTCACCATTGTTGATAATACAAATATTTAATAAGATAAATCTGAAAAAGCATTATTCATAAAAATGTCTAGAATAGTGAACATATTTATAAAGTTAGGCTGTGAGTATCTGTGTCGAGCTGAATCGAGTGAACCGGGAGTGACCCGCATATACACGAATATGCATTATATCTGAAAATGTATAACAATATATATAGAGATCGTACTATAGCGTTAGGTATAAGAGCATGTATATTTACTTAATTATAATGACTTTATTACTCAATTATATGATTATAACATTCACTTAATTATAATAACGCATACACAATGAAAAAGTATCATATCATATGAAACCTCTTACCACAGCAGAGCTTATAAATGTACATTATCTGTATGAAGTATCAATATAATAAAAACCTATTAAACAGATTTCTAGAGTTATTATTTTGCGAAATGCCTTTTGAGAATTACTAAACATTATTTGAAATTCAACCGCTCTGCCGCCAATTTTCGCCTTGGACTGTTTAGTACTGCCATCAACCACGGTAAGGTATTTGGCGCTGACTGCAATAAAACTTTGCCCCACATCAAAGCACTGAACTTGGCCTTCTATAGGTTTCTATTCTAGGACACTGAACACGGAAAAGAATGAACGCGAATAAAATGAATTCGCCTAATATGAATATTTATTTTCAAAATTTATCAACGAATTTAAAGTCAAATATCAATTAATTGGATTTAAGTATTGATTATCAGTGTTTAGGATCGATATTTGAGACGAAGTTGAACAGGTAAGTGGAGGGTGAATCATTGAAGACAAAAATTGGTTTATTTATTGATTTCTTTATTTATTCATTTTTCAGAACTCGATCTTATTCAAAACATCTGTTCGGAATACCAGTATTCAATCTAATGAAAATTAAGAATTCGTGAGAAAGTTTTCAGTGTTTGTGTCAACTTTAGTTTAATAATAACATAATGAATCATTTGATCAGACTACATTGCAGAGAATGGAGTCATCGAGGATAAGGCTGCCACCCACAGGCCACGTCCTTAGGTCTGAAACAGAAAAATCAAATTTATCAGCGATTATTGGTTAATCGAGGGATCCATTGCTGTTGAATTATGGTGTACGCACAAACTTATCAGAGATTGAATGCTTGGGAATCGAAGAAAGGCTACCGATGAGCCACTGTCGAACGTAGTATACTTTTACTGAAACCATTTTCGTCTCTCAACGATTACTTCTATCGGAGAACCGAGTGCTGACACGTACCTCAGCAAGGATTCATAGCGTGCGGAGGAGCTTTGTCGCAGGAGTTTGTCGTGTGACGAGATAGCGTACGAGGAGCTACGTTGCAAGGGTTCGTGGCACGTCGACGATATTTATCGAACATCTCTCACTCATCTAACGAGCATTCAACATTCATGTATCTTAGCAGGCGAAGGAGCTTCGTCGCAGATGTTCGTAGTGCGACGAGGCAGCGTACGAGGAACTTCGGTGCAAGGGTTCGTAGCACGTCGAAGATATCCATCGAACATTTCTTACTCGTCGGACGACCATTCAACGTTCATGTCTCGTAGCAGGCGAAGGAGCTTCGTCGCAGATGATCCTAGTGCGATGAGGCAGCGTACGAGGAGCTTCGTTGCAAGGTTTCGTGGCACGTCGACGATATCCATCGAACATTTCTCACTCTAACGAGCATTCAACGTTCATGTCTCGTAGCAGGCGGAGGAGCTTCGTCGCAGATGTTAGTAGTGCGTTGAGACAGCGTACGAGGAGCTTCGTTGCAAGGGTTCGTAGCACGTCGACGATATGCAGTCCTTCTCTGGACTCTGGCAAAGCCTCGCCGAACAAAAATTTAATAGAAAATGCTCGCCGACGCACTGCAAAATCTGACAACAAAGCTCCACTGTACGCTACCAACGCGGTACAAACAACTGTGACGGAGAGAGACCTCCTCTGCAAGATGCGAAACATGAACGTTGAATGCTCGTCAGACAAGTAAGAAAGGTTCGATGAATATCGTCGACGTGCTACGAACTCTTGCAACGAAGCTCCCGTACGCTGTCTCAACGCACCACAAACATCTGCGACGAAGCTCCTCCGCCTTCTACGAGACATGAACGTTGAATGCTCGTCAGACGAGTGGAAAATGTCTACTGAGATCGACGACGCACTTACCAACTCCGGCAACGAAGCTACTCCGCACGCTATGATGCCTTGCTGAGGTACATCTCAGCACTCGGTTCTCCGATAGAAGTAATCGTTGAGAGACGAAAATGGTTTGAGTAAAAGTGTACTGCGTTCGACAGTGGCTCATCGGTAGCCTTCCTTCGATTCCCAAGCATTCAATCTCCGATAAGTTTGTGCGTACACCATAATTCAACAGTAATGGATCCCTCGATTAACCAATAATCGTTGATAAATTTCCTTTTTCTGTTTCAGACTGTTTTTTCAATTTCGCTTTTCTGTTTTGAAAATAATATGTCCTGAAAATAAATGAATAAATAAATAAATCAATAAATAAACCAATTTTTGACCATGTTGTCTTCAATGATTCACCCTCCACTTACCTGTTCAACTTCGTCTCAAATATCGATCCTAAACACTGATAATCAATACTTAAATCCAATTAATTGATATTTGATTTCAAATTTGTTGATAAATTTTGAAAATAAATATTCGCATTAGGCGAATTCATTTTATTCGCGTTCATTCTTTTCCGTATTCAGTGTGATGATTGCTTTTTGAGTTAAGTATTTATCGAGTGAGCGCGGATGGGCTATAGTATTTATCGAGTTAGCGCGGATGGGCTATCTGGAGTCGGCATAGCGCGGAAGATTGGGTAGAAGCATCACTGGCCGAATAGCCCCGCCCGCCGAGCCTCACGCACGCGGTGCGCGCCTGTGTTGGTTTTGGCGTAGGAAGGGGGCTGTCTACCTTCACCGAATATTCTCGGTACGTATTGCGTGTATGTATACACCGACACATACAACGTTCCGTTCCGTTTTTCCGTTCCAGGCCTACATGGGACGGCAGCCTGAGAATCCTGTGGTCGTCACATGGGGTGTGACACACCCCAGCACTTTGAAGCGCTGTAGAATTTCGTATAGCATTATCCTGGTGGCCCCCAAAAAATTGAGAACATATTTCAAACGTTTCTCTATTAACCCATCCAAAAATGGAACGCAAATTTCAGTTTTAAGTATGTTTAAAAAATTCGTAAAAAAAAAATAATTTCACGAAAAAAAATAAAAACTCTAGTTAGGGGTAGAAACGTCGGTTTCCGGGATTAAGAGTGGGAAATTCGAGCTCGGAAATAACCTGGGGTGTGTCACACCCCATATGATCGTCTTGGGTTTAGAAATAGTATATTATGCACCTAGGGAATAAAGTGTTCTTTTTGAGGAGTGTAAGGTTTGTCGCTCGAGCGAAGCGAGGGTGACCTTCACACTCGTCTAGAAGAACACTTTACACCAGGATGCGTACGATATTTTATGCATCCAAGGGCAGAAAGCGCGAGATTCGATGGCTGACTCTGGTTGAGGAAGGTTCATTGGTTCAGTCGGCTTTATAAGATATTAATTGAGTGCTAAAATTTTCTATACGCGTATTAAATTGAGTTTTTTCGGTTTACATTAACGATCGAGATTATATCAAATAAAAGGAATATTAAACTAACTTGAAATCACTAAATAAACTCTATGTGTATGTGCTCCATTTTGCGTTTAGTCGTTGCGGAGTATTAAAAGTCAAATAATTCTCCTAAAACAATAAATACACCATTTCTAATATAATTCACTTCATATTCAGTTTAAAAAAAAAAAAAAAAAAAAAAAAAAAAAAAAACAATTAATAAATATTTAACCGATATCTCTGAAATAATACAAAGGCGAGGGTAACGGCTACAAGTCTATGCTGAGTTTCTACATCCGTCCACGTGGGATTCGAGTTCTACTATAAGGAAAGGCTTCCTTTCTCAAGTGTACTAAGTATAACGATTTTTCTAACTAATACTTATTATTGCTTGTGCTAGTTGATTTTGTTGGGCAATATTATTTCTGCTTTGGTTGTTGGGAGTTTGCTTGCTTTCTGGATTTTGCTTAGGTCTAATTTAGAATATGAGGAAAAGAGTTGCTTCGCATAATTTAAGTGGAGAAAGTGACTCCTCTAATTCGAATTCTGAAAAGTCACCTCATAGTCTAAAGAAAAATAAGGCGAATACTCCTCCTCCGCGTTCATATGATCAATTCCGAGGCATTAACGTAGATGAAAATCCGTGGATTAAGGCCATTTGGAACAATAATTTATATACTGATAGTAATCTAGGCCCTTATTTCGTGCATTTATATGATATAAAAGAGGAACAGAAGTTGGGTAATTATCATAGAGTAAGCATAGGGAAATTATGCGTGGAAAAACAAATTCAAGTCAAAAAAATTCTCAAAGCGGGTAATGAGAAAATTATTCTGATGTTTGATACGGGTGAACTGGCTAATAAATTTATCAAAGAAGATGTCAAAAAGCTAAAATCCACGTGGTTTGCCATTATTCCGGATCAAGCGGTCTTATCTAGCAAACTCATCCGGGATGTGCCTTTGGATCTCTCCAAGGAAGACATTTTGAAGGGTTTTACTGAGGAAGTCAGAAGTAAGATTCGTAGTATAGAAAGGTGCAGACAAATGGTGGAGAATGGGGACAATCCTGATGGCCCTACCTGGTGTGAATCCATGGACATTAAATTATTCTGTACTGGAGAAATCCCCTCTGAAGTTGATCTGTACTTTTGCCCAGTTAAAGTTTTGAGCTATTCCTTTCCTACTAGGAGGTGTTTTTCATGCCAAAGATTTGGTCATATTGAGACGGCTTGCAAATTTGCCCCACGCTGCGTGAATTGCGGAATAGACCATTCGGGCGATTGTATCTTTGAGATTAAATGTGCTAATTGCCAAGAGCCTCATAGTGCTTCAAGTAAAGATTGTTTGTTTTTCCTATTCCATTTCGAAGTTAACGCTCTTAAAGCTAAGCTGGGATATAATAATTTCCAGGTGCTTAATGTGGCCAAGGATTATTTGTTTTCACATTTTGAGGAATCTAATCCTGTGGAAGTATCTTACATTTTGAGTTCTTTGGAGGAGGATCCTCCTCAGAGGTCGAATGTGGTTGAAGAACACGTGGTTCTACAAGTAATTGATAATATCGCTAATGATGATGATAATTTGCCTCCCCCAGAAGCATCATACCAGATTAATGAGGAAGCAGGCGTAGAGGCTTCAGAGATTGGGAAGTTATAAAAGAGTCCTTTCTTTATTAGGATAGTATCTAGATATTTAGTGCTGTTTGTTCTTTTCACTAGTTAAGTATATTTGTAACCTGATTTGAGGTATATTACAGTTTATATAGGATAGATTTGTTTTGGCAAGGTGCTCTGTTATGACAATATTAGGTTTAGGATTAAGAAAGTCGGATGGGGTATAAAGTCCAGGTACTAACGACATTTTCGCGTTTGTTTATAAGTCAAGTCGAGGAAGATTCTGGGTATCAACAGTATGTCTAGAATATGTGTTTTGAATGCTAATGGCCTTAAGAACAAAATAGGAGAGGTTATTAAGATCCAAAATGATTTTGATGTAATCGGCATTTCAGAGACCAAATATAAGTATCATTATTATACAAATAAACTTAAGGGGGGGGGGGGTTTACCCAATCAGTTACCGATTTGTCTATTTTCTCCTAAACGGGGTAATCAATCGACTTGTCCTTTCGGCAGCCGATGTTTGACGAGTAATGAGTTCGAACTGGTACGTTTGATCGGATGAAATCGGGATTTTTTATTTTTTTTCGATCGAAAAGTGTTGGCGTGCCATTTATTGCGTCTTATGTCAAAGCCCACGCATCAAACATGTAAAATCGAGCTCTGTCGCCCGATTCTGTGAGGGATTCTGAACAGAACCATCCCAAAACATTTTTGTTTTCGACAACGATTCAGAAGACGCTTGGATTCCACGTTTTTGTGGTAATTTTCGCGATTGTCAGAGGCTGGGGGCGGCCATTGCCGCTACAGCTGCTGATATAACGCGGTGGTTCCCAGAACGCCCGTGAGATGTCGCCACGCGCCCATCTGAACTTCATCCTTTTACTATAGTATAGTATACTTTTACGGTGACATCTCACGGGTGTTCTAGGGACCACCGCATTATATCAGCAGCTGCAGCAGCTGTAGCGGCAATGGCCGCCCCCAGCCTCCGACAATCGCAAAAATTACCACAAAAACGTGGAATCCAAGCGTCTCCTGAATCGTTGTCGAAAACAAAGATGTTTTGGGATGGTTCTGTTCAGAATCCCTCACAGAATCGGGCGACAGAGCTCGATTTTACATGTTTGATGCATGGGCTTTGATATAAGTCGCAATAAATGGCACGCCAACACTTTTCGATCGAAAAAAAATAAAAAATCCCGATTTCATCCGATCAAACTTACCAATTCGAACTCATTACTCATCAAACATCGGCTGCCGAAAGGACAAGTCGATTGATTACCCCGTTTAGGAGAAAATAGACAAATCGGTAACTGATTGGGTAAACCCCCCCCTTAAGGGGTTTAATCATATCAGGAGGGACAGAGAAGGAAACACGGGACATGGAGGTTTGATTGTTTATTTCAGAGAAACTTTACAGTATATAAGAGTTCATCTAAAGATGGCAATCCCCATGGGAATGGAGTACATTGGTGCTAAAATCTTTATTAAGGGTCAAGAGGTACATGTGTTTCAGCTGTATTTATCTCCTGGCGTTTATCTTGGTAAAAGAATCTTGAGCGCTATCCCGTGTAGAAATTTTCCCCGGGCGCTAATGAGGGCCAAGTTAATTTTCCACAATAATGTATAGGCCCAAGTTTGGTCACCAATATTGGGCCTATATCGATTTGTCCCGCTTTTTTGTTGTGGCCCCATATACGGTGTCCACTTTGGGCCCTACTGGCTGTCCAAATTGGCCCCAGTTTGACCACGCATAGGGGGCCGAATCAAATACGTGGGACAATCCAACATTGGCCCAATACAGGCGACCTTACTTGGGCCTGAATAATATCGAGCCAAATTAACTTGGCCCCTGTTTGCGCCCAACAAAAATTTCTATACGGGATATATATAATATATATGGGCTGTCCAAACTCGGAGCAACATTGGGTATAAAAGGTGGGCCATTATGGGATACCGAATTTGGGCCAATATTGGTTTTAAAATTATCCTGCGAGCCTGGATAAACCCTGACTCGGGCCAACTTTGGCAGAGGTTAGGCAAGCCCAGACAAAATGAGTCCAAATGCCCAGTTAACCAATTTTGGCAAAAATTAGATAAGCCTGGACAAAATGAGTCTGAATGCCTGGCTACACCCCGACCCTGCTATATCCAGAGAGATAATTTTTTCTCAGATTAAATGCTATTCTATTGTCCGACTAGTTAATTTCCGTAGTTACTTTGTTAGCGAGAAAGATTTTTAGACAAAATGGCGTTTACTGTAAGTTGACCGCGCCGTGGTAGATGGCGTCTGATATGGTTGACCGAATGCCTAATTAACCCCCGACTTGGCCCGAGTTTGGCACAGATTGGGCAAGCCTGGACATGATGAGTCCGAATGCCAGGCTAAACCCTGACTTGGCCAAAGTTTGGGACAGGTTGGGCAAGCCTGGACATGATGAGTCTGAATGTTTGGCTAAACCCCGACTTGACCCAAGTTTAGGACAGGTTAGGCAAGCCTGGACAATATGAGTCCGAATACCTGGCTAAAGTCCGACTTGGCCCAACGTTGGCACAGATTGGACAAGCCTGGACAAAATGAGTCCGAATGCCAGGCTAAACCCTGACTTGGCCCAACGTTGGCACAGATTGGGCAAGCCTGGAAAAAATGAGTCTGATTTCCTGGCTACACCTCGACTTGGCCCAAGTTTGGGACAAGTTAGGAAAGCGTTGACAAAATGAGTCCGAATGCCTAATTAACCCCCGACTTGGCCCAAGTTTGGGACAGGTTAGGCAAGCCTGGACAAAATGAGTCTGAATGCCTAATTAACCCCCGACTTGGCCCAAGTTTGGCACAAGTTGGGCAAGCCTTGACAAAATAAGTCTGAATGCCTGGCTGAACCCCGACTCGGCCCAAGTTCGGCAAAGGTTTGCCAAACCTGGCGAAAATGAGTCTGATTTCCTGGCTACACCTCGACTTGGCCCAAGTTTGGGACAAGTTAGGCAAGCGTTGACAAAATGAGTCCGAATGCCTAATTAACCCCCGACTTGGCCCAAGTTTGGCACAAGTTGGGCAAGCCTTGACAAAATGAGTCTGAATGCCTGGCTGAACCCCGACTTGGCCCAAGTTTGGAACAGGTTAGGCAAGCCTGGACAAAATGAGTCCCAATGCCTAATTAACCCCCGACTTGGCCCAAGTTTGGCACAAGTTGGGCAAGCCTGGACAAAATGAGTCTGAATGCCTAGCTATACCCTGACTTGGGCCAACGTTGGCACAGATTGGGCGAGCCTAAACAAAATTAACTTGGATGCCAAAATAAACCCTACCCTACTGAAAATTGCGGGATGAGATCTGATGTCAGATCTCAAAAAAGAGCTTAGATGAGATCTGATATCAGCTCACGTGAGATCTCACCTGCAGCTCACATCAGATTCTGGTAACGAAATTGAACTGGGTTTTCATTCTAGATCTCATATGAGTCTCATGTCAGATCTCTTGTCAGACTAAAAAAGTTTGTAGGAAAAAAAAAAGTTCCTGTGCTACAAGACTTGAACTCAGAACCTTTGACTTCGTAGACTCTTACCTTACCACTGCGCCACGACACTGCTTAGATATTGACAAAAATTTCACGTATACATTGAGTTACTAGTCACATTAACTTCAGTTATTTTTAGGTAATAGTCGTAGTAACTTAATATATATGAGAAAAATTCTGTATTTTGTAAGCAGAGTCGTGGCTCAGTGGTAAGGTAAGAGACTACGAAGTCGAAGGTTCTGAGTTCAAGTCTTGCAGCACGGAAACTTTTTTTTTTTCCTACAAACTTTTTTAGTCCGACAAGAGATCTGACATGAGACTCATATGAGATCTAGAATGAAAACCCAGTTCAATTTCGTTACCAGAATCTGATGTGAGCTGCAGGTGAGATCTCACGTGAGCTGATATCAGATCTCATCTAAGCTCACATCAGATCTTTTTTGAGATCTGACATCAGATCTCATCCCGCGATTTTCAGTAGGGTACTTATGCCCCAGTGAGGCAATAGTGAGGATGCCTTTATAGTGGATCCCCTGTTGACGCCCAGAAAGGGCCTCTTTTCTAATTGGGACGCCCTAACAATTTTCTACACGGGGCTGTCCTTGAAGAAATGGTTCTCTTTAAAAACGTTATAATAATGGGACATTTTAACGCGCAAGATCCTTTGTGGGGTAGCGATCTGGTTAATCAGAGAGGAATTACATTGAAAGAGGTTGTCAATGATTTGGGTTTGGATATTCTTAATAACGGCAAGGCTACAAGAATCATTCCTGGTTCCGGATCAAGTAGCGTTCCTGATTTGGTGATTGCGAGCCCGGATATTTCGAATCTCTTGGTCTGGGATGTTGGCTTGGATGCCATGGGTAGTGATCATATTCCTATGTTTATTACAATGTCTAACATCAATTTAAGCTTAAATCCCAAAAGATTGTCTTTGTGCACCAATAAGGTTGACTGGAAAGAACTAGGAAGTCTTTTCGGATAAATTTATAGCACAAGATTTCGTGATCGATTCATTTAACTATCTTGAGATGTACGATAAGTTCGAGAAATTTGTGTTGTCTTGTTTATTAGAGTGTAACGCTTTCATGCCTTCGGTTAGTGGGGGTAATAAATCTAATCAATATAATGCCCCATGGTGGGATAAGGAATGTGGAGAAATTATTGAACAAAGAAGATTGGCTCAACAAACATACCTTAATGATTGCTCTCTGATTAATTGGGCTAGTTATTGTAAAATCAAAGTAAAAGCTAGAAAAACTATCGAGAAGGCAAAAAAAACTGGGTTCAGGTCCTTTTGTCAAAGCCTTTCTCCGGATTGTCCCTTAGGCAAGGTCTGGAGAACTATAAATGGCTATAAAAAGAGATTTGCAGATCCCTTACCGGAAAACAGGGATTCTCATGTCACCCTTGAGGATCCTAAACTTAATATCGCTGTTGGTAGGATCTCGGGGAGGTATCCGCGCTCTGAGATTTCTGGGGATCTCTTGGAGGGCGGATCCGTTCCTGTAGAGGTTGTAACGGGTTTTCCTGGGCTCGGGGACCCAGAAATATTAAGCCGAATACAAACCGGGGCCTACGGGTAGCTAGGGGATGCTGTTGGGCGCCAGACTTCACGTAGAAGTCCTCTCTCTCGCTCACTCTGCGACCCTCCGACTAACTCTACGGGTAGAGGGATTTCGTGGGGGCGAGGAATAAAGACACTCTGTATTATTGCTATTATTATTGTTTATTAGAAAAAAGAAAAAAAGAAAAGGTGGCGAATTTAATACCACGCCCGCTACCTGGCGTATTTACAAAACGATAAATTAAAATATTGACTCTATGGTGACTTTACTGACTCGACTTGCTTTCTTACAATGATTCTACTCTAAGTTTAAATATCACAGGCAATTTACTACATATCACAATCAATTAACTAAATATCACAATCAAATAAATGAAGCTACTGAAATAATGAAATATGGAAATATAAACTTTATTAAATTACGACTAACTATTAGTGCTCTCTCTCTCTGGGTCTACTCTATCCAGAGTATCCTAGATCTAGTTAGACGGTAGGGAGGACAGAGTCGACTCTACCTACGGTCTATTGCTCGCTCGCTCTAACTAGGAGGAAGCAGACGAGCTCTGACGGGTGACAGCTGAGCGTCGCGCGTGACGTCAGAGGTCGGTGGCAAAATGGCGTCGACTAGTTTTCTGCGCAGCGGTGACCAATGCTGGCACGGCTACGCGCAGCGTAAACAAGGCGCCCGGTGTCTACGTTTGAATCCAACGGTTCGCGGGGAACGGTTGAGATTCAGACACGAGGCTTTTCGAGGCTCTAGGTATTTATGCAGGGGAGGCGGGTTGCTACTAGGGACGACTAGATTACGAATCAGATTGATCCTACCTGGGGTTTGACGGGTGTACGGCCTCGGGTGCGACGGTATCAATTATTTAAACGGTCGGAGAGCCGGGGGTGTGCGTAGGTCGTCGAAGCCAAATCAGTAGTCCAGTAGTCACAATTCGATAATTCGTAGTCCACAAGCGTAGCCAGGTCGGTATAACACACAGAAATCACACACAAAACGTTCACCACTCTCACACACAAACTCTCTCACACTCTCTACAACCGCTCTACAAAACTCTCTCTCTTTATTCGCACTTTCTTTTGGGCACTTGGCAACACGAGGTTTACTCTATATCTCCCGAAAATGGAATGAAGTTCTCTTCCGTTATCTATAGTACCAACCGGCGTCGCCCGGTAAGCGAGCGCTGGCGGCGACCCGATCGCCATGTGCGAGGATCTGCGGCCAATATGGCGTCGCTGAGGGAGAGCGGCGCGATTTAAATCGGGCGGCTGGGCTTATACACGTCCGTAGGTCGGTTAGGCGGAAGTCTAACGTGCACCACGTTACAAGGTAGTAGATGATCCTGTCACGGTGTTGGAGGTGTCAAACGCGATCAAAAGGTGTAAAGCTAAGTCGGCTCCGGGGAAAGATAATATATCCTATATGGCCATTAAGGGGACCAGTACAGCGAGTTTTCGAGAAATGATCATAGTCCGAAATGAATTTATTTCATAACCAAAGTTCATTTCATATCAAAATATTTTTCTTTTTCAAAATCATGTGTCGTAAGGATTTCAGAGCACCGCTGGACCGATTCAGGTCATCTTGGATTCATTTTCTTCAGAAAACAAATCCTCATCATGTGAATGTAGGAATTTTAAAATAAAAAATTATGTCATAAGTTATGATCAATTTACCAAATTTGAAAAAATTACTATCACTCATTTCTTAAATAATTTGGCCAAAACGTAAAATTTTCAAAATTCCTACATTCACATGATGAGGATTTGTTTTCTGAAGAAAATGAATCCAAGATGACCTGAATCGGTCCAACGGTGCTCTGAAATCCTTACGACACATGATTTTGAAAAAGAAAAATATTTTGATGTGAAATGAACTTTGGTTATGAAATAAATTGATTTCGGACTATGATCATTTCTCGAAAACTCGCTGTACTGGTCCCCTTAAGAGATTTTCTCCTGATATGATTGATTGGGTCACGGGGTTCTTCAATATAGTATATTACTCACCTACACTGAGAGAAATGAGGTTTCATTTTCGGGTGTTCAGAGCCTGAAATCTGGGTACTTTATGCCAGAATCTGTATGGCAGCTCGAAGACACATAAATATTATGGCAATTAATCATATCCGCATGTGCCTTCGTGTCTATTATGCTTTTATTCAATATTCCACATTTGTATGGCAATTGATCTCACGAGAGAAAAAAAAGAGATATTGTTGTTTCAACTATGCGTAGAGTTCAACGAATTATATTCGATATTACTATACTTATTAAGTAAATTCAACAATTCAAATTACATCAATTATCATAGAATCAGTTATACAGGGGAAGAAACATCTATTTATAACATACATATTATTAACACATCATCAGTACAGGTATTGAGCAGCGCTTACAGATGACATCTTCCACGTCTATATATACTAACCAACTTCTATAAGTGGCACTCGCGAGATAATTAAAAGCGGTGGTCGCCGCCTTACGAGAAAATATTGAAGTAATGTACAATATGGTTGAGTGAACTAATAAAATTTAACTACACAAAATTTCACCGATACCGAAGAGCATATAGTACAATAGTGCATCGTAAAAATGGTGATAATTCATTAAAAGGTGCTGAAACCGTTAGACGTACGTTACCCTCCGGCGTATTGATGAATATTAAAATACTGAATTTTGGTCTAAATACTACGTGGAATCACACATAGTCAAATTCCGATGGCAAATTATGCCATACACGGCTGGTAAATCATCCTTATTGTAGATATTGCCAAACTGTAGAACATAATTTCCACCATCTGTTCCATAAAATCCTGTCCTTATGGGAAACTTTGCCCAAATGTAGCATTATGTGCCAGAAAGCGAAACCTCATTTCTCTCAGTGTAGGGAGGGAAAGTAGGCTAACCCAAACTGCGTGTGAGATTGTCACCCGAGCCGAAGGCGAGGGTGACAAAAACGCAGTTTGGGATGGCCTTTTTCACTCCCGTGTGAGGTATACTATTTTTCACCACCCCCTGCATCGGAAAGAACGACTTCCCGCTCACGCAAGGGAGCGAAAGTCGTACTTTCCGTGCGGGTGTGGTGAAAAAACTTTATCAACTGGTAATATTCCTAACAGTTGGAAAAAATTCATAGTTTGCTTCATTCCCAAACCTAATACAGCGGGCTTTAGACCTATCGCCCTTTCTTGTGGTATCCTAAAAATTTTGGAAAGGGTCATTAATGACAGACTCATGTGGTTTCTTGAAAACAAATCTGTTTTTTCGGAGAGTTTTCATGGGTTTAGGTTGGGTAAATCTTGTATCAACTGCCTCACGGATTTAAAATTAAAAATAGATCTAGCAAAACGTCAGGGAAAACACACAGATACTTGGGGGTGTTGTGGAATACCAAAATGGACTGGAGTAGTCATATCAATAGTCTGAAGGTCAAATCTAACAAATTAATCTGTATGCTCAGAAGTATATCCTCTTTCTCGTGGGGATCTCATCCTTCAACGATGCTTATCTTCTATAAAGCTTTCATTCGTCCAAATCTGGAATGGGGTTTTAGAGTTTTTTCGAATGCCAAGAAGAACTTATTATACAAGTTGGAGGTGGTGCAGAACAACGCCGCTAGAATCATTTCGGGATGTTATTGCACTACCCCTATTAATTCTCTTTTGCATATTAATGGGTTAACGCCACTCGCGATCAGGAGAATTTTCCTGATGCAAAGAAATTTAATTAGAAATCATAGAGTTGGTAACAGTGAGATAGAGGTTCTTCTCAATTTACTCGATAATTGGCCTCTGGGGGATGTTAGAGGTGTTACATATGATTCCTCTTTTACGTATCAATGTTGGCAGAGCTTGAAATTGGTATTAAACCAGATTAAAACTGACAACAAATTACCTACTTTCAGGATTCCTTTTAAGGGGGTATCCCCACCTTTAAATGGGTTAACATTCTGAGAAAGAGATTGATATTTTACAGCGAATTTGAGAGTCTGATCAAATCCAGAAAAATCATGAAGTTTAGGGGAGGTTTGACCCTCATTATCCATACTTAACATTGAATATTACTTTGAGTCTAATAGTAGTTACGCTGAATATAGAAAAATACAAAATTACTCGGCTGTCGCAAAGAATCAGTAGTACCGTTGGATCGATTCTGGAATTTTTGGTCTTCAATTGTTCAGAAGAGATGCTTCTATCATATGAACATAGAACTTTTTGATATCGCGAAAATTGCCTGACTCGCTCAGTTTTTACTGAGATTTTTCTAATTCTTCAATTTTTTTTCATTACTTTTATTATTATCTCAACCAAAAATAGGAATATCAAAAAGTTCTATGTTCATATGAAAGAGGCATCTCTTCTGAACAATTGAAGACCAAAAATTCTAGAATCGATCCAACGGTACTACTGATTCTTTGCGACAACCGAGTAATTTTGTATTTTTCTATATTCAGCGTAACTACTATTAGACTCAAAGTAATATTCAATGTTAAGTATGGATAATGAGGGTTAAACCCTCCCTAAACTTCATGATTTTTTTGGATTTGATCAGACTCTCAAATTCGCTGTAAAATATCAATCTCTTTCTCAGAATGTTAACCCATTTAAAGGTGGGGATACCCCCTTAACGCTCATTTTTTGGGCTACTTGAGTAATCTTGATGTAGGAAGCGGCTTACAAAAGTCTATTGATCCCAATTTTGAATTTAATAATATCTTAAAGGAAGAGTTTGCCAACTTCAAAATAATATATACGGATGGGTCTAAAGATCAGACAGTTGATTCAACTGGGTTTGGTATCTGGTCAGAGGACCTGAGTCTTAACAAACTTTTCAGAGTAAATGGTCAGTTTAGTATCTTTTCCATAGAGGCCATAGCGATTCGGGAGGCACTAAGAATTATCTTGGGAATTAACGATAATCACAAGTATCTGATTTGTACTGATTCCCGAAGTGTTGTAGCTTGCATGAAAAATGATGGAATTAATGGGAAACTCCATTACATTATTAGCGAAATTCGTAGCGATTTGTTTGCAATAAATAACTCGGGCCGTCGGTGTGAGATAATGTGGATTCCGGGCCACAAAGGCATCCGTGGTAATGAAAAGGCAGACTTTTTGGCTTCTGAAGGGGGGAAATGTGAGAAGTCCTTGCGTGTGAAACTGGATAGTTCAGACATTTTTCCGAAACTCAGGCAAGATTTGATCGATTCAACGTATCGGGAAATGGAATTGTACGGAGGGGATACTTATAGGAAGGGCAGGCTATTTTATGATAATGCACCTAAATTCAATCTTGGAGCATGGTACGATTCCTCAGATTTTTCTAGATTACAGATTATTATCGCGAATAGGATTATGACGGGTCACTCGAAGCTCAATGCGCATCTCTTTAGAATGTCAATGGCTCCCTTTAAGAATTGTGAGTGTGGACTGGGAGAGGAGGATATCAACCATGTGATCTGGACGTGTCCATTTTGGGAGGGTCAGAATAGAGAAATCCTCATTGATTTTTTAACTAGGAAGGGAGCAAGCAAATTTGTTAATATTAGCATTGCTTTCATAACGGATCCCTCTATTAGAAGGAAGACCGTGGAGTTTATCCAAAATAGTAAAATTATGCTATGATCTGGTAGTTTTAAGGCATTTATAAGAAGCAATAAGAAGTATAAAGAATTTTGTTTTCCTTTCTATAAAAAAAAAAAAAAAAAAAAAAAAAAAAAAAAAGACTTTTTGTTTGTTACATCGAACATAATTAGAATTTAATTATAGTAGGGTAATGTTGTATCGGGCTGGTATCATATATCCCTCTTTGATATCCTTGCTTGGCTTGAGAATGGAATGCTTAGTACTGCTTGTTCCACAATTACGTTAAATATAATTTGATGAGATACTTGTCACGAATCACAGCCGGGACGCAGGATCGCTGGAATTGACTGTGTCAATCCTTAACGAGTCAAGAGTCTCCCAATTCACTCGATCTCCAGGAGGGCTGGGTGGGGATTCAGAGAGGCACAAGGATTAAAAGAAGAAGGAAGAAATAAATTTACATTAATTAATTAAAAAAAAAAAAAAAAAAAAAAAAAGTTAATAATAAAATAAATTCGTAATAAGTCAATATAAGAAGTTTAAACTGCTATTCCGTTCTATTAAAAAGGAGTTTATTTAATTGAAAACGATCTCATAGAATATAAGAGGTTAAAAAGTGAATTAAAGTAAAGGATCAATAACAAGATACAGTAATAGTATATCACTTAATCTAAACGGGCCTAGAGGATCAAAAATTTATGTTAAATGTTTTAAGTGTGATAAGAAGTGCTGATATCAGGTTCAATAAGGTTTCGACTACATGCCCATCCCAGGGCGATAAGTCGCTAAAGGAAGAAGAAGAAGAAGAAGGGCAGAAAGCGCGTTCTTTATGCGCGCCGCCGGGAATAAAGTACGCACTTTCTTCCCTCGGTGCATTTAAATCGGAGATAAACCAAAAAGGCAAAAAAAAAAAAAAAAAATTCCCTAGGTGCATAATAGTACTGGTTTGGTCGGTTGCGATACAAGTGCGAGAAAGCGATCATTATACGCAGGCTGTGAAGTTGGTCGCACGAGCCTTACGAGTAACACAGCAACACGAGCCGAAGGCGAGTGCTGCTCGTGGTACGAGTACGGCGAGTCCGACCAACTTCACAACCTTCGCATAATACTTTTTGTAACAAATGCATGAGAAGGGCTGCTTCTCGTGCCTGCCGAGAGGAGTGCGCGAGAGGAGTGTGAGAAGTGCGTGCGAGAAGAAAGCACTAGTGCGAGAAGTAAAATCGGGCCGATTTGCGCATGCGCAGCATTATTATTGTATCCCTGGCTGTAAAGCGCTACTTAGGCCACTCTCTGCAGGCATGAGAAGTAGCACTTCTCATGCATGCGTTGCAAAAAAATTGTTTCGTAAACGTGATGGATAATGGCTCCCAGAATTTTTGCAATCAATGTGATACGTCTAACGCATGCTCACATCAATATAGTATAATGTCGCACTCGCGGAGCATTATAATTTAGGAAATGAATAAAAGTAATTTATTGTACGATTAAAAATTTTAGAAAATGAATAAAAATAATTTATTGTACGATTAAAATTTTCGAAAATAAAATCAAACGTATCTCTGATGGTTACGGCCCATTATTCTGAAGATACAATTCATTTTTCAATTTGCATTGAAAAAATTCTGGGAGCCATTATCCACCACGTTTACGAAACAATTTTTTCTTAAATAAGCAAAATAAACATAAGGAAAAGAGTTTCCACTTTCGAATGGGGGTCAAAATGATCGTCTTCGAAAGTAGAATTTTTGAGATTTTTTTCAAAAAATCGAAGGTGTCGCACTGTTTGAAGTTTCGAAAATTCATGAAGAAATAACGGTTAATGGAAAAAATCTGAAAAAATTCATGAGTGGGTGTTAGAGTTGGAGTAACCGTAGAAAAAAATAATGAACCAAATCAAAAATGGTGAGGGAAAATCATTGGTCGAGTTGGTATGGAATACCTCACATAGGGGAGAGTGGCCTAAAGCGGGTAGGTCGCCTAAAGCGGGTAGGCGTTCGTATGCTGCCGCATGCCACGCGAGTGTAAATGTGTACGTATGCCGTGATTACCCAAACACTCCCAAGTTTCAATCAGTCCCACTCGAGGATCGGAGGTGTGACATGGCGTAACTAGGCGCAATATAAAAAAATTGGTGGATTTTGAAAAAAAATGAAAGTATGTAATTTTTGACCAGTCGAAAAGTAGTAAATTTATTTATGCATTCAAGTAAAAAATGTGATTCCGGGCAAAGCGGGTAGAAAGACTTTTAGCGACTTTTAGTTACTTAAGACTGATGAAATGAGTCTGAAATTACTATTTAAAGAGTCACTTTTTTTTACGATAATTAGATGTATGATTAAAATCTTATCATTAATGTTCAGACAAATTAATATGTGCTAAGATTTATCAAGCTTATAGCGCATATCCGCTTTAGGCCCCCTATCAGGGCAAAGCGGGTTTTTGAGGGGTTTTGAATTTTTGATAATAAATGATTACTTGATACAAAATGATACAATTATGATTTATTATTTTGAAGTTCGATAATCCTCCGAATCAAAAAAACCAAAATTGTTATTTTAATCAAACGAAAACTAAGATTTTTGGGCTTTTATCGTTAACGTACCCGCTTTGGGCCACTCTCCCCTATTTTCCAATACGTCTATAAACATAAAAATAACGCTTCGGTAGAAATGAAGGGTTATTTGATAAACCATTTTCTTTTTACCGATGATAAAATAGTAACAATTATTTATTTTAAATCATCTCGATCTAAACCTATATACGTATACAGTCCAGCATTGGCACAAACATTTACAATCACGGAATAAAATGCAGCGTCTAACAATCAGCTGGATTTCGGAACTTGTACACAGATATGTTATAATTGTGCAACATATCACTGACCATATGAATAGGTATAAAAAGCATTCAACTCCTAAGCGGTTTTAAATACAGTACAAATGAGATAGAAATTTGTAGAAAAAAATATATATTCATACTTGACAATATTTTTTTAAATAGATCACAAGCCAAAAATGTGAGCTTTGCACTGAACTATTGGCAGCGATTTCACAACTGGAAATATCAAGTAGGCATTCGCAAGTCAAGGCCAACTGAACATGATGCATTGTTAAAGTATACAATAATATACTTATGAACATGATGCATTGTTAAAGTATACAATAATATACTTATTGTATAATTTAGCAATGCATCATGTTGTAACCCAGGTGATCGATGAAAACGCATAGGTATTGAAATAGATGAGAAAATAAAGTGAGTAACATAGCTTTGCGACTAAAAAATATCTCTGCATAGTCAAGATGATAATTTGATCACATATTTGTTTATAGCAATAATGATTACCACGAATTTCTAACAAGCCAGCCTTGACTACATTCAGGCCCGGATTAACCATAAGGCTAATAAGGCTAATAGCCTTAGGCCCTCGAAATTTGCGGCCTTTCAATTTTTAAAATTCAATCTTTCTAAATAGGATTTAATTTTTCTTAAATTATATTATATTTAAATTTCATCTGTTGAATCTACATTCGGCCTTTTTTGCAGAGTAGCCTCAGGTATCGCGACTACTTAATCCGGGCCTGACTACGTTATGTTTACTAGTCCCCTAATTGAGCAAATATCATTTGATATAATACCGGATGTATGTATAATAATCAGGTTTACATTATAGGTAAAATCAACTTTGATCAAATAAGGCTCTAGGTAATTCAAATAAGGCTCTATGTAATTCGTCCGACCTCTCAATAAGAACGAAAAAGCCCCCAAGAGGAAGAGTTTTTCCAATAATTCAAGTACCCCCACCACGCGTGCACTCTTCACTCAATCACTCTCTCTGTCTCTCTCACTCACTTCGGCGCGCAACCTCTCAATAAGAATGGCTGCTTGAACAACTGTCGATTTGTTTACGTCGCCTATGTAAACGTGTTCTCGATCACATACCTAATTTTTATGTAATGTGAAGATATAATAATTTTGTATGAATATATGATTCACATTATCAAATTTACTGATTAAAGTGAAAAAGTTATTCTCAGAGTTATTTCAAAAAACTCATAATTTTTTCACCAATAGAAACTACTGATTTCTCATTACACATCACATTTTCATTCATTATGTAGAAAGAATAAACAAAAAGGAAATATTACTATTTTCATGTGAATCTGTTCTTCTAAACTCTCCTGAGCCGAGCGTTCTTATTGAGAGGTTCGCACGTGAGTGTGATTCGAGCCTGGAGTTTGAGTCGGACTGGGGGATGGTTGTTAGCGAGAAGTCGGGGAAGCGTTCTTGTTGAGGGCGTGCTTATTGAGAGGTCGGACTGTACTACGAAGAACTTGGATTTAGTGTATACATAAGGTTTTTGATAAACATCAAAGATAGAGTGTCACAAAATTTAACAATAATATACATCAATTTGTAAACATTTGGATAAAATTTACATTCACATAAAGTTTTCAAAATAACTTGTAGTTCAATGGGGATAACACTGAACCGTTTCTTCATTCGTTATCCCGATTGATAATATCCCTGGTAAAAATTAAGATAGACACAGATAAATGCGTATTGAAACAAGACAGATTGCCTGGAACAATCCAAATTTCAACAAACAACGATAAAGATATAATAATTTATAAATTATTGATCAATCTAAATAAATGCACCAAGAACTTGATGCGCGATATGAAAATGTCTCGTTACAACGCTATGATATTTCGACACCTGGCATCAAATAACAACAATTGATATCAGGTTGAATTACATAAATATTCTATTTATATTTCTCAGTTATATGCGATATGCTATGCCTGTATATGAAAAAACCAAACATAATATATAAATATCAACATTACTCAATAGGTATAAATATATGCCAGCATATACACAACAAAAATATGTTCTGCGGAATGCAATAGCTGGAATTATTTCAATGATAATGAGTCTATCCCGTAGACATTCATCTCTATGGTGTAATCTATAAAAATAATTTCAGTTTTAAGGGGGTATCCCCACCTTTAAATGAGTTAACATTCTAAGAAAGAGATTGATATTTTACAGCGAATTTGAGAGTCTGATCAAATCCAAAAAAATCAAGAAGTTTAGGGAGAGTTTGACCCTCATTATCCATACTTAACATTGAATATTATTTTGAGTCTATTAGTAGTTACGCTGAATATAGAAAAATACAAAATTACTCGGTTGTCGCAAAGAATCAGTAGTACCGTTGGATCGATTTTGGAATTTTTGGTCTTCAATTGTTCAGAAGAGATGCCTCTATCATATGAACATAGAACTTTTTGATATGACTATTTTTGGTTGAGATAATAGAAAAAATAGAGAAAAAAAATTGAAGAATTAGAAAAATCTCAGTAAAAACTAAGCGAGTCAGGCAATTTTCGCGATATCAAAAAGTTCTATGTTCATATGATAGAGGCATCTCTTCTCAACAATTGAGGACCAAAAATTCCAGAATCGATCCAACGGTACTACTGATTCTTTGCGACAACCGAGTAATTTTGTATTTATCTATATTCAGCGTAACTACTATTAGACTCAAAGTAATATCCAATGTTAAGTATGGATAATGAGGGTCAGACCCTCCCTCAACTTCATGATTTTTTTGGATTTGATCAGACTCTCAAATTCGCTGTAAAATATCAATCTCTTTCTCAGAATGTTGACCTATTTAAAGGTGGGGATACCCCCTTAATCGATCTATAGAAGTGTAATCTATTGATATAGGGTGGCAGCGCGAAATTTACTGGTGCAGGATTGTTATGTTACCTAATCTTATTCAAATGATTATGTTCTATTAGTCCTATACTATGTATATATTATTTTTCACAGGATAACTTGGTACTCTGTTCTAAATCGTTAAGCATCTTAGTGCTAATTCTGCTTGTACTTCATAATCGTATTTACATAAAACCAACTTGCTATTGTGCTCCTACGTTCTCGCACATCATTGAGTGCCAAGCGTGAAGCCGAAATTTGTCCGAAGTTGTTCTAAGAAAACAAATGTCAAAATTGTATGCGGTGCAAGTCGGACAAACGCAGGTACGTATCCCTGAAAAGAGACAGATCATTCTAATTATATTCTATTGATAGTAGAGTTATTCAATCAGAGAGAATAATTCAAATATAACGATCATGACGATATTTATTCTAAGCTTGTTGAAACGTTGACAGAGAAAAATTTATTCCACGGGGCCGGTTCGAAGTTCCGAATCTTCAAGGCTACGAACGGTCAAATTTCCGAATTTTAACGCAACAAACTCACAGTTATCAGAAAGGGTATTTCACCGAAAGTCTATGTAACCAATTTAAAAAATTCCGAATCGCAGCACACCGAAGGTTCAAAATTCCGAAAGCTAAAGATCCGAAAGGTCAATACTCCGAAAGGCCAAAACTTCGAAACTTGAACATCAAGTCGTCGCGCGTCGTTTCATCGACACGTTAAGAATACGTTCGATCTTTCGGAATTTTGGACTTTCGGAATTTTAAACTTTCGGAATTTTGGACCTTTGGAACATCGGACTGTCGGAGTCTTGAGCTAAGGTAAACGGCCCGGTTTCCGACCCCGGACCAGTTTCTGACCCCCCCTAGTCGTTCTTCGCTTTATTCTATGATATCTTGCTTTGCTGACGGAGAAGAAGTGTCACCGAAGAAAATTTGGCTAAACTTTCTTCGGTGACACCTCTCCTTCGTCAGCAAAGCAAGATATCATAGAATAAAGCGAAGAACGACTAGGGGGGGTCGGAAACAGGTTCGGGGTCGGAAACAGGTTCGGGGTCGGAAACCGGGCCGTTTACCTTATCTGCATTTAGACCATTCGAAATTTTAATTTTCTAAACCCTAGTCTTTCTGGAAATTTTGAAATCGTTTAGAATAAATTCGGAAATTTGACCGTTCGGAGCTTTGAAGATTCGGAACTCTGAACCGGCCCCTCGAGTATCAACAGATCTAATATATTGTTATTAAAACCTCACCTTAAAAAATCCTCGGGGCCCGAGTTTTGCAGTATAGAGAATAAGCTCCATCATATTCTGAAATATAATTTAAGAATTACTCTATGAATTTCTTTAGGGCTCCCAGCTAATTAATCGACTTACCTTATATTCTCCAGGCTTAGCATTCATTGCTCTTGTTTTAAGGACATCCAAAGGCTGGGTAAGAGTAGTTGCAATTGCCCCCTGAAAGATAATCAACAATGAGGTGTTAAGGTGCCACAGTACTGGCGTGTCCTATATATATTTTGTGACGTCAGAATCATGAAATACGAGGAATTTCGTCGACAAATTGAGCCCAAACGAGGAAACGAATTCCACAGGTATTATTTTTTTATAAAAGCTTAAATTGATCTGTAGGGCGCTTACTTAGTGATTTTCAGCGTAGATTACCCAGTAATGTGTATTGCGAATAAATAAAAGTGACAGGTCGTTTATACATATCCAACATGGCGGCATCAGAATCCGGCCATTACCGACTTGTCGTATTTTCGCCGCATCCAGGAGATTAAAACGTCTATCACTCAACACAGGGAGTAAGCGCCCCGTAGGAATACACACTTGTTTCAGGAAAACTTATTTCACCTATCTGCGTCCCGTAAATAAGGCTCAATTTGTCGACGAAATTCCTCGTATTTGACGTCTCGGTATGACATATATCTATAGAAAATCTGAGAATTGACTTCCGGTACTGTGGCACCTTAATAAGAGTCCAATAACCGTGAACAGTTTTTATTCAAATGTTAATCTTATAATAACCAATTGTGAAGACCCGCTATTTGCTTCTCATGCTAGTTGAAATTGGCTAATATATTATGTCCATTCATACTATCAGGGATTTTTTACTGGAAAGTACTTACCGCTGACAAGCTACAGAGAAAATGTGTTGTGGGATTATCACTAAACATGCCAGACTCTAATAATAAAATTTTAATCTGATCGTAAAAGCTGAGTTGTCCGATAGTCATCAGGGCTGCTCTACTAGTCGCAGTTGTACAGCCGTTGAAAAGCCTCAAGAAGCCTTCCTCACTCCATACTCTGACGAGGCCGTCCAATGCATGTTTGTAACTGCAAAATTTCCATCATTATAGTTTACTAGTTCTGATGAATGGATGAGATTCGGCCAAAATAAGATTCGATTGACTAAGAATAAGTTCTCTCGGAGCTTACAAGTATGAGAAAAATGTATGAATATTACTTTCTTCTCAACTCCGGTGCTACTTTGATGTCATTCTGCATTCGTACATTTATAAGATCCGCAGGAGTTCCAATAACTCCTCCTATTGCACCCGAAACTCCAGCTAATAATAATCTTTGATGGAACGGCAAGGTGTAGCCCGGAGTCTCTAGTGCTTGCTTTCCGACCTGTAGATTCAAGATAGAGCTTGAAGATAAGCCGGAAGAGTTATAACATAGAGTCTGAAGGTGTATTTGATTCGGTTTCAATCCTATAATCCTAATCAATTACAGAATGCTCTAATAAAGGCCTTGTTTCTGATTATAAAAACATAGAGTACAGTTATCGTCTTGGCTATGAATTCACCTCGTAACAGCCGAATCTCGTGGTAGAGTAAGTTAGTTGGCGGAGAAGGGACGCTGTGAGACCATTATATAGTGCAAAGGCTCCCTGTTTTTTAATTATCTGCACAGTTATCTTTGATATTGAAGTTTTACCTTCTTGCTGAGTTTGTAGATGAACCTGTGAAATTTATATCAATTGTAACAAAATTTGCACTATCATAACATCCTCACACTTCTACCGTTCAATTGTTTCATCCTTTTCAACCAACAAGTGTCTATCTCCAGTCTAAATGGCATCGATAACAATTTTCACAACACTCATTAAACTTGCGGGATCTGAAATGAACATATTTAGAACTAACTACATTTTCTCAGTACGGTAAGACCATGCTAGCTGAAAAAGGGCTGAGTGATCTCTTTGCCTGCACTGGGCACTAAATGTGTCCCCACTGCACCCGCCGTACAACCTGATTTGTTGGTCAGTTATGGCTTTCTCGAAGAAGTTCCAAGTTCCTGCCCGCAGAGCCCAAAGCTCAATCATTTACAGAGGTCCTACTGTAGCGAAACGTGTTTCAACTTGCTACATCTAAGTCTAGGTCTATTCAAATCCAATAATATCACTATTCTGAAAGGATTGCTTGTGGGATTACATAATTAACAATATGGCCCAGGTGTAAGTTGGAGGATTTCGTGATTACAGAAATTTCTTGTAAGTCGATACCTTATTGTACAGAACTTAAGACCGCAGGTCACGGTTTCCGTGCAAGTTAACATAAATGATGGAAAAATTATATGTGTAATATTATTGAATTATACAAGTGACTGCATATGTTAATACAATAGCAAATATAATCAAAACACTGTGCCGTAAAAGTCATAACACCTCGTCGAAGATTGATAAATAGACATTTAAATGAATGATAATGCAAAACTCGAATGGAGTATAATATGTAGGTAGACTTGATAATTACTGTGCTTATTTTTGAGTCAGTCAGATGGTGATTGCATAACTTTAGTTACATAAATGTTATATTGGGAAAAGTATATTTTAATATTTCCACCCGACATTCCCATTTCCTGTAATATAAATAGATATTATGCTCATTTCACAGCTGCCATAGTGTAGTAGCAACGAGTGCAGGCAATCAAGTGTAGCAAGGTTAGACAACATTGTGACCTCTTTGATGATTGAAGCTACTAGACAACAGAATGTGGATGTTTATTTTTAAAACCTACAATTAACTTGGACAGTAACAAGTTCCAGGAATACAAATTTCTATTTACTTGTAGTCAAGGTGTTTTGAAAACCTTTCAACATTTGAACATTGTTACAACGGCTCTGTCCTATCGCAGTGCATATATGTATATATTAGGGTGGTCCTTATTTGGGGGATGTTCGAATTTTTTTCGACGATAGTCCTAAATCGGTTCCAAATTAATCAGAAAAAACGCATGCCAAGTTTAAGCTCTTAATATTAATATTAACCCGGCTCCCACGATAGCCAAAGTTTTAAATGCAAAATAGCATGTATTTTTTCAAACTAAAACATGAATTTCCCTAACTCCGATGATTATCGATGAAAAAATCTAAAATTTAGTATAGTTATTTGCACTTGTAGGATGTACAAAATGGTGCATTCGACATTTTTTTAGATAATGATATTCTTACCTTTTAATGCTTAACTTTAAGGGAAATTTTTTTTTTTTCATCACATTGAAAGGTAAGAATAAAATGATCTAAAAAAATTTCAAATGCACCATTTTGTACCTACAAGTGCAAATAACTATACTAAATTTTAGATTTTTTCATCAATAATCATCGGAGTTATGGAAATTCATGTTTTAGTTTTAAAAAATACATGCAATTTTCCATTTAAAACTTTGACTGTCGTGGGGGCCGGGTTAATATTAATATTAAGAGCTTAAACTTGGCAGGCGTTTTTTCTGATTTATTCAGAACCGATTTAGGACTATCGTTGAAAAAAATTCAAACATACCCCAAATAAGGACCACCCTAGTATATGGGGCTATCTACGTCAACACGAAAAAAACAAAGGACCTTTTTCAAAATTCTGAAAGAAATCACAAAAATCCTGTTGACGATATACAAGATCCTCCCACTCGCAGAATTGTGGGCAGAATTTTCCTTACATTTTTTTTTTTTCATTTCCAAAAAAAATTGATAAAAAAAATATATATATATATATTGATGTAGTTTATAGGAAACAAAGATGCGCAGTGAAATTATGAAGTTGAAGTTCGTAACGTTAACGTAACACAATCTTTGGAAAAAATTCACTATTTCATGACTCCAACGTTGTTAAGGTTGCCAAATAGGCGAGATAGGTGTGTTTTACTCAATTCGGGAAATTATGGATCGTATCTTGCTGTTTTTGAACCGTTTAAGTCATGAAATCAAGAAATTTGCACAATCATTTTGTTGCGTTAACGTTACGAACTTCAACCTCATGTGAAATTCTCTTCCGAAATCCATTTCGTAAATTGATTTTCGAGCGAGTGAAAAAATAATGTTCAAGACAATTTTTTTGAAAATGAAAAAAAAAATATAAGGAAAATTCTGCCCAAGATTCTACGAGTGGGAGGTTGTTCTATATCATCAACAGGATTCTTGTGATTTTTTTCAGAATTTTGCAGAAGGTCCTTTTTTGTGGATGAAAAAAATCATAGCTCCGAAGGCGTCATTCGAAATATCCAGAAAACATTTGGAAGGTTCTCCAGACATAGATGAATATAAAATTGAAAATCAAATCGGAGATGTTGAGGATGTTGAGGTCTTGGAGCCGTATCGAGTTGACGTGGATAGCCGCATATATATATATAATAGAAATTGTATTCCATGGTTGGTTTTGAAATTGGAAATTCCACATATTTATAGCTATGAGAAGCGGAGTGGAGAGTCCAAAGCTAAATTAAATCGATCTTGACGAGTTTTAAAAAAGTTCTAGAATTTAAACTGTTTATTGTTTAAATTATGAAATGAAGAACGATATTCACACAATCGACAAAGTTTGTCTCCATCAGCTGAAAGTTAGCAGTTGGCAATACACATTCAGCACCCGATCCCGAGCTAGAATTAATGCGCGAGTTCAATAGTAATTCGTTCTGTCGAAATATTTTGCACATGAAAAGATCGTAGACAATGGATTGATTGAAATCTTTCAAAGTGATTTGTAGCTGATGTCAGTCATCAGAATGAATAATTTGTGCGATACAGTCCCGTTTATTCATTGAGAAGCCGCGTGCTATGCAAATAGTACATTACATGTGCTGAATGTGATTGACGAATGGACCAGCGTGACGTATAAACATAATGCTGTCGATTGAAGCGATGAAAAAATCGAAAACCAACGATTACTACAGATTTAAATCGATAAGAGTGTGGTGAACTGGTTAATTATTTTTTTTACTGGCGACTGTACCTTCAACAAATCCAATGGATGGGTGACACATGCGGCACCTGCAGAAGCCAATCCCCCAAAATACCAGCGGGATAGTTTTTGATTATTTTTACTCATTTTCAATAATTACAGTTCCTTATGCTCGTCTATTGTGAAAAGATTGTAAAACTGAAAGTAAAATTGGAAATGATGGTCGTTCATTAAAAATAAACTTTTATAAATATGAATTACTAAAAAATAGATAATTGATTTCATTTTCAACCCTATTCAAACGAGCACAGTGTTCTATGATATAGGTGTGCGAAAAAAATTAACTACAACGGTCAACCTACGAGCATTAGAATTTAAGTAAATATCAATTGACTGCCAGATGTGTCAAATCTGTTTGCATAGTCTTATTTAAGATGTTGTATCAATGTTTGTCAGACTTTTTGAGAAAAAGTAGAAATTAGCATGTACGTACGTCAGGAGTTCCAGGTAAGAGATACTATTAATTCTGAGATACCTATTCTGAATAATATGCCGACATGTATCGTTGTATAAGTTGCAATATTATTGCTGGTCTTCGTCAATAAAAATGTATAATGTTTCATTCGATAATTTGTGATTTTTTTTCCCTGGCCTTATATTTTGCGATCCACATCATCGTGGATTTTATCTTAAATCTGAGATGAGCGAATGATTATATAGCAAACAATCTATATGAAGAGACTTATTGAATAATGGGATGTTTACTGTTTTTGATTGAGTAAATGTTAGTGTAAAGGCTGATTAATTATTCATGGGGAAATTCATAAGGTGCATTGTCGTTATTTCTTATGTAGCTTTATAATTGACTAATGCCCGGTTGCATAAACGTGGGGTGCCCCTCGATCACGGGGCAAATTCTGCCCCGAGAGTTTATTTATCTGTCAAATGTTTCACAGCAATGAAACATGAAACATTTGACAGATAACTAAACTCTCGGGGCAAAACTTGCCCCGTGATTGAGGGGCACCCCACGTTTATGCAACCGGACATAAGTGTAGGAAATATGATTGAGTGTTTGGTTCGAGGCTCCACACAATAAAAATTAGAGAGATATTATTCCAGTCTCAGTTATTGAAGAATATAGTATGATAATCACGAGGAATTAAGTTCAAACAATTAAGGTTTCACTTCAGGTATTTACTTTAAATACTGGATCGGCATGCAATTTATCCGCTCTAATATCTAGGCTTGACAATAACCTATGGAACTTGATATAACGACAGCTAAATCATACATCTAATAATTATTACAATAATCTGCATTGTTACAAAAAAATATGTCTAAAGTTGATTCACTAAGTTAATCCTATACATTTTCTATTTAAATTTGATTCTAAAAACTAATTTGAGTTGTCTGAAGCTTTACTCGATAGTAATAGAATAACAGCATATGCGTAAGTGAGATTATTCCAAGTAACAAACTCAAAAAGAGTATGAAAACGGAACACAAAAATTCGCGTTGTATAATATGTTATAATCTGACCGATATTAAGATAAAAAAAAAAAAACGATAGGAATAGAATTACCTTGCGAAATAGATAAAAATTCAGCAAATATCGCTAACAGAGTCGCTAACGTTATGATATACTAGCCTCTTTCCAATTCATCAAAAAGCAATTGACGTTAATAGAGATAACTTCGGATCGAGTGGACGGTCCAGGATTCTAAAATCTATCCAGTATTGAGTGCAGTCAATTTAACTATGACCCCGATTTATATTATTCACGATCGAGTTAGAGGTAGACATTTTTTTTTTTGCGCCAACTCAATGGAACAGAATGCATACGTCAGCCAGCCGATTGCTAAGTCAAACAAACCAGTGCATGTAGAAAAGAAAAAAAACAGAAGAAAACTTACGTCCGTTAAACTGACTTGCACAGCGCACGGTGAGAATTGTTTGACTAGGATGATCTGCGGAAGAATGCCTACGCGATAAGGTTGAAAAAAAAATGAAATAACGGATTATTGAAGTTAATTTAATAAATCCGGTGAAATAGTATATCTAGCGTATGCGACTAAACGGTACCATGCTCACTCGGCGAGATCACAGCTTACTACTGAATAGTGAATACTGAAATATAGAGTCATTATAGTACTGGAAGTTGCGGGAGCAGCGCGAATGAACGTCATGAAATGCCCGCCATGTCGAATATAATTTATAAATCGACTCGAACCCAACTCGAATCCTACAAACAGCTGATTGCCTCGTGTTGAGTATGGAAAGGAACCTGTCGAGGGTAGCGGTAGAGGGAGAACCGAAGAGAGAGGGAGAGAGAGAGAGAAACGAGAGAAAGACGGACAAAGAGAGAGTGAGAAAGATATAGCGAGGACTAGCAGACTGGCACGTTACGTTCGTCGCGTGGAACGTGGACCTGAAATGTGACTGATACAACGACGAGTCGAAGAAATTGTAATTACGTTCATATCAGGCCTGATTGGTCGGTACATTACTTAAGCCGGGATTTATATCCATGAGGATTAATCATCCCTAAGCAATCTCACTTAAGATTTCAAGGTGAACACACAATTTCCCAATACTTTTAACTGTCAAAGATTCGTGTTACAGTTTCTACGTAACATACGATTGCTGTTAGGTTAGGTTATATTGTCAAATCAAATTTTTCTTTAGTTTTCTTTAAACTAACTACGACCGAATATCATCTACGCTCGCATTATAAGTCATATTAATTATATGAAAATATCTGAGTTCAGATCAGTTCAATACAAGCACGAATTCAACGTTAATACATTTAGTGCAACACGCGGCGTCCCGAGCGTCGCTTCCACGTGACATATTCGAATCGAATTTCGAATTTCGACTTTCGATTTTCATCAGAATTAAGAAAAAAAACAACGGAATGTTTATTCCGCAAAAATTACTAATTAATATCCCAAACATTGTAAAATAACGAAATAAAAAGAAACTAATTAGCTGTCTACCCACACGGAAGAAGTGCATCTAATAGATGTCCATTAGATATACGCAATATCCACTGGGATATCCCTGATAAAGTTCGGGATATACAGTGGACATCCACTGGATAGAGAAATGTCCGCAATATTCGATCCACTGGATATCCATATTATATTTCTGTGAATATCTGTAGAATAACCTGGAGCTATCTCATAGATATTTATACAGAGCGATTTGTGAAAAATAACGCGCCTAAAAGGGAGGCAAACGGGGAACGCATGAATTCAGCAGATCACAGAATCGCTCTTATATAGGAAATACATACCGGGAGTTTTCGTGGATGCGGGTCAGTCGGACGGGAAAAATGTCACTCTACGCTCTAGACCCTCTACTACCGTAGACCGTAAAGAGTCAAGAGCGTGGGTTGGAATTTTTCCCGGACTGACCCGCATCCACGAAAACTCCCAGTATGTATAATGTATATGGTATATAATATACATAAAAGATATTTATTGTAGTTAATAGGCTACTTACAATAATGACACACTTCAATTGAGATCTTTTTTATTAGAGCACATTCTCAATTATGATTTTAAAGATGCACATAATTAATGAATAGCTCAAGTTAGTGATTAGAGTGGTTAGATTTTTATAGTTATCATACATAGTGAAATAATCAGACTAGAAATTTTATACAGTATTATCTCAAGTATATACGCTATTCTGTACACATGTAGAACAAAAATACCAAAATCTTAAATCATACTTATTGCACTTGTCATTCCGAGTATTGCCTTATAATGTTAAATATAAGTATAAAAAAAAAAAACAATTCTCATCGTTGGTAATGTAATTGAAATAAAAACTCATGATAGAATATATGAAGTCACAGAAGAGGAACTGTATAGCTTTATTCATACATGAATAGAACTTACTTATTTCAATATTATTTTCATAAACAATATAAAAATTTGTCACCGATCTCTGATTATAGAACCAAACAATATTGTATACCGCACATGTATATTATATTCTATACATCTGTGTATACAGGGTGGTCGGTTTTAATCGCCCCAGGCGATAAAAATTTGATTATATGGACATTACGTGGACATTCAGGATTTGACGATAAATATCCATTCAGGAATATCCAGTGGATATACCGTGTAAAGGTTTTGTCGATATTGATTTCGCAATATCCTATGGGTATTAATGGGATATCTACAATTGATATGGACGTTAGATGGACATAGAGTTATTCGCGGGATATCCAGGCAATATCTTCCGTGTGGGTATATTCGAAATTCAATGACTTTTTAATAAGATTTAAAAAATAATGTCATTTCAGGAGATAACCAAGTTAAAAAATGACTGATTCGGTATGCAGCGCACTGGGAATTGACCGAGTAGATATGTGTGGAAAAACTATACTAATAGAAGAGCAGCACGGTAGCGATGCCAACTTCATAGTAAACGCAGTGATCTCTGGAGCATTGCAAAAGGGACAAGGAATCTGCCTGGTTCTTTTCCACAACACTTTTGGCCACTACCATAATGTGGGGATGAAACTGGGCTACAATATGAAAGTTCTTAGAGAGAGAGGACAAGTGACGGTTGTCGAGCCAATGAAAATAGCAGCTAGCAACGTCGAGGACTTGGGCCACGACTCTATTGACGCAGCGAATGTTGACCTGACTAAAACTGGACGAAAAAAGGTATCCGTCGATGAAATTGGCATCCCAGACATTATGAAGCTGGACACAACTCTGGTACGACAGCTTTTTCTCCCAGTGAAAAATAGGGTACATGAAATGCTCAAGTCGATGGGATCTGTGAACGTGATTGTTGACGATCTCAGCCACTTGTTCGATATCAGCTTAAGCCTTAGAGATGTATGGTTCTACGTGAGGTACTTGAGGTCTCTTATGGAGTTCGAGCCCATGATTTCCGTATGCATCATGACTCATACGTACAGAGCGGATCCAGACACCTGCCAGCCTGACATGATAGCGATAGGGCTAAAGCACATGTCTGATTTGATCGTTAGCGTCGAGCCGCTGAGTACAGGCCATGCCACTGACGTGTCAGGGAAGATAAATATTAGGTGGAAGATGGATGAGATCAGGAGGAAGTACCATTGGGCAGAGAAAACAACTTATTTGTACAAGTTGATGGACCGTCAAGTGAAAATATTCGCACCTGGAGCATCCTCATTGTCGTAGCATAAATTCACAGGACCGAATTTAAGGGGGGAGATCTTCGCTGAAATTACTGCTCTTTTGGTTTTTTATCTTTTTTAATGAAACTGCACTCAATTAATTCGAAATTTTCAGAGTATATTCATTGATATTCCAGTTATTGGTAAAAAAATTTGTTTCATTATTTTCATGAAAAAGTCTCTCCCATGACCGTGATACCGCGCGAAATTTCGTGGCCGGTGGTGTGTACGATTTCTGAATTTCGGGCAATCTGAAACAAAAAATCGAACGGTATTTTGCTTTATACACGTGTAGGTATCGTTCGACGAGCCAGAAATTAAAAGAGACACATTCGACAAAATAGTCACTTGTCAAACTCATGCAACTGATTTAGCACAAAAATTTACCAAATTCTTTACAACAAGAAAATACAAAAAGATGCTCGCTCCGCATGCTGTGAGAATTTGAAGTCGATCGGTCCAATAGTTTCATAGATATCATGCACGCCACTCGCGAAAACGCGGCCTCAAGAAAAACATGTTCAAACTTTCGAGTGCAGTTTGCGAAGCATAGAGAAGACATACTTACCGTGTCTGTCTGCTAATCTGCTATACCAGGGCCATAGAATATGCCTTTCTCCTCTTCGAGAACGTTGTCCAGGTCCATTTGCTTGTTCTTATCTGCTTTTCGAGCCTCTATTGTGACCTCGAGGCTTCGACTCAACGATCCTGAAGAATAAAATAACGGGAGAGAAAAAAAAACGGTAATTTTTTTTAGCGAAGAAAGACACGGAATTCCCCCTTAAGGTGGTTCTTCCGGTACAGTCCCACCGAACGTGGGTTTCAGAGAAGATTTTGAATACTCTTGATGGGAAAAAAATCTGAAAAAATCAAGCATGTAGAAGATCCTCGGGAGATTGACTTTGCATAATAATAATTCAAAAAAGTTATTAACAAATTGATGGAAAAAAAACTGTTCAAGAAATTAGTCAATGACCCAACTTTTTTTTCAGGTGAAAATGATTTGTCAATTTTTCTAAATACGTATGAATTATTTACGAGTTTTTTTAACTTTTTGAAAATTGCGTTTTGTCAGGTATGAAAATCGTCTCTGAAACCCACGTTTGGTGGGACTGTACCGGAAGAACCACCTTGAGGGGGTGCATATGCCTTTAAAATAATTTTTTTTTAAATTACTGCTACGCTCTGAGAAAACATTCTAGTGACTTAGTTTTTTTACAGTTGATTAGTGCTATTTTGATACATAGTTCATGATTTTTCCAGATTTTAGATCCTCCGCTAAACATAGATTCAGTCCATCGAAGAAAAAGCAGTTGTCGTAGGGTACAGGTTGCTGCATTGAATGAAATTTCTTCAACTTTTAAGGTGATGCAATACTCGTTCTTGACGACCACGATTACCTGATTCTTAGATTTAGTTTCATTAATAAACTAATAAACGAAATCGATTCAAATTTTTACAGTGAATTGCTCAAGTAATATAGAATGGTGGAAAGTCCCTCATTTTGCGACCATCACAAACTGTTTTTTTTTTTTTTTTTTTTTCGTGGTCAGTGACACGTGCTCTTATTTTGGCACCTCACACATTTTTGTGCAATACAGTAGAACCTCGTTTATCCGAGGTAATGTGGGGAGGGGGTACAGCGGATGAGCGAAAACTCGGATAACACAAAAGAAGTGAAAAATTCGAAAATTTCAATCATTTTTCGTGTATTTGAACCGGTAGAATGAAATTTAATCACTAAAGTATTTACATATATAAGCACCATAGTAGCGATCGCAAAATACTTCACGCGTACAGCATATAGGCATAGCGGCTCTATCCGTTTTATTCGAGTTTTTCCGTATTATCCGAGCATACACCTCGATTAATGCGGAGTGCTCGGATCAGTCCGTTGCCTCGGATAACGCGGAGTCTCGGTTGATCGAAGGCCGGATAAACGAGGTTCTACTGTAGTACACGTATGAGAAAGACTTTCCACCATTGTAGAAGCATTGAGGAGTAAATCGATATATCACAATATTGCATTTGTACAATATTCGCGACGGGAAAAGTAATCTACGCTTTCGTATTATTTCTTGGGGTTCCGCGCTAGAAAATACGCGTTCTCGACGCTCAATCGGGAGTTCGCCGACGAGAATCGCATCACCTTAAGGAAATATTCTGTATGAATGTAATTTCGGACCAAACCAATAATATTTGATGAATTTAATTTTTAGACATATATACATTTTTGGTTTCAAACCATTTTTTCCAGAAAGATGGAAAAAAAATTCTTACAATCAAACATTTCTGTGTCTAAAACTTAAATTCATCAAATATTATTAGTTTGGTCCCAAATTAAATTCATACAGAATATTTCCTTAAAAGTCGAAGAAATTTCATCCAACGCAGCAGCCTGTACCCTACGACAACTGCTTTTTCTTCAATGGACTGAATTTATGTTCAGTGGAGGACATAAAATCTGGAAAAATCACAAACTTTGTATTCGCGATGCTCAAGACCGTTGGCGGCGCTGATCGCAGTCTGTCACGTGGTCTGAAAAAAGGGTTTTTGCGACTGTGTGAGTGTAAAACACTAACACTATCAAACATTTCATTCACAGACGCCCTCTTATAACGGGTTCCAAAACTGGCCGACAGTTGGCGTATCGGTTCATGAGCATCGCGAATAAAAATAGCTCTAATCAACTGATGAGATATCAGATAGAATAACCTTTCACGTCGCTTTTTAGGGATCAAGACATGTTGTAATTCTGCAAAGTGCGAAGAGGAGCAACAAATCTTTTAATATTAATGGTAATGCAGATAATGTCCAAATCATTTTCATTTAAAATTTAATTGTCAGTAAAAAACGATATATCACAAAGATGTCGACAATTAAAAGATTTTGTGTCATAGGCCGTAAAACCGCGATTTTAACCTCGCTTCGCTCGGTTTAAACGCGGTTTTTGGCCTGGACACATAAAATTCTATATGCCATACGGCCCAAAAAGTATTTTCTGACGAATTTGAGTTTATAATCCTCGCCTTCGGCTCGGATTATAAACTCAAATTCGTCAGAAAATGCCGCCTTCGGCTCGGATTATAAACTCAAATTCGTCAGAAAATACTTAATCGGCCTAGTGACATAATGTACTATTTTATTGTTGTGATTACTTTCCGTACTTTTACCCTACTTATGTTGTATGTATTTATTGAAATATAGGGAAAAAAATTCGTTTAATTGCCGAACCCAAATCATTTTATTCGTCAGAATGGAGGAGGAGAAGAAGAATATAAAGTGATCAATGTTTATTTCTTAGTTTCATAGTTTACATTTAGTTTACAACGCCGATCTGACAATGGACTCTGGCCATCTACGAGATACATTCGTTACTGCCTTACCCACAGGACGCGGTGCGGCGTTGAGCTGCAGGAGAGAGCAAACGTGTTCGCAAACGCCTTTCTTCTTCTTCTTTTCCTTGTTTGGCTATCGGATTCGCAAACGCTCGTGGCTCGTTACAAGTATTTTATACAGTGACGTAGCGTGGGGGGGGGGGGGGGGGGGGGGGGGGCACTCGCCCCGGGCGGCGTTTCGCTAGGGGCGGCGAATTCCGAAAAAAATATTTATTATATTGCAGCATTCAGTAATTTGAATAATATTTTTTTCATAATTTTCAATCAACAATAAATTTTATCGAAGTAATAATATTGTTATTATTGGAGGTATAGTCCGGGAGGTAGCGTTGCATTTTAAGTAGTGATTTTATTCCGCTTGATTGTTATCTTTTTCGATAGTTCTGATATGACTAATAAGTGAAGCAAGCGTCAGCCGACGCACCCGCGGTGGGTGTGAGCGTGAGAGGCTGCGAAAGTGGTAAAAAAAATGAGAATTTAAAGTAATAGTATGCCGGCTGAAACTTTTTTTACAAATAGTTGACATCATAGTGAGTTGAAAAAAAACCGTCAGCTGCATCGTGGAGGGGGGATTATGCGTCAGCTGCTCGCTTGAACTTGTAAAAAAAAAAACACTTAAAAAAAAGTAATAGTATTCCAGATGAGATTTAACTGGGTGATTGTTTACATAATTAGAAGTATGAAAACAATAATCAGCTGCATGTGTGGCGGTGGAAAGGCCGTCAGCTGACGCAGTAAAGGTGAAGATTATACGAGCAATGCACGGTATCTTTCAGGATCCAGCTGACAGAACTCCCCCCCTGCCCGCACCCAGCTGACTGATAATTTTCGAAAACGTAATCAATAAACTATCATATTGTCAAATTTCGACCGGCATAATGAGAATTGAAGTGTAATCTCGGGAAGAATAAGATGTGTAAAGCAATATCGTACGAAAGCATTTATTATGTATAATAATTTTTTTTATACCGAGAATATTCGGTGAAGGTAGACAGCCCCCTTCCTACGCCAAAACCAACACAGGCGCGCACCGCGTGCGTGAGGCTCGGCGGGCGGGGCTATTCGGCCAGTGATGCTTCTACCCAATCTTCCGCGCTATGCCGACTCCAGATAGCCCATCCGCGCTAACTCGATAAATACTATAGCCCATCCGCGCTCACTCGATAAATACTTAACTCAAAAAGCAATCATCACAGTGAATACGGAAAAGAATGAACGCGAATAAAATGAATTCGCCTAATGCGAATATTTATTTTCAAAATTTATCAACAAATTTGAAATCAAATATCAATTAATTGGATTTAAGTATTGATTATCAGTGTTTAGGATCGATATTTGAGACGAAGTTGAACAGGTAAGTGGAGGGTGAATCATTGAAGACAACATGGTCAAAAATTGGTTTATTTATTGATTTATTTATTTATTCATTTATTTTCAGGACATCTTATTTTCAAAACAGAAAAGTGAAATTGAAAAAACAGTCTGAAACAGAAAAAGGAAATTTATCAACGATTATTGGTTAATCGAGGGATCCATTACTGTTGAATTATGGTGTACGCACAAACTTATCGGAGATTGAATGCTTGGGAATCGAAGGAAGGCTACCGATGAGCCACTGTCGAACGCAGTACACTTTTACTCAAACCATTTTCGTCTCTCAACGATTACTTCTATCGGAGAACCGAGTGCTGAGATGTACCTCAGCAAGGCATCATAGCGTGCGGAGTAGCTTCGTTGCCGGAGTTGGTAAGTGCGTCGTCGATCTCAGTAGACATTTTCCACTCGTCTGACGAGCATTCAACGTTCATGTCTCGTAGAAGGCGAAGGAGCTTCGTCGCAGATGTTTGTGGTGCGTTGAGACAGCGTACGGGAGCTTCGTTGCAAGAGTTCGTAGCACGTCGACGATATTCATCGAACCTTTCTTACTTGTCTGACGAGCATTCAACGTTCATGTTTCGCATCTTGCAGAGGAGGTCTCTCTCCGTCACAGTTGTTTGTACCGCGTTGGTAGCGTACAGTGGAGCTTTGTTGTCAGATTTTGCAGTGCGTCGGCGAGCATTTTCTATTAAATTTTTGTTCGGCGAGGCTTTGCCAGAGTCCAGAGAAGGACTGCATATCGTCGACGTGCTACGAACCCTTGCAACGAAGCTCCTCGTACGCTGTCTCAACGCACTACTAACATCTGCGACGAAGCTCCTCCGGCTGCTACGAGACATGAACGTTGAATGCTCGTTAGAGTGAGAAATGTTCGATGGATATCGTCGACGTGCCACGAAACCTTGCAACGAAGCTCCTCGTACGCTATCTCGTCGCACGACAAACTCCTGCGACAAAGCTCCTCCGCACGCTATGAATCCTTGCTGAGGTACGTGTCAGCACTCGGTTCTCCGATAGAAGTAATCGTTGAGAGACGAAAATGGTTTCAGTAAAAGTATACTACGTTCGACAGTGGCTCATCGGTAGCCTTTCTTCGATTCCCAAGCATTCAATCTCTGATAAGTTTGTGCGTACACCATAATTCAACAGCAATGGATCCCTCGATTAACCAATAATCGCTGATAAATTTGATTTTTCTGTTTCAGACCTAAGGACGTGGCCTGTGGGTGGCAGCCTTATCCTCGATGACTCCATTCTCTGCAATGTAGTCTGATCAAATGATTCATTATGTTATTATTAAACTAAAGTTGACACAAACACTGAAAACTTTCTCACGAATTCTTAATTTTCATTAGATTGAATACTGGTATTCCGAACAGATGTTTTGAATAAGATCGAGTTCTGAAAAATGAATAAATAAAGAAATCAATAAATAAACCAATTTTTGTCTTCAATGATTCACCCTCCACTTACCTGTTCAACTTCGTCTCAAATATCGATCCTAAACACTGATAATCAATACTTAAATCCAATTAATTGATATTTGACTTTAAATTCGTTGATAAATTTTGAAAATAAATATTCACATTAGGCGAATTCATTTTATTCGCGTTCATTCTTTTCCGTGTTCAGTGTGCTGATTGCTTTTTAAGTTAAGTATTTATCGAGTTAGCGCGGATGAGCTATAGTATTTATCGAGTTAGCGCGGATGGGCTATGCGGAGTCGGCATAGTACGGAAGATTCGGTAGAAGCACCACTGGCCGCCTGGCCCCGCCCGCCGAGCCTCACGCACGCAGTGTGCGCCTGTGTTGGTTTTCCCGTAGGAAGGGGGTCGTTCAGATTCACCGAATATTCGCGGTATATGATTTCATATATGCTAGGATATATTTCATGAATATATATTTTTTTCGTGGGGGAATTCTATCTCTTCTTTTGATATTACCTTTATATTAGTTTTTATTATTTTCATTTTACACTCTACATTACTTTATATTATGCCCTTTGTTCAAATTATATATAAAAAAAATTATTATACATAATAAATGCTTTCGTACGATATTGCTTTACACATATTATTCTTCCCGAGATTACACTTCAATTTTCATTATGCCGGTCGAAATTTGACAATATGATAGTTTATTGATTACGTTTTCGAAAATTATCAGTCAGCTGGGTGCGGGCAGGGGAGGGGGAGTTCTGTCAGCTGGATCCTGAAAGATACCGTGCATTGCTCGTATATTCTTCACCTTTACTGCGTCAGCTGACGGCCTTTCCACCGCCACACATGCAGCTGATTATTGTTTTCATACTTCTAATTATGTAAACAATCACCCAGTTAAATCTCATCCGGAATACTATTACTTTTTTTTAAGTGTTTTTTTTACAAGTTCAAGCGAGCAGCTGACGCATAATCCCCCCTTCACGATGCAGCTGACGGTTTTTTTTCAACTCACTATGATGTCAACTATTTGTAAAAAAAGTTTCAGCCGGCATACTATTACTTTAAATTCTCATTTTTTTTACCACTTTCGCAGCCTCCCACACCTAGACCCACCGCTACTTATGCAGCTGACGTTCGGTTCACTGATTAGTTGTACGAGATCAACTATCGATATTAAAATCAGCCGGAATACTATGACTTTTTCATTTGCAACGCTACCTCCCGGACTAGTAGGAGAAGGGTTGGAGAAAGGGGGGGCACCCGCCCAGCCACTTCCCCCCCTTCCTCCAGAGGGTTACTTATATCAGTGTACGGCACACTCATTTTTAATTTTTAATTTTTTTTTTTTTTTTTTTTTTTTTTTTAAATTTTTACCGTCCCAAATAGACCGCACACCCCTCAGTTCCTTTTATTTCTCCTGAACGCTGCCCCTACCATCGAACTTTCCGGTAAGGACAAGTGACCGTTTTCAGGTAGACCGAGGGGACTTAGGCTGGATTCCCATGGGGCCGGAATTCACGGATCCGGAACGGAATTCTAGTGACTTTTTCTATGTGTAGGTGTATACATACACGCAATACATGGAAAAACGGAACGGAACGTTGTATGTGTAGGTGTATACATAGGCTGCCGTCCCATGTAGGGCCGGAACGGAATGACGGAACGGAACGTTGTATGTGTCCGTGTATACATACACGCAATACATGGAAAAAGTCACTAGATTCCATTCCGTTTTTCCGTTCCGGGCCTACATGAGACGGCAGCCTTAGGCTGGATTCCCATGGGGCCCGAATTCACAGAATCGGAACGGAATTCTAGTGACTTTTTCTATGTATTGCGTGTATGTATACACCTACACATAGAAAAAGTCACTAGAATTCCGTTCCGATTCCGTGAATTCGGGCCCCATGGGAATCCAGCCTTACGGTCCCACTAATTGACACTTAGAGCCGGGCTGGCTCGGCGAGCCCGGCGATGCCACTCACTGACTTATATCAATATTGTTTTGAGACAACAATTGATTGACATCAGAATTCAGAACAAATTTTTACAATTGAATTTTGTTTTCTAGTTTTTAGCAATTTTTCACAACACAAGCACGATTTTCGCGTTTTTTTCAAATCAAATCAGGGACTCAAGTACCCAACCGTTTTACGACCAGCGGGCAAAAAGGAATCTTTTTTGCCCGTTTACAAGTAACTGAATGAATGACGGAACGATAGAAGTAAGAAAAGTGCCGATTTTCGTGTCGATTTGTATCTTTTTGGGAGGAAAACACAAAATCTTTTTTGCAAGTTCTAGTGTGAGTGAATTATGGTGCCGTCCCATGTAGGCCCGGATCGCCGGAATCCGGAATCACGGAACGGAGTGGACGGAAAAGTTACTAGAATCCGCGCTCCGCTAATTCCATTCCGTCGTATTTTTACGGAATGGTGGATCCGTCCGGTATCCGAAAATTATAGTCGTAATAGTACATTTCATTACGAGTAAGGAAAGTAGGTTTTCGCTCACGAGCGCAAGTCGACGAGGGCAGCAAGCTTCGCCGAGGGAGCAAAAACTTCCTCCCGTGATGCACACGATATTTTTTTTGACACATGGATGGAAGGCCTATTTCGCTCCCGGTAGAGAAGGAGCAATAGTATATTGTGCATCTAGGGAGGAAAGGCTTTTTCACCACACCTGCACGGAAAGTACGACTTTCGCTCCCTTGCGTGAGCGGGAAGTCGTTCTTTCCGATGCAGGGGGTGGTGAAAAATAGTATACCTCACACGGGAGTGAAAAAGACCATCCCAAACTGCGTTTTTGTCACCCTCGCCTTCGGCTCGGGTGTCAATCTCACACGCAGTTTGGGTTAGCCTACTTTCCCTCCCTAGGTGAGTAATATACTATTTTTCACACATGAACGGAAAGGCCTATTTCGCTCCCAGTAGCGAGGGAGCAAAAAGAAGCTTCGCGTCCCTTGGTAGAAAGGCCGTGTGGAAAGTCTTTCCTCCCTAGGGAGGAAATATCAACATGTATGTATAATGTATATTATACATTATACATGTTAGTTCCTGATATAAAGTTGAGACTGCAGCAAAGATGAGAAAAGCGGTGAAAACCGTGTATAACTAATTTATTGGAATACCCAATCCATTTTCAGGATTATTACGTGTGCACCTACTATATGATTTAAAATGTCGAGGGTTTAATCAGTCTGATTTTAAACATTATTCGGCATAATTTCCACTCTAGCTAGTTCCCAATATACAGTCGAGCCCTGAGCGGTTGGAAAATACGAATTCGTGACAATTCTCGTCCACGACGAGGGCCGGGCGTGACAATTCCCGTTCGGGACAAGGGACGGGCGTGACTTTTCTCGTTCGGGACAACAGCCGGGCGGGACTTTACTCGTTCGGGACAACGCGCAGTCGAGACTTTAGCTGTGTTCTTCTTAGCTACACTTTCTACACTTTTCTTACACTTTTCTTACACTTTTCACGCTCGCCCAATAGGAGGTGTGGATTTCTAGTGAAAAGTGTAAAATCTAGTAAAAGTGTAAAAAGTGTAGCTAAGAAGAACAAAGCTTTCCCTCGTTCGTGACAATAACCGGGCGTGACAATGCCGTTCCGGGACTTTGGGGCGTCCAGGACATTTACCGGGCGTGACTTTGAAGTGGACCCGAGTGGTGACCAGGCAGCGCCGGATTTACCGCAAATTACCCCCTAGGCCTAAGAAGTAATGGCGCCCTATATAAATTTTTATAGGGTGTGTAATTTTAAAGCAATTTTTTTTTCTTGCTCTTGCAGCAAAAATCTTTAGAGTATCACCGCAATATGTTTGGCCATACATATAAAACTAGATATAAAACTAGATGTCACAAACGGTACGTTATATTATCCGCGTCTATCGCTATATCGCAGTGTTTTTTTCATGCTTGGGGTTGAATCTTAGAGCATGTAGACATGGAGGGAGCCTTCTGGCTGAAAAGCGTGAAGACAAAGACGGGAACAGTAACGTGATAACCTTACTCTCTCCAACCGCTTGGTACAGCTCTGACGTGGTCACGTGACTAGTTTAAATCGACCAATCACATTTTGCCAGAGAGAGCGAGGTTATCGCCTTACTATGTCCATCCTTCCTGCGCTTGCCACTTATGGAACAAGATAGCCCAGTAAACACCAGTGTCTGAAAGTTGCCTTCAAGATGTCTGTTTTTAGATAACTTACCGACACGAGTAAAAGTCAACCACAAGATAACTTAGCTAAGATATCTGGAAAACGTATACTAGCAGTTAACTTGTATAAGTCGTCTAGAAGTCAACTGATCAAGACAACTGCTAGTCATCTTTTTTTATTCACCGAATGTCAACATATCCTAGTAAACGCACCGGCATCTACTGGTAGATGTCTGTCAGATCGATAATATTGTTATCTCGAAGTCATCTTTTCTAGTTATAACTATAGCTGCAGAATGCAGATATAGGTTATGTATAGGGATAATGCCATGCCAGTCACTAGTCAGAATGAGCTGATACAGACAAAGTATTTGAGATCTTAATTAAGATGGAGGCTGTAATGAACGCATAGACCGAAAGTAATTTATATATTCAGCTTTTATAAAACAGACGTCGACAAATGTATGTTCATATAATATTAAAGTAGTACTATAATAGTATTGCTATGGCTTAATATATAGATTTTAAAAAAGTGACGTATATTTTCTATGCTTAAAGATATAAAAGCTATTAATAGGTTATGATTAAGTGTGAAAAACTAAAGAATTTTATAATTAGATAAGACTAATGCAAATATAGCTATATGAGAAATATGTCATCAGTCATCACCTATGCAGTCATTATTTATATATAATCGCATACGAATATTGTACTAAATATGTATTATACATCTAATTGTTATATATGTAATAAATAGAAATTATTTTGTGTCCTCAAGATAAATAAATAAATATATATGTAAATGTATAAATAATGAATAGAAATTAATATATGTACTAAAGATAAATAAATAAATATATATACATATGTATATATATTTATTTATTTATCTTTAGTACATATATTAATAATATATATTAATCTAATACCTGTCTGATACCTGACAATTTAAAGACAACGTCGAGTTGACCTGCGTGAAAAACATTTAGATGACTCCAAGATATCTTTTTCTGATACAAGAAGATGTCATGTAAACGTCGACTATCCGTTTCGTCAAAAAGACATCTTGGGACCATCCCGCAGGCAAGAAAAAGTTAACATATGGATGGACATTCGTTGTCCATACAGTGACTGTACGATGACTTAATGGCTCGCGAATAGACGACTTTTGTCTGCGAACGCCATCTTACAGTCAACTACCAGATGACATCGTGTTTACTGGGAAGCACCCTGATCTGAGCGAAACAATTAAACTCAGTAGTTCTGAACTCGACCGTTGACTGCCTGTAGCGCCACATCCTGACAACACGCCTGAAGTTAGCGTTAGCAGTCCAGGGTTATATAGGGTGCGTTCCGATATTAGTTTGAAGCGCTGAAAATCTAGAGGAAGAGAGAAGGAGCTTGGGGAAAATCAAGAAGTGTGACAGAGACACAAGATTACTGACAGCGCTTCAAGCCAATATCGGAACGCACCCATAGTCAAAGCCAACACCATTATGGTGTCGTCCCATGTAGGCCCGGATCGCCGGAATCCGGAATCACGGAACGGAACGCAGACGAAATCTAGTGGATTTCCGAATCCGTTCCGGGTCTTGAAAAACCCTGCCGTCCCATGTACCAAAACTGCACGGAACGACGGAGCGGAGCCGATCCATATTTGTGCTTTTCGGCTTTATTTGTCTGTTTAGATACAATTTTTGTATCAATATATGTAATTTGTTTAATTAGCTTCTATGTAAGATCAAATTCTGCAACTATAATTGATTATTTCATCAAATAAAAGTTGACGTTCCGGCATTCCGTTCCGGAATTTGGGTACATGGGACGCAGGGAAATGCAAATAGACGGAACGGAACACGGAACTTGTGTATACTTCTACATGAACATAACCCTGCAAATTGTAGAAAGACGCGTGTGTAGATACAAATTTGATCATGGATCCTCAAATGTGTCTATTAATGATGATTCGGTTATTCAAGACTTCCAAAAGTGCATCAATTTCTCGAAGCAAAATTATTTACGACTATAATTTGCAAATACCGGACGGATCCACCATTCCGTAAAAATACAACGGAATGAAATTAGCGGAACGCGGATTCTAGTGACTTTTCCGTCCATTCCGTTCCGTGATTCCGGATTCCGGCGATCCGGGCCTACATGGGACGGCACCATAATTGGACAAGGCGTCGCAGTACAAATGCGGAGGTCCCGGTTCAAACCCGGGCTGAAGGAATTTTTACTTGAAAAAAATAATTTGATGCACTTTCAGTTTTTTCGGTCTTTCTGAGGATTGCACGCTCTATGCAGAGGAAGAATCTTTCCTCAGTTAGAAGACTTAATTAAAAAATTTGGTTCGTGTGTCGATAAATTGTCATATAGTATGAATTAATATGGGGTTTTCTTAGACAGTTGATACTCGATCGTACTTAAATCTGTTTTGCCTTGAAAAGTGGGCGTGTCGGGGTAGTTCTAGGCACACCATCTAATATTCACACCACGTTTCGCAGTTACAAACCACTGAAATATAATACAACTAGAACGAGCGCTGCGGTGGTGGGGGTTCCGAAGAGAGAGATGGCTTGGATGTGAACACCTGTCTCTCTCGCACCATGTACAGCCTGTCAAAAAGTTTATACCCCTCTTTGCACGTCATAACTCCCATTAGGTTAAAATTTTTGCCGAGACGGTCCAGCGCATGCGCAGTAGCAAATAGAAAGAGATAGGTGGTCACATAGCAGCTATCTCTCTCTCCGGACAGCCAGACGCCTGCTTAGCCACGAAGCGCTCGTTCCAGTTGTATTATATTTCAGTATTACAAACCGAGTTTCTGCAACCTCTTTCTTTGTTTCTTCATTTATTTTTCTCATTGTTAGTATTTCAAAAGTAAAATTCTTCAAGTTCATCATTGTCCTTACCTCTCGACCTCGCCGAACTTCGATTAAAATCTGTACCGATGACAGATTTGATGAATTTCGAATTTCGAATTTCGAATTTAAAAAATTTCCGCTCTTCCGATGTTCAAGTGACTGTAACTCCTAAACCAATTATGTCGCCATCATCGGTAAAGTCTTAAAAATTTTGTAATTTCTCAGAGAATTTTTCGCAATTTTTTTTTGCAAAATCAATCGTGGCCTATTGTTGAAAAAAATCGATTTATGATGTTTATTCGCATGAAAAACAAGTTTCGAGTGGCACGAATATTACAAAAAAATATTTTTCGAATAGGACACTCAAATACCGAATTTTTTTGTGGTATGAATTTTTCCGATACGAGTAACACACTTGGAGCTACCGCAGCATGAAATGTGACTGAAATTAAATCGGCGAAATTTCGAAATCCTGCCCTAACCACACGGTGTGACAAAACGGCAAACTATGAAATACGGGTAAGTTTTTTTTACTCGTACTAAATAGAAAAAAAAGATCAGCCTTTTCAAAAACGTCAAGGGCCGAGAGCGTGCTGAGTTGAGGTGGTTTACCCCATATATAGGTCCTGTTAGGTCCGGTAAAGCACCCACGCGGATTTTTGTGGTACATTTGTAGGACCATAGATATAAGGTTAGTAGATTGGACAAGATCGTATTTAAAAACAGTGTCGCACCATGAATGTAGGCGGCGCGGCAATCAAAAAGAGCTGTTCCGTGTATTTCACTTCAGCACTCTTTTTTATCAACAGGATTGCGTTCTAGATGGTATAATGTTATGATTTGGACATGGAGTAGAAGGACACATATCTTCAATCTAAAATGTGGTCTACGCTATAGATGGCGCTGTTCTTAGTAAGCGCAGGCCTACTTCCGCCCGCGTCTGCGTGGCCGTGTTCGGGGAGTCGCTTTTAGCGCTATCAGTAATCTTGTGTCTCTGTCTCTCTTGATTTTCAGCGCTTTAAAGTGCTTTAAGCGCGCTCCCCGAACACGGCCAGTATAACATGTTCTGATTACGTCACAGTACCGTTATGCATTCGTGATTTATCATGGCGTTGACAAAATTCAAGTTTTTCCATGTTTAAAATTTCCCGCTCACAGGAAGTCCGTGTGCGCTTACTGCCCAGATAACCACGTGCGTGCAAATTTTACAGCAATAGCTGTGTTCGCGTTAGTTACACTTTCTACACTTTTACTAGTTTTTTTATAACGCATGCATGAAAAAGTTGCTTGTTTGGGGCTCTGGAGCGGTTATATTGTGGCACTTTTCTGACGTTTGAGTAGGCGATGCCAACATGAAACAATATTGCATGCCAAACGTGCGCACTGCGTTTTGCGCACATCGAGCGTGCACAACTTGATTCTTGTTACGCACGGCGTGCGAACAAGAGCGTTTTATAATCATTCATCCCTGTCGACGCGCAATCTCCGTGCGTACTGCTGAATCGATTCGATGTTTTTGGTATGGTTGTTTACATTGACAACAGAGCCCCACAAGCAACTTTTTCATGCATTTGTTATAAAAAATAGCGTTCGATACTACCGCGAAATGAGGCGTTTAGGGTTGTCCGATGTCTTCAGCACTCACCTTCGTCTCGGCTGCCGCCTCGACTACGGTTCGTGCTGAAAACATCGGACACACCTATAAACGCCTCACATTTCGCGCTCGTATCGAAATCTACTATTACACTTTTCACTAGAAATCCACACCTCCTATTGGGCAAGCGTGAAAAGTGTAAGAAAAGTGTAGAAAGTGTAGCTAAACGAACACAGCTAATATGACAGCAATTCGTGCAGAATATTGTTAGCAATATCAGAGCAAGGTGCGTCCTATATTGCCGTAGAAATGAGAGCAAGATTATTTCAACACGAATTGTCAGCAAAACATCAGCAAAATGTGAATCCCGAAAACTGGTCGGGATTGAGTTCTGAGCATAAAAAAAAAGAAAAAAAGAAGTTTGCATGGGTAGTTAATGTACGGAATCATCTCGTGACTGATTTTGGGAACCATCACATTCGAATTTATTTCCGAAAAAATCTTCTGTTCCGGACCGGGGCACGAACCTGGTTTCTAGAATCTCGCCTGCTGTGAATCCGGCACGCTGTCCACTCACCCACGACGTCGTTGACATATTGTGGAGACTAATTGTGCTTATATAGTGCGGCTGAGGGAGTTCTTATATTGATAATGAACTAGATTGACCTACCTATTTGATGATTATTATGTCAAAATGTCTATGTGTATTCGCTGGAAATTATAATGCCCAGAAAGTATTCTCAGCTAGTATTTGTTAAAAAGGTTTGGGGAGCAAGTGGAATAAACTGCTTGTACAGTCACACTTGATTATCTGAGAATTTGTTCAGATGAAGTTACAAATTTTTTAATTGAACAAAACAAAAAGTAACTGAGAGCGACTGTCAATAATTTTTTTTTTTTTAATCCAAGATTCCATTCACAGTGATAATAACTATGAAACAAAAAGTTAGGCGAATTAAAGTTCCCATATACGTATACAGGGCGTCACAGGATTCGTGACGGGGATTTCACTGGGTAAATCCTGATCTAAAACTGAATCGAAATTTCCTTAGCCGTTTTTTCCGGAAATGCAAAGATTTCCCGATATAATTATTTTAATTTCAGTCAATGACGCGCGGCTTATGAACGGCCGTTTGTCGGTGTGCTTACCGCTTGGTTGTGTGCACTTTTTTTTGCGGCGACCATAAGGTGAGAGATGCGCAAAGACAAACGACCGTTCATAAGCCGCGCGTCACTGGCTGGGCTTAAAATAATTATGGCGAGAAATCTAAGCATTTCCGGAAAAAACGGCTAAGAAAATTCCGACCCCGTTTTTGATCAAAATTTACGCTGTGAAATCCCCGTCGCGAATTCTGTGACACTGTATGTATTGCCAACAATTGAAGGGCCGGATCGAATAACGACTTCCACGCTCGTGCCAGTCGGACAGGCCCCTGAATGTATGCAATCGCCGCTGAGCGCGGAGCAAACTTTTAGGATTAAAAAGACATTAACAAATCTTATACTTATACAAAACTGTCAGCGAGAAAGTTGTTCATAATGGTTCAAAGTATATGTTTCGTAAGTTACAATAATTTTCATACTATATCTTCGGAAATATGAAAAGTTATAGTGCCGGCTTCGTTTGTGCAGACTATGGACTAGTCACTTTATGCAATTTTAGGATTTCAAATTACACTAATTATGGAAGGCATGAGAAAAATACTCCAATGTAGCGATAGATGAGAATAATATACCCTACCGTTTGTGACATCTATTTTTCACTCGTTTTTGAATAAAAAAAATTAAAAATCCTAAAAAATCTCGAACCAAACACGTTTCTGTACCTTTCGCGTCGAACGCTACTTAAACGAAGGCAGATAGACCATAAGTTGACTGGACCTTTTTTGTAGAGCGTTAAATTCGATACAAAAAAGTCCACGACGGCATATATCTATAGTTGATATCCGATGCGTTTGAGGCGATGCAAAACGCATCTATGAAACGACGCTTTTCCGTTGACTGACAGCAACATGGCAGCCGTTGCCATGGCCATGGCCTGTAACTTCTCATATTTCCGAAAATATAGTATGAAAATAATTGTAACTTACCAAACATATACTTCGAACCATTATGAACAACTTTCTCGCTGACAATTTTGTACAAGTATAAGATTTGTTGATGTTTTTTTAATCCTAAAAGTATACCGGGATGATTTCTTGATAGTATACAGGTGACAGCGCATGCGCCAAATAATTCATTTTCATTGGTCGGTAAAGTCGTCACGCAGTGGTATTTGAGGCCAGCCTGCCTCAGCATACGACGAAACTCGCGCATGCGCAGTCACCTGTATACTATCAAGAAATCATCCCGGTATATGCTTGTCGCTCAGCGACGATTGCATACTTTTAGGGGCTTGTCCGACTGGCAGGAGCGCGGAAGTCGTTATTCGATTCGGCCCTTCAATTTGCTTCAAACTTGCTGTCAAAATATAGTTGTTTCTAGTTGCTAGCATATTTGCAGCAACATTTGCTGACATAATAAATGACAGCAGTTATTGCTGTACATTTGCTGTAAATGCTAATGTGTGAAACGTATTTTCAGCAAGTAGTTGATAAAATGACAATAAAATTTGCAGCAAGCGTAATGGACTGTTTGCACATTCACACTTGGTTATCTGGGTGGTAACAGCGCCATCTATTACGGGAAAAATTTGTCCCACTTTTTCAATACAGCGTGTGTAGGGAGATATGCCTCCTTCTACTCCATGGATTTGGAGCGCAATATAAGCTGAATAGTCCTCAAAATAATACACATGGGGTATTCCATGCCAAATCGACCTGGTCATAATCCTCGACCTCTCAGTTCTGGTCCGCAATGTTTTGTATCATTCTGCTAACTCTCAATTGGGATCTTTGGAATGGGCGTGGCTTTGAAATTTTAGCCTTGTTAGAGTAGTTCTATTTTCGCCACTAGTGGGCGTATCGAGGTTCTAAGGTTCCCAATAGCCATCAGAATTTTTTTTCTTTAGATTTTCCAAAATAAATTCGAGCGCGTCATTAATTTTCAAAGTTTTTTTTTCATCACCAAAAATTCTCAAAAATTCTGTATCAGAAATGAAAATTTTTTAACCATACTTCATAATGTCTGGGCTTCTGCTCCAACCTGTTTTTTTTTTTTTTAGCTTTTATTTCATAATTTTACGTTGATATTGCAGAATAACAAAAATGTTTGAAGAAATGTGAAAAAATTTCCAAGAATCCTTATTGGCTATCGTTAGAAATATTCAAGCAGCAGTCCACGGTGTACCTATTGATCTCTACTTTTATTTTTTCATTTTATTTCTTAGAAAAAAGCTAAAAAAAACAGATTGGAGCGAAAGTCCAGACATTATGAATATTGGGATTTGAGGTGTGAAATAATACGCTAGAATTATATTTATAAAGTTTACAAAGACTTTATTTGGTTTGCACTTGGAAGGCACGTCTGTCTAGCTCTACTCGTGCAACAGGATTAACTCTTAGAAGAAATATCCTTATTACTCTAATATAAACAGTATAATCCTCTTTAAAAAAAAGCGTTGTAACGTTTTTTGTCAGGTTTTTTAGGCCGCATAGCTAGGCTTATATATATGCTATATATATATATATTGTAACGTGTCCGACCGTCACGATGGGGGTCGGCTATGATTGGTCAGTTCTAAGTCGGAGTAAACACCGAAAATCTGGACAAATTCAGATAGACGAGCGAGCGACGCTTGTGACGTCACAAGCGTAAGCAAAAGAGTATATAAACACGCGTCGACAGAGCTCGACAGCGCACTTGTGGTATAGCACCCAGTCGACTCACTATATTAAAATCAAACCAAGCGCAATCGTGGTATAGCATCCCAGGCGACTCATTTGATATTGAACTAAGGGTCTTCCAAAGGCAATAAAGTAGAATCAGTAAATTCACTATTATTTAGACAAATCAGAACATTCTTTAAAATCATATTCTAATATCACCTAACCGGGTTTAGAAGCATAATATTATATTGAGCATTAGCTATAGCAGCATTGTTACAAACATTTAGTTGAAAGGAGATAAATACGGATGAAATAGACTTTAACGTAGAATAAGATAGAATAAGATCTTTGTATTAATTTTGTTGATATTTTATTTTTGGTTTAACAATACAGGGAATCAAATTACTACTGATAAATTTTGCCTGGTATTTTCTTATCATCCTGTTTGACAGTAATAAATACCAGAATAAGCCGAGTAGTTACAGCTTTGGCGAACAACGGAAGAAGCGAACGACATTGGCGTAAAAACCTGTGTTCGAGGGCCAACCGTTGGAAACCCGAGTCTGATAGGCAGTCTTGGTGTAAAAACCCGGATCTGTAGTTAGTCAATAAAATCATCAATAGCAGGCGAGACAGGCTTGGCGTAAAAACCCGGCTCTGTAGTGAGAATTCTGAATCTTAAAGTCAGAACCAATACGGCTTTGATAATTAAAACTATCCGAGTCCGGTAGCTAGCGCAGGGAGATAAAATCTGAATAAGGTGGCTTTTGCATGGTATACCCATCCTTTTCCTCACCTTTCAGTATGAGGAGTCCATAATAATACTTAATTAATTAAATTTCAGAAAATAGATCATTTCGAACCCGTAGCAACCGACTTTTACTATAACCAATAGGTTCGTAAAAGCCGAAACGTTACAATATATATATATATATAGTGTAGTACATAGATATATATATATACCCTGTAACTTTTTGCGAGTATCTTGAACCCGAAAGTTGAGAGATACCCGCAGTTATTGTGAGTTCTTTACCTATATAAAAAGGGATTTAAATTATCAAAATTAATAGGGCTTTTCTTTGAGGTACGTAGGTAGGGAAAAGGATGGGTTAGCCACCAAAAGCCACCTATGCAACCTTGTGAATTTACTTTATCTCAGGACTCGGGTAGATTACTCCACCAAAGCCTGTTCCCTTCGGACTCGGGTAGAACCAAAGCCGATCCTTCTCCTATTCGAACAGAGCCGGGAAGTGAATCCAAGCCTGCTTTCCTAAACACAAAACCTATTCTTTACTCGGATCCGGGAACCTTGCGATTCCAAGACCGTGTCTCAGACTCGGAATCGTATTTCCTTGGCCCTCGGACGCGGGAAGTTAATCCAACGCCGTACGCACTTCCCTGGTTAAAAAAAATGATTCAAACCAATAGAAGATTTTGTATGGGTCGTAATCGGATTTCTGTTTAAGTTATTTCCTATTGAAAGGCCCTTTTCCAATTCATATTTCCAATCCGTTTGTATCGGTGTTACCCAATTAATTTCCTCATTTTGTCTATAGGATTCTATCGGTTTCAATCGTTTCTTCTAGCACGAAAAGAAAAAAAAAAAAATCAGATTGAGATTTTTTCACCAATAGTTGTTTCTTTCTTTAGCGGTAGAGCACAGTGAATATTGCAGGGTGTTAGAAATTATTTATTCACAGACTGAATAGATTTTTATTCATGTCGGTCACCCATCCAAGTTCGGATCGCAGTTGGAGTTGCTCAACTTCGTTGAGCATCTGATGTCCGGTGTCGATCTGGCTCTAATCGTCGACTGTTGCCATTTCCAACACTTTTCGACTTGATAGGTAAACTTTGATTCGTGAGCATTTACCTCGGGATTTATATCAATATGTATGTAACTAACTGTTGACCCGTGGTGGGTCAATTTTCAGTGAAATAAAAATAAATGATTAAATCTAGTGATAAATTCTGTCACCATATGGCATTCAAGTTACAGTTAATTATGAGTGTTAACGACGTCGTCGCCGGGAGTTGTCTTCGTAGAACATACGCTTTCGTTATCTGTGACCTGGAGCACCGCTACGTTGGTTTCGTCCTCAAGGTCGACCGCATCATAGTTTTCGTCCTCCAGGTCGACCGCTACGTAGTTTCCGTCCTCCAGGTCCACCGCCACGTCGTCTTTGTCCTCTAGGTCGACCGCATCGTAGTTTTTGTCCTCCAGGTCTACCGCTACGTAGTTTCTGTCCTCCAGCTCGAACGCTACATAGTTTCCGTCCTCCAGGTCCACCGCACCATAGTTTCCGTCATCCAGGTCCACCGCACCGTAGTTTTTGTACTCCAGGTCCACTGCACCGTAGTTTTTGTCCTCTAGGTCCACCGCACCATAGTTTTCGTCCTCCAGGTCCACCTCACCATAGTTTCCGTCTTCCAGGTCCACCGCACCGTAGTTTTCGTCCTCCAGGTCGACCGATTGCAAGTAATTATTGATGAACACTTGATGTTGTACACACGACGTTGATAATTCATGCATCATTATTTAGTAAATTGTTAACTACGGTGAGGTGGACCTGGAGGACGAAAACTACGATGCGGTGGACCTGGAGTACGAAAACTACGGTGCGATGGACCTGGAAGACGGAAACTATGGTGCGGTGGACCTAGAGCATGAAAACTACGTAGCGGTGGACCTAGAGGACGAAAACTACGGTGCGGTGGACCTGGAAGACGGAAACTACGATGCAGTGGACCTGGAGGACAAAAACTACGGTGCGGCGGACCTGGAGTACGAAAACTACGGTGCGATGGACCTGGAAGACGGAAACTATGGTGCGGTGGACCTAGAGCATGAAAACTACGTAGCGGTGGACCTGGAGGACGGAAACTACGGTGCGTTGTACCTGGTTACAGATAACGAAAGCGTATGTTGTATGAAGAAAACTCCCGGCGACGACGTCGTTAACACTCATAATTGTTGTATTTTTCATGCGAAGCGGTCGAATTTTTTTTCATAATAGTGAAGGCTTTATTATTTTTAATATAATATACACCGATATAAAAACCCTATTATTTCCGATAAGATTTCTTTTTAGGTCTGTATCAGCATTTCACAATTTCCTAAGTCGCAGAATAATGGAAATATGATTGAGTCCGATAAAACTTTAGATCCGATTGAGAGCCATTAATTCCAATTCATTTTCTATCGGCCGCCGAAAGCTACACCGATTGCCCCAATCAAATCCGATTCAATTCTAATTGGTTTCTATTGGATTTTATTGTTTTCTATCGCTTTTTTTAACCAGGGTTGGAATGATCCAAAGCTGGTCCCTATAAGGCTTGTTCAGGGATGGAAATTGATTAGTTAGGAGTCAGTGCTGAAATATCCGACAAAGTTCAAATAAGAAAATAATAATTGTATTCAAATGAATTCTAATAAACTAATTTTTACAATGATTTACTTATTCTACTCCTATTCTAATTTCGTGACTCTAGTCGCGTTTGTTTGTTTGTTCCGTTTAGGTTTTCGTTCTGTTTGTATATTCTATTTTTATATTTTAGGCTATGCGCGGTTATGTTTTCTGTTATGCTTCTATTTCGTTTTCGTTATACTTTTCTCTTATTCTCTTCGATTATATTTTGAATTGTGACCAGTGATATTTTATCTAAAGGCAATTGAATTTATTCTACTTCATGAATTTATGTTAGTTATTCGGATCTAGGCGATCTGAAGCTATACAAGTGAATTTAATTTATCTAAGTTGTGAGTCGCACCGGTGCTCTACCTGACTACGCTATCGGTTGTTTGAGTCGACCGGCCTTTTGCTCATGTCGCTCGAATTTTGAATATTGGTTTATGAGTCGCACGGCCGCTCTGGCTCGAATACGCTATCGAGTGGTTGAGTGTGCCGTTTATATATTCTTCATCCCCACTTTCTAGCGTGACGTCAGACACTTGGTCGAACGTAGAGGATTAGTGTAATCCTTTTCTTTGTTCGGGTTTTGGCGATATTCGGTGTGCACTATAGCTGGATATGTTACAACCCATATATATATATATATATATATATATTAGACTGTGTCAAAAAAAAACGACATCTTCTTTTTGTTCGGGCCCTTTCGAAAATAGTTAGTGCTTAATATAAAGAAATTTGTCCCCAAAGCTTAGCTATGTAGCTCGAACACAGAATTAGCGCATTTGAAAATAAGATTTCCCATGTATTTCAAATGGCAAAATTTGTTTATCTTAGTTTTATTTTTATAATTCTCTTTATTCAACTGGTAAGAATAAAGTGAATATACGGTTTTGAAGGGAAAAAAATTTCTGAGAAAAGGCATGAAAAAAAAATTTTTAATTAATTTGTCGAAAAGTAAGTAGTAATTAAATATACATATGACTTTTAAACCACTGTAACTCGTTAACGGTTCAATCGAGCAACTTGGGCCAAAGGACTATTTTTGTAGATCATAAAATTCTCTACAAAACCGTATATCCACTTTATTCTTATCAGTTGAATAAAGAGAGTTATAAAAATAAAACTAGGATAAACAAATTTTGCCATTTGAAATACATGGGAAATCTTATTTTCAAATGCGCTAATTCTGTGTTCAAGCTACATACACTGAGAAACTTTTCCTGGTAAAGATTCCAATAACTGCGAGTAAAACTGGGATATATCTGCTGATTTCGCAATATTTCTTACAGTACCGGGAAAATCTATTATTTGGATAATGCATTCTGATATTCTGTGATAGTAACAAGTAATAAGCGGATAGAAAAAATTACTGTCCGCGTATAGGAAAACGGAGAGTAGTAAAAGATGGCATAGATATTAGTAGGTATTTCTAGAGGGATTGGATAATAGACTAGTCAAATAAGACGCTTTGCTACACACGTTATAATGATTACCAGCGAGTATGGTAAATTTCGTCGCCGCGAATTGACGAACAAGTTCGGCGGGTCTCACGTCGTCGATAGATGGCGAGATATCAGAATATTTCTCTCACTTGTGCCAGATAGTTATATCCGTTTGTATATAAGGAAAGCTAAAAACCACACTATAACATGTGTCTGCGATGCGTCCGGAATTGCGAGCGTTGAGTTGAGGTTATGTTGAGTAGGTGAAGTTAGGCTAGAAGTTTAAGACGACGACTATAGAATGCGCCAGCCCCTAGAGTGCAGACGAACACACATGTAACAAACTCTGAACAACAATGACCAACAACAGTGAAGCTACACAATGTAAGATCCAGGAACTGCCGAACCGCCTATCACCTCCTTCCAGCTTTTTAATTTTTGACATGGAATTTTTCCTGAAATGACTGGTAAAATTTCCAAGTCAGTATGGTAAATTCCATTGCGCCACGATCACGACTTTACCATACTGACTTGGAAGAGGTACTGCTCGTTTTAGGTATAAGTATAAGATTCGCTATACTTATTACCATCCTAACTAGTAAACTTTCTCATTTGTAAAAGAGTTTGTACAAATATCTTGGGTTATATTCCAATGATGATAGTAACTTACAGGTTTACTAGGCAAACTAGTAATAAGTGCTAAAATGCCGATACATCCCGAAATTGCATCGAAAATAGTAAATTCTGGTAAGAATTTTAAGAAATATTACTAGGAAAAGTCTCTCCGTGTAGGCTCGGTTATCTATCTGGCTTCATTCGGAAAGTATCCGTCACCCGAATCGGTTTTGGGACTGTGTACGTTTCTATTCGGTTTGGATCCGGCAATTCTAAGTTGGAATCGGGTCTCTGTCCGTACCTATCCGGTTTCGATCCCGCAATTCATAACGTGATTATTCACATCAGATTTTCCAAGTTGGGTTCGGGGCTTCTGTCCGTACCTATCCGGTTTCGGTCCCGCAAATCATAACGTGATTATCAATACAGCTAATATTCTAAGTTGGAATTAGGGCTCTATCCGATTTCGTGCCGTATCAATTGATAATCACGTTATGATTTGCGGGACCGAAACCGGATAGATACGGACAGAGCCCACCCGTGTAGAAATTTTCCCCGGGCGCTAATGAGGGCCAAGTTAATTTTCCACAATAATGTATAGGCCCAAGTTTGGTCACCAATATTGGGCCTATATCGATTTGTCCCGCTTTTTTGTTGTGGCCCCATATACGGTGTCCACTTTGGGCCCTACTGGCTGTCCAAATTGGCCCCAGTTTGACCACGCATAGGGGGCCGAATCAAATACGTGGGACAATCCAACATTGGCCTAATACAGGCGACCTTACTTGGGCCTGAATAATATCGAGCCAAATTAACTTGGCCCCTGTTTGCGCCCAACAAAAATTTCTATACGGGATATATATAATATATATGGGCTGTCCAAACTCGGAGCAACATTGGGTATAAAAGGTGGGCCATTATGGGATACCGAATTTGGGCCAATATTGGTTTTAAAATTATCCTGCGAGCCTGGATAAACCCTGACTCGGGCCAACTTTGGCAGAGGTTAGGCAAGCCCAGACAAAATGAGTCCAAATGCCCAGTTAACCAATTTTGGCAAAAATTAGATAAGCCTGGACAAAATGAGTCTGAATGCCTGGCTACACCCCGACCCTGCTATATCCAGAGAGATAATTTTTTCTCAGATTAAATGCTATTCTATTGTCCGACTAGTTAATTTCCGTAGTTACTTTGTTAGCGAGAAAGATTTTTAGACAAAATGGCGTTTACTGTAAGTTGACCGCGCCGTGGTAGATGGCGTCTGATATGGTTGACCGAATGCCTAATTAACCCCCGACTTGGCCCGAGTTTGGCACAGATTGGGCAAGCCTGGACATGATGAGTCCGAATGCCAGGCTAAACCCTGACTTGGCCAAAGTTTGGGACAGGTTGGGCAAGCCTGGACATGATGAGTCTGAATGTTTGGCTAAACCCCGACTTGACCCAAGTTTAGGACAGGTTAGGCAAGCCTGGACAATATGAGTCCGAATACCTGGCTAAAGTCCGACTTGGCCCAACGTTGGCACAGATTGGACAAGCCTGGACAAAATGAGTCCGAATGCCAGGCTAAACCCTGACTTGGCCCAACGTTGGCACAGATTGGGCAAGCCTGGAAAAAATGAGTCTGATTTCCTGGCTACACCTCGACTTGGCCCAAGTTTGGGACAAGTTGGGCAAGCCTGGACAAAATGAGTCTGAATGCCTAGCTATACCCTGACTTGGGCCAACGTTGGCACAGATTGGGCGAGCCTAAACAAAATTAACTTGGATGCCAAAATAAACCCTACTTATGCCCCAGTGAGGCAATAGTGAGGATGCCTTTATAGTGGATCCCCTGTTGACGCCCAGAAAGGGCCTCTTTTCTAATTGGGACGCCCTAACAATTTTCTACACGGGTGCAGATTCCAACTTTGAAGATTTGATGTAAATTCAATCACGTCATAACGTGATCATAATTTGCGGGACCGAATTCGGATAGATACCGACAGAGCCCGGATTCCAACTTTGAAGATTTGATGTAAATTTAATCACGTTATGATTTGCGGGACCGAAACCGGATAGATACGGACAGAGCCCGGATTCCAACTTTGAAGATTTGATGTAAATTTAATCACGTTATGATTTGCGGGACCGAAACCGCATAGATACGGACAGAGCCCCGATTCCAAAATTGAAGATTTGATGTAAATATAATCACGTTATGATCTGCGTGACCGAAGCGGATAGATACGGACAAAGATTTTCATAGTTGAAATCGGAGCTCTGTCCGTACCTATCCGGTTTCCATGTAATGTACATTACTTTAATATTTTCTCGTAAGGCGGCGACCACCGCTTTCGATATTCTCGCGAGTACCACTTATAGGAGTCGGTGAGTATATATAGAGGCGGAAAATATCATCTATAAGCGTCGCCTAAGTCCTGTATTGCTTATGTGTTATCAGTGTGTCTGTTGTCGATATATGTTGCGCCCCCTGAAGCACTGATACTTGAGAAGAAAAAAAAAAAGAAAAAAGAAGGAAAAAAAAAAGCTTCAATTTTTTGAAAATGGATCCGGATAGAACCATACAGGAAAAATGCCTAGGGTGGGATTACTTTCCGGATAGAACCCGATAGGAAGCCTATAACTGTATGTTCGCGAAAATGGCAGGATAGGTCCCGCATAGCACCAGACAGGGACACGACCGGAATCCCGGATGAATTCCGGACAAGCCCGGAGGTCTACCGGACCCAAATTACGTATAGAACCGGACACACTGGCGATCCGGTTTTTATCCGGTTTCTATCCGGCTTTTTAAGCAGGGTAGTACGCAAGGCAAAGTCATATACACTATAGCACCTGTATGACGGCTGTGTCACGAGCAGGCTGTGAGTTTATTGTACACTGAAAGAAAAATATAGTTACAATTACAATTACATCAGTTATCTTTACTATAAACTTTGGTGAAATATGGCACCAACCTAATTTTTATAGTCACAGAAGCCTTGAAAAATATCGTGATTGTTACATAATATTATAGTAGACGTCACATAACTAACTAACTATACGCAAATAGTTAACGTTGCTATGTGTTTTACACTATAATCTATGTGTTCGAAGGACAATATATTATGGCTGTGTAGGTCAAATTTTATATTCACTATGCAATACGAAAAATCGCTAGCTTCAATTACTATTTGCTCAACTATTTGGACATAGTAAAAAGTACAATATACCCTAGCAACCAAAAACAAGGCTGCTGTGCGGAAAAAAATAAATTTAGCTCGTTACAATGAATTTATAACATTGTAGGATGCGTCGAGAAACACCTACTAATTGCATTTAACCGCATATTAATACAAAGTAAGGATTTTTAGATTAGAAAAATATCGCATTATTTTCGCCGGGATTCGATCCGGGACGCACGCATTCGCTCGCATTACTAGTCGCACGCTCTACTGACTACGCTAAACTATTTATTGAAATCAGTAATCACTTTTTCCTATTTATTCTGAACTCGGCATCTGTCTCAATGATATCAATGTTTTAATGCAGCTAAGATATCTGATTAACTGAACATCTGAGTTCCAAATATCTTTTTAATTCCATTTCTTACCCAGAGTTCCAAAAGCTCTCAACTGTAACGCTTACAATAAATATGTAGCAATATCTATAACAATATAGTCTCTGTTACTATTTTCATAGTTTACATTTAATCTCACTGTCGTCATATGGTACGGCGAACCATTTTTTAGTAAACATCACTATAAAAATGAGTTGTCTCCACCCTGAAATGTTAACTATGTTATTTTTCGTATCTCACTCATCGAGATGTAAGAACAGAGTACGGGAGTTAGCGGAACGCCCGTAAGTGGCAGCGATATCGGAATAGAAAGAGAGACAAGCATTACGGGGTCGTCTGGTCCTTGTTTACTGACGCATGCGTAGTGAGCGACTATATGAACGCAGCACTGAACGTAGGTTATGTTCCTGTCAACTTGTCCACATAAACGCACAGCGCATGCGTCATTAAACAAGGACCAAACGACCCCGTAGTTCTGGTCTCTCTTTCTATTCCGATATCGCCATTTCGGCTGACTCCCGTACTCTATTCTTATATCTCTATGATCTCACTACGTATGGTTGGAGTCACCTTAGACCATACAGGATGGACTGAGCATTGCCTATGCTGAAGCATTGTAAGGTTGTTGCTGGGTAATGAGAAAAGGACAGACGTGAACGCACGATACTGAATCGTTCGTCGGACAAGGAAGCAATAGTCCCTAACGGGAGTAGCGCTTATGGGTTACTCGGCAACACCCCCCACTACTCCAATGCCCAGTCCATCCTATATGCTCTAAGGGAGTCACTATACTTACAGACTAACCTATCAATATTATAACTTTGAGTATATTGCAATGTTCCAGAAGCAATACGTGTTGCGATCATAACTGTGAACATAACCAATTATGTACACTCATAGTAGGAGTATAATTCACCATAAATTTGGGTACCTTAACAATAAAAATAGTTACGAACCGTTGACCATACATTATGTCTACCTATACAAGTGTCGCGAGGGAAGCATCGCTATAAGTTTTGGTTATTGTTAACATGTATGTATTGCTGCCATTACTCCAGAAAATATTGTACTGTAGAAGATAACTATGGTTATTTTTCACATGTGTACCTGTAACTATATCGCAGTATTGCCGATTACAATATCATTGGTATAATGACTATAAATATGATTTGTAGAACAATACAATTTTAACCATGGTGTATTGTGACAGTTACATCGCGGTTTTCTCTCAGTGTATATAGCGGCCTTTTTGTGTGCGTAATATTTTTATTAAGTAATTAATTAAATAATTAATTGATTACTTAACTTTTTATCTATCCCTGATGTTTCAAATTGAAATAATTTTTGATGAGAAAAATTAACGGACGATCCGGGAATCGAACCCAGGATCTACGGACGCCTATCCGGGGACTTACACCCGAGACCACCTAGCTCGCCCACGGATCACCGTAATTTTTCTCATCTTCTATTCTTGTGCTCACATGTATGTGTTGTTATGATTCTTGGGTATGTAGCACTGTAGTAGTACGCAAGGCAAAGTCATATACACTATAGCACCTGTATGACGGCTGTGTCACGAGCAGGCTGTGAGTCCTGGGTTCGATTCCCGGATCGTCCGTTAATTTTTCTCATCAAAAATTATTTCAATTTGAAACATCAGGGATAGATAAAAAGTTAAGTAATCAATTAATTATTTAATTAATTACTTAATAAAAATATTACGCACACAAAAAGGCCGCTATATACAATAAACTCACAGCCTGCTCGTGACACAGCCGTCATACAGGTGCTATAGTGTATATGACTTTGCCTTGCGTACTACTACAGTGCTACATACCCAAGAATCACAACAACACATACATGTGAGCACAAGAATAGAAGATGAGAAAAATTGCGGTGATCCGTGGGCGAGCTAGGTGGTCTCGGGTGTAAGTCCCCGGATAGGCGTCCGTAGATCCTGGGTTCGATTCCCGGATCGTCCGTTAATTTTTCTCATCAAAAATTATTTCAATTTGAAACATCAGGGATAGATAAAAAGTTAAGTAATCAATTAATTATTTAATTAATTACTTAATAAAAATATTACGCACACAAAAAGGCCGCTATGTACAATAAACTCACAGCCTGCTCGTGACACAGCCGTCATACAGGTGCTATAGTGTATATGACTTTGCCTTGCGTACTACTACAGTGCTACATACCCAAGAATCATAACAACAGTATAATATAAACTGTATCGGTGCAGTTCACCGTCAAGAGATCTCTAGACTCAATATATCTATTTAGACTATAAGATAAGCGAGGTTGCTTTTTGTATATACACTCACACATCAGTGTGGTGAAATCCAACAATGAATTTCGGTACAAAAATTTTCATTCCTGACACAGAATTTTTTAGAATTTTTTCAGAGTTTTTCATCACGGCCATCGAAGTGTTGAAAAAAAAAGACTGAAAATTCATTTTTCAAAAAAATTTGTTTTAAAAAATCCGAAAAATTGTGATCGCTATCTAGAGTCTAAAGGATGATATAAAAAATCGCGGACTAGATCTGAGAGGTCGAGGTTTATCGGACCAGGTCGATTTGCCATGGAATGCCCCATATATATGAGTCCACCAATTATCTGTGAACGATTCGTGGCGAAAATTTCGATTTGTCTGCAATTTTGATATTTTATATAACAGCCCTACTGAAAATCGCGGGATGAGATCTGATGTCAGATCTCAAAAAAGATCTGATGTGAGCTTAGATGAGATCTGATATCAGCTCACGTGAGATCTCACCTGCAGCTCACATCAGATTCTGGTAACGAAATTGAACTGGGTTTTCATTCTAGATCTCATATGAGTCTCATGTCAGATCTCTTGTCAGACTAAAAAAGTTTGTAGGAAAAAAAAAAGTTTCCGTGCTGCAAGACTTGAACTCAGAACCTTCGACTTCGTAGTCTCTTACCTTACCACTGAGCCACGACTCTGCTTACAAAATACAGAATTTTTCTCATATATATTAAGTTACTACGACTATTACCTAAAAATAACTGAAGTTAATGTGACTAGTAACTCAATGTATACGTGAAATTTTTGTCAATATCTAAGCAGTGTCGTGGCGCAGTGGTAAGGTAAGAGTCTACGAAGTCAAAGGTTCTGAGTTCAAGTCTTGTAGCACAGGAACTTTTTTTTTTCCTACAAACTTTTTTAGTCTGACAAGAGATCTGACATGAGACTCATATGAGATCTAGAATGAAAACCCAGTTCAATTTCGTTACCAGAATCTGATGTGAGCTGCAGGTGAGATCTCACGTGAGCTGATATCAGATCTCATCTAAGCTCTTTTTTGAGATCTGACATCAGATCTCATCCCGCAATTTTCAGTAGGGAGTATATACTGTGATTTAAAAATCCCCCAAGTTTCAAACCCCAAAGCCGTTCACCATAGATATCGTTCACTTTTACATTCGAATTCTTATCGTGCCGTTAGATGCTCTAAACGCGTGAGATTGATGGAAGGAAAAGTAATCGACACGAAAAGTTCAATAAAAGTTCGTATTTTTATTGAAAATAAAATAATTTATAAATGATAAATTGGAATCTACATGCAAATGAAACATCTAAACGTTATGAAATCTAAAGCGCAAGCCAATACAAATAAACAGCAGATACAAACAACAGGTGTCTATATTAGGGTGGTCCTTAAATGGGGTGTTTTTGAATTTTCACGCTCCCAAGGGTTCAAACGGATCCTTTTGAAGAAAAAAAATTTGTCCTAAATTTTGAATGCTCTATCTCAATTTTAACATCCCGCACACGACCGCCGAAGTATTTTTTTTTTTTTTTTAATTTCCTACAAAAAACATGTATGACCCAACTTTATCAAGTCATTAACGTCGAAGTTTCAACATTCTGCGTCCTGCGTCGATTTCAATATTCTACGCAGTTCTTTTTTTTCAAATTACATATAAAATATAAGTGATCGGGTCAACTGAATTGAAATTGAAAAAAAAAAAAAAAAATACTCCGGCGGTCGTGCGCCGGATGTTAAAATTGAGATAGAGCATTCAAAATTTAGGACAAATTTTTTTTCTTCAAAAGGATCCGTTTGAACCCTTGGGAGCGTAACAATTCAAAAACACCCCATTTAAGGACCACCCTAGTCTATATGCTCCAATATACTCTAAGGATCTAGCCCTAGTAGAAATCCAACCTCGCGTACGCTTCGCCGCGGGATTCGCGCGCGAGATAGCACATCGCAGCGAACCTAAGTTTGAGCCGCGCGGCGAGCTCGCCGCGCACTGCTGTCGCGAGGCTGATGCGAGGTAACATGAGTGTGAGTCGTTATAACTCACTCTCAATAACAAAACGTTACTCTCACACTGGTAGAAGAATTTCTTAACTGTTAATATAAATACATTTATTTTGAAACATTTTTTGATTCTTTCAATATAAATTGAATATTTTATAACCTTCAACAAATCATCTTTGTTGCAGAACAAATATTTATCGAGTATATGAGTTAATAAATCATTTGTTAAATATGAATGAATCTTATTAAATAATAACAAATCCTTCTATCAGTGCACTCTTGCCTTCTAAACACTTTTCATCACAATGAAACAGTCCACAAACCTCCCATAACCTCTTTGACACTCCAACGCAATAGAATGAAAATCCAACCCCGCGGTGAGCTCGCCGCCGTACCTCGCCGCGAACCGCACGCCGCACGCTGCCGCGAATTCGCAGCGCGAAGTTCGCCGCGAGGTTCTATCTCGCAGAATCGCTTAGAATTTCTACTAGGGAGGCACTAGACTCGTATGCAGGGGCGGACTAGACACCTTGGCTGCCCTAGGCCTACGGAAGATTGCCGCCGCCCCCCCCCCCCCCCCCCCCCCCCGCACCTCCCGCCAATGTACGAAGAATTGAATGAGGTATAATGCCGGGAACGATTATTCCTCTTCTCCACCGTGTACGAAAACTTATACTAATGGCAGCGAAGATACCGAATAACCCAGTATACTAGTATCTGTAGTCTGTAGTAGAGCAAAATAAAAATGATATGCTTGGACTTGAAGTAAGCTAGTAAGCAAAGATCCAGCTCGATGATTCAAACTTTTAATAATCGAAATCTGCATACGGCTGAATTTTTTTGCGAGGTGCCATTGGCACATTTTTGAGTTTTTAAACGTTCGACGTGTGGGTTCACAGAGGGCGCAACTTCAATAAAAAAATCTCACCAAGTTTTGCCGCCCCCTAAATTTTGCCGCCCTAGGCCCGGGCCTACTCGGCCTATAGGGAAGTCCGCCACTGCTCGTATGCCATGAGCGTGAGTGCTCAGCCATCTGTAATAGTGAGGGCCAATCAGAGTCTGTAAGACAAAGAAGGCACACGGAGAAAAAAGTATGGCTCTCGTAGCTATCTAACGGATGGCGAACGTAGTATTGTGATTGGTACTAAGCGGTTTCGTGTTCATCACGATACTATATACCAATATGCTCTATACTTCTTCTTCTTCTTCTTCCTTTTATTGCGACTTATCGCCCTTTCGGGCATGTAGTCTAATGCTCTATACTTATTATCCTTACAATAGCCTTTCAACCATAGACATATAAGAATAGACCGCGCGAGTAACGGAGGCTGCCCGTTGGTGGATGCGAGAGCGGAATAGAAAGAGAAAGTTGCATATGGGCCCTCTGTGTCTCTGTCTAGTCGCGCATGCGCGCTGAGCGTTCTTTTAGTAAGAAATGAGTGAGAATGAAATAGAGAATGAATAGAGTGCCCCGCGCATGCGCGACTAGAAAGAGATACGGAGGTCCCATGTGCGTGGTCTATTCTTAAACTTCTCGGTATGTCTATGCTTTCAACGGACCGTGATAATCGCGATCCACGCCTCCAGCAAATTTTTAGCAGGGAAGTTCTCAAAACAAATACTCGCCTTGTGTATCGTACAACATGTTGACAAGTGATGAAATAGTGATTGCTTATTAATTGGCAGCGTAATGGACGATTGGATGACCAATAAACTCAGAGTAGAAGCTAGAGAAGTTGGTGCCACTTTTTAGATTGAAAGTTTGATACAGAAAATAAATCCATATTATTAACCTCAAATTTTGACGGTATAATATTTAGCAATATTTAAATTATTCGGCTTTCTGTAGTATCGTCACACGCACGAGTCGATAGATAGTTATTACAGGGAAACGGAATCGCTTCCATTGCAATACAGACGTACAATATCGGGATCCATCTGGATCGTGATAATCGCGAAAGAGTGAATGGACGCTCTCCGTATATAGCGTATAGTGACAAGAGTATCGTGGTAATCACGATGCCATTTAGTGATGAGAGCCACACTTTTTTCTCCGTGCATGTATAAGTGCGATGGTAGGGGCAGCGTTCAGGAGAAATAAAAGGAACTAAGGGGTGTGCGGTCTGCGCCGCAAATCGTAACGTGATTATTTACATCAAATTTTCCAAGTTATGGGATCGGGGCTCTGTCCGTACCTATCCGGCTTCGGCCCTGCAAATCATAATGTGATTATTCACATCAAATTTTCCAAGTGGACTCGGGGCTCTGTCCGTACCTATCCGGTTTCGTTCCCACAAATCATAACGTGATTATTTACGTCAAATTTTCCAGGTTGGAATCGGAGCTCGCTTCCCGTACCTATCCGGTTTCGGTCCGGCAAATCATAACGTGATTATTTACATCAAATTTTCCAAGTTGGAATCGGGGCTCTGTCCGTACCTACCCGGTTTCCATGTAATGTACATTACTTCAATATTTTCTCGTAAGGCGGCGACCACTGATTTCGATATTCTCGCCAGTACCACTTATAGGAGTTGGTGAGTATATATCGATACCTGCGCGGAATAACCGGCTATCTCAGAGTCCGCTTGAAAAAGCGGCTATCTCAGAATCCATTCGGAAAAGCGGCCTGTGCCTATATTAATAATATAGGCTACAGTCGGTTTTTCGAATGGATTCTGAGATAGCCGCTTTTTCAAGCGGACTCTGAGATAGCCGCTTTTTCAAGCGGACTCTGAGATAGCCGCTTTTTCAAGCGGACTCTGAGATAGCCGCTTTTTCAAGCGGACTCTGAGATAGCCGGTTATTCCGCGCAGGTATCGATATAGAGGCGAAAAATATCATCTATAAGCGTCGCCTAAGTCCTGCATTGGTTATGTGTTATCAGCATGTCTGTTGTCGATATATGTTGCGCCACCTGAAACAATCACTGTGTTCGCGTTAGCTACACTTTCTACACTTTTCTTACACTTTTTACGCTCGTCCAATAGGAGGTGTGGATTTCTAGTGAAAAGTGCAAAATCTAGTAAAAGTGTAGAAAGTGTAGCTAACGCGAACACAGCTGAGGTGATTGTGCGGGTGAATGCAAATGACGACTCGGTTATTTATATGTACACGTAGTATAAGGTTTATTTTACAATAAGTTATTATTTACAAGAATGTATATTTTGGAGCGATATTAACAAATGTTAGAAAAGTAATAGGTGAGAGGTCGAGTGCTCGGATCGAGTGGACTGATCGACTGCTCTACACGAAAGTTAGTTAAAGACTGTGGCATCGGTATGTACGTAGGTAGTTAGGTACATACGTGCCGAAAAGTAATAATAGAAAAAGATAGAAAAGGTTTTTGAAAAGAATGACGAAGTCGGAAAAACCGGGACCTGTGGAAAGTCGCCTCGCCAGCGATGTCTGGTCGCCAGATTTTATATGACCTCGCGGTGCTGGTCGAGTACGACCCTGCCAGGTACCGCGGGATTTGGAAAAACCCGAAAAAGGTTCGCGGGTAGCGAAAGTGAAAAACTATGAACAATAACGAAAGTAGAGGAATAGAAAGAACAGAAAAATATTTACAACTTCAAGATGTGTTCGTATATACAGTTAGGTTCAGTGTAGAGAATGCCTGTGTAGTGTATGTGTGAACGTGTGCGTGGCTAGGCGTATGTGGAGACATAGTCGCCACACAGCTACTGATACTTGAGAAGAAAAAAAAAAAACAAAAAAAAAGAAAAGAAAAAAGCTTCAATTTTTTGAAAATGGATCCGGATAAAACCATACAAGAAAAACGCCTAGGGCGGGGTTACTTTCCGGATAGAACCCGATAGGAAGCCTATATGTATGTTCGCGAAAATGGCAGGATAGGTCCCGCATAGCACCAGATAAAGGCCCGGCCACGCTCAAACGCAAACGCAGACGCAGACGCAGTCGCAGTCGCAGTCCACAACTCAACCGCTATTGGTTGTCGACGCGACTTGTCCAATACAGAACCAATGAAAATCTATTGTCCAGTAGAATTGCGCATGATCCTGGACAAATATCTGGGGAAATAAGCGCACACCATTTTAGAATCATTCCTAATTTTGCGATTACGTCGGAAGTAGTCGTATTTGACGGTTCAGTTGTGCGGGTTTGTAATTCTGATTTAAAATGAATGAAGATAATAATTCATTGTTAATAACACTAGTACAAAGTTATCCACACCTTTACGACAAAAAAGATGAATCTTTCAAAGATGTAAAGAAAAAAGAAAATTCATGGATCAGCATAAGCGAAGTATTGCAAGTGTCTGGTACGTTGATTAATTATTAATTCTCATTTTCAAATTAGTTTATTTAATTTGACTTTTACCCATTTTCCCATTTAATAAAACGTCTTCTTTGCAGTGAATGAGTGCCAAACGCGATGGAAGTCACTTCGAGATAGGTATGGACGTGAGAAGAGAAAACTGGATCCACCAAGTGGCAGTGGTGCGATTACGTTAAGCGAAAATTCGAGGCAACTATTGAGCAGCATGAATTTCTTGGAAACGGTTGTTCACCACAGAAAGTACGTATACAAGGTTTATGGTGCATGTAGTAAAGATTTATATGATTTTATTCACGGTACTCATTTCAGAACAACCGGGAATTATAAGTCGCCTGTGACCTCCTCGATGAATTTGCATCCAAGACCTACTTTCGTTCCAGCATCAAAATCAGTGAGTTTACCGCAACCGATTGCAACATTTCCAAGAGAAATGGCTCGTAATAGAGAACAATCGGCATGTGAAGCTCGTCGAACCATCCATATTCCACTAGTTTCTCCACCTGCTGACAGACCGTTAGACTCACCTCACAATCAATATATAGCTTCGCCTGCTGCTACTCCATCTCCTGGCTCGTCATTTATCGAATCTACTCCATCTACCTCAAGATTTAGAACCATATCGAGTAATTCAGAAGATAATGATAACTCATCGACCTCTCACGAAGCTTCGCCAGAAGATTACCAAGTCCCAAACGAGGCATTTAATCTACCTAATTCGAACAATACAGTCAATCACAGAATGAATACGCATGGAAAGAAACGAAAAACTATTAGAAATGAGGAGGTCAATGCAGCCTTAATTGGTGCTTTATCATCATTGACAAAAATGAAACCAACTCCACAGGAAACTCCAAGAGCAGATCAGCTATTTGCTGATTGTGTTGCGGCTGAACTACAACGATTCCCACCGCGTAAAAAAAATCTAGTGAAAGGTGAAATCATGCGGTTAATCTCAGAATTTGACGATGAGGAACTGGAGTAAAAAGTTGCTGTGTACAAATAAAGACAATATAATTTTATTACAAGTATCTATAAGTAAGCTAATTCTATTACAAGTGCCTATAAGTAATATAATTTTATCACAAGTATCTATAAGCTATTATAATCTAATCACAACCATCCATTAGTTGATATGATGTTATTACATAATTTATATGTAAGATATGTAAGATCGTATGACGATTTAAAGTAAATATATTTTGGTTCAGTACTCAGTATTTTTTACGGCAACTATGGGAATCCTACTCTACCTCTATTAACATGAATATTTTGCCATGGCACAGAGCCTTCATTGCTACTACAGAAGGCTGCTAGCTTATTCCTCAGGTCAATAAAATGACGCGCAGTCCGATTTCCACCCCGTAACATGTGCACTTCACCTAAACCTCCACCTTCTGCTCGCCAATTCCCAGGTCGCAACTCTCTGGTTTCTGCGTCTTCAGCATCGACGTATGATTCAGGGCAATAGCGTCTCGCAGCCACTGCTAATACCCCTTCATGTGACATCAAATAATTATGTAGACACACTGAAGCCAGCACTACTTTGTCTACACCTTCGGGACTAGATAGGAAAGGTTTTCTAAAAACTCTCCACCTTGAAGCAAAAATCCCGAAAGTATTCTCAATGACTCGTCGTGCACGAGATAAACGGTAATTGAAAACGGATTTTTCCTCGGTTAATTCTGATTTGGCAAAGATGCCAGCATCATTGTCTGATCCAAGTCCGCCAACATCAATCATGGTGAATTTATATTGAGCATCACACGCTGCCATTAATACAATGCTGTGCATCTTGTTATATGAGAAATACAGCGATCCACTGTTCGATGGAGCTTGAATAGCAATATGCTTTCCATCGATGGCGCCGACACAGTTTGGAAAGTTCCACGTTTCCCAGAAATCTTCAGCTGTTCGAGCCCAGTTTTCTTGCGTGGGATGAGGAAGGTAAGTAGGAGACAATGCAGTCCATAGTGCTTCGCAAGTTTCTATTACAACCATCCGAGCAGTACTCCGTCCGACACGAAAACCCCAAGCGATGGAATGAATTTGGTCGCCCGTGGCTAAGTATCTAAATATCAAAAGAGTTAGTATAATTAATATCATATAATCAATGATAGCGATGCATATTCGACATACAATTACATACCTTAGAGTCAGAGGTAAACGTTCTTCCGGTATTAAAGTTGTGCGAGTCTTCCTTTTCCTTAGATAAGGTTGCATTAAAGCTAGCAGCTCATCGAATTTTTCACTATCCATTCGGCAGTATCTGAAAAACTGATCCGGATCACCGCGTTTTATTTCACAGAACAAATTCCAGTATTCGCCTTGATGTTTACGAAGTCTGAAATAAGAAATAATAACTATAGTTAGTAACTTGTAATGCTTCGAATAATAAATGGTAGAAATATGATAAGATAGAGAATGATCTCCGAACAACAATAAACTAACCTGTAAATTGGACGAACCCCCCATTGACGAGGTCTTGTTCTCAGCCATAATATTACAGAAATGAGGATAATAGTTACAGCAATATCTTCCTCATCCATACTGAGATTGAAAGGTCACTTTTTTGAATTTTTTTAACGAAACTGATTTCACTCTGTGCTAAAAGCTTATTTCGTTTGTGCTTATGTTATTCAAGTTATGTTTTCAAATTTCGCGCTAGGAGAGCGACCTACCTGCGCTTTTAGGAACTAATTTTTGCGACGGCGTCTGCGTCTGCGTTCGCGTTTGAGCGTGGCCGGGCCTTATGGTCTAAGCCTGGCACGATCAAACGCGAACGCAAACGTGAGCGCAGACGCTGGAGCAGCGCAGCGGCGCTCCTGATTGGTGGTTGACATGATTGTCCAACTTTGGACCAATGAAATTTTATTGTCCAATAAAGTTGCCCATGATGTTGGACAAATACCTAGGGATACAAGCGCACGCCATTTTAGAAACGGTTCTAAATTTGCATTAGCGTAGTATCCCTAGGTATTTGTCCAAGAGCATATGCAACTTTATTGGACAATAAAATTTCATTGGTCATTTGGACAAGTAGTGTCAACCACCAATCAGGAGCGCCGCTGCGCTGCTCCAGCGTCTGCGCTCACGTTTGCGTTCGCGTATGATCGTGCCAGGGCCTTTAAGGCCCGGCCACGCTCAAATCGGATCGCAGTCGCAAACGCAAACGCAGTGATCTGACGCTCTTGATTGGCTTAGCTTTGGACAAATTTTTTCAACAACCAATCAGGAGCGTCAGATCACTGCGTTTGCGTTTGCGACTGCGATCCGATTTGAGCGTGGCCGGGCCTTTACCAATTGTGCTTTATGTAAACTGAACTGCTTCAGGTTATGTCGACTCTCATGGTGCCGTCCCATGTAGGCCCGGATCGCCGGAATCCGGAATCACGGAATGGAATGGACGGAAAAGTCACTAGAATCCGCGTTCCGCTAATTTCATTCCGTTGTGTTTTTACGGAATGGTGGATCCGTCCGGTATTTGCAAATTATAGTCGTAAATAATTTTGCTTCGAGAAATTGATGCACTTATGGAAGTCTTGAATAACCGAATCATCATTAATAGACACATTTGAGGATCCATGATCAAATTTGTATCTACACACGCGTCTTTCTACAATTTGCAGGGTTATGTTCATGTAGAAGTATACACAAGTTCCGTGTTCCGTTCCGTCTATTTGCATTTCCCTGCGTCCCATGTACCAAAATTCCGGAACGGAATGCCGGAACGTCAACTTTTATTTGATGAAATAATCAATTATAGTTACAAAATTTGATCTTACATAGAAGCTAATTGAATAAATTACACATATTGATACAAGAATTGTATCTAAACAGACAAATAAAACCGAATAGCACAAATATGGATCGGCTCCGTTCCGTCGTTCCGAGCAGTTTTGGTACATGGGACGGCAGGGTTTTTCAAGACCCGGAACGGATTCGGAAATCCACTAGATTTCGTCTGCGTTCCGTTCCGTGATTCCGGATTCCGGCGATCCGGGCCTACATGGGACGGCACCATCAGAATACATGGATCCGAGAGCGATAATTTTAATTTCGCAATATCAAAGCAACATGCAAAGATTATTCTTCATTTTACTGAAAATATGCTCACTCAACAGGACGTGCATTTTAAATTTTAATGCGCAGGCCTATTCATTTTATCCTGTTGGCAACACTACAGTAACCTAACTCAACTCTTGGTGTTTCCACCGAGCCTCATGTGGACGCTACCCTAAAATTTTATAGGGTAGAGGCCTGGCTGCCGTTTGGTGTTTTCACCGCGAGATTGCTCGTCCCAACCCAACTCTAAGTACCCGACTCTGACTCGCTTTGGATCCTTGGTGGAAACGTAGTCTATTTGGCTACAGGCTTAGAGCATTTATACCTGGAGGGAGCATGTCGTATCTTTTCCCATAAGTGGCGAATGCAGCAGAGACAGACTTAGTAAGCTGATAACCTCTCTTTGTCGTGCAGGATCTGATTGGTCGTCACGTCGTAGTCACGTGACTAGCTACACCCGTAAGTAAAGAGTCGAAGAGAGAGGTTTCAGCTTACTGTTTCCCTCTCTGTCTGCACGCTTTTCGACCAAGATGCTCCCTCCAGGTATAAATGCTCTAAGGCTACAGGCCGAATACGTCACAATACATGGGGCATTGCACACCAACTCGACCTGGTCAAAACCCTTGACACCTTAACACCATTTAAAATCTTTTTTTTTCCATCTAGTATGTTGTTCGTCATCACAAAAGAACCCGCCACACCAAGTTTCAGATTTTTTGAAAAATTGGTCTGGTCGCTTTAATTTGAAAACCCAAAACACTGTTTGATTGATCCGATTTGAATGGCATTTGGAAAGCTGAATCCCTGAGAAAACAAATTTTTTTATCAATTAGCAAAGGTAAGCGTGGATCTGGTTTGGAAGGCACACGGAAATGAGTTTTCTTTATTTCAGATATACTAAATGTTTTTTTTTCTGGTAAAGGAACGAACCATAAGTGAATGTTATTGTAAGAGAAGGTTTTTGGAAATGAAGGTCAGATGAAACCAATTATACTCATAGTAACGTTTCGACCGCAATGAGGGCCCTCTTCGGACGAATGTTTTTATTAACGGTCAAAAAAATTACAAACCAAATGTAAGTAAACAATCATATGAAAAAACCATAGGAAAAAAACTCATCAAACCATATATAAAAACGGCACCTATAAAAAGGTATAAAGTATTAAAGCGACAAGTCAAATTGCACCCACGTGGGGGTCAATAATAAGAAGTTCTGCAGTGAATGTTATTGGCTGTATAGTAGCCTGGAGGAGGTGGAAAATTCATATCGAAAATAAAAAAAAATTCATTTCCCTGTATCTCCCGAACCATATATCTATGCGCCCACCTTCGATGGCTCCAAAATTTTGTTTTCTCACAGAATTTCAGCTCTCCAAATCTTATTCAAATCGGATTGGTCGACCGCTGCTTTGCGTTGACGAATTATAACGACCAGACCAATTTTGCAAAAAATCTAAAACTTGACGTGTGGCGGGTTTTTTTGTGATGACGAACAACATACTAGATGGAAAAAAAATGTTCAAATGGTGAGGGTTTTGGCCAGATCGAGTTGGCGTGGAATGCCCCACATACAGTAGAACCTCTTTTATCCGAGGTAATGTGGGGAGGAGGTACCTCGGATGAGCGAAAACTCGGATAACACGATAGCTGTGAAAAATTCGAGAATTTAAATCATTTCTTATGTATTTGAAGCTGTAGAATGAAATTTAATCACAAAAGTATATACATATGTATAAGCACCATTGTGACGATCGCAAAATACTTCGCGCGTACAGCATAGGCATAGCGGCTCCATCCGTTTTATTCGAGTTTTTCCGTATTATCCGAGCATACACCTCGATTAATATGGAGTGCTCGGATGAGTCCGTTGCCTCGGATAACGCGGAGACTCGGTTGATCGAAGGCCGGATAAACGAAGTTCTACTGTATATTAATATACTCTGATATTTTCAGGAGAGCAGGCAAAGTTGGTCGACGATATTATATTTTATAGAATGTATATTTGGCTTCTTTCATATTACAAAAAGAATAGTTTTACATACATTTATACATACCATACTAAATGGGGTATTTTACGTGAACCGGATCGGTTTTTGGCAAAAAAAAAAAAAAAAAGCAAAAAACGGGAAGCTGGAAATTTTACCACCTCCTTGTGGCACTTCGAAGTAATTTCGGTGAAATTTTCAAGGCAATCCGTGTGACCTTTCAAGTCGGAAAAGAATGGAATCACATATTACATATTTTACATGCTTCAAAATTTCAAAAATAATTGAGGCGCCACATATTTCAGAAGAGCTTATTTACGCGCGTGGAATGCACTATGGGAAGTTATGATTTTGTTCAAGTATGGCTGACAAGGAGACCCTACGCCAATCGGATTTTTGTAATTTTTCGTACTTATGGTACGTGAAGCTCAGACCTCGAATATTAATTTACTTCACGCAGTGTGATAATGGACGTTTTACCCACTCTTCGCGTGGGTAAAATCCCCATTTTCAGACCTTATGAAGTAAAATTTTTTACTATACTCGACGGAAAAACTTCTTCTGATCTCGTGTGATTGCAACACTCGCCTTATTCGGCTCGTGCTGCAACCTCACACTCATCAGAAAAAGTTTTACCGCACTCGTATCGTAATGTATACTATTCCCAAAGCAGTTCGATGCCATATTCAGAAATTTCCGAGAAAATCGACTTTGAAATTTTCCGAGCGCTTTATGTGTACCAAAAATGTACCCGTATATAAGACGGGTACGCCACGAACCCGTCTTATATACTGGCACATTTTTGGTACACATAGGCGCTCGGAAAATTTCAAAGTCGATTTTCTCGGAAATTTCTGAATATGGCATCGAACTGCTTTGGGAAATTAATATTCGAGGTCTGAGCTTCACGTACCATAAGTACGAAAAATTACATAAATCCGATTGGCGTAGGGTCTCCTTGTGAGATAAGTGGAGTTGAAAATGTAGTAATTAAATTTTTGGTATAATTATGACAGCGACATAAATTGTACCAATTATTTTCATGCTCAGTAACTGTTGGGGGCATCTCATGTAGTAACAAGGATTCTGAATCTGAATTGGCATCAAATTCGATGATCTCCGGCCAAAAACTGATCCGGTTCACGTGGAATACCCCATATGTAAAATAGGTATAATATTATTTTCATTAGAATAAAAACATTTTACTTTTGTTTATGTCGATGACATACAGTTTTGTTCTATTTCATGAATTTGGGAAACTTGTAGATAGTCCAGGAAATGAAGCGAAAAAAAGATCTTTGCATGACACCGATCCAGAACGGATGGGACCTGTATATTTTTATAGAGCTAATGCCCATGATAAAGACCTATGGTTTTCCGACCACAGATTTTCTGTCTAAAAAATTTGCGGGGCGTTCAAAGTTGCTGAAACGATGTTTTTCCGTCATAGCGACGAAACTATTGGTCTGAGAGAAAAAATGTTCAATATTATTTTGTAGGTATTGAAGAAACGAACATTTTTCTTGGTCGCACATCGAAATCGATTGATTGGTTCTCTGGCAAAGTAATAAAAACCTGCTAAAATGGTTATTTCTACAAAAACTAATTATTCATGCAATAATCCATGTATATCCTCGAAAGTCTCGCAATATATGCCTCTTGGTATACTAAAAAAGTGTGCGAAACCAGAGCTCGATCGGATGAATACTTTTTGAATAAAGCTATTTGTTATTAAAAAACCGACTTTTTTTGCACGGAATTTCCGGGCTGGAATTTTATCGCAGAGCAACAAAACTTGAAAAAGATTCATCCCGAAGAGTGCTACTATCACGTACATTTTGAGGCAAAATGATTTTTTAAAATTAAGTGGGTGAAAAATGGCTCTAAAAAGGGGGTACGTTTTTCACTACTAAACAAATGGAATTCCGAGGCCAATTTTCATGTTACAGAATCGGGATTAGCATTATTCAGAAGCTGTTATTTTTACACGAATTTAGAAAAAAAAAATTTGTTTAAAGTTAATTAGGGGGGGAGATCATTTTTTTTTTTTTCAAAAATTATTGCAGCTGCTCTTTTTAACATAGAGGGCTAAAATTTGGGTACAGTATAGATAAAGACTCATACTAACCGTCATAAAATTTGAGGAGAGGTTACTTATGAATTGATTGTTCGTTATTGTGGTTAATTCACGGACAATATGTGACGCCGCGGAGAAAGACCATGCCCGCCCGGCAAGCGCTCGCGAAAAGTGAGTTCGCGCAACTTGGAATATCTCTTCAACAAATAATCATATCGAGATGTTTTTTTTTTTCAATTTCGGCTAACTTTTTCCGCTGATTATGGATTTGCTATCTGAAGCTCTAAAAAACTATATCTTAAGCTCAAAGTTTGTTCATTTTTCAATTTTTTCACTGTTCTTTACTTAATTTTTGGATTTTATCTGCATTGTATTTAATCGTTGTGAAGTTCCTCAATTGCTTTACCAAAATAAAAAATCAACTCAATGAGAAATATATTGTTACTGGAGCACACGTCATTACGTTTTGAGAAAAAATCAAGAAAATAAGGTACACGATATCTGAAATAATTACTAAACGTATTCACATTTGAACATAGTTTATTTATTACAAGAAACGGTTATATTAACAACACCAGAACAAAATATAAGAAGCCTTAAATCGAGGCATATTGTTTTTCAACGAACGGTTCTCAAAAATATTGGTATATACAATAGAAACGTACAAAAATTGATGCAATCTAATTGAACAATAAACGAACAATTTACGATATAAACAGCATCGCTTCTCAGAGGAAGCTGATAAAAAAAGAAAAGAAAAAAAAAATGAAAAAAAAAACATCTCGATATGATTATTTGTTGAAGAGATATTCCAAGTTGCGCAAACTCACTTTTCGCGAGCGCTTGCCGGGCGGGCATGGTCTTTCTCCGCGGCGTCACATATTGTCCGTGAATTAACCACAATAACGAACAATCAATTCATAAGTAATCTCTCCTCAAATTTTATGACGGTTAGTATGAGTCTTTATCTATACTGTACCCAAATTTTAGCCCTCCATGTTAAAAAGAGCAGCTGCAATAATTTTTGAAAAAAAAAAAAATGATCTCCCCCCCCTAATTAACTTTAAACAAATTTTTTTTTTTCTAAATTCGTGTAAAAATAACAGCTTCTGAATAATGCTAATCCCGATTCTGTAACATGAAAATTGGCCTCGGAATTCCATTTGTTTAGTAGTGAAAAACGTACCCCCTTTTTAGAGCCATTTTTCACCCACTTAATTGTAAAAAATCATTTTGCCTCAAAATGTACGTGATAGTAGCACTCTTCGGGATGAATCTTTTTCAAGTTTTGTTGCTCTGCGATAAAATTCCAGCCCGAAAATTCCGTGCAAAAAAAGTCGGTTTTTTAATAACAAATAGCTTTATTCAAAAAGTATTCATCCGATCGAGCTCTGGTTTCGCACACTTTTTTAGTATACCAAGAGGCATATATTGCGAGACTTTCGAGGATATACATGGATTATTGCATGAATAATTAGTTATTGTAGAAATAACCATTTTAGCAGGTTTTTATTACTTTGCCAGAGAACCAATCAATCGATTTCGATGTGCGACCAAGAAAAATGTTCGTTTCTTCAATACCTACAAAATAATATTGAACATTTTTTCTCTCAGACCAATAGTTTCGTCGCTATGACGGAAAAACATCGTTTCAGCAACTTTGAACGCCCCGCAAATTTTTTAGACAGAAAATCTGTGGTCGGAAAACCATAGGTCTTTATCATGGGCATTAGCTCTATAAGAATATACAGGTCCCATCCGTTCTGGATCGGTGTCATGCAAAAATGCTTTATTTCCTGGACTAAGAATACATCATTCAAAGTTAAGGGTCTAGATATAACTTTCACGAATATTAATGCAATCTTGCTTGACAACCATTTCGACCAGTCCATAAATAAATAAAATATTGGAACTAAAATTGAATAAAAATATTATAAAGTGACAAAAATTTGATCTACTTAATAAATCATCAACTTTGACGAAACCATTTTCTAATCTTTTCGAAAAACTCATTTATTTTATCATTCATAATCTACAGCTAAATCAATCGAATTATCGTGGAAAACTGATCGTGGAAATGTTTGGGATAAAAATTGTTTGGTTCGAAGGGAGACACAGACTGGTAATATCAGATCAGTTGTAACTATCACTGCTCCGGAGATACGAACACAAAGTTGATTTTTGTAAATGGCAAGTACTTTTTTTTCAGGATAGAAAACGTACCTCACGTTAAGACAAATTCAACCATATGTGGAAAAAGTGTATTTTGTTTACACTCCGTGACTTACGGCTATGCAAAATCCTCAAATCTTTAAAGGCTTGCAATCATCGGGACAGGTATTAGGAGTTTATTAAATGTTCAAACACATCATCTCCTATCCGATGACCAACAACACGGGAAAACATGAAACGAAGGATAAGAACTGTTTGTCGTAATATCCAGCGTAGTACCTCGCCACACTCCAGCAATTCCATCGTCGTCTGCAACTTTGCGTTCAGACAGGAGGCAATGTGTTCGAACATTTAATAAACTCCTAAATACTGTCCAGTAAACTCCTGTCTCGATAATCGCAGGCATTTGAGGATTTGAGAACTTCGCGTAGCCGTAAGTCACGGAGCGTGAACGACATGAACTTTTCCTAAATATGGTTGAATTTGTCTTAACGTGAGGTACGTTTTCTATCCTAAAAAAAAGTACTTGCCATTTAAAAAAATCAACTTTGTGTTCGTATCTCTGGAGCAGTGATAGTTACAACTGATCTGATATTACCAGTTTGTGTCCCCCTTCGAACCAAACAATTTTTATCCTAAACATTTTTCAACAGCAGCTCTAGGTTCAGAGATATTCTAATGCAAAATTTCAAATGGGACACCCTGTATAATATATATGTATATTAGGGCGGTCCACTTCTGAACTTTTTCTTTTGATTTTGCGGGGCACCCCTGAATATTGTTCTAAATCACGTAGAAAAAATCTGTGTAAAACATGAATCCAATCGGAAAATATTTAGAGGTCGCTACCGAATATTATAGTATTTTTTCGATTTAATGAAGCTTTTCATGTATAGCTTTACTTCTAAAGCGTCGGGAGCTTCTAAATCTCAGCGGGGCGACTTAGTCGTGTCGCACGAGGTATTTCTTTAATTGATATTGTAGTAAGTTATACAGCGTGATTCAGAATTCGTGACGAATCTCTTGAAGGGTTAATCCTTGTCAAAATTGGAATTGAAAGTTCCTCAGCCATTTTTCCGAAAAATGATTTTTTTCCTTGGAACAAAAATTTTTCGGACAAACGATTTTTCGCCAATTTTTTTTTTTTTTTTACATCGTTTGTCAATTTAAAAAAATAAATATAGAGAGATTTCTCGGTCACAGTTTCTCATTTGGCGAAAGATGGCAAAAAAATGTGTTACAAGGGAAAAAATGATTTTTGAGAAAATAATTGGCTTGACTAAATACTTTTTCCTACAGTTGCAAATAAATATTCAACTGATTCATCTCAATATCATTCGCGGTACAAATAAATGTCACCCAAAATCAGGTGCGTAACTAGAAACCAGTCTTTGGGGGGGGGGGGGGGGGGGGGGGGGGGCAAGGGGGAGTTCTACTAGACCAATTGAAGAGAAAAAGATTTTTTTGTTGTACTAGTGATTAAATAGATCAAAAATATAAGTTCAAAGTCGACATTATATTTGGTTTGGGTTTGCCCCCCCCCCCCCCGCCGGTTACGCCACTGCCCAAAATCAACCAACTTCGAGTCGTACCGCAAACCATATCGAGATGAATCGATTGAATATTTATTTGCGACTATGTATGTAGACAAAAATATTTAGTTGAGTCAATATACTTTTTTCTTAGTGTGGTACTAATACAACATACTACATTATTACATTATTTATACAGAAGAAATACCTCGAGCAATACTTAAGGTGAAGTGAAACGTTTGTCAGAACCTCGAAAACGGGAATCGTGAATTCTCCGAAACTACTGAATCAATCGCGCTGAAACTTTGAGGGATTACACATAATTATGGCAGAAAGTGGCTGATTATTTCACTTTTCCAAAATTTGACAAAAATTTTCACAGATTGAGGTACCGACCACATAAATCGCGAGATTATTCACTTTTGACGTAGATAATCGCATTTTCCCGATAATTAGCCACTCCGCAATTAAAAACCACACACTTTGAGCCTAATCCCATGTCATTTGATGGAGAAATGACTGAGAATTGACGATTCTCCGTTACTCATAATTAAAAAACCGACATTCAGTTGAGATCACAACCCGTATCGACATTTAGTCGAGATGCAAGCCATGTATCGAAATTGCAGCCAGTATATTTGCAAATAATCTAGCGGTAGACAGAGGTACCAAACGTTCGGTAGTTCTGTTTTACCGCGGTGCAAGGCACCCGGCCGTGGCCTTGAAACGTTTCACTTCACCTTAAGACTCAGTCATCCAACTAAGGTTTAGAAGCTCCCGACGCATCGGGAGTAAAGCTTTACATGAAAATTTAAAAAAAATACTAAAATATTCGGTAGCGACCTCTAAATATTTTCCGATTGGATTCATGTTTTACACAGATTTTTTCCACGTGATTTGGAACAATATTTAGGGGTGCCCCGCAAAATCCAAAAATAAAGTTCAAAAGTGGACCACCCTAATGTATATTTATATATATATATATTAGGGTGGTCCTTAAAAACGTCATTTTTGAATTTTGTCTTTCTCGACCCCCAGATCGGTTCCAAAATAAGCAAAAATAATTTGAAAAAAATTTCGGCCCTCTGGCTTGACTGGAAAGGGTGCCTGTAAACACAAATTCATTTTTCGTTCTAAATTTGGGCAAAAATTGGTATTCAATATGGACGATGAAAAATTGATGTGGAAAATAAAAATTACTAACCCATTTGAACCGTACCCGCCGGATTCCGAAAAAAAAAAAAAAAAATTATTGTTTTCTCTGTGTGTGAACGTGCGCACTAGGGTCCCGTGTAGAAAATTGTTAGGGCGTCCCAATTAGAAAAGAGGCCCTTTCTGGGCGTCAACAGGGGATCCACTATAAAGGCATCCTCACTATTGCCTCACTGGGGCATAAGTAGGGTTTATTTTGGCATCCAAGTTAATTTTGTTTAGGCTCGCCCAATCTGTGCCAACGTTGGCCCAAGTCAGGGTATAGCTAGGCATTCAGACTCATTTTGTCCAGGCTTGCCCAACTTGTCCCAAACTTGGGCCAAGTCGAGGTGTAGCCAGGAAATCAGACTCATTTTTTCCAGGCTTGCCCAATCTGTGCCAACGTTGGGCCAAGTCAGGGTTTAGCCTGGCATTCGGACTCATTTTGTCCAGGCTTGTCCAATCTGTGCCAACGTTGGGCCAAGTCGGACTTTAGCCAGGTATTCGGACTCATATTGTCCAGGCTTGCCTAACCTGTCCTAAACTTGGGTCAAGTCGGGGTTTAGCCAAACATTCAGACTCATCATGTCCAGGCTTGCCCAACCTGTCCCAAACTTTGGCCAAGTCAGGGTTTAGCCTGGCATTCGGACTCATCATGTCCAGGCTTGCCCAATCTGTGCCAAACTCGGGCCAAGTCGGGGGTTAATTAGGCATTCGGTCAACCATATCAGACGCCATCTACCACGGCGCGGTCAACTTACAGTAAACGCCATTTTGTCTAAAAATCTTTCTCGCTAACAAAGTAACTACGGAAATTAACTAGTCGGACAATAGAATAGCATTTAATCTGAGAAAAAATTATCTCTCTGGATATAGCAGGGTCGGGGTGTAGCCAGGCATTCAGACTCATTTTGTCCAGGCTTATCTAATTTTTGCCAAAATTGGTTAACTGGGCATTTGGACTCGTTTTGTCTGGGCTTGCCTAACCTCTGCCAAAGTTGGCCCGAGTCAGGGTTTATCCAGGCTCGCAGGATAATTTTAAAACCAATATTGGCCCAAATTCGGTATCCCATAATGGCCCACCTTTTATACCCAATGTTGCTCCGAGTTTGGACAGCCCATATATATTATATATATCCCGTATAGAAATTTTTGTTGGGCGCAAACAGGGGCCAAGTTAATTTGGCTCGATATTATTCAGGCCCAAGTAAGGTCGCCTGTATTGGGCCAATGTTGGATTGTCCCACGTATTTGATTCGGCCCCCTATGCGTGGTCAAACTGGGGCCAATTTGGACAGCCAGTAGGGCCCAAAGTGGACACCGTATATGGGGCCACAACAAAAAAGCGGGACAAATCGATATAGGCCCAATATTGGTGACCAAACTTGGGCCTATACATTATTGTGGAAAATTAACTTGGCCCTCATTAGCGCCCGGGGAAAATTTCTACACGGGTAGATCCGGATAGGAACATCGATGGGGCGTCCGAATAGAATGGTATAAAACCGTAAGGAATCGGGATTCAAAATACGACACTTTGCTGGTTCGGGCCGTATAGAATTTAAACTCTGGATTCTTATCCGGCATTTTGACCAGGGTTAAAAATCGCGGTTCGGGCACGCATAGATCCGGATAGGGACATCGATGGGGCGTCCGAATAGAATGGCATAAAACCGTAAGGAATCGGCATTCAAAATACGACACTTTGCCGTATCGGGCCGTATAGAATTTGGACTCCGGATTCTTATCCGGCATTTTATGCAGGGGAGGACTCAAAGACGTCTGATGTGCATGAGATGGCTAACCATGGATTAGTTCTTATGTTCCAACCATTTGCCGACTCCTATTCCCAGCCCATTGCCGTATTCGCTAGTAGAGGAGTCTGTCAAGGATCATTTTTAGCCAAAATTATTGTGAAAGCGATAGTAATTATGGAGGAGTGCGGAGCTTTCATAGATGGTGTGGTAGCTGATGGTGCTACTACTAATCGGAAAATGTGGACAGACTTAGGTGTTGATGGCTCAATAAGAAATTTTAATAATTCTTTTACACATCCTGTCGACGAAACACGAAGAGTGTACATGTTTTCCGATACACCACACTTGATTAAAAATATTAGAAATAGACTAAGCAGTTCACTTATTTTGATGGTATGCATGGTTCTAGCATGCTTCATTCAGTAGATTTGTCGAAGTTGCGAAATACAATATATTCGAAGTCTTGAAAATTCACTATAATATACTAATATTGTGGACTTTCATTCATTCGCAGACTACACCACAGGGTCTCTCTGTGAGTTGGGAGCATATCAAGATTTTGTATAAATTAGATTCACAACTCCCTAGTGATTTAAGAGTAGCCCATAAGTTGTCGAAAGCCCACATCGAGCTTACTAATACCGCCAAAATGAGAGTACGATTAGCTACGCAGGTGAAAACAGAATTGTATGATATGACTTATTATGGATTCTATCACATTATCTTTTCATCAGGTTTTTAGTAATTCAGTTGCCAACGGACTCAAGTTTTATCGAGACGAAAGTGTTGTAGATCTGCAACAGTGCGAAGGCACAATTGATTTCTGTTTATTCGTCAACAATCTTTTCGACGCATTGAACAGAAAAACTCCTGTCGAAGGACTGAAAATTGGGTCAGCTGATTTTACGGTACGACAAAATGTGAGCAATGAATAGCACGCAGACGATTGCCTTATTTGGTGTGAATCGTTTTGTATAGATTCTTCGTGATGCCTTAACAATGTTGGATCAGTGGCAAAGATACCAAGACACTGGTGAAATTCGAAAGGAATTTTGCTTGACTAAAAGTACAAGTGAGGGTCTGCGTGTGACAATTCATTCAGCCATAGAATTGTCAAATTTTTTACTGGAAAATTGCAACTTCTGCTATGTCTTAACCGGAAAGATGAATCAGGATCCATTAGAAGTACGTGCTAACAAATTTGTATAACAATACCTGTATATAAGTATACGAAATAATAATATGATTGTATTTGGTTGACATGCTGCTCTTTCTTGAGCTCTTTATGTTGTTTAATATTCTAGAGATTCTTCGGTACTATTCGACAAGCTGGTGGTTCAAATGATCACCCTGCGACTCCAACATTCTTGCAGCTTTACAAAATGCTCTCAATTTATGGGATGGTGAAACCACCTAAACTTGGGAACACTACGTTAAACTCGGATAACTGTACTAGCAAGACCATGTTTAGTTTTGCTGACTTAAAGAATGTATACAGCCACCAACAGGACGATACAGCTATTAACGACATCAAAGCAAAACTAGATGGATTGGTGGAGCAAACTAGTCAACAAAATTGGGATTTTGAAATGCCAGATGAAAATAATGATGCCAAGTCAACCGTTACAGACTGTATTATCTACTACTGTACTGGATATTTGTGTAGGCAGTTGAATAAAACCACCACCTGTCCGACATGTTGGGCTGCTTTCACTTCGAGCAACACAACCAGATCTGCGTCTGTTACTCGATTAGTCGAAATTAAAACCAGAGGAAAACTGATTCATCCCAACATTAACTTTTTCAATTTTATTAAACGGGTAGAGGAAGCTTTTCAACGACACGTGAACTCCGCTTTTGTATTTGAAGATACATTATCGGACTTGATTAACAACTCCGTTTTCGAGTTCCCTTGCAATCTTCACAAGGATGATGTGATTGCATTTACCCTCCGTTACTATTTGACTATGCGAATGCGTCAGTTCTCCCACAGTCTAAATATGCGGCATCAAAAAGTAAGTCGGGAAAAGAAAAAGGCTGCAAAGTTTTACAATCATTAATCTCTGGTATTCTCTAGTAAATAGCTCTGGTATTCTACGGTTACATGCTTCTTATTTCACAAGCAATTTTAACTATGATTGCAATTTCTTCTACTACTCCAGAGTTTGAACTATATGACCCAAATTTTCCTGACTTACTTCCATCTTTTACCACACAAAACGTGATTTAATCCTTGCACTTCTCAAAACAGCAAGCAAGTCGTACTAAAAATAAAAGCAATTATGAACTATGCATATAACAATAAGGAAATTATATTGAATTTTTCTTTAACTATCTCCGAGTGTAATTACACATTATAAAAGTAATTTGTAATAAAAATAAGTTCAATCACCAATGGACGTATTAATTATAATTGAGCTCTGTCTACCGTCGTTATATCTAACCGTATTTTATCGATACACCGGGAGTCATACAACGATTTTTGAATTTTAGATAATGGTAATTGTGATCTACATATCCGCATTACTCACTAGTATATTATCTATATTGTGGTATATATATATAACTCATAGTCGGCCATTGCCATCGAATTATTACCCGTGGCGCCGCCTGAATTTAGCTTGCGCTTTCGGCACTTTGTGCAGACATGCAGTGGAGACTAGTAGCCAGTCCTGCTAATTTATGTCCGTGAGGTAGACATAATGTATGGTCAACGGTTCGTAACTATTTTTATTGTTAAGGTACCCAAATTTATGGTGAATTATACTCCTACTACGAGTGTACATAATTGCTTATGTTCACAGTTATGATTGCAACACGTATTGCTTCCATAATAACATAGTTAACATTTCAGAGTGGAGACAACTCATTTTTATAGTGATGTATTTACTAGAAAATGGTTCGCCGTACCATATGACGACAGTGAGATTAAATGTAAACTATGAAAATAGTAACAGAGACTATATTGTTATAGATATTACTACATATTTATTGTAAGCGTTACAGTTGAGAACTTTTGGAACTCTGGGTAAGAAATGGAATTAAAAAGATATTTGGAACTCAGATGTTCAGTTAATCAGATATCTTAGCTGCATTAAAACATTGATATCATTGAGACAGATGCCGAGTTCAGAATAAATAGGAAAAAGTGATTACTGATTTCAATAAATAGTTTAGCGTAGTCGGTAGAGCGTGCGACTAGTAATGCGAGCGAATGCGTGCGTCCCGAATCGAATCCCGGCGAAAATGATGCGATGTTTTTCTAATCTAAAAATCCTTACTTTGTGTTAATATGCGTTTAAATGCAATTAGTAGGTGTTTCTCGACGCATCCTACAATGTTATAAATTCATTGTAACGAGCTAAATTTATTTTTTTCCGCACAGCAGCCTTGTTTTTGGTTGCTAGGGTATATTGTACTCTTTACTATGTCCAAATAGTTGAGCAAATAGTCATTGGAACTAGCGATTTTAGAATACGTCAATACAGCGATTCGTATTGCATAGTTGAGTATAAAATTTGACCTACACAGCCATAATATATTGTCCTTCGAACACATAGATTATGGTGTAAAACACATAGCAACGTTAACTATTTGCGTATAGTTAGTTAGTTATGTGACGTCTACTATAATATTATGTAACAATCACGATATTTTTCAGGGCTTCTGTGACTATAAAAATTGGGTTGGTGCCATATTTCACCAAAGTTTATAGTAAAGATAACTGTGGCAATTGTAATTGTAACTATATTTTTCTTTCAGTGTACAGGCACCCTTTCCAGGCAAGCCAGAAGGCCGAAATTTTTTTCAAATTATTTTTAATTATTTTGGAACCGATTTGGGGGTCGAGAAAGTCAAAATTCAAAAATGACCTTTTTAAGGACCACCCTAATATATATATATTCGAATAAATCAGCGCCTGCGCGTTTGGAACCTGTAATTTCCACAAATCCTCTCGGTATAAGACAAAATAACATAGCCGGGAAACAGAGTCAATTGCCAGGATAATATTAAAGACTAATAGTTATATCGTGAGTGTAAACTCTAATTTAGTCGAGAAGCATGACACGCTATAAAGTGTAGGAGAATGCCGTACCAAAAGAATAAAATTAAGTGAGTTAGTTAGTTATTGCAAGAACTATCGAAATAAACTAATACTCCGAGACAAAATTCTGTACACAATTAGTACGCTTTTTTGGATACCGTGACTAGACTTTTTTTTACGAGTATAAAGAGACATAGGGTTTTGTTCGTCCGTTGTTGGAATGACCCAGTGATACCTAAGTATAAGTAATTAAGCGTTAATGCTGGTAATGTAAATCAATAATCAGTACTTTTCAACATCAAGGCTTGATCGCAGTGTGAAATATTAAATTCACACGGATGTTGATACCAAGGTTCTCCGTCTATTTGCACTGCACACGATCCAAGCAGTTTTATCTAAAAATACGAATATTGTTGGTCATTTCTCAAACTAAACAGAGTCAAATATTTCACTTCATCACGCTAGTACTTCCCACCAGAGATGTAATTACTAAAATATACCACATTTACATTTATCTAACTTATAGTAAACATCATCATCTCAGTTTATTGTGATACTGACTTTGACATTCGAAGCCTGCCCGAGATGATGAGGCTGAGAGAGACCGACTTGTAGCTGGGCTATGTGAAATGAAGAATATATTGCCACAACTTCCAATTTTCCATCATTAATGCTCTGCGCTTGTACACCTTCAGTTCCTGGAGAAATTTCAGTGCCAAATCAGCATTCCGTAAGATATATATGAGGTAGTCCATCCCAACTCGGCATTTTTCCCTGACCCTCTGCGATCTGTTTCATTGTTTTTCATCTTATTCGACCTACAGAAAAACGTACTCTCGTTTTTTTCACATTTTTCAGACCAGCCGTTCTCTCAAAAAAAAAATAATAAACCTCGCTTTTTTGAAAAAAAAGCCCCTTTTTAAAAAAGATCAAAAAATGCACAAAAATTCTGTTTCTCAAAACAAACTTTTTAAGCCATAAATCACAGTGGGAGTATCTTGTTTTTTTTTTTTTTTATCAAGGTGGGAAACACATGTAAATTTTTCGAAATTTTTTTTTTTGTTTTTTTTCTATTCACATTTGTTGTATATGGGGCTTTTCACGTCCCATTTACCCCTTTTGTACCTCACCCCCTTCGATTTGGATAATTTTTTAGTATGATGTTGCAACAGACCCAAAAGGGTCTCTGAATTAATTTCAGATTTTTCCAACCAACGGCTGAATTTAAAAAAAATCGAAAAGTTGATTCCGGAAACGCCATTTTTAAAAATCTGAAAAAATTCACACAAATTTTATAATTTAAAATATGATTTGTAAGCATCACTCGATAATGGAATCTCAATATTTACTATTTTTTTCGCAGGTTTTTAGGTTTTTAATGTCAGAATTGGAGTTTTTATCTTTTTAATCCGTCATAACTTTCTCAAATAATAATGGATTTTAATTTCTCTAAATTTCAGAAAAATTAAAATTCATTTTAATTTATGAGAATTTATCGGACGAAACGAACCAAATTTTTAACTAAGTCCTATAACTGAGGAACGACTTCTGTAATTCGAGAGTACAATCCACAGAAAAGACCGAAAAAAACGGAAAGTGCATCCAATCCTTTTTTCTCAAGTAAAAATTCCTTCAGCCCGGGTTTGAACCGGGACCTCCGCATTTGTCCTGCGACGCCTTGTCCAATTAGACCACTGAAGTACTGAACGAATTTTTACTTGAATTTTGTGTTATTATAGCTGACCTCTTTGTCCACATGGTGATGTATTTGTATATACAGTAGAACCTCGTTTATCCGAGGTAATGTGGGGAGGAGGTACCTCGGATGAGCGAAAACTCGGATAACACGATAGCTGTGAAAAATTCGAGAATTTAAATCATTTCTTATGTATTTGAAGCTGTAGAATGAAATTTAATCACAAAAGTATATACATATGTATAAGCACCATTGTGACGATCGCAAAATACTTCGCGCGTACAGCATAGGCATAGCGGCTCCATCCGTTTTATTCGAGTTTTTCCGTATTATCCGAGCATACACCTCGATTAATATGGAGTGCTCGGATGAGTCCGTTGCCTCGGATAACGCGGAGACTCGGTTGATCGAAGGCCGGATAAACGAAGTTCTACTGTAGTGACTCTATCGTTCGTAGTATGTTAATTCATGAGAATTTATCGGACGAGACGAACCAAATTTTTAACTAAGTCCTATAACTGAGGAACGACTTCTATAATTCGAGAGTACAATCCACAGGACTTAGTTAAAAATTTGGTTCGTTTCGTCCGATAAATTCTCATGAATTAACATACTACGAATGACAGAGTCACTAGAGAGAAAGTTATGACCGATTAAAAAGATGAAAATTCCAATTCTGACATGAAAAACCTAAAAACCTGCGAAAAAAATAGTAAATATTGAGATCCCATTATCGAGTGATGCTTACAAATCATATTTTAAATTATGAAATTTGTGTGAATTTTTTCAGATTTTAAAAAATGGCGTTTCCGGAATCGACTTTTCGATTTTTTTTAAATTTAGCCGTTGGGTAGAAAAATCTGAAATTAATTCAGAGATCCTTTTGAGTCGGTTGCAGCATCATACTAAAAAATTATCCAAATCGAAGGGGGTGAGGTACAAAAGGGGAAAATGTGACGTGGAAAGCCCCATATACAAATTACAATGCGTATAGCAGCACCTCCTTGTATGCATACTTATGCTTATGCTTTTGCTTTTTTCTGAAGGATAGTTGGAAAATTTGGAAAAAAGTTTTGTCCAACTTATTAAATTGAATAAAAAAATAAATAAAGATACTTTCACTATTGTTAGGAATATGGCTTAAGCAACCAAGAAGCGAGAAAGTTCGGAACACTGGCGATTGGCTACACGGTCGACACCGCCAGCCGATCAACAATAACAAAAGGGTCGCTAGAGATTAGCTGCAAAGCCGGCTGAGATGGATATTCATTCTAGCAACAGACGGCGCCGAGAACGGTCGTGAGACAATGTTGTGCCATTTATAGAGACAATGTCTTGTGTTTTACATCAGAAGTGGGATACACGCGCGCTTGAACACATCCGTTGGTGATTAATAGCCGTGACGCGATCTGAGCGTGATATTTTATGTGAAACACCTGTCCTACAGTAGCAAGGTTAAATGGCTGATCTGTCCGATTATATTTCATGGGCAGTGCAGAGAGTAATGCATAACGGTGCAAGTGATATTACACTGGAGTTCTTAGTGCATTCAGTGACGGTGTAACGGGTTTGCTACCCGATTAACAGTTAATAGGGAATAGGACGGGATGAGGTGTCAAAATGTGTCTGACTCGAGAAGTGTGAGTGTGAGCGTGTGAGGGTGTGCAAGGGATCCTGCAGTGAGACTCAAGTTACGGGTAAACCATGGGGTCACGTATAAGCCGAGGTACCGAGAGGTAATGATGGGTCTAAGGATGTGTGGTTCTGGACAACATTCCCGTGACCGTTCATTTAGATCGCGTAACGACTGGCGCCTTAAGCGTATTACGTAACAACTATGCAGGGAAACTGCGAAGATCGTGGATTCGATCAAGCACCCATTGGCGGTGGTTTGCATAGGTTGTGAAGTAACCAGATCATATCCGGGCCATGGCAGTATAACCGGTACAGGGTGGACGTGCAGGAGTGCTGAGAGATAAGGTCAGAGATCCACTTATGACTGCGTAGGATAAGTCCATCGGATTACGATGCGGTACCGGACCTGATAGATGATTAGTCAGGAGACCGAGCGAAGCCTGAGTGAAACGGCAAGAGATACAGACAATCAAAGCATGAGTGGTCCCAACATATCCGTTACTTGATTACCCTTGATCCTTTATTAGTCTTTTATACTTTCTGTGACCCTCAATCTTGTTTTTCGTTTCGCTGTTAGAACTGATCACTCTCACAGCGATGCGAGGAGGTTAATTGAAAGGGTCACGAATTACTGTTCAGTGTCTACGTGACTAGTTTACTTATTATATCTCATTTGTTCGCCTTTGCCAATTTTACAGAATATACGAGCTAACGCTGATGGTGAGGCGAATGTGGCGAATGATAGTAGCCCGAACAACATTTTCGATGAAAGCACTTACCAAGATGAGATGCGATTGTTGGCGAGTCTGGCATAATATTCTCAAATACTGCGGTTTCAAACAAGGAGCAACATATCCTAGCTAGCACTGGTGGATCCAGCGTGAGCACGGGTCAAAAGGTGATTGGGCTCACAACGCGAAGGAATATGGGGCGATCAGAGGTAATGAACCGAAGGTCGCGGCGATTACTCGAAAGATGAACCCTGAATATTCAGAAGGCGTTGTGAGACACCAAGGGCGTAAAGTGCTCACGCTGGGTACAGTGATTCGGGGGAAGCGAACAGCTCAGTGAGGATGAGGAGAAAAACATTTCTTGTGTTTCAGGTGTAGGGCAGTACCACGCAGCGTTTATGCCAAACTCGGGGTTGTGGTTGAGGACAACCACAAGGGTAGGATGGCCGAATGTTAGGAATATGGCTTAAGCAACCAAGAAGCGAGAAAGTTCGGAACACTGGCGATTGGCTACACGGTCGACACCGCCAGCCGATCAACAATAACAAAAGGGTCGCTAGAGATTAGCTGCAAAGCCGGCTGAGATGGATATTCATTCTAGCAACAGACGGCGCCGAGAACGGTCGTGAGACAATGTTGTGCCATTTATAGAGACAATGTCTTGTGTTTTACACTATGATTTATGGCTCAAGAAGTTCGTTTTGTGGCACAGAATTTTTGTGAATTTTTAGAGAATTTTAAAAAAGGGCGTTTTTTTTTTCAAAAAGCGAGGTTCATTAAATTTTTTTGAGAGAATGGCTCATCCGAAAAATCTGAAAAAAATTTGAGAGTCCGTTCTTCTGTGGGTCGAATAAGATGAAAAATGATGAAACAGATCGCAGAGGGTAAGGGAAAAATACCGCCGAGTTGTGGTGGACTACCTCATATTACATACGGGCCATTCCACGTGAACCGGATCAGTCACCTCTCGGATATTTTTTTAGTTTTGCATGTCGATTGTCCTCGGGAGTTAGATTTTTGTGCCGAAGGATTTTTCAATTAGTGCAAAATTCGTTGATTATTTGCATAAACAAATTCGAGCAAGGTTTTTTTCAAAAATTCATAACTCCGCCAAAAATGACACTACTCATTTTTTTTTTTTTTTTAGTTGACGCGGAAAGTGTCAAGTATCATTCACAATCGGCTTAGTGCAGTGGTAGTGCAGAACTTGGTGCAGTGTAGAAGATTGATACGTTTGATTCCATTGAATGGTTCACAATAAATTAGTGTAGGTGACAGTGGTAGTTGGTAGTATCATTATATTATACAGGGTGTTATGCCGACTACATCGCAGTACTGCAGGTCTCGGACTGTCAGGGACCTGTCAGGTATAGTCGAAAATTGGCCGATAAACATGAGCGCGAAATATCTGGTTCGCCGCTCGACTTTTAGGCATCGAAATCCACGGCTACGATCTGTGGCTACGATCGCGTTGATCGAATTTCGACTGTCTAAAGTCGAGCGGCCGATCCAGATATTTCTTTCGCGCTCATGTTTATCGGCTTTTCGACTATTCGACTATACCTGACAGTCCGAGACCTGCAGTACTGCGATGTAGTCGGCATAACACCCTGTATACCTACACCAATTTATTGTGAACCATTCAATGGAATCCAACGTATCAATCTTCCACATTGCACCAAGTTCTGCACTACCACTGCACTAAGCCGATTGTGAATGATACTTCATAGAATGTATAAAATAATATGTACTTTGAAAAAGGTTTGTTGATGGGTTGTTTCGGGGGGTGAATCACAAGCAGAAATGCGTACACCATATCTCCTTTTTTCTGAATATCTCCCCATATCTCCCAATATTTCCCAAAATTTCCGACCGTGATATCTTCCAATATCTCCCGATATTTTCCAATATCTCCCGATTTTTTCCAATATCTCCCAATATCTCCCGATATTTCCCGATATTTCCCGATATTTCCCGATATTTCCCAACATTTCCGACCGTAATATCTCCTAATATCTCCCAATATCTCCCAATACTTCCTAACATTTCCGACCGTGTGTACACCATATTTCCGTTGTGATTCACCCCCCGGGTTGTTTATTTAACAATTAAGTTTTCAAAGATTTTTAAAGCACACTGTGACACGATCAAACATTTTTTTTTAAATACTGACATATACTTTGCACTATACTACAGCCTGTCAGGGCCGTTTCTTCCCCTAGGCAACGTAGGCAAATGCTGGGGGCCCGAAACTTCAGGGGGCCCATTCACAAACTTTTCTTTTCATAGTTATCAATAAAAAAAAAATATGTAACGAATTGCTCTTAGGTGCCGAATCCTAACACACCATCATTTCAAATGCATGCCGCCCGTCTTCGGCGACAATGCCGCGCTCGCACAAATGTAACAAGTGACTGTCGCGATTTCACAACGCAACTGCTGTTGCTATTGGAAACGGGATATCGCTTGTTTTGTTGTTTATCGTAACGATTTGAGAAAGCGCCCTTACGGAAAAAAAACCCTCACATTCAAGGGGTAAATTCGCACCGCCAAAGTTTTGGGGGTTTACCATGAAAACTCAGGGTTTACCCTCAAATTTCACCCCCAAATACAGGGTAAGCCCTGAGTTTTGATGGTAAACACCCAAAACTTTGGGGGTGCGAATTTACCCCTTAAATTTGAGGGTTTTTTTCCGTAAGGAAGCTAAGATCGTTTATGAGAGAAATAACATTTTCTAAAGGTTGAAACTTCATCTCCCAGATGGTTTGTGAAAGTTCTTCCTCCGGCCATTGTTGACCTCATGACGTAGGTTTGAGTGCCGGGTTGCGAAACGCCAGAATTTTTTTTTTTTTTCAAAGTTCTCTACGGGACGTTAAAAAAATCGGAGAGAACTTTCGAGATAGCCATTTTGTAGCCTGAAATCTCCTCTTCAAAATGGTTCAAAATTTGTCGCACGATTTTTTTCCACAGAGTTATTCAACTTTTGGTGAAGCAATGTCAATAAGGGCAGGATCGACGAGTAGGCGTAGACTGATTTGGCGTTATCCAGGATGCACAGGTACAGTCCAGGAACTTCGAAAAACTCGATTCTTCTGGTTTTTCGCAGCCCGGCACTCAAACCTACGCCATGCGGTCCAAAATGGCCGGAGGAAGAATTTCCAGAAACCATCTGGAAGATGAAGTTTCAACCTTCAAAATGATTCCCCGAATGATTTTTTTCGACAATTTTTCATTGAGTTACAGCATTTCGGAAATCGGTATTATTTCGCCGAGTGCCGGGTGCGCCCCGTTAATTTTGTTGCTGAGTGTATAGATTACTAGACTGTGTCAAAAAAAAAAACGACATCTTCTTTTTGTTCGGGCCCTTTCGAAAATAGTTGGTGCTTAATATGAAGAAAATTGTCCCCAACGCTGAGCTATGTAGCTTGAACACAGAATTAGCGCATTTGAAAATAAGATTTCCCATGTATTTCAAATGGCAAAATTTATTTATCTTAGTTTTATTCCTATAATTCTCTTTATTCAACTGATAAGAATAAAGTAAATATACGGTTTTGAAGGGAAAAAAATTTCTGAGAAAATGGTTGAAAAAAAAAATTTTAATTAATTTGTCGAAAAGTAAGTATTAATCAAATATACATATGACTTTTAAACCACTGTAACTCGTTAACGGTTCAATCGAGCAACTTGGGCCAAAGGACTATTTTTGTAGATCATAAAATTCTCTACAAAACCGTATATCTACTTTATTCCTATCAGTTGAATAAAGAGAGTTTTAAAAATAAAACTAGGATAAAGAAATTTTGCCATTTGAAATACATGGGAAATCTTATTTTCAAATGCGCTAATTCTGTGTTCAAGCTACATAGCTGAGCTTTGGGGACAAATTTCCTTATAATAAGCACTAACTATTTTCGAAAGGGCCCAAACAAAAAGAGGATGTCGTTTTTTTTTTTTTTACACAGTCTAATAATTACATTTCCGTATTATACTGAAAATACTTTACTTATTTCCGCTCCCAGTTCCTTGACTTGACTCAAGTTCCAGATGAAATATGATACATTTTTTTCAACCATTTTTTCAGTTCTCCTTGTAATATATTTTGACAGGGGCTGGGGGGGAGGGGGCCCATGAATTTACGTTTGCCTAGGGGCCTAACATGCACTTAAGTCGGCACTGCAGCCTGTGAATTAAATTTAAGGACGTGTTATTTTTTGTTTTCGAGTAAAAAATCACTGAAGTTGGCGGCGCTCGCCAATTCCGAGTCGACGCCGCGTGGAACGTTAATGACGTGCGTTAAGGCCCTGGCACGATCAAACGCGAACGCAAACGCGAGCGCCGACGCAAAAGTAGCGCAGCGGCGCTCCTGATTGGTGGTTGACATGATTGTCCAACTTTGGACCAATGAAATTTTATTGTCCAATAAAGTTGCCCATGATGTTGGACAAATACCTAGGTATACAAGCGCACGCCATTTTAGAAACGGTTCTAAATTTGCATTACCGTAGTATCCCTAGGTATTTGTCCAAGATCATACACGGAAAAAAAAAGTTATTTGATTCAAGTAAACCAATTTACTCAAGTCATATTTACTCATCACAAGAAAAGTTTATTTGTTTTCGTACTATATTTATCATTGCGCCTATTAATTAATTTTCTTGACTGCATGTCTTTGATACAAATATTCTATTTCGTTGCCACAAATATATTTTTTTTGAAACAAAAAAGCGGTCAATCCTGAAGTAAGACAACAAGATTATTTGATACGAATAATGACATTTTTCGATTTCAATACTCTATTTAGTTGTTGCAACGAGATATTGCTATGTTCAACGCAGTGGTTGCTTTGGATGGAAGAACCAAGACACATACGTCATCTGTTTTTTGTTGGTAACAAATTAATTTCTTGAGTTGAATATCTCCTACTTGCTTGTATTATGAAGGAATATTTCGATCGATAAGATATTTATTTGATCTTAATACACATTTACTTGCTAATAGACAAGTAATTATTTACTTGGCGCAAAGCAAATTTATTGGCTAACGACTAATTATTTTTTTCCGTGTATGCAACTTTATTGGACAGTAAAATTTCATTGGTCTAAAGTTGGACAGGTAGTGTCAACCACCAATCAGGAGCGCCGCTGCGCTGCTCCAGCGTCTGCGCTCACGTTTGCGTTCGCGTTTGATCGTGCCAGGGCACTGAAATATAATAATACTGGAACGCGCGCTGACGGCTTTGGCCCGTGTAGAGAGAGATAGCTCCGAAGCGGCGCTGGTAGTATCCCCGTCTCTGTTGGTACAGTCCCGTCCAAAACTTTAATTTAACAATACGTGAGTGAGCGAAGAATCGCCTGAATGCAGGAACTGACACACTTATTGCAGATGCTGTACGATACTCCATGGCCGTGTTCGGGGAGTCGCTTTTAGCGCTGTCAGTAATCTTGTGTCTCTGTCACACTTCTTGATTTCCCCAAGCTCCGTCTCTGGCTGTGTTCCAACTTGTAAGGTTGTACACTTACACTTACACTTACCCTTTGCCTGCGCGCCGAGCGTATGCCTGCGCCAATGGTTGCGCATTGGAAAGAATAATGGCCATTCCACAATCAGTCTTTCCGTACCGTACCGTAGAACGGGCGCACGCGCAATAGCCAAACATCAATGATACTGTTGATGTGCGCGTGCGCTGTCGGTGTGCGCGTGCGCCCGTTCTACGGTACGGTACGGAAGGGCTGATTGTGGAATGGCCATATATAAAGAAAAAAAAAAAAAAATAGAGGATAGAATAGATGCATAAATGAAGAAAAAATACACGTGAATTCAAAATAAATGTTTTTTATTAGTGTTGTCAACTGATGGAAAAAGTTTTGTTATTGAAAAATAACCGAGATAAATGATTTATCATCGAAAAATGGCTGATTTTATAAATTGTTTATTTTACGGACCTACGTCCGTGAAAAATCATTTTATGTGTCTAGGCCCGAAAAACCGTGATTCTAACCTCGCTTTGTTCGGTTTAAACGCGGTTTTTGACCTAGACACATAAAATTGTATATGCCATACGGCGCATAATAGTACATTTCATTATGAGTAAGGAAAGGCTTTTTTGACGAAACGAGAGGTTAACGGCACGAGCCGAAGGCGAGTGTTGTAACGAGGTTCGTCAAAAAGCCTTTACGTACAAGTAACGATCATTATTTTTCATCAGGATTGCCGAGAAAGCGCGACGAAGTTGCGATTTTGAGGTTAGAATGATGAAAAGTATTTTCTGACGAATTCTATTATCATCCTCGCCTTCGGCTCGGATTACAAACTCAAATTCGTCGCGAAATACTTCATTGGCCTGATGACATAATGTACTATTACGGACTGAAAACGGGCCGTAAAATCGAATTTTACGGCTATGATACCAAAAATGGTGTTTTCTACTCATCAAAGGTATTGATTGACGTTGAGCAATCATTAGACCTCCAATCCAACGAATCTTCAACAATATTATTGCTTCACAGAATCATTAGCGAATTGAATCGCCCGAATTTCAAATTAACCCTAGTTAAGTACATCTCCGCCAGAGCTCGCTAAAATGCGCAACCATTGGCGCAGGCATACGCTCGGCGCGCAGACAAAGGGTAAGTGTAAGTGTAAGTGTACAACCTTACAAGTTGGAACACAGCCTCTCTCTCTCTTGATTTTCAGCGCTTTAAAGCGCTTTAAAGTGCCACAGTACTGGCGTGTCCTATATATATTTTGTGACGTCAGAATCATGAAATACGAGGAATTTCGTCGACAAATTGAGCCCAAACGAGGAAACGAATTCCACGGGTATTATTTTTTTATAAAAGCTTAAATTGATCTGTAGGGCGCTTACTTAGTGATTTTCAGCGTAGATTACCCAGTAATGTGTATTGCGAATAAATAAAAGTGACAGGTCGTTTATACATATCCAACATGGCGGCATCAGAATCCGGCCATTACCGACTTGTCGTATTTTCGCCGCATCCAGGAGATTAAAACGTCTATCACTCAACACAGGGAGTAAGCGCCCCGTAGGAATACACACTTGTTTCAGGAAAACTTATTTCACCTATCTGCGTCCCGTAAATAAGGCTCAATTTGTCGACGAAATTCCTCGTATTTGACGTCTCGGTATGACATATATCTATAGAAAATCTGAGAATTGACTTCCGGTACTGTGGCACCTTAAGCGCGCTCCCCGAACACGGCCCATGTGCGCAGTCGCGACTTAGTAAGACAATGACAAAGATACTACTAGCGAACTATCTCTCTCTATACGCTGCTTCTACTGGTACAGAATGGTCGGCGCGCATTCCAGTATTATTATATTTCAGTGTGCCAGGGCCTTTAGGCTGCCGTCCCATGTTGGAGCGGAACGGAACGACGGAACGGAACGTTGTATGTGTCGGTGTATGCGTACACGCAATACATGGAAAAAGTCACTAGAATCCGTTCCGTTTTTCTGTTCCGGGCCTACATGGGACGGCAGCCTTAGGCTGGATTCCCATGGGTCTGGAATTCACGGACTCGAAACGGAATTCTAGTGACTTTTTCTATGTGTAGGTGTATACATACACGCAATACATAGAAAAAGTCACTAGAATTCCGTTCCGATTCCGTGAATTCGGGCCCCATGGGAATCCAGCCTTAGGGTGCCGTCCCATGTAGGGCCAGAACGGAATGACGAAACGGAACGTTGTATGCGTCGGTGTATACATACACGCAATACATGGAAAAAGTCACTAGATTCCGTTCCGTTTTTCCGTTTCGGCTCTACATGGGACGGCAGCCTAAGGCTGCATTCCCATGGGGCCGGAATACACGGATTCGGAACGGAATTCTAGTGACTTTTTCTATGTGTAGGTGTATACATACACGCAATACATAGAAAAAGTCACTAGAATTCCGTTCCGATTCCGTGAATTCGGGCCCCATGGGAATCCAGCCTTAGGGTGCCGTCCCATGTAGGGCCGGAACGGAATGACGGAACGGAACGTTGTATGCGTCGGTGTATACATACACGCAATACATGGAAAAAGTCACTAGATTCCGTTCCGTTTTTCCGTTTCGGCTCTACATGGGACGGCAGCCTAAGGCTGCATTCTCATGGGGCCGGAATACACGGATTCGGAACGGAAATCTAGGGGGTTTTCAAGAGCCAATCAGAGACGTTCCGGTCATTCTTTGTTGCGGGAGAATATTTTCCTACGTTCCCATGGTACGTAATTCACGGCGACGGAACGCTCAGCTGCGAATCACAGTGTTTCTTTCTACCGGTAAATTTAAAATCTATCATTCTGATTGGCTGCCGCTCGTTCCGGTATTAATAATTCCGGTCCATGGGAACCATGGACTCGACAGCAACGGATCCGTATACTCACACAACCATGCAGTTCCTATAAACCCGTGCTATAAACGCTATGCGAATAAAAATTTATTGAATCGTTAAATATGTATACTTACGGGATTAACAACGCGACTCATTTTTACCAATTCTTTATAATATTCAGCAATAATACTGTCTCTCGTGGCTGTTTCACTGTTCACACATAGATACACATACAGGGCAATCCGTCGGTTTCGTTGACATATGACAAATGGCCGCAATGCACACGGAACGTACTGACCGGAACGTCTCTGATTGGCTCTTGAAAACCCCCTAGATTTCCGATTCCGTTCCGAATCCGTGAATTCCGGCCCCATGGGAATCCAGCCTTATGCTGCCGTCCCATGTAGGGCCGAAACGGAAAAACGGAACGGAATCTAGTGACTTTTTCCATGTGTTGCGTGTATGTATACACCGACACATACAACGTTCCGTTCCGTCATTCCGGATTCCGGCGACCGGGCCTACATGGGACGGCACATTTAGACTGCTGTTCTCCGCTACTCGACAGACGCGTAGCTGCGGTATTCGAGTCATTTTCACGATGAGTGACACGATTTGAAGATCGGAAAAAAATACTGTAGTTAGTAGTTACCCAATGGCAACTATAAGCGATACGTTGAGTTTCGAGAACGTTTTCTTTTTCGTTTTTGAAATATTGCAGCTTAAAATTTTGGCATGTATGCTAAGATTTCAAACTGCAATAGTTCGAAAACGCAAAAAACACGTTCTCGAAACTCAACGTATTGCTTATAGTTGCCATTGGGAAACTACAGTACTTTTTTCAGATTTTTAAATCGTGTCACTCATTGTGAAAATGGCTCTCGAATACCGCAGCTACGCGTCCGTCGAGTAGCGGTGAACAGCAGTCTATAAAGGTGGAAGCACACAAAAGTCCATGAGCCATAAGCAGAACGCAGAAGCCATAGCGCATGCGCAGTTGCGAAAGTCCAGTGAACAGTGTGCATGTGCATGCACTCTGCATTCTGCTTATGGCGTCTGGATTTTCAACCCACACAAAAATCCATAAGCATAAGAGCCAGTGATAAAAGCAAATAGGAGCATGATCCACCGTCAGCGTACCACATTGCAAGTGGAAGAATGAATTGCATTTGACATTTCTGATGTCAAAATAATCAATCATATTAGCAATTCAAATTGATATTGGTATTTGAAATGCTATAGTTTATATGATTATCGATTTACATTGATATTGCTTGTTTCGCTATCTAAGAAGCGTTCTACTAGATTTTTTAGGTTAGGTAGATTGCAAAATGTAGGATAACCATCGAGACAACAATCGTCATGCAAAATTAAAAAAATATCCGAAAAGGATATAAACGGTAATATATAGGAATGGCCCATACCTATATATGTTTTGGCTGGTTTATGGATTATACACTGGTTGAATGGATATAGTGTGACATTAAACGCACTCACAAAATGCAAGTACCTGCTAGTCTTTATGAAAGATGAATAGAATCTAACCTATAAGTATTCAAACAGCTTTGAATAAACAAGTAAAAAAAAAAACAAAGAAGGCTGAAAAATTACGAAATGATGATCATGAATTAATTTGTTCAATCACTATTATAAAAATAATTGGTAATTAATAATAACCTGGGGGAACCATACTCCAAAGGTCAACGCCAGCACCCCAAGATGGTATATTGAGTATCACAATGCTTTCAATTGACGGCAAGTTCACTTGCTTTCCATCCAAGTACAGCTCCAATTTTTTGTCCAAATCTCTGCATTCTCTCTCAACAACTTGTTGTGTCCCAAAACCCAGGTATAAGAGCTACCAATTGAATTCAAGTGACGTTAAGGCAAGCAAGACAGTATTAACAGACACTGCTTCAACTCTCTTATATCGCCAGGAGACCCTTTCCTGTTTCTCAACTGTGCAATTCTTCACCGTTTTAAGGATTTTTCAAGCATGAAAGCATAATAGTCTTAATTGTATTGGTCTATGAAAATAGACCAAGAGACGATCAAAGGTATAATTGCACGTTAATCTAAGACCTATTTTTTGCATACAAAACTACCTATCAAAGATTCTATAGAATAAAACCGATAATATTACCTTATTGAATATCCTGTGACTGAATAAGTAGAAACAGCTCTCTCTAGCACGATGAAAACTCAGGGTGACCTGCGCATCAACACCAACGCTCACATAGTTGTACATGAAAGAATCCTTATTCGACCCCCTAAACCCAAGGCCCCTGAACAGTTTTACTGTTACGTTCCACCTGGATAACAGTTCGTAAAAGCAATTCAATAAATTAATTGGTAACAACCCAAACTGTACCTAAGTGAGTAAAAACTCACCTATCAAGGCTTATTTTGTGAGCCATTTGTATATGCTGCAAGATTTCCACTGGGTCCAAATTTGAATTATGTTCTTTTCCCCATCCTAATACACGAGATAAGTCGTTACCTGTCCCGAGAGGTAATATGGCTACAGATGGAATGGGCTATGCAAAATAAGGAATAAATACGAATGTAAATTATCTTCCTTAAAGATCTCAGCAGCTTAAAATATTTTTCTATTACTGTAACTAGGGATGTGCCGGATAGCGATTTGGCCGGATAACCGGATACCGGATATCTGGCCGAATTCATTTGCCGGATACCGGATATCCGGTCAGGCAATATCCAGCCGGATATCCGGTATCCGGCACAACAAAATCGCCTAATGTTGGGATTCCATTAAACACTAAACACTTTGAACTAAGAATTTGTATTTCCTGCTTATTTTATATTTGACCACTTCAATTTTTTTTTCCATTTCTTTCATCTTTACTAATAGTACAATCATCTTCTGGGCAGTACATTGAAGATTATTGCTATCCGGTTATCCGGCCGGATAGTAAAAAACAGGCCGGATAGGCCGGATACCGGATACTTACCGGATATCCGGCACATCCCTAACTGTAACAACATTTCGAATATTTACATTTAAAGTACTGATATAAAGTAGCGGTTCGATTTAAGGTGCCACAGTACTGGCGTGTCCTATATATATTTTGTGACGTCAGAATCATGAAATACGAGGAATTTCGTCGACAAATTGAGCCCAAACGAGGAAACGAATTCCACAGGTATTATTTTTTTATAAAAGCTTAAATTGATCTGTGGGCTCAATTTGTCGACGAAATTCCTCGTATTTCATGATTCTGACGTCACAAAATATATATAGGACACGCCAGTACTGTGGCACCTTAACTGTAGTCTGAAAATGTGAATTTTAGAAATTTTAGAAATTGTAGAAACTTTTGTGTTATCTATGACGTTTCAACCTTTAGTTGTAGTTTATGAATGGTGTTGAGAAGCCAAGCAACGGTCCCATCTCCGCCAGCAACAAGGATATTACATGGTACATTTTTCAATAAATGGCACCACTCTAGAGCAGCGACTGGATCTCGTTCAGCAAGATCAACTACTTGAGCTGGATTTACAAGCCTTCGAAATAGTGATAAAATTTCAGCTCCATCGCTATTTCCTGATTTTCTATTCGCTAAAAAGAAAATATAAGATTTTTTATTCGAAATACAATTTGCAGATCACTTACATCAGGCATGTCAAACACGCGGCCCGGCAGTTCCGTGATTGAGGCCCGCCGACTCTGGAAGGCAAATGCCGTTTCAAACGTATATTTAAAAAAAAAAAATCGACATGCAACAAATAAATGATAAAAATATATACCGTGACATTAAAGCAAAACCGAACGATGCCCGCATTCTAGTTTGACCAACAGACGCTCGCGTTGCGTACATGAGCTTCTGCTGGCAGTCACTGGCAGAGAGTAGAAGCTCAGGTACGTAACGCGAGCGTATGTTGGTCGAACTATAGTGCGGGCATCGGTCGGTTTCGTTTTAATGTCCCGGTATATTCCGATACATTTGAAATCATTTTTAGAATAAATATTGGCACTCTCCCTGCTACGTCTCCGTACAATTGTTGGTTTTTCATCATCATGGTGTATAATCATTACACACTTTGGACTATCTCAGTTTGCTTATTTTTGAAATATCAATGGCATGCGGCCCCCGCCATGGTACCACATCGGTAATTTGACCCGGAAGTCACGATGAATTTGATATGCCTGACTTATATGCTGTCCGCAAGACAAATTAGCAAGCAAGTTGTAAGTCTCTGCCTCAACTGACCAACGATTATCAGAGGATTCCAGTAAGGCCATAAAGGAGGAATGATTTTGCGAAGATGCAGGCGAGAGCGCATGGAACTGCGAGTATTTACAACTTCCACACTACCTGGCGGAACTATCATCAGCTTAAACTTCCCAAAGTCGCATGCCTCCATGGAAAAATAATATACCGAGTAATGTATTACATCAGCATATATAATGGTAGTTCGATAATATATTATCACCAATAATTGTGTCAAAACTTACTTCAGATAGTTTGGATTTACACAATTCATGAACGCAACGTTGACACCAACAACACCACCAATCAAAAAGCCCTGGTTCCGCGTCACATTCTTCATCGCAAACATCGCACATTGCGGTGATTGGCAAATTACCTATGATTTGAATATCAATTGATAAATACAACAATAAAGTCTTTTGATAATTAAGGGCAACGGGTTTTTCCTTCATGGTGAAATATATTTTATAAAAACCTAGCTGTGGACTGATATTCAGAGAAAGATAATGAGATGAGCTTTGATTTGACAAAGATGAGAGCATCGGGTGTGGTTTCAATTACAAATTACTAGTTAAAAAAGATGATTGGTTCGGGTATGTTAGGTGCACACACTGACCACGTAGAGAATGTTTCTAGTATATTTTCTCTTAATCATCATTGTGTTGAAAAAAAAAACTATTTCAATGATTGCTAACAGATAACAGCGCTAATCATTATAATTTGATAATTAGTAATTGTATGTTACTAATTGTAAATACTAGCTTGTAATTGAACATGGTTGCAACACATTTCCAATTTCAAAATTCCCTGACTTTTCCGGATTTTCTAGTTCCAAAAATGTAGTTTTTCCAAGGCAATTTATGCTTTGATTTATGAACATGCAAAATAGTACTTCTTGTAACAAGGGCGTCAAATAGGATTCTACGCCTCGAGTAGTGATCGCTGCACACAAGGGCCAGCAAAGCTGGCCTGAGTGTCGCGTGATCACTATGAGGGCGAAAATCCCAAGCCCGAGTTGCAAACATTATTTTTTGATGTAGTAGGGGGTTCAAATGCCTATCTCACGTCTTTTTTTGTGAACGTAGAATGCCAGTTTCATTTTAGGCCCGCAAAAGGAGGCGTAAAATAGGCATTTTTCGCCGACTACATAAAAAAAGAACTTTATTCACTCCTCAACTGTAATTGCCACTTTATTGACCTGAAAAGCGGGCATAAAGTGGCATATTATTCCCGCAAAATACAGATTCGCGGAAAATAATGTACATTATTTCCGCAAAATTTCTGAGAAATTGATAAAGTGGCCACAGTTGAGGAGTGAATAAAACATTGTATGCAACATGGGAATGAAGTGCATCATTCCCTCGGTCTTACTGCCCTTACGGAAATCCCCTCAAGTGCTTACTGCCCTCGCTTTGCTCAGGCGGTAAACTCACCCTCGGGAATTTCGTTCGGGCAGTAAACTCGCCCTCGGGAATTTCGTTCGGGCAGTAAACTCGCCCTCGGTAATAATCTTCCACTTTATTTCCACGTTGTATAATGTACTATTACAGTTTTTCAGTATGTTCATTATCATATACAACAATAAAGTCTGCGAGTGTTCCAAACAATAATAAACTGATAATGATGATGATAATAATATTAATAATATGATTATATGACAATGTATTATCATCGCCATGCGGCATTATACTGCATCACATGTATGCAATATTTCAAGTCAAAGAGTGATATCGATATTTTCCTTAGTAATAACGATTTCAGATAGAAGAATTTTGTCTGCAAAAATTGCTTTGGCTATTTGTTCAATTTTTGTGTAAAAATTTCCTAGAATTACTCTACCAGTAAGACAGTAATTTTTTGTATCATCTGATACAAACATAGTAGATTCTAGGTGCTTCGTGTGAATATTATTCTATGCGAGCCTTTGTTTGAAAGTTCACTTTTTGAGCGTTAGATTTAGGCTGCAAAGTGACCAAATTCAGATGCCTAAAATATAGTGAAATCTTATCGTACAATATGAATGTGTTTCATTAAAATAAATATATTCCGGTTAGTTTTGACTGAGTTCACACATTACAAGACAAAATTTTGAACAACGGATCACATAAAATATTGTACGCGCCAAGTCCGAGAAGTGGCAAATCTGGTATTGGTAATTTCTAAAATTCGCCTCTGAGTGTGTTGTGTCACAGCACACTCTATCGGATCATAGTGGAAATAACCCATACCGGAAAGTGCCACTCCTCGGACTTGGTACATGAATAGCTATTTCATAAATTGAGCAAACACTTCAGCATTGGTCATGGGCGTAGAAAAAATATTCCGATAAAAGAACAATCTCACACCTCTGACCCAATGATGTTTCATAGGTTGATCACTGGCAAGTGTAATATCTTTACATTTAAGTCGTTTATCAGCCAGTTTGATGCAACTACGATCCGCACAGACCCCGCACGAATCACAATAAAGGCCATCTACGTTAATGAGCAAAGACTCGCAGATGCTGCAAAAATGTGCCTGAAATAAATGAATTAATGAATTAATACTGCTACCAGGTAAAAGATATTGAATATACGGATGTAGATTCTGAATATAATAAGTTCTTCGAACCGTCGGAGATTTCATCTTACCTTAGAAATTTTTTTGATCAGTTTCCAAGAATGTCCTTTAGATGCATCCCGAATGTGAATGTGTGGCTCGGCCAATAAATACCTTACGATATTTATAGTCAAGACAAAGATGATCATTGTTGATACCGTTGGGAGAATAACGTTGCCTAATTCGCCTTCCCACATTTTTTTTTTTCTTGCCTATGAATATCTTTCTCAGTCGATTTCACAGAATTGTTTTGTATTTGAACCGTTTCGCCAAATATGCATGAGCAAGAATCATGCAGTACTTTGACTAGACAAATAGCATCCAACAGGAATATGTGTACTAAAAATGAAATTATTCATGTCAGCAGGTCTGGGATTCTCCACTAATATCAATAAAATAATGACATGAAATGTTACTGAGGTAACCTACATGATTCAAAACATATTGCCTAATAGAAAAAACGAAGAGCGCAGCAAAAAAAGCATTATTTATTGTATCAGGATATGGCGTTTTTCGGTGGGTGCACTCAAGCATACTGAGTGCGGTTTCCCTAGTTTCCAACCAACAAAAATACAGAGAATCTAGAGAAATCCGCACTCAGTGCCCACTAGTGCACCCAAGGAACAACGCCAATAGGACTGGGACCCAAAAAGCTAACTTCACAGTTGACCATGTAACCAGGCCCTGATTGTGAACGATACAAAGTGATTTAGGATGCATATGGAAACTTCAATACTATCAATAAATATCAATTCAGCAATGTCTGAGAAAATTTTGCCGATGCATTTCATTAGCGGGGTATACTTTGTGGTCTGGTTCTACATTTTTGAGAATTCAAAGGTAAGAAAAAGAAAGGTTTTTTTACAAACCCCAATGCGAGGACCTATACTTAAATCCAGTATCTTTAGTGAATCTGATCACTTGACTTTAATGCAACACATCAGTAGCCACCGTGCACACACTCATATTGTGTATGTTAAGTAAGGTGGACGTTGAATACCATCTTGAAGAGCGCAGCTCCACAGTTTAGACAGAAATAGAGAAAAATTTTGGAAACAAAGCGAGGTTTTTGAAATGAAATTAACCCGTCGCCGGTAAGGTCTCAAGGTTTCCCATATGTAAAGCACATGCACTTTTTTTTTGCATTTTTTTCTCGATTTTTCTTCATGTAGTAGTACACACACCTTATAGTTTCGCATAGTTTAGGATTTCGATTAATTAAAATTAGCCGCACAGTGCATTTTTGAATCAAGATCCGTAAAAATGCATGTGTTTTACATGGGAAACTTTGAGACTTTACCGGCATGGGTTGGGGCCAAATTTTTGTTCTATTCTTTGTCTATAAGCTGTGGGGCTTCACTCCTCAAGATGGTATTTAACGTTGACCCTAACATTAAGGTTGTTAGCTTGTAAAAGTGGTTTTCGACAGATTTGTGTGAAATTTTACTGGTGAATAGCTTGAAACAAGTTCTACAACATGAGACAAAGTTCATTGACTTTTACCGTATATTAGTGATAAAAAAATGATTGAAGTTTACATTTTTTGCATACGTACATAGGTAAAATGCCAACTTTTATCACTCGCACGTTTTTTATGATTCAGCAGTCGACAAATTTCAATGAAAAACTAGTATGTTATGAATTGAAATTTAACGAACATTTTGAGACTAGAAACAAACCTATTTACCGTGTAATAAGAAAGATATTGTTAGTTGAACTCAAGTCTCTTTTAGATATTTGCGTGCAAATCAAATGCTGATGTAAGAGACGCGACAACAGCGCTCACGTAGCTCAAACGGACGGCTCGAGCGGATTCTTCCGTTATATACAAGCAATGTTGCCACGATCTTTTATAACTTCGACTCAATGCGCGTGTACCTATGCCTAAAAGAAATGTGAACTGTACCTTGACAAAAGTTTGACAACTTGGCCGATCTAAAAAATTCTTGAAAAATATTAGAAAGAATTTGTTTAACCATGAGTCATTCTAGAACTATCGTCAACTAAAATAAACTTTTGACTGTGACTATAACAAGCGAACAACCTTAAGTTACATGTAGATTAGAGGTATTCGAAAATTTTCGGTGTTCGAATTTCTCACTTCTCAGGATCTAGAAAGTTGGTTTATAATTTGAGAATGACTGTCTCCAAATCTGCATGTCGACGGACAATTTACTGCGCGGCTCATCACTTGCTAGTATATTCCATTTAAATAGCAAATGAAATTTTTTCATGTCTAATCGAATGAGTTAATTGGAAAAGGTAGTTTTCGCCTTCATCACCCTCGCTTGCAGTTCTCTTCTTCAATCCTGCTCTTCTGCTCAGTTATTGAAAAAATTTCATATGGTATTTAAATGGAAAATACAAACAAGTGATGAGCCGCAAGGTGAATTGTACCTCGACAGGCAGATTTGGAGTCAGTCATTCTCAAATTATAAACCAACTTTCTAGACCCCGAGAAGTGAGAAATTCGAACACCGAAAATTTTTGAATACCTCACATGTAGATTAGGGCTAATCATTTTGGGGTCATATTTTTTGATTTGCCCTCGCACCCCTCAAAATATGAGTGTATGAGGTCAGTATCAGTACCTATCAATATGAGCACGGTGCGATTTTTTTTGGCGTGGCCCATTGCAAAAGTATTTTTCCCATTCAAATAACACGGGAAATGTTTTTTTTTTTATTTGAAATTTTATTCCAATCTAACGAATCATCGCGTTGTAAAAATCAATACATATTCTTGTAGGAAATTAAACGATCTCCAAAAAAGGTCTGATATGATTTTTCGCTAAGTCCACTCGTTTGAAAGTTATTGAAGGTTAAAGTTTAACTTCAAACGGTATATGACGACTTTTTTTTCAACCTAGCGAAAAATCGTATCAGACCTTTTTTGGAGATCGTTCAATTTCGTACAAGAATATGTATTGATTTTTATAACACGATGATTCGTTAGAACGAGATAAAATTCCAAATAAAAAAAAAAAAACATTTCCCGTGTTATTTAAATGGGAAAAATACTTTTGCAATGGGCCACGCCAAAAAAAATCGCACCGTGGTCATATTGATAGGTACTGATATTGACCTCATACACTCACATTTTGAGGGGTGCGAGGGCAAATCAAAAAATATGACCCCAAAATGATTAGCCCTAATGTAGATACATATATAGAAGTGCGGCTAGTCGCTGATAGTGCATTTTATTGTCAAGTTTCTATGAATATTTTGAAGTAGACTATTTTAATATAACAAAGAGTCGGTATCAAGAAAATGAAGTATAACTATTCTCGACTATCTGCTGATCAAATGTCACCTAATGCTTCTACCGAGGCTTTACCTTGGTTCTTCTGTCGTAGGTTGTCTTTGGAGCAGAACTTTATAGTAAAAATAATATGAACAATGAAAAAAATGTGGAAGAAATTATACTTTGGAAGTATTTATATTATAAATGTCAAAACATTAGACGTGAGCTAGTAATCTCAACGTGTTTATTTATGTGAGAATTTTGTTTCGGTTTTATAACGCGTTATAGTTTGGAATACAACGATTCTATGAGCAGAATGACATGCATGACTCCAATGATGTACATGAATATGCAATACATGAACTTCAAATTCGAATATATTCTTCGAAGACAATGAGTTTGTAGTATCAACAAATACCAGGTATTCTAACCTCACTAATAAACGATTATTAAAATTGAGCTGCGTGACAAAGAGCCATTTAACTTCTTTAAAGCTCTTTTATACGGCAGAACATGTTTCACATAACATGGCGATTGAATTACTCGATATTTTATTTTACAGCTGTTTAGTTAAATTCGCCTGAATTCGCCCGGTCTCAATGCAGATGCGACGCGGGAGTGGGTGTTCGCGACACACAACCTAGGTCCTAGACGTAGTAGTGTGGGTCACCAATTATATCGATTAAGGTGCCACAGTACTGGCGTGTCCTATTGCCGTATCTCAATTCGTTTCGAGTCCCTTGCGCATTTGCCTTTACCCTTACCCTTCATGGCGCATTCGCCTTTCACAAATGAACTGCTTTAATCAAGTACACACTTTCGAGTGTTCTGCACTCTGACGTGGTCAGCGTTGTGAAATAGTCGTTGTCTAGTAATGGAACTCGACTGAAAAAATTATCGTATCTTCTAGAAAATTATCGTACATTTTGTATTTGGATATTATCAATGTGGTCTATTTTTTTTTGGTCGTAATAATTACAGATACGACATTATATTCGTATCAGCATTGTGAAAAATATAATTTCACAATTTTATTAGAGTTCATTTTCATTCCGTGAGTCAGCGTGACGCCATCGTGCTGCCACCATTATTGCTATGTGATGTTTGAATTTAAAACTGAGCGGGAAGTTACGAATTTGCTTCGGAATATGGAATCAAGCATGAAGTGAATTCGTTTTCTGTATAATTCATGTATATTTCAGTCAAGCTGAAATAATAAAATAATGAAATAATAAAAAAAAAAAAAATAATACGAAATAATCGTATTTTCGCGTACGATAATGAATCACTATCGTACATCGTACACAGCCTGGAATTATCGTATGAATACGATACTTATCGTACAATTCACAACGCTGGACGTGGTATAAATGTACTATAGACTTGCTTATTGTGTTGATTGCGATTTCTAGGTTATGAAATTCAAATTTCCAATATGGCTGTCTAAAGGTGGTCAAAGGTACACAAAAGGTGCATCTCCCGTACCTTTGACACTTGCACCTTTGCGCACTTCCCCTTTATCAGTTGGATTGCCTTAATGACGTCACTACCGGTTTGTCCAAGGGTAAATGCGCATCAAGTGTATACTTTGTGCGAATTGAGACACGGCATATATATATTTTGTGACGTCAGAATCATGAAATACGAGGAATTTCGTCGACAAATTGAGCCCAAACGAGGAAACGAATTCCACAGGTATTATTTTTTTATAAAAGCTTAAATTGATCTGTAGGGCGCTTACTTAGTGATTTTCAGCGTAGATTACCCAGTAATGTGTATTGCGAATAAATAAAAGTGACAGGTCGTTTATACATATCCAACATGGCGGCATCAGAATCCGGCCATTACCGACTTGTCGTATTTTCGCCGCATCCAGGAGATTAAAACGTCTATCACTCAACACAGGGAGTAAGCGCCCCGTAGGAATACACACTTGTTTCAGGAAAACTTATTTCACCTATCTGCGTCCCGTAAATAAGGCTCAATTTGTCGACGAAATTCCTCGTATTTGACGTCTCGGTATGACATATATCTATAGAAAATCTGAGAATTGACTTCCGGTACTGTGGCACCTTAAGTATTGGAATCAAAGAGCTCATAGCATATTCGACTGGGCTACACCGAGCTACACTGGTGTAGTGTAGCTATTTCCATCCTCTTTCTTTTCTATAAGGAAGAGAGAGATAAAGATGGCTACACTACACCAGTGTAGCTCGGTGTAGCCCCAGTCGAATATGCTATTGGCCGTGTTCGGGGAGTCGCTTTTAGCGCTGTCAGTAATCTTGTGTCTCTGTCACACTTCTTGATTTCCCCAAGCTCCGTCTCTCTCTCTCTTGATTTTCAGCGCTTTAAAGCGCTTTAAGCGCGCTCCCCGAACACGGCCAGTATAAGCTCTTTTCGTCTTAGCTACACTTTCTACACTTTTACTAGGGCCGTGTTCGGGGAGTCGCTTTTGGCCGTGTTCCGATATTTGCTGGAAGCGCTGTCAGTAATCTTGTGTCTCTGTCACACTTCTTGATTTCCCACAGGCTCCGTCTCTCTCCCTCTAGATTTTCAGCGCTTCAAGCAAATATCGGAACACGGCCTTTAGCGCTGTCAGTAATCTTGTGTCTCTGTCACACTTCTTGATTTCCCCAAGCTCCGTCTCTCTCTCTCTTGATTTTCAGCGCTTTAAGCGCGCTCCCCGAACACGGCCTAGATTTTACACTTTTCACTAGAAATCCACACCTCCTATTGGACAAGCGTAAAAAGTGTAAGAAAAGTGTAGAAAGCGTAGCTAACGCGAACACAGCTATAGACTGAGACGACTGAAGGTGCGTTCGGCTTGCTCGCTTTGAAGCTGTTGGCGCTTGCGCTTTCATGGTGAGTCCACAATGGGATATCCGCGGACCGAAATGTACGCGTAGGCCTGACGTCACCCATAATGTTTTGCCGGGCGGAACTACGCGTAGCTCCGAACCTCCGCGTACTCGAGTCCCATTGTGGACTCACCATTATGGGTGACGTCAGGCCTACGCGTACATTTCGGTCCGCGGATATCCCATTGTGGACTCACCATCAAGCGACGTTTTCGTCCGTTCGGCTTGGCTAGAGCGTGAACAAGCGTGGAAGCGTCAACGACAAGAGCTCTGTTCTTCTTAGCTACACTTTCTACACTTTTACTAGATTTTACACTTTTCACTAGAAATCCACACCTCCTATTGGACGAGCGTAAAAAGTGTAAGAAAAGTGTAGAAAGTGTAGCTAAGGGTGCGTTCCGATATTAGCTTGAAGCGCTGTCAGTAATCTTGTGTCTCTGTCACACTCCTTGATTTTCACCAAGCTCCGTCTCTCTTCCTCTGGATTTTCAGCGCTTCAAGCCAATATCGGAACACGGCCTAAGACGAACACAGCTAAGGCGCACGCTGATAGGCGATAGCGGTGCTCCGACAAGGATACTAAACTTATAGAAGGATGTCTGGATCCGGCCGTTCATGCTGATTGGCTGTGACGTAGTGCTAGACCCTTGAGGATACGCTGATTGGTGCGCTAGACCCTCAAGGATGCGCTGATTGGCTGTAGACCCAGGTCATTCATTTCTTCAGTGTTTTTTTTACATGTCTTTATATACGAGGGTCTAGCGCTACGTCATCACATGTTTAACATTGCGCTTATGGGATCTAGGCATCCTTTATAGTTTAGTATCCTTGGTGCTCCGAGTGTTTGTGAAAATGGCGGCAGAACATAAACGTCAGTTACAGAATTGAGTTATACATCAATTTTACGAAATCATGTTTTCATTTCATCTTCATTGGAAGAAAGCGAGGATTATGATGAACATATCTTTCCGAATTCATTCAAGAAAAAACAGCCAATTCCACGGATACCAAATTACTTTGAGGTTATCGTGCCTCAGTATACCGATGAACAGTTTCAGTTTTATTGTTTGGCCGATTATAGTGGCAGTTGACCTAATTTTTCTGTCCATCGTGAAATACTTGTCACTTTCAAAACATCGAAGCTAGGTTAGGTTTTCCTATCGCTCTACCGCTAACGGCGTTCGTCTTGAGGTTTATAAAGTTGGCACCCGGATCGAACAAAATCGTCTGAAATCACGTTAGATCGTTTGCGCGTGGTTCAAATAAAAAGAATATCGCAGTAAAACGTTTGCGCGTTCGCTCGTTTTTGAGAAAATCAAAAATAAAAGTGGGGTGCTGAATTTCAGCACCCTATTTTTAAATATGATTTTACCCAAGGAATTTCGAGAATTTAATAAAATTCACGGTGCCAATCGATTGCGCGTCGTTAGTGCGACCAGCACCCGCTGCAATTTATTATATATTTATATAATAAATATAAATATATATAAATAAAAATATAATATATAATATATAATATAAATGGGTAGTTCCAAGATATTGGGTCTTTTGGTGTCTTTTAGAAAAAAAAACAGTGAAGACAAAAAAATTAAAAAATTTAGAATGACCTTAGTTGTTCTTCAAACTGTGTTCGATACGGTGCGCTGAATTTTGATTATCAAATATTTTCCGAATTCCAGAAAATTGAGTTCAAACAGCCAAATTGTCTCTACCCTGGCATGTCCCTTCGACAAATTTGTTGATTGAGGTAGCAATATTTGTTAACTTTTCGAATGAAATGTAATAAAAAAATGGTTTTTCTTATAGCTATATAAACGTATAATGTTATCTCGGTAACAAAATTGATTCCGTATGACTATTTTTCAAAATATTCCATATTCCGTTTTGTCCCACACTTCCGACGTCTCCTCCCCTGGCATTTTTATGACCGTTATTTTGGAATAATACAATGGGTTCGCCCATTAATACTATGTCAGCATGTTAAAAGTTCATCATAAAGTATGCAACACGTAAAGGGTGAACGCCGTTGCGTATTCGTTTCTCAGTTAGCGCGGAGAAACTGCCGCGTTCGGGTTTGTGGAGGAGTGATCCTTATATCTACCCTGGTCAGTTATATGTCGCAATTAGTTATCTATTTATCTTAGTTTGAAGCAACATCTATTGTAATATGTGCAATAGTCACCCTGTTTAAATTTAGAATCGATAACATAATTTGTCTCCATATTATTAACGATTTTCCGCAGAAACATCTCCTCCCCTGGCGTATCTCCCCTGGTCGTTATCTATATCCCGGCCCATGGAAAATCATTAAAAATTATCAAAGTGACTCGCCCTTCCGTACGTTTTAACAAGAGACTGTTATCATTACAGCAAATATGAAATCATCTGTAATTATTACATTTTTTTGTTTTGCCAAAATGTTCACAACTGGAACCCAATATCTTGGAACCACCCAAATATATATTTTATTTATATATTTATTTATTATTTATTTATTTATTAAGCATGACGTCGAGCTCAGATCTGGGAAATACGCAAGATTGTACGGAACGACATGGAATTTAGGAGCCACAGGAGCTCACATATCGCTTGAACGAAGAAGCGAGAAGATAGTCCGTGCAAAGACACACGACGACACGGAAGGTATCGTTGAAGGAATCGAGTTACAGCCAGGAGTATACATGGGGAGTTGCATCACCAACGCAGTCGACGGTGAGTGCAAAGTCAGCATTTTGAATACAAACGATTATGATGTAGAACTGGAACAGCCATGTGTACAAGTAGTAGCACTAGGCCAAGAGCACACAGATATGACGCAAGTTTATGCATGTCGAACAATGACACCGAGTAACGCGAGCCGAATGCAACAGCTGAGAGACAACCTACGTGAGAGTCATCTGAATCGAGAAGAAAAAGAGAGCTTACTAGATATTTGTGAAGAATTTCATGATGTATTTCACTTAGAAGGAGACTATCTGGGTTACACGAACGCAGCTAGTCACAGAATTACTACAAATCCGGATATTGCGCCAATAAATGTAAGACCTTATAGACTTCCAGAAAAACACAAGCAGGAGATAAACGAGCAGGTAGATAAAATGCTTGCCGATGGGATAGTCAAACCGAGCAAAAGCCAATGGAATGCACCACTGCTGGTAGTACCGAAGAAGGCAGACGCATCAGGAAAGACGAAGATGAGAGTCGTAGTTGACTTCCGTAAGGTGAACGAGGTTACTGTAGGAGACTCCTTCCCACTGCCTAATATTACCGAGATATTGGACCAGTTGGGTAAGGCAAAATATTTCTCTACACTAGATCTAGCATCAGGATTTCACCAAATTCCAATGGAAGAGGAGGATAAGTGCAAGACGGCATTTTCCACTTCACATGGTCACTACGAATACAATCGCCTGCCTTTTGGACTGAAGAACGCACCCGCTACGTTTCAACGGTTAATGAATACTGTACTTTCAGGAATACAAGGCCTTAGGTGTTATGTCTATCTCGATGATATTGTCATACATGCTCCTAGTTTACAGGAACATAACAAGCGACTGGAAGAGGTACTTGAACGCTTACGACAGAATTCATTGAAGTTACAACCTGACAAGTGTGAGTTTCTGAGGAAAGAGGTCAACTTCTTGGGACACGTCATCACTAGAGACGGGATAAAAGCAGATCCAGAGAAGATCCGAGCATTAGAAGAATTTCCAATTCCACAGACTGTAAAAGATGTTCAAGGATTTCTGGGTTTGGCCGGATATTATAGACGATTTATACAAAATTTCTCGAGTTTAGCAAAACCGCTCATACATTTGCTAAAGAAAGAGGTGAAATTTGGATGGACTTTGAGGGAACAAGAAGCTTTTGAAAATTTGAAGAAGACGTTGACGACTGCACCAATTCTACAATATCCAGATTTCGAACAACCGTTCATCGTGACGACAGACGCGTCCGACAAGGCTATCGGAGCAGTCCTGTCGCAAGGAATAATAGGAAGTGACTTGCCAATAGCATACGCAAGTAGAACTCTCAATTCGGCAGAAGGCAATTACAGCACCACAGAAAAGGAACTATTAGCCATAGTCTGGGCAGTTAATCATTTCAGACCGTATGTATATGGTACCAGATTTAAGATTGTTACAGATCACAAACCACTCACATGGTTATTCGGAGTGAAAGATCCAGGATCACGACTCATGAGATGGCGACTGAAGCTGGAAGAATACGACTATGAGATCGAGTACAAGGCAGGGAAGGCAAATACCAACGCAGATGCCTTGAGTCGCATGTACGCAGTGACCAGAAATCAGCGGAAGGAAGAGGAAGAATTGAACAACCGAGAACAAGAATATTCCGAGGAAGATCGGAACAGGATCATCTATGAGTACCACGATACGCCATTAGGAGCACATCAAGGAGTTAATCGAACGATCGAACGAATTCGATTGAAGCACGATTGGCCTGGATTACGGAAGGATCTCGAGGAACACATTTCGAGATGCGAGAATTGCCAGAAGAATAAACTCAGCAAGAAGACGAAAGTACCAATGGTCATAACCGACACTCCCAATCAACCGTTTGAAAAATGTGCATTGGATATCGTAGGACCACTGACGGAAACGGAACGAGGAAATAAATATATCCTTACGTTTCAAGATTGTCTAACCAAGTTCAGCCAGGCAATACCTATTCCGAACCAAGAAGCTAACACTGTAGTCAAGGAATTCGCGACCAGGATCGTATGCGAACACGGAATACCACAGAGAATACTCACCGATCAAGGTACGAACTTTTTGAGTAACGTTTTCAAAGATACTTGTAAATTGTTGAAGATCGACAAGATTCAGACGACGGCCTATCATCCTGAATCCAATGGAGCCTTAGAACGTTCACATAGGACGTTAGCTGAATATCTGAGACATTACATAAACGAAGAACAGAGCAACTGGGACGAATGGTTACCATACCATATGCTATGTCTGCATATAACACGACGCCCCATACTGCAACGAGATTTACACCGTTCGAGCTGGTGTCTGGACACCGAGCTGAACTACCAACATCGCTGAAAAAGGATCCAGAACCGACGTACACCTATGACGACTACGCACGAGAATTACGAGAGAGATTGCGAGCCAGCAATCTGATAGCCAAAGAAAATCTGCAAGAAGCCAAGGAGAAGTCAGAAATCGAGTACGACCGACGAACCAAAGAAAAAGGGTTCAAGGTTGGAGATAAGGTATTACTATATGACGAGACTGTACGCAGAGGAAGATCGAAGAAGCTATTATCTCAATGGATTGGTCCTTATACTATTCTAGAGGTAAACTCAGACGTTAACTACACCATAAAAGTTAATAGGAAGAATCTCAGAGTACATGTAAATCGATTGAAACCTTTTACTGAATAATATGATTTGAGTATAAAATTTGAAACAATTTAGCTGATAGAAAAATGATATAGAAAATAGGTCATACTAACCTAGCCTAAGAAACGATTATATGATGAATTGTAAACGCGGAACAATGTGTAACTACTAACATAGTACTAATGATGTAATAGCTGAGCGTTCAAGAACAACGCAAGCAAAGAAAATTGTCTGATTTTAGAAGAAAATCCTAAGGGTTTTCTCGCCAAGGGGGGAGGGATGTTGCAACCAGAGTATCAAGGTGTTGCAATCCAGATGTTTTGAGACACACTTTGGCAATACTCTGGAATGTGCAAGTGCGAGGCTTGACGCAACTAACAACAATTGCAGAAACAAGGCGACCTCTTTAAACGTAATAAATAAGCGATCCCTACAATGATCAGGGTCAGAACATCAAGACCGATATTAGGGCAGGTTATGCCAGATCTCAGTTAGACGTAGTAAATCACTTTTTGTAAACTCTTTATACATTAATAAGCTTGAATCACTTTTGTACGACCGAGTTCCAACTCCTAATTCGACAACGGATCCTTAAACAAATTGTAGTTGTATGAAAGATCCCAGGATCCCGATTACAACATATGGATTGGCTCCGTTCCGTCGTTCCGTGCAGTTTTGGTACATGGGACGGCAGGGTTTTTCAAGACCCGGAACGGATTCGGAAATCCACTAGATTTCGTCTGCGTTCCGTTCCGTGATTCCGGATTCCGGCGATCCGGGCCTACATGGGACGGCACCATTATGGGTAACTTCGGTTGTGCGGCCAAGAGCAGGTCTGCGGCTGTTGATTGGTTGTTTCCGATCAACCTGACGATACTATTGGCTCCCGGAGCAGCGGATGCTGTGGCTGCAGTAACCGAAGGTACCCTACATGTGCATGAAGTGTGTACTTTGAACCAATTGAGATACGGCTGGATACGGCAGTAGTCTCAGGCTGCCGTCCCACGTAGGCCCGGAACGGAAAAACGGAACGGAACGTTGTATGTGTAGGTGTATACATACACGCAATACATGGAAAAAGTCACTAGATTCCGTTCCGTTTTTCCGTTGCGGCCCTACATGGGACTGCAGCCTCAGGCTGGATTCCCATGGGGCCGGAATTCACGGATCCGGAACGGAATTCTAGTGACTTTTTCTATGTGTAGATGTATACATACAGGCAACACATAGAAAAAGTCACTAGAATTCCGTTCCGGATCCGTGAATTCCGGCCCCATGGGAATCCAGCCTCAGGCTGCAGTCCCATGTAGGCCCGGATCACCGGAATCCGGAATGACGGAACGGAATATTGTATGCGTCGGTGTATACATACACGCAATACACGGAAAAAGTCACCAGATTCCGTTCCGTTTTTCCGTTCCGTTAAATATGATTTTACCCAAAGAATTTCGAGAATTTAATAAAATTCACGGTACCAATCGATTGCGCGTCGTTAGCGCGACCAGCACCCGCTGCAATTTATTATGAAATAATAATAACTCCGAAAATATATTATTTTTTAGACCGACAACAGTTGGCAAAAAGTTTGTTAATGCGCATGCGCCGCTAGTGGTTCGGTTCCGGGTGTTCCACATTCCAAAGATCATATAAATAGACACTGAAGCTGTTCGCGCGTGCCATCCGCTCATTAGATACGATAAAACTCTGACGCTTTTAGGAATGCAACGCGCATCATTATGCCAAACGTTTGCGCGTCCCTCAAACATAAAAAATATCGCGACAATTCGTTTGCGCGTTCGCAGGTACCGGAGAAAATCAACCGGGAGTGCCGGAATTCCAGCAACCGCTCATCAAATACGATAAAACATCGACACTCTCAGGAATGCAACCCGCATCATCATGCCAAACGTTTGCGCGTCCCTCAAACATAAAAAATATCGCGACAATTCGTTCGCGCGTTCGCAGGTCCCGGAAAAAATCAACCGAGGGTGCCGGAATTCCAGCACCCGCTCATCAAATACGATAAAAACATCGGTGGTTTCAGGAATGCAACCCGCATCATTATGTCAAACGTTTGCGCGTCCCTTAAACATAAAAAATATCGCGACAATTCGTTCGCGCGTTCGCAGGTCCCGGAGAAAATCAACCGAGGGTGCCAGAATTCCAGCACCCGCTCATCAAATACGATAAAACATCGGCGCTTTCAGGAATGCAACGCGCATCATTATGCCAAACGTTTGCGCGTCCCTTAAACACAAAAAATATCGCGACAATTCGTTCGCGCGTTTGCGGGTCCCGGAGAAAGTCAACCGAGGGTACCGCAATTCCAGCACCCGCTCATACAACTTCGATAATCCTCACCGCGCCAATTGTTTCGCGATCATCTACGCAGCTAGCACCCGCGTATCATCTTTCAATAAACTGATCAAGTTAGTAACGTTTGCTGAAGAATTTCGTGTTGAAGCGTTGACTGGATAATATATTCAGTCAACGGTTGAAGACAGCTTCTCTTCGAAAACCTGTTCGAAATAAGATAGAATTTCGCGCCAGAGGTTAATCCCGCCTCGGTTCGATTCCGCCTGTTCAGAGATTCGGAAGCAGGGACGACGGAATTTCGGAAACGCGCTACAGCTGTCGGCTCGGCATCAGCAAAATTGTTTCGGAGTAACTTCGAATCCGTTTTATTTATTTAATCAAAAATAGTCTACAAATATAACATTAAAACAGTACACATCGTGGCAGCGCAATGGTGTTTGACCTTTCGATGAGACGCGAGAGCGTGGATCACAGTTCTGGAGTGACAGCGATTATAATCGTTTCTTGGAGGGTGTCTCAGAGACTCCGAAATGATAGCACGCGTGAAAGTTGTTTTTTTGTACGTGATTTTCTTTTGTTTTTTTTTTTTTGTTCTTTTTAATAAACAAATAATGGTCTCTCTTGTAGCTGATTAATTTCGAATTTTTTGGTACTTTTCACCGACAGAATGTCGGGAGGGATCGAATGGCAGAAGATTGCCAAATATTGGGGCACGCTGAGTAACCTCGGATTTTGGAGCTTCTAGATGTCTGTCCAAGAGCAGGCAAATCATAGTTTACACAAGGTGCTGTGAGATGACGTGCTGCATTCAGGCGCCTGCCATCGGACTAGAGACGGTGTGAGCCAGCATTACTAGTACCCTTAGACCATATAGGAATGGACGGAGCATTGCCTATGCCGGAGTATAGGGGAGTCTGTTGCCGAGTAATGAGAAAGGGACGGAAGATACTAAATCGTTTGCGAGAGAAGGAAGAAGTGCTCCCGTTAGGGATAAAAAGTTGCCAAGTCGTGTTGCTGCGTTGCCACATTTATGTGCCCCATAGCCTCTGTGGCATAACTCTCTCGATCATAACTAAACCTACTCGATTTCTAGAGTTATCATGAATGAGGCTTATTTGTGTGCATATATATATCGCTAAGGCTATCCTTGTCTTACTACTCGGCAACACCTCCACCACTCCAATGCTCCGTCCATTACTATATGGTCTAAGCTAGTACCAGATACCGAACATCGAAGAGAAGCAAGATGATAGGCTCGATCTTGTTTAGTAAATATTAGTTTGAAAGCACCTCTCTTCAAAGTTTAAAAAAAAGTTTCGCGTCATTCCGATAACCTTTTCGCACAGCTTGCAACTTACACATTGGCTTTTTTTTTTTATCAAAACTAAACTGTTTTTAAACATTCCAGATGATTTCTGAAATCCTCTGAAACACAGCTGATCAGCAGCCCTAGTCTAGCTGACAAGGCTAGTACGAGAGAGGTCTTCGGGATCCTTGCAGCTATGTCCACATTATATTTGGAATATAAGCGGCATCCTGTCGTTCAAAATGTTGGGCAATTCAATGGAAATTACATTGATGGATATACGGTTTGTAAATTGACACTAACCTAAACCATTACCAAGTAACAAAGTTTTTCAATAACTACCTCTGTTTTTTGTGATATTTTTTCAGGACTGCCCATAACTTACAATCTATGAACTTTGCTGCTCAACTGGTGATGGAATTTTTCTTTTTTCATTCATGGTCCCTAAGTTGAAGAAAACTTCATCAAGTGATATAAATATAACATTTGTGTAAATTATACTACCCATATTTTATATATATTGTTACAAAGGCAGAAACCCTGTATATTCAACGCATTACGGTCTAGTAGTCTCAAACACACACTGTACACTTTCAAATGACTATTTTAACAAATGATATAAGTTGTTGTGTAAACACCTTTCAATTTTTATAAACAGTCTTGTTTCAGACATAAAACGAAACTCACGCAATTTCCAATAAACTTAATTTTCACGTATTTCAACATAATTCATTTACGACTTGAATCTTTATTTCAATTCAGAACCCCATTATATTCAAAAAGCTTTCAATTCATCACAGTTTAGCAATCAAAAGCTAAACTTTGTTTCACTGGTGTCAGAAGTGTGGATCTTCTGAATTGAGATAATAGTGCTACAAGTCTTTAATTTTCAATTCCTGACAATCTTAATTGACATAAAATCTTGGAAAATAAATAACATCTTATTGGATATAACAATTTTATTGGAAAATGAGTCGTAATACACGCAGTGTTGCTCAAAGCCATTCTAACGAAGCCCCAGTCCCACCAGCTGAATCCCAGCTACCCTCCATCCCAACGTCCCATCCTGATCCCATGGCCCAGATGGAATCGCTGCTCCGGATGGTAATACTCGCCCAACAACAACAGGCCGAGCAACACCTCCGAGCACAAAGGGAGGACCGAGAGGCGTTACTTCAAGCTCAACGAGAAGACCGGGAGAGAGACCGGGAAGCTTCTCTGTTACAGGTAGAACGGTCCGAACACCAGCTCCGTCAAATCCTAGACGCTCAACGCGCAACCCAGAAGGAAGATCGGGACGCTCAACGCACAGACCAGAAGGAAGATCGGGACGCTCAACGCGCAGCCCAGAAGGAAGATCGGGACGCTCATCTCCAGGCATTCCAACGCAGTTTGGAAATCCTAGCCCCCCGAGTCCCTGAAAACCGAGTCTCTCCCATCCCTACTCCCCGAAGACTGTCCTTAGTAAGAGATCAGTTGGAACAGGTTCATCAAGAACCAAGGTCTGTAGATGTTTTTGAGGAAAGAACTTCCTCTGTTTTCGTTAGGCCCGATGAGGTTACTCAAACAAATCCGAGAGTACCTGCACCTTCTAATGATTTAAATAGTTTCTGTGAAATAATCAGTGGAATAGTTCGAAAAGAGATTAGCGCCGGGAGTAGTCGCGAACAAATAAATAGACCAGTGATAGAAAGCCGAGCTGAGCCTATCAACAACTCCTCTCGCGTTATTCGAGTCCCAACATACGACGGTACCACTTCTTGGGCCGAGTATGAGTGTCAATTTTTGATAGTAGCTGAGTTGAATGGGTGGAACTCAGCCACCAAAGCTGGAAATTTAGCGGCTAACCTCAGAGGTTCTGCTCTGACTGTTTTAACTTCTCTCGCAAACCATGAACTGAGGGATTATGATAAACTCAGTTCAGCTATTAGAGTTAGGTTCGGAAGCGAACATATGCAGAAACTTCATTTAACACAATTAGGAAGCAGGCGACAAAACAGAGACGAAAGTCTCGCCACACTGGGACACGACATCGAAAGGATGTCCAGAGTAGCTCTACCAGGATGCGACGATCCAACTAGGGATCGTTTAGCTTGTTCGCATTTTATAAATGCCATTAGAGACGAAGAATTAAAACATGCTATCAGTTTGGTGGGACCTTCGACTCTGAGAGAAGCTGTAATTAAGAGCCTAGAAATTGAAGCCATAAATAAACAATATTTAGGAGTAGGTCGAGTCAGGCGAGTCGAGACTGAAAAGATAACTTCTACTAATGATCAAAATAACGAAAATCGTCCGAAAACTACTCCCTGGCAGCAACGCGATCCTGTTAAAAATAAAGACGAACGCTTTTCCAGAGATTCCGGCACCACCAGACCAATTCCTGAATGTCTCTATTGTACCAAAAGGGGACACGTAGCTCAGTATTGTTATCAATTACTAAACGAAAGATCAACTCCTTCTGAGAATACTAATGAAAAACGATCAAATTCTTGGAGAAAACCTTCGGAACCTCAACCTTCATCATCAAATAATTAACTTCAAGTGATTTGGTGGGGCCGAAATCATGTAGAGAGTATATTAGTAGAATTCTTCCTGCCCCTGTTTTAATTCTTAAGGTGCCACAGTACTGGCGTGTCCTATATATATTTTGTGACGTCAGAATCATGAAATACGAGGAATTTCGTCGACAAATTGAGCCCAAACGAGGAAACGAATTCCACAGGTATTATTTTTTTATAAAAGCTTAAATTGATCTGTAGGGCGCTTACTTAGTGATTTTCAGCGTAGATTACCCAGTAATGTGTATTGCGAATAAATAAAAGTGACAGGTCGTTTATACATATCCAACATGGCGGCATCAGAATCCGGCCATTACCGACTTGTCGTATTTTCGCCGCATCCAGGAGATTAAAACGTCTATCACTCAACACAGGGAGTAAGCGCCCCGTAGGAATACACACTTGTTTCAGGAAAACTTATTTCACCTATCTGCGTCCCGTAAATAAGGCTCAATTTGTCGACGAAATTCCTCGTATTTGACGTCTCGGTATGACATATATCTATAGAAAATCTGAGAATTGACTTCCGGTACTGTGGCACCTTAATGCCAAACTTTCACTGGATGATTTATTTAGACACTTTTGCGAGGTTATGAATTTTAGTCGTTCAGGTTAATTCTGACGCTAGTTACTATCGATTCAAAGATGGCTGACATCGATTATCGATTTTCGAGATAGTAATTTGTGATATTTCTTATTTTTAAAAACCGAGAGATCCGAACGCGATTATGAATTTGATTGTTAGTTTTAAGTAACTAACTCCTTACAAGTTTTTCAGAATCAAACAAACCTTTTACATTTGGAGATTTATAACGAACACGTCTACCACATCTGGGACCCATATATCCTGCTCCTTATCCTATTTCAGATAAGATCATTCCAATTTTATCATTTTTCTTTCATTTGGCTGTAGATTTTGTTAGTTTTTATGCAGTTTTATTCATTTCTTGATTTCTTCTTGAAAGAAACTTTCGATTATTAATTCAGGCCTTCAGCTCGTTAATACTTCAATCTTTTCTTTTTCCATGAAACTCACATTTGTCCTCCACTCTAGGGTGTGCTGTTTTGCTGTCGTTTTTGGATTAACCTGGGAGCGGTTCATGATTTTGGATTCCTGTATCCCGTTTTCCTGTTTCCTACTTCCTCTGATCATTCGTGAACCGGTTTTACCCCTAGGCGACTTCCAGTTTTCCAGATTCTCCTTTTCTCTTCAAGTTTGGATTCATTGACGACTTTTCAAGTTTGAAGAACGAACATTTTTATATTAAAATTGCTCATTTTGATAAGTTTTAGTTGACTATCTTCTCAAGGTTTTCTGTGGTTTCCCTTGAGATCATACGAGAATGTAAGTGAGACTAATGTCAGATAGTTTTCAGAAAGTTTTTAAAATTTTGAGCCACAGCTCCAACTTTCCCAAAAAACAGAGCTCACACTCACATTAAGACTGCTAGACCAGTGATTTCTTTTAGAACCTTTCCTCATTTTTAGACATTTTCTATTTTGCGAGTCGGGTCGACTCTTTCTCTGAAGGGGGGGTAGTGTTACAAAGGGAGAAACCCTGTATATTCAACGCATTACGGTCTAGTAGTCTCAAACACACACTGTACACTTTCAAATGACTATTTTAACAAATGATATAAGTTGTTGTGTAAACACCTTTCAATTTTTATAAACAGTCTTGTTTCAGACATAAAACGAAACTCACGCATTTTCCAATAAACTTAATTTTCACGTATTTCAACATAATTCATTTACGACTTGAATCTTTATTTCAATTCAGAACCCCATTATATTCAAAAAGCTTTCAATTCATCACAGTTTAGCAATCAAAAGCTAAACTTTGTTTCAATATATATATATATATACAATCGAAAAATACATGTATTCGGTTTATGATATGGCTGAAACTTGTTGACCAGTATTTCCTCGGCAGCAATCTGAAGCAAAAAGATTGATAAATTCTTTTGAAATGAATAAAAGAAATTATTGTTTCAAAAACTGTGTTCGTTATTATGCATGACAAAACAAAACCAAAATCTATTTTCGGAACCTTGAGAAACTCAGAAGTCTTCACGGAGGTTGTGACACACTTTCGATCATTCTATTGGATTTTATCAATTAAGTTGCAAATCGGATTTTTGGAACAATTTTTGTTATTTGTAAAAGTGGTCCAAATTTGTAAATTAAATGTCAATCCATCAAATAGGAGCTCATTGGCAGCCGCCTATTGTTTTTCATGAATTCAGTGCTATTTTGCTGTTATTTCCGAAGTTAGGATTTACAGAATCATTTCCTAGGTCGGGCTTCTTGCTCTACACTTCTCAATAAATGCTCTCTCACAGAACCGAGTTTGTAGCAAGCTGTACAGTGAGTGTTAGTCAAGTGATCAAGAAAGCGGCGGTTCTTAATCATTATTATCCATGTTTATGGTACGTATTTTACATTTGCGAAATAATTAAATTACATTCAGCGACTTATACAGATGAATTACTTTTTTCTTCTACAGGTCTGGCGAGGGAAAGCAACAAGGATAATAGAAAAGAAAATGTTTGGGATTCAAGAACAATTCTAAATTATTTTTCAATGTTGGCCTGAAATTTTATTTTCTATCCGTTAATTATGATTCAATTATTTTTAAGGGAAAATATTTTGACTATGAACACCAAGAATGTCGAAAACAATCGAACCGCCTTTTGAAAAATTCGAACGCTCGCGCGTATCAGATTCCTGGTTCAACCGTTGCTCTTACCGACAACCGACAATGGGGAAGTTTCAAGATTTGGGAATGAAAAATTACAAACAAATTTCAATTGCCTTTTACAGTCGTGGGAAGTTGCTTTTATCAATTCATAGTTTTCATAAATTACATTATAATCAACAGCTTGTATTTTTTATGAAAATGTGGATTTTCTAAATATTATAAAACTGCCCTGTCGATAAAGTAGTTGTTTTCAGTAGCGCCCTTTGCTTGTCTTACATTGCACGAATTATTGTCATCACGAACGCGAGTTGGGATTGTTTCTAATGATACTGCCATTAACAACACGTGAAAATTCTGAAATATGACTAAAATAAGTGTCTCTCGTGCAGGTCGCAAACGAAATAAACGTAGTCATCCTGCCGATCCCTTAAAGCAGTTGAAATTTGTCATCAATTTAGAGGAAGAGACTTGGCAAAAGATTAAACCTGTTGAAGTAGTATACAACAATCGGGTATACGAAAAACTAAACTCACCTTGGACAGATGTAATTGCAGTTAAGATTTGGGAAAAATATAAACTACCTTGTCCGTGGAGTTTCAAAAAATCGCAAGTTTTTAAAGGAGATGAATTTCCCTATTTTAAATTATTCGGATCTTGCAAAGAATGCAATGCACGTATAGAAGGTGAATGTACCGCAAGACCAACTTCTAACACTGGTGTCAAAATATGCATCAAAACCACCGATACAAGTCGAATACCGCACTTCAAAAAACGAAGACTGGCAAAAGGGAGTAGGAAGGAAGCGAAACAAACTTTGAAAGGGATTAAAGCAACGTATTACAAACAACTAAAGGCAGACGAGATATTAGATGATTCTGGCAAAGTACCTCCATTCTTACATAACACGACTGTATATCGTACAGCACGACAAGAAGCTAAAGATGAAGATATAGGATTAGCTGAATTTCCAGGCGATCCGATTACTTCTTCACTCTCTATGATGAATCGCATACCGAGTATTTGAGAGATATCAACAGTTCCTCTCGTAGTTTGGTATTGGACAGAAAATCAGTTAAATTTATGGAAAGAGGCAGCAGAATTAAAGACGTTCATATCTTTGGATGCCTCCGGACGGTTTGTGAAAGCTGTCAACATCTTTGATGGTCATAGTAGTGGTCACATATTTCTTTATAATATTGTCATACGTCTGAGAAAGAAAATATATTCTATCTGTCAAATGCTTTCAGAAAGCCACGATACGCACAGTATCTTCACATGGCTTTTTGCGTGGACAGAAAGTGGGGCACCAATCCCAAAGGAAGTTGTCGTAGATTGTTCGATGGCTCTCTTAGATGCAGTTTCTTTAGCTTTCAATGGATGTTACTACAATGACTACCTTACAAGATGTTACAAATTTTTAATGAAACAAAATGACACACTACCCCACTGTTTAATCAAACGTGACAGAGCGCATTTAATAAAAGCTGTACTGCGGTGGAAATGTTTTTCTGGAAACAACTGGGTGCAGAGCGACTTTTATGCAAGATGTATTGCTTATTCACTGGAAGTGGAAGACTTCAAGCTTTCACAAGCAGTAATGACAGCCGTGTTCGTAGTTTGTCAAAGTCAAAACGCTGACAAAAGTACGGAATGTTTTAAGCGAAAATCCTGGCTAGAACAGAAAATTGAAACTTTTGACTACGGCAAGTATTACCAGCCTGGAAATCACAATGATGAGAGTAATGGTGAAAAAAATATCACCTTTGATCATATGAATGAAGATGCGGATACAAATGAAATGTCAAAATTTGTACATGAAACGTATAACAGCAGCCTACCATTGTGCTCGAGAGATGATGACAATCTATCCAAACCGAACAACTATTATCTACCGAAAATCGTAGGAAATCTAATCATTTTATTCACGCAATTTCCAGCATGGACCAATGTGATGCTTTCACATTATTCGTCTCCCAATATTGTCTCGACATCGACTGGTTCCGAATGCTATTACAGGATAATGAGACGTGATTATGGTATGAATTCTCCAGTTTCATTGAATAGATTCCTGTTACTTCATCTTCGCATCATCAATGGTGGGACAAAACTGGGACGTGGTGTTGTTAAAGAAATGAAATCTACATCACTAGAAAACGACATTCGTAAACAAAATCAAGCCGGAATTCTTCCCACAAATAGCCTGAAAGACATGAACATATCCGGCAGTACAAAAGAACAAACATCCCTGCTGACTGAAGCCGAAGCACAATGTAGTGTCGATGTACTAAAATCTGAAGCAATCAGCAGTACAGATGCAATAATATGCAGTGCTAAACACATTCTAGACCAGACGAAAAAGAAAGAAGCATCAGTTTCTGATGCGGTCAGACAGTTAATTATGCACTACATGCGAGCTAATAGGCGCTACATTACAGTAGCCCAATACTTCATTAGGGCAATTGGATTTTGCATTCTGAAACACCATGTATTGTGGTCAACTGAATTTGTGACTTTGAAGCCGAAGAGATGGATTGATGGCTCTGTTATTGATAGTTTTATGATCATTAATAGTAAAGACTGGAGAGACGTTTCGTTCTTTCCAACTAGTCAAACGATATTCATGATCGGTGATTATTACATGCAAGAAAAACCGAGATCGTGGCCAATGTATAACATTGATTTTGAATTTCATGGTATGGTTTTTTTACCGTATTGCTTTCAATTTCATTGGTGTCTCTTAGTACTCAATATTGAAGAAAAAACTGTTATACACCCTGGTGGACATTTTTTTCTGAAAATACTCAGATTATTTCTTGTAGAATTCGGAAAAAGAATTGAAAAAGTCTTACTTTCTCAGAAAATCTCAGAAAATCTCAGAAAAAATCTTATAAAGACAGACCAATGTTTTATAAGACTTTAAAAGAAAGAAAACGCTAAAATATTGAGACTCTGTCAGAAGAGTTATTCAGAGTTTTAAAAAAGTTTTTCAGAGAACTAATAGAACAAAGAATAACAGTTTTTCAGAGTTTTTCAGAGTTTTTCTGAGATTTTCAGTAATTTGAAGAGTTTATTGATTCATCTTAAAAATAATTATTCTGAGTTTTTCTTGAATATTAAAATATTGCGTAGAATTGCTGCAACGGTAGGAAAATTATTATTTAAATAAATAGAATCCACAAGTTAGGGAGTGGCAAATATTAATTATTCGTTTATTTAATGACATAAATTATAAATATTTTTTAGTACATTCTTCGTATATGTAAACGTTATCTGTTATCAAAATTTTTCTTGCCTTAAACAATATCTATTAATTTTTATGACAAAATATTCTTAACAAATATACATTAATCAAATACCTTAACCATAAATAGAATATTTTTAAACATAGATTATCAACATTTTCATAAGTAATTGCAATATTTAAGCAGTTTTATAAGACTTTAAGGTTAAACATAAACTTTTTTTCTACGTTCTCGAAATTTATACAAATTATACAAATAGAACGATAACCTCAAACGACACGAATACAAACAAACACGACGTAGAGTCATACAAATAGGATAGAAATAGATTAAGAAAATCGATGTAAAATTAGTTTATTAGAAACAATTGGACACAATTATATTATCTAATTTGAACTTTGTCGGATATTTCAGCACTGACTCCTAACCCATCAAATTCAATCCCTGAATAAGCCAATAGGGACCAGCTTTGAATCAATCCTAGAGCGAACGGCGTTGGATTAACTCCCCGCGTCCGAGGGCCAAGGAAATACGATTCCGAGTCTGAGACACGGTCTTGGAATCGCAAGGTTCCCGGATCCGAGTAAAGAATAGGTTTTGTGTTTAGGAAAGCAGGCTTGGATTCACTTCCCGGCTCTGTTCAAATAGGAGAAGGATCGGCTTTGGTTCTACCCGAGTCCGAAGGGAACAGGCTTTGGTGGAGTAATCTACCCGAGTCCTGAGTTAATGTAAAATCACAAGGTTGCATAGGTGGCTTTTGGTGGCTAACCCATCCTTTTCCCTACCTATGACCTCAAAGAAAAGCCCTATTAATTTTGATAATTTAAATCCCTTTTTTTATAGGTAAAGAACTCACAATAACTGCGGGTATCTCTTAACTTTCGGGTTCAAGATACTCGCCAAAAGTTACAATACGGAAGCATTGAAAATTGGAAAAAAAAATTTTGCAAAAAAAATTAAAAAAAAAAAAAAAAAAAACGTTGATAGAGAAAAAAAAAAGAATTTATTGAAAATTGAAATTAAAAAGATAACAAAACCTCTACATAGTCCCTTGACACTGGTGTAACCCACACAGCATTGAATATTTCAGAAATATTTCAGAAATATTTCAGTGAAAGATTAAAATATTTCATAAATATTATAAGGAAATATTTATGAAATGTTCCTATGTCCGTTATCTCATGTATTTAAAATATTTCATGAAGGATTTTTGAAAGATTTCTGAAAGATCTTCTGAAATATTCCTTGAAAATATTTCTGAATATCTCAGAAATATTTTCCGAAATATTTTCCGGAGATATTTATCAAAGGTGTCTGGATCATTGCGTGAAATGTTTTTTCCATAATATTTAATAATATAATATAATATAAAATACGTATTTTACATAAGATTTCAAAAAGTTGAGTTCAACCTTTTGCGGAATATTTTTGAAACATCCTTTCGAAATATTTCTAAAACTTTTTGCGAAACATTTCATGGAATAATCCTGGGATGTTTATGAGACATTTCTTGAAATATTTGTGAACATTGCATTGCATTCTTTCATGTAATATTCGTGAAATATTTCAAAAATGTTTCGCTGAAACAATTCACAAAATGTTTAGAAAATATTTGAGTGGATATTTCTGAAATATTTCCGAAATGTTTCCATGTAATAATGCAATTTGAATAATACATGAAATATTCAATGCTGTGTGGGGGACTACAAAAACCCGATGAAACCAACGTGGCAGGCTGCTAGAGTTAAAGCGAGACTAGGAGGACGAACTTACTTGTGTAAACCAGAAATTAACGACAACCTGGAGTTGAAGAGGCATACAGACCAAATCATTAAAGCTGGAAAATTTTATGAACAAGATGCGCAACAACTCAAGCAAAGGGAGAAGAGAGAAGTGTGGGAAAAGAGAGAGAAACTAATAGAACCAGCTAAAGAAAATAAGACGATAGATAATGCAGAAACAGAAGAGACTAAAAAAGGTTCATTCAGAAGTACAAATGAAGCTGAAAACATAATAGCAGACGAGCATACGCCGGAGCAGGTAGTTGTTAAGGAAGATCTAGATATAGGTTCAGAGGAGAACAACCCGGGAAAAAAAATTTTCATGAAGTTTCATAAAATTTTATAAAATTTCACGAAATTTCAGTACTGAAATTTCATGAAATTTTATGCTGAAAATGGCCTGATGAAATTTCATAAAATTTTGTGAACTTTTAGGAAACTTCATGAAATTTCATAAAATTTTGTGAACTTTTATGAAACTTCATGAAATTTCATAAAATTCCAACAAATTTTTTCCCGGGGATGGGATTTATTAAATTTTCATAAAATTTCGTGCTGAAAATGGCCTGATGAAATTTCATAAAATTTTGTGAACTTTTATGAATCTTTAGGAAATTTCATAAAATTCCAACAAACTAATTTCGATATAAAATTTCATAACATTTTGAAATTTTGTACTGAAAATGGCCTGATAAAATTTTATAAAATCTCATGAAATTTGACCAGGTCTTTTTATGAATAAAAATTCATACCGAAAATGGCCTGTAATTGAATTGTATTAAATTGTATCATATCTCCAGTTGTACATTTGAATAATGGATTTACTGGATGAAAATCATGAAACATACAATATATGAAGTTGATTTTTTCAAAACGGTAGTTAGGGTGGATGCACCAGTAAATGACCAGGCCCCATTGAATGACTGCCTTGGCGAAAAAATATAAATAACTTCTTATAATGCAGTAGATAACTGCATATAAACTTTTACTAAACAATCCCACATAGTTTCTTACCTAGATGGCGCAGTAATTACTTATCACGCGGGTAGTGTCAGTGAAAATAAATTCAGGAAGGAAGCAGCAAGCTGCATCCAACGGTTCTGGCTGTACGGCTTACTAGGTAAGGTTATGGCGGACAACTATTGTTACTTCATTGTTTAAGTTCATATGCACCGTGAGCAGGATAGGATTGTTCTCCATAAATTTATAAAGCTTGATAAATTCGAGAACTTCTTCATAACCTCAAATTCATGAAGCTTTCGTTTCTTTCGGAGCGGTCATTCATAGAGCACGACTTTTGTACCAAATTCCAGTGAATGACCGTTCACTTCGTTACTGCGTGAACTTTGATAAATCATGTTTCCTATTAATAATAGTTAATAATTAATAATTAATAATTACTATTAATAATAATAATTTATTATTATAATAATAAATATATATTAATATATATTTATTATTATAATTATTATTATTATTATTATTATTATTATTATTATCATTATTATTATTATTATTATTTATTAATTATTATTATTAATAATCATAATAATTTCTACAGCCGCAAGTTCGGTCAATTGTACATTAAATTCAAATCTTATCCCAGGAATATACCTACCTATCTGCGAACCATTGCGATGAAACGAAATAGTATATTGTGCAACTAGGGGGGGAAAATGGCCATTTCTAGCGAGGGTGAGACGTTTGCACGAGTCGTAGTAGAGGGCGCCGAAGGTGCCCGAGACGACGACGAGTGCTAAAAACGTCTCACCCGAGGTAGAAATGGCCATCCCCCCTAGTTGCACACTGTACTTTTCATAATAAGGGCACGAAATAGGCCTTCTTTGATGCGCGTCGATCGGAAAAGGGATATATATAATATATATATTATATATATATATATATAATATATATAATATATATGATATATATATATATATATATATGGGCGGGAGGAAAAGTACTTTCCCTCCCGCTCTCGTCGTAGTTCGACACAAGCGATTTTCCCCACGCCCGACAAGCATGAAAGAAGGCCCATTACATGCACGTATTATGAAAAACAAATTACGTACCTATCTACCTATCCTTTTCTTTACCTATTCCGATTCATTTCCTACCATACCTAGATTGTCATCATGAATGGGAAAAGGAAGAGTGATCGACCATACAAACGGTTCCGATATTCGGAAGATGACTTGAAAAAAGCTTTGGAAGCTGTTCGTCACGGACTAATCTCAGCTAATAAAGCATCCAAAGAATATCATATTCCAAAAGGTACTTTGATCAACAAATTACACGAAACTGTTCCGAGTGAGAGGAAAATGGGACCACCCACAGTGCTTACGAACGATGAAGAAAAGCGTATAAAGAATTGGATAATTGATAAAGCGAAAGTTGGTTACCCTATGCATGCTGAGGAAGTCAAGGACGCAGTACAAAAAATTTTGAAAGACACCAAGAAAGAAAATCCTTTATGTGTCATAGGCCGTAAAACCGCTGTTTTAACCTCGCTTCGCTCGGTTTAAACGCGGTTTTTGGCCTAGACACATAAAATTCTATATGTCACACGGCCCAAAAAGTATTTTCTGACGAATTTCATCATAATCCTCGCCTTCGGCTCGGATTATAAACTCAAATTCGTCGGAAAATACTTAATCGGCCTAGTGACATAATGTACTATTTCATGATGATCGCCCAGGGAAAAAATGGATCGAACTATTTCTCAAACGGCATCCGGATATTCGGGCAAAAAATACAGAAATTATATCTAAAGGCAGAGCATCCGTAACCGAAAAAAAAATTCGTGATTGGTTTTCTGAAATTAAGGAATTTCTCGATTCTGTAAATGCGACAGACATCCTAGACGATCCTAGACGAATATTTAATTCTGATGAAACAGGCGTACAGCTGTGTCCGAAATCTGGAAAGCTGCTTGGTCCTAAGTCGCATAAAAATTTATATGAAGTTGCTGCAGGGTCCGAAAAAGAGTGCGTAACAGTGTTATGTACATTTTCTGCGAACGGTGAATCTGTCGACCCTCTAATAGTCTACCCATATAAGAGAATTCCAGCAGCGATAGCACAGACAATTCCTGACGGAGTCGCGATCGGAAGAAGCGATAGTGGCTGGATGATTAGCTCTACTTTCTATGAGTATATCTCGAACGTTTTTTATCCTTGGTTGATCAAAGAAGGTGTACAATTACCGGTCCTGTTTTTCCAAGACGGTCACAAATCACATATTAATCTGGAAACTGCCGAGTTCTGTGCCGCAAAACAAATCCATCTGGTTTGCTTATATCCAAATGCCACCCACATTCTTCAACCCTGTGACGTAGCAATTTTTCGGCCCTTGAAAGTAGAATGGAAGAAAGTAGTGAGATCCCACAAGCAATCGTCATCCAAGAATATAACTAAAGGATCTTTCGCATCTTTCTTTATTAAAGCCTATAAGACAGCAATTAAAGAGACCACGATCAGAAATGGATTTAGAATTTGCGGCTTGTATCCTTTCAATCCCGACAACGTTGACTATTCGAAATGTATGGCAAACAGATGGAAAGAATTGTCCAAAAGTCAAGAAGTCTTCAATAATGATGACATGGTCGCCAACGAACCCTTCTTGAATAAATTAGAATCATTCATGCCATCCGATGTTTTGAATAATTTTCGAGAAATGCATCAAGCACGGACGATGCCCGCTAGTGACAAGATCTTGTTTGGAATTTGGAAAAACTGTCAGAGTAGTGTTAGCGACATTGCATACACTGATGCAGCAGGTACCGAGGAACCCGCGGGTGCAGGGATTAGTATCGATAATATCGGAACAAACGTCTTCGCAGAGAATCAGCCCTTCCATATCCAAGATGCGCGGGTTCTTCCAGGTTGCGAACAGATTTTTGATACGCCAAATGATCTCACCTCATCTACACATCGAGGAGACGACGACATCCCACAGCCACGAGAAATAATTTTTGAATCAGCACCAGAAATAACTGACGCAATAATTATTACTACGGTTGATGATATGGAAACGGAAGGATTTGTGATTGATTTTCCTTTCAACGAGTTGACACAACTAGAAAATGAGATAGAAAATGAGATGGCTCGCAAAGATGATGGTCTTAACATTTTAGAGATAAATGACCTAGCAATTATTCCTTCAGAATACACTATAAACAGCATCGTCCCTGCGGAAGACGCTTCAAACGAGGCCGTTCCTTGTGAAAAAACTACAATCATCGTTCCTTCGGGCGACGCTTTGGACAACAACGTTCCTTCGGACGACGCTTTGAACAACAAAGTTCCTTCGAAAGATGCTCTGAGCGACGCCGTTCCTCTGGAAAAAGCTACAAACGACATCGTTTCTTCGGAAGACGCTACGACCGCTAGAATTGACGTGTCGACTAGATGTAGCGATAGCATCAATATGAACTAGACGGTTTTAGCCAAAAAGCTCATCGCTTTTTTGCTTGAGGCACGATCGCCCATTGTTTTTATTTATTTATTGTTTATTATTTATTTTTTCATTCATTTCATTCTGATCATAGTATGACGTGTTTTTTTTCGCCTGCATCACCGGTTCATGTCGGTTCTATAGTTCGAACCAAATTGCTTTATGGTCGCTTGTTCAACTGGTTATTCGATCGAGTACATACGGGAAAATTTCCATTTCTTGGAGGTGACAAAAGTATCCTCTGCAAATTTCATCGAAATTGGTTCAAGGGTGTGGTTAAAACCGTGTTTATGAGGAACTCGGACGAGTTTGCATCCGGATGCAGGTGCGGGAAAAATCCTCAAAAATTCACAAAATTTTCTTTTCCTATCTGAAAACTACATTTCGAAGCTCAATATTCTATCTTCAAAATGGACGAAGTTGGCGAATGCCGTTTCCACACCGGAAGTCGGATCGGGTCGACAACGAAATTTGCACATCTGCAGGGTAATAAAAGTATCCTCTGCAAATTTCATCGAAATCGGTTCAAGGGTGTGGCTGAAACCGTGTTTACAAGGAACTCGGACGAGTTTGCACCCGGATGCAGGTGCGGGAAAAATCCTCAAAAATTCACAAAATTTTCTTTTCCTATCTGAAAACTACATTTCGAAGCTCAATATTCTATCTTCAAAATTGAGGAAGTTAGCGAACGCCGTTTCCACACCGGAAGTCGGATCGGGTCGACAATGAAATTTGCACATCTGTAGGGTGACAAAAGTATCCTCTGCAAATTTTATCGAAATTGGTTCAAGGGTGTGGCCGAAACCGTGTTTACAAGGAACTCGTACGAGTTTGCACCCGGATGCAGGTGCGGGAAAAATCCTCAAAAATTCACAAAATTTCCTTTTCCTATCTGAAAACTACATTTCGAAGCTCAATATTCTATCTTCAAAATTGACGAAGTTAGCGAATGCCATTTCCACACCGGAAGTCGGATCGGGTCGACAATGAAATTTGCACATCTGCAGGGTGATAAAAGTATCCTCTGCAAATTTCATCGAAATCGGTTCAAGGGTGTGGCTGAAACCGTGTTTACAAGGAACTCGTACGAGTTTGCACCCGGATGCAGGTGCGGGAAAAATCCTCAAAAATTCACAAAATTTTCTTTTCCTATCTGAAAACTACATTTCGAAGCTCAATATTCTATCTTCAAAATTGACAAAGTTAGCGAATGCCGTTTCCACACCGGAAGTCGGATCGGGTCGACAATGAAATTTGCACATCTGCAGGGTGATAAAAGTATCCTCTGCAAATTTCATCGAAATCGGTTCAAGGGTGTGGCCGAAACCGTGTTTACAAGGAACTCGGACGAGTTTGCACCCGGATGCAGGTGCGGGAAAAATCCTCAAAAATTCACAAAATTTCCTTTTCCTATCTGAAAACTACATTTCGAAGCTCAATATTATATCTTCAAAATTGACGAAGTTAGCGAATGCCATTTCCACACCGGAAGTCGGATCGGGTCGACAATGAAATTTGCACATCTGCAGGGTGATAAAAGTATCCTCTGCAAATTTCATCGAAATTGGTTCAAGGGTGTGGCCGAAACCGTGTTTACAAGGAACTCGTACGAGTTTGCACCCGGATTCAGGTGCGGGAAAAATCCTCAAAAATTCACAAAATTTTCTTTTCTTATCTGAAAACTACATTTCGAAGCTCAATATTCTATCTTCAAAATTGACGAAGTTAGCGAATGCCGTTTCCACACCGGAAGTCGGATCGGGTCGACAATGAAATTTGCACATCTGCAGGGTGATAAAAGTATCCTCTGCAAATTTTATCGAAATTGGTTCAAGGGTGTGGCTGAAACCGTGTTTACAAGAAATGGGGTGGTCACATACACCACTCTTGAAAATGTCAAAGAACGACTACCCAGGTGTCAAAACGTGCTTCCTATATGATTTCAGGAGTTTTATTCGATCCGACGTTTTTCGCGATATCGAATGTATAAGGCACTCCGTTTTCAACGATCGTGCCTAAAAAACAACGGTTAACTGAACATATCGACCGCGATGTATGGAGAAAGCACTTGCACTTTCCAAAACAGGATTCTAAGAAACAGGAGAAGAGGGAAACTATAAAGACTCCGTTCGCCATTTCGTCAACTGAATACCGACGACAGTGTTCTGAAAAAATAAGGATTCAAACTGAGAAAGATGAGGAAAAAGAAAGAATGAAACTAGAACGCGCAGAAAAACGAGAACAAAAACAAAAATTGCTTGACGAAAAGCGTAAACAGAAAGCAGAAGATGCACTGAAAAGAGCAGAGGTTGCGCTAAAGAAAGCGGAAGATGCCAGAAGGAAGGCAGAGGATTTGCAAGCGAAGAAGGATCAGCCCACGAAAGTTATTACAAAGAAATGTAGAAAAGGTGATTCAAATAACATTGAAAATCAGTCTCCTAACAAGAAAAAGAAAACTGATATCTAATTTAGATAATACGTCTATAATATAGATGAAGTTATACCTATATGGTTCAATTTGCTCGATAATTACTATAATAAAGTTTACCAATAGGTTTATTTCCTTGTGAGTTATCATTAGTGTGAACATTTTCGTTTTTTCCCCATTATGAAAAATGACATTTAGGTATGAAATACCTAGGTAGGTATCTAGGTTTGTACTTAGGTACCTAGGTATCTACTTCACCTGAGACGTATCTAGATCGAAGGTCATTCACTAGCGTTGATTGGGTCATTCACTGGTGTACTCGGTCATTCACTGGGAATTTTGACATGCCTCAACATTTCCTCAATCTATTGCTTTCAATCAATATCTTCCCTATTTCAAGCTTTTGTATAATGAACTAGGGCTAATTCTTATCACGCAAAAAATTATCCTACTAGCGTAAGGGAATTATTTCACCTGAAAAAGACATTCGTATGTCCATATTTTACTAATCGGTCATTTACTGGTGCATCCACCCTATGTAGAAATGAACTCTCTTTCGAAAAATGATTTTATCAAATTATACGAAATTTTATGAAAATGTATCCATATTTTCGGAATAATGAAATTGAATTCTGTGAAATTCGTATAAAGAAATCCAGGGCATACAATAAGATTTTGTAAAATTTGATCGAATTTCATTTCTATGAAATATATTTTCGGAATAATGAAATTAAATTCTGTGAAATTCGTATATAAAAATATACGAATTGTATCATATCTCCATAGAAATATACGAATTTCACAGAATTTCATTTCATTATCCCGAAAATATATTTCATAGAAATTAAATTCGATCAAATTTTACAAAATCTCATTGTATATTCGTACTGCTCCGGAAAAAAATTTGTTCACAAAATTTGATAAAATTTCTTGAAAATGTATAAAAACTTATAAGAACTTATAAAATTTCATAAAAACTTATAAGATTTCATGAAAGCAATACTTTCTGCACTCGATTCTAATTTATAAAATTATATGTAATTTCTCAAGTTTTTATAAAAATTCACAAAATTTTGTAAAATTATATGAGATTTTATAAAATTTCATAAAAGCAATACTTTTTGTACGCGATTCTAATTTTATGTTATTTTATGAGATTTGATAAAATTTCTTAAAAATGTATAAAAACTTATAAGAACTTATAAAATTTCATAAAAACTTATGAAATTTCATGAAAGCAATACTGTCTGCACTCGATTCTTATTTATAAAATTATATGAAATTTCTCAAGTTTTTGTAAAATTTCACAAAATTTTTCAAAATTATATGAGATTTTATAAAATTTCATAAAAGCAATACTTTTTGTACGCGATTCTAATTTTATGTAATTTTATGAAATTTGATAAAATTTCTTGAAAATGTATAAAAACTTATAAGAACTTATAAAATTTCATAAAATTTCATAAAATTTGAATACTGAAATTTTATGAAATTTCACGAGATTTTATGAAATTTTATGAAAACTTATGAAATTTCATAAAATTTCGTGAAAAAATTTTTTCCCGGGAAGTTACAGACTAGAGAGGTATTAACCCCGGCCAAGTGTGTAAAGTATAAGAAGGATATGGATCTGAATATAAATGTAAGACCTAAAAGATGTCCCTGACGACTTTTGCGCAAGGTTGTGAGAAGGTTTATATACCGATATTAAACGGTATATTTCCGGATTTACCACGGGTAATCACTTCAGAAATACAGTATATTTGCGCCTTTCTGCATACCGTATTTTACCGGCACTTCTACCGTATTCACGGGTACTGAACACAGTTTTCATACGGCATACCCCGGCACACTCATTAGTCGAAAGAGCTAAGCTGTTAATCCTATTAATCCGTTCACCGGCACTAATCCTTTTAACGCCATTTCTTGGATTTTGGTAGGTACACTGAGAAACTTTTCCTGGTAAAGATTCCAATAACTGCGAGTAAAACTGGGATATATCTGCTGATTTCGCAATATTTCTTACAGTACCGGGAAAATCTATTATTTGGATAATGCATTCTGATATTCTGTGATAGTAACAAGTAATAAGCGGATAGAAAAAATTACTGTCCGCGTATAGGAAAACGGAGAGTAGTAAAAGATGGCATAGATATTAGTAGGTATTTCTAGAGGGATTGGATAATAGACTAGTCAAATAAGACGCTTTGCTACACACGTTATAATGATTACCAGCGAGTATGGTAAATTTCGTCGCCGCGAATTGACGAACAAGTTCGGCGGGTCTCACGTCGTCGATAGATGGCGAGATATCAGAATATTTCTCTCACTTGTGCCAGATAGTTATATCCGTTTGTATATAAGGAAAGCTAAAAACCACACTATAACATGTGTCTGCGATGCGTCCGGAATTGCGAGCGTTGAGTTGAGGTTATGTTGAGTAGGTGAAGTTAGGCTAGAAGTTTAAGACGACGACTATAGAATGCGCCAGCCCCTAGAGTGCAGACGAACACACATGTAACAAACTCTGAACAACAATGACCAACAACAGTGAAGCTACACAATGTAAGATCCAGGAACTGCCGAACCGCCTATCACCTCCTTCCAGCTTTTTAATTTTTGACATGGAATTTTTCCTGAAATGACTGGTAAAATTTCCAAGTCAGTATGGTAAATTCCATTGCGCCACGATCACGACTTTACCATACTGACTTGGAAGAGGTACTGCTCGTTTTAGGTATAAGTATAAGATTCGCTATACTTATTACCATCCTAACTAGTAAACTTTCTCATTTGTAAAAGAGTTTGTACAAATATCTTGGGTTATATTCCAATGATGATAGTAACTTACAGGTTTACTAGGCAAACTAGTAATAAGTGCTAAAATGCCGATACATCCCGAAATTGCATCGAAAATAGTAAATTCTGGTAAGAATTTTAAGAAATATTACTAGGAAAAGTCTCTCCGTGTATGAGTGGGGATATGCAGGTAACGCAGTTGTTGCCGTCCCAAATAGACCGCACACCCCTTAGTTCCTTTTATTTCTCCTGAACGCTGCCCCTACCATCGCACTTCCAGGTAAGGACGAGTGACCGTTTTCAGGTAGACCGAGGGGATTTCGGGTCGCACTAATTGTCACTTAGAGCGGGGCCTGCTCCGAAGAGCACAGTGAGGCCGGGGTATGTCATACGGTATGAACACCGTTACCGTACCCTGTGTGAACCGACAAATTTCCTGGTCCCTTCAAAAAATTAGGTTTGACCGCAGTATGTGTACCGTAGTTCGACGGTTTCGATACCGTATTCTCACCACATTCATACCGTATTCTCACCATATCCATACCGTATTCTCACCACATCCATACCGTATTTTCACCACATTCATACCGTATTCTTACCACATTCATACCGTATTCTCACCACATTCACACCACATCAATACCCTATTCGAACCGCATCCATACCTGAAAAAAAAATTCAATAAAAAAAATCGGGAAGTGCGAGACAGCGACGCCTTGGCGGCAGAAGACATGTAGCGAATTTTATTGAGAAATAGAGCTCTTCAGCAGATCTCAACCAACGTCGGGATAGCATGATTTCTAAAGGAGATTCCCTGTTTGCCTTCGTACCAAAGCGTCGCTCTTTTCTGAGCAAGACATATATCGGACTATTCTGTACATGGTATTTATTGATGACAGGAAATTACAATAATTCACTTTCTTCGCTAATGAGTAATTTAATTAAAAATGTAATTGGTGAGTTGCAACACTAGTTGGGAACAACTGCATTTTCCCGTCCGTAGTATCACGGTCTTCCATGCCTCGCATGACGAAGTAATATCGTCGGAGGCGGCCTCGATAATTCAGCAGCCGCATACTCGGTGCGTTTCGAGTACATTTGCCCTCTCACATCATCCATGGTACCTGCATAATTTCAATAAACGATTTCACCCAATTTTCAATAATATTAAGATTTAATAATCCATCAGAACACGTTATAAGACCTTCCGTGGTGACTGGAACGAGCTCGGTACTTTGACGCTTTCTTCCGGGATCACCACATGTCCCGTTGTATCGCTCGTCTCCAGCACACACTCCTTCGATGTAGTCACCAACCTTCTGAAAATTATTAACACGCTGTGGAATGTACCTACTATTTTCTAGGTTATGTCTCTAACTTTTCATCGTATTCCAACGCGGGTATATCGAGGCATTGTACAACAGCTTTACGTAACATCAGAGATGAACGCTACATACACACGAGAGTCAAGGAAGTTTCACCAATTTTTTTGACGACTGATTTCAACACAAAGCTGAGTAACTATGCTGATACGTGCGAACGAGTATTCCGCTTTGACAGGTCAACGCATGGCGGAGCGAACGCCGCGACGCTTATCGTCCTGCTGGAGAACTACCATAACGGTTTTAACGTATTTCATAAGTCATAAATTTCATATACTTTTGTTTCGCTGAATTAGTAGGATTTTTATATAAATAATATATATAAATAATATGATATAAATTTATTATTATTTATTCATTTTCATTCACGTTATTTTCACATAATAAATATTATTTTTATACTGATAATCAAATTGCTGTTTGAAATTATTGCAGTACAGAATCCCAATATACCCAAAATATTTTCCACATTTTTTTTTTACAACATTGTTCAGGATTTCATTCCAAGGCGTGTACAGTGTTATACGCTTTATACGCTTAGGTGTGTTATACGTTTATGAATTATCCGAAAAATATCTAGATCCTTTGGAAAAATAACTTGTGAGCAGAAATACCGTCATATAACTAAGGTACATAGTACCGCATTTTTGGTAAAAAAATACCGTCGTACAACTGGATACATACAGTATTTTTGGAGTAAAAATACCGTCATGGAACTCGATACATACCGTATGTTTCGAGAAAAAACACCGTTTATATATGATTTACATACGTGACTCATACTCTGTTCGTGCGTACCTCATCTGCCATTACGACTGTGAACATTCCGGTTCAATACCGTATTATTAGTGATTACCTACGGTGTATAGACGGTATGCATCCGAGCTCAAAAATACGGTATTTATTCCTACAACACACAGTTTTACTACGGTGCGGTTACTCTGTTTATACCAATACCACGTGTTCACGGTTGATATACCGACGTTATACGTTGGTCAAAAGCCGTCAGGGGTACCCTATTGAAAATGTCGACGTCGTCACGATGTCGTTCCGACGTCGCGTCTATGTCGTAAATGACGTCAGAAACGACGTAGGAAATGACGTATGAAACGATGTAGAAAACGACGTATGAATTTGGGACCGGAAATGACGTCTCTTACGACGTCCTTTACGACGTCTTTTATCACGTATTGTCGACGTCATCGTAGATAAGTTTATATAGAAAAAAAAAAATAAAAATTCCGTGCTGCAGGATTTGAACTCAGAACCTCCAACTCCGTAGGCTCTTACCTTACCACTGCGCCACGACATTGGGTGAAAAACAATGATTCTTTCACGTAACTATATTGGAACATTGACTCAAAATGAAACCATATACGTAAAAGAATTTGTATTTCATAAGCAATATCGTAGCGCAATGGCAAGGTAACAGCTTACGAGGTTGGAGGTCCCGAGTTCAAGTCCTGCAGCACGGGAATTTTTTTTTTTTTTTTTCTACATAAACTTGTCTAAAACTTATGACAATACGTCATAAAAGACGTCGTAAAGGACGTCGTAAGAGACGTCATTTCCGGTCCCAAATTCATACGTCGTTTTCTACATCGTTTCATACGTCATTTCCTACGTCATTTCCTACGTCGTTTCTGACGTCATTTACGTCATAGACGCGACGTCGTGATGACGTCGACATTTTCAATAGGGTATTAAACCCGTCGATAGACTTGACTTGTAATTACTTATAAGAGATGTTCGTAAGTTGGCGGGGAGGGATGTAACGTATTAGGGTTACCGCTTTATAATATAGAGGCGCTGGCGATGCGCCCTGTGGGGTTTCCCCCCAATATACTTACTACCAATGATCTAAGCCATATATATGGACGCTACTTGGAGTGCTATGTCAGTGCGCGTAAAGTCATGTAAGAGTATGCACGCAGGGCTGGGTAACATTTAAAATGGTTTCATTTAAAATATGTATTTCAAATGTAAAATGGCATTTTGCATTTTCATTTTAAATGTTATTTCCAAAAGCATTTTCATTTTGTATTTAAAATGGTAAACTCAACCCATTTAGCCATTTATAAAATGCTAAATGGTAAATGGCGTAGCATGGATGATGCTGAGTTTGAGATGCAGTTACTGCAGCTTCCAAACAGGCTAATTTTTTCGAATTTTTTCCGGAAAAACTACAAATGCAATATTATTCACTTTTTTATATGTTTTTAGTACATCTTGATGAGTATGTGTAAAAATTGTCATGAAAAAATGTTCAAGGTTTCACACGTTATTCGTCTTCGTGTCGGCTGATGTTTCCCGTGCGCGATCAATCAATGTACACAATTCGGCAAATATGGTTGGTTTTAAATGAAAAAAAAACTGGACACTTCAAAGTATTTTTTGAAGGAAGACACATTTTTTTTTGTTGTTTGAAAATTTTACAGTGGGATTCCCCTTAACGCAAACGCATTATTAAAATCTTGCAAGTTGAGAGTCGATGTAAATAACTAAGATTTCGTTGTTGGAAAATATAATGATTAAGAAACTATTTTGCATTTAATTATCCATTTCAAATGACTATTTTCCATTTTGCATTTCAAATGTATTCTGTAAAACTATTTCTATTTTGCATTTCAAATACTTTTTCTCAACCATTTTCCATTTTCCATTTCAAATGGATTCGATATACCATTTTACCCAGCCCTGTATGCACGTAATGTGAAGTGGGGGTTCCGTTTCGGCAGTGAGGACGAGCGGACGTGTTTTGTGTAGTCTTGTGTAATATGATTGTTAGATTGTAAGTTTCTTTGATAAAAGATTTATTGACTCGTGTTAGAAGAAAATAAAAGATAAAGAGTCTTCAGTAGATCAAATGAAATATAAATTTCGGTTTATTGAAGAAATTCAGAGAAAGATTCTCATGATAAATTCGGATTATTAATCTGAGGTTGAGTGGACACGTTTTGGCAATAAAGGAGTCTCAGTCCGGAAATAACTGTTAAGCGTGTAAAGGCCAGTGTTAGACGAAAATTCATTTAAAAAAGTCGTAGAGAATAAAGAAATTATTAACCACGGTTAATTATATAGAGATCGATTAAGAAGATTTTATAAAGGTCAAGAAGAATATAAAGGTTTTATTAATTGAATATTAAGTTAAACCACATTGGAAAGAATTCGTTTCGTGTAGTCTTGTATAATATGATTGTCAGATTAGAACTATTGAGAAGATTTCATAAAGGTCAAGAAGAATATAAAGGATTTATTAATTGAATATTAAGTTAAAACACATTGGAAAGAATTCAATGCCTAATGAAGAAGGGTCATGAATAACAAACTGAGGATCAAGGTGGTTATAAAAAAATCGGTTTATTGAGTGTCTCAGACAGGTAAAAGATAAAATAATATAAAATAAAATAAAATAAATAATAATAAAAAAAAAAAAAAGTTAAAAAAATATTAAGTGTTTAATGTAAAAAGTCTCTTTCATTCTCACGAGGGGTCAAAAGATTTTCGAACGAAAGGAATCTCCTCTTAAATCCATAATCTCGGTCGCTGGGTACTGAGTGATCCGGGTCTATATGTTATATGTATAGCCTCATGAGATGACTTGTACGTAAGATAGCGGAGGGATAGGATCGCTACCATTGATTTCGTCAATTGTCAGTGTTATCTGGAAATTCCTAGTTTCACGATCTCCGAGGAAACGAGATGGATGGGAGGAGAATGTCGTCAGCTTCTATAAATAATTCAAAAACAAAGGGGTACTAACTTGAAAAACAATCAAAATAAACATAAAACTAATTAAAAATAAATGAATAAAAACGGAGAAATAAATTAAAAATAATATTAAGAATTAATATAAAGCTTTACAAGTTTTTAAGTGGTTCACATGGACCCGACTACATGCCTGTATAAGGCGATAAGTCGTTAATGGATGAAAGAAAAAAAAACTTGGAGTGCTATAATAAATCATCATTATATTACAACTTGAGTTCCTAACTATTATTAATAACCCCACCAGTACATTATAGTTTTATAAACATATGTCATAACGCAATAGCTAAATATGATCATCAAAAAACAGCTACACTAGTCAAGATTAAAGTAAACACCCATCACATTGCAAAGAGAATATAGATCTTTCAATTGAGATTCATTTACTATTATTTCATTTTTCGCAGTTCCATGTTAAGTAAAACTAGTGTGGTAATTTCTTTGTAACAAATCGATGATTAGAGTACATATTGACTCCCATCAACTCACCGGTACAGTAGGAGCTGAGTTTGCCGGCAAGATTGAATGACCATCTCAGTCTGTCCGATCGTTGCGTATATAGAATGCAAGATGAGGCACAATTTCTTTCTCCGGGCTACAAGTCGAAATTTCCGAAAACATGTCGTTGTACTCTTGCCACAGACCGCTGGATCTCCGACAGTAGGCGATGAAATGGCCAGGGGTGTATCCCACTACTCCTGTTAGCCTATCAAAGTCAAAATTATCATATTACATTATATGAATATTGTACAAATTATTCATTGTTATACTATCTATAATCGAGTGAATAATGATGCACACTTATATTATGATTCTAGCTATACTATCTTCTCAAGTTTATAATTATACACACGTGTATTCCTTTGCTACTTCATCTATTCCCCCAAGTTTCATCGTCATCGTCAGTTGTCGTAATTTTCCTGGGTAACCGCTCTTCCAGGAAGTGCCGCCCCGAACGTCCAGTTCAATAAAGAGGTGCCTGTTGGCTTCATTGTATATTGTGGACTGTCCACCAAAATTACCACTTGTACAGCGCGCCTTGTACGTGGCGTGACGGAACGCAAGTGCTTTTTCCATTGCACAAAATCCCTTATCGACAATTACGTTGAAGTTTGGTGATACGCACAGTACTGACTGCGCTGTTACACCACACCGTGTACACTCCGTTCTTCTTCTTACACTGGGCTCTGATTGGAATACATAACGTACAATATTTAATATACTGTCTCCTGTGTCCAAGGTATATGTCAGAATCCGATCGGCAGTTTGAACTCCAGGTTTCTTTGGGTAAAAATTCTTCAAAATTTCGCCACGATTCTCAAGGGCTTCTTTTGTGACTGATCCAGACATGACCAACTTGGACACCAGCTGCATTGTCGGGTTATCAGAGCGGTTTACAAATGATGCATAATGCCGATCATCTATCGAACTCGTCATCAAAATGTGCACAATTGAATCGAAAGGGCATGTTTTCTTCAAAAACATTCGCGTTCCATCAATTGTTACCGGCCTGGAGCAAATGAGACCGTTTGGTAGTAGAGCACCTTTCTTACATTTCTTAGAGAGATTGACATTCATGTGGCGTACCTCTGGACAAGCTTTGAAATATTTACTAATTTTTTTAATTCCCGAATTTTTGGTTCCATCGACCTGAACTGTTTGAGTGGCTACGATTTTCTCGGGTTGATGTGAATTATCAGACAAACCATTCTGTATAACTTGTCCCTCGGTATCTGGCACATTTGGACTGATCGGTGAGCTCTGGCTCCTGTCATTCTGGGACATGTTGGGGCTCTCATCGCGATGATCAAGTATCATACTGTCATCTACCCTTTCTAAGGAGCCTGACATACTCCGCGACGTTTGTAGTTCTTCCATTTTACAATAGGAATGGTCAGATAACGCCGACATGGCCGAGAGGCTGTGAATCCCACAATCTAAAAATGACTCTTCGTCACTGAATATACCAGCATCCCCATAATTTTCTTGGGAAGCCTTAGCTCGCCAATTTTCCCGAGATTTCAGATCAGAATCATCCAGTGGTACCCTTGTAGTCGGTACTGGTCCAACTGCTTGGTCTGTACCAGTGTCATTCCCATTAGAAATTTTGGTCACAGCTCCCATTATGTGGTTGGTTTTCTTCGGTGAACTTAACTTTGGACGACTCGGCGACATGCATCTTGCCATCTTCGCTGAAACAAGTAAGTTCTCTCCGATGACATCACGCACTTGCAGCGTCAGAAACTTATCGACGCGAATAGGCAATCGAAATTGTTTGCAGACATTTTTTTTCAGAAATCCAAAGTATGACTCTACATAACTGGAAGTGGCGTGCTGCGCTTTGGAAGGAACCATCACCGCTGTCCACAACGGAAACTCCTTAGCCAGTTTAGCTAAGGATATAATGAAGTCGGGTAAGTAAAACGGATTGAGGTCGGTGCCAACACTGCCGCAGCCCTTCCCTGTCGATACCAATTTGTCAATCCATCGGCCGATCATGCCTCCGCTGGTTGTGTGTTCCATAAAGTCTCTTGTATCATCCATTTCAGTTCGAATCTTAGCATCGGATTGGTCGACCTGTGCTTCAACTTCAACGCTTCGATCGCTTATGTAGCTTTCTAGTAATTTCCTAGCATCTCTGGCTGTTCTGCAATGTTTTTCTGGTTTGCTAAACAATTCGTCAATTTCGGTATCCTCGTACACTTGAAGTCCTACACTGCAGGTCAACAGAAATATATTCTCAAACTCGGCGAGACTGTGGCTATCCACCTTCAAAGCGACGCAGCGAACATAAAATTCTTTGACTTGTTGGTGAGTCACCGGCTTTAAGGACTTCCATCTACACACGAGATGTATGAGATGTGATACATCTATACGGATAAGTGTTGCGGGATACGTCGCCGCCTGGTCGTGAAGGCCGGAGAGTCTAGCAAAACAGTCATTGATATACGATTTGACAGTGACGTTATTAAAGGCCAAACACATAGCAGATATCAAAGCACTTGAATAGTCACATACAGCTTCCTTTGGCTTTGGGGCTCCCAGCCGAATCCACTTTTTTAGCCAGAACTCAATAAATTCAGTTTCATGCTTCTTCGAAAGCATTTGGTACACAGGCAGGGTGGATTTCTCGAAAAAAATAACTATGACGTACAAAAATATGTGTCCACTTCTGCCGTCTCCAGAACGATTTAGTTTTTGCACCAAGGAACCTGTTGCATCAACGGAGATTGTACAGTCACTCCTGTCCAACCGACAATACTCTTTGTAGGCGTGTAGCTGCGTTGCGT